>JAFBMS010000118.1:215000-812500 GCA_019788955.1 Albula glossodonta | reverse complement strand
ACTGCCATTAGTGAGTTATTCGCTCACTGTCATATAAGGAGTTATCATTTCACTCATTGCCATATAAAGTGTTATCATTTCACTCACTGCCATATTAGGATTTATCATTCCACTCACTGCCATATTAGGAGTTATCATTTCACTCACTGCCATTAGTGAGTTATTCGCTCACTGTCATATAAGGAGTTATCATTTCACTCATTGCCATATAAAGTGTTATCATTTCACTCACTGCCATATTAGGATTTATCATTCCACTCACTGCCATATTAGGAGTTATCATTTCACTCACTGCCATATAAGGAGTTATCATTTCACTCACTGCCATATTAGGAGTTATCATTTCACTCACTGCCATATAAGGAGTTATCATTTCACTCACTGCCATATTAGGATTTATCATTTCACTCACTGCCAGTTATCATTTGACTCTTGTTTGTCAGCCCATATCAATGTGTGGTATCCTTGTGATGCTTGTGAGATATAATGATGATGATTATGATGATGATGATGATAATAATGATGATCCTTGTGAGAGGTATTGATGACAGTGGTCATCTTGAGAAGATACTTTGTGTTTCCACATGTTAGAAGGTTTGAGTAACAACTTGAAATCCAGGACTGAATAAACCATAAGGCTCTTCATTCCCTCCTAATCTCACTGATGTACGGGCTGAAGAGGAGGAAGGAAGTCTCCTCTTTTCACTCTCTTTTTTCCAGATTTTTCCCTCCCTTTTTCCCAACCCTAGCCAAACTAGCTGACTTACCACTGAAACAATTCTGCAAGTTTTCTGCTACTCAGGCCACAGGCATGTGACTGATCTGATGTTAACAAACGTTAACATTCTTAACGTTTGTTAACGTGCTTGTATCGTCAGAGGATGACAGTATGCACTCAGGTGCCCAGCTATAGTTGCTCAGCCTGACCGACATGCCTGTCAATCTCTGGACATGGCCAACACTGGCATGGGGTTTGGTCAGAGAACCTGGGCACAGGGTACGCAGGTGAACACGTACCCGGTGAGCCTCCCATTGCCTGTTTTTAAGTGGTCTGCAGCAGGCCTCCGTCACTTAGCCACACCAGCGAGCCCCACCCCCTCCAGGTGATTCTAAGTCTACTGTCCATTTGCGCAGACATTGGCTCCTAGCAGTGAATTTTGCGATTTAATCGATCATTAATATATCAAATAATTATTATTTAATTACATAAAGTGTTGGTAATTAGTCTGCTTGTGTTCAGTATTCAGAGTGTCAACCGTTAAACAAAGGCATTCATTCCCAATTAGCCTGTCTGGCTCAAATGTGTCAACCCAGAACTCAAACCTGCTACCTTCTGTTACTTTCCCGGTCAATACCCAGGGGTCAAAACCACACTACAATTAAGAAATGATTGTTGAGCTGAAAAAAATTTAATTGATTTAAATAATGGATACACAGTTTCCCAACAGAGAACAGATTGTACTATAATGTGGGCAAAGAGCCAGTGAGGGGAAGCTGGGGAGAATGAGAACCAGATCCAGGTAGTAACTGCCAGAGAGAAGAGCACTGATCCTGGATCATTTCCATGGTTAATTATCTCAGTCACTGTGTGGGAGGGCTGGTCCAGAGTCAGTGGAGAAACCTGTTGAATAGAACACTACAAGGCCACTATGACATCAAGGCTCTGTGTTACTGGCCATTATGACATCATGAGGGAAGAGCAGGTCTATGTCACAGATTCTACATACACATCAGATACATTTACAGTTATTCATTTGGCAGACACTTTTATCCAAAGCGACGTACAAGATACTCAGTTCTGCACTCTCCATTTTTGCTGTATTTTTTTTTGTTTTTGTAGTTTTGACTCTCTTCTGGCCAAGTGTGACTACAGCTCAAACACCCAGTCACAGGGCTCACGTCTCCTTCTCAAATATTTCTACTTTCTGAATTACTTTGTGAGGCCCCTTAGCTCTGTGTCTTTAACACTGAAAGTTCTGTCACAGATTCTATAAACCTACCAGATACTCTACTCTATATTTTCCATCTCTCTCTACCACTGAAGCCAAAACATTCCAGCTTGATGCATCTTTTGAAAATCCTGTAAAGGGCATCACAATGTACAAGAACGAGGCAGAAACCATGTACAACAGTGAGGTAAAGGAAGGCCCTGTACTGGTGCAGCGCTCGATGCTGGTATTGAGAGAGAACGGAAGAAAGTGCAGGAGCTGAGCATCTGGAGACGATAGAGTTTCTGTGGCTGTGTGCTGAATTTCAGTTGCCAAGGTTACACCGCTGTCTTTCAGAGGAGCACAGCCAGATAAACACAGGCTAGGACAGCATCTTCTGTTAGACATCAGATTAGCCCATCCACTCCCTCCCTCTCTCTCTCTCTCTCTAGCCTTTCTCAGTCCCTCTCTCTCTCACTAGCCTCTCTCTGTCTCTCCCTCTCTCTCCCCTCTCTGTTATTTTAATTGAGTTCAATTCAGTAGGGCTTACCCAGAGCGTGGCAAAAGAAGTCATTTGCATTAGCATTTGCCCTTGCATGAATTTTCCAAAAACAGACAGGATAGCAAAATCATGTTAACATGTTCTCAACACCAGAGCAGAGAGTACTTCACAGCCTGTACCATGTGCTTTGATCTTTCTGTAATGCCTTGCTTCCCCTTTCTCTGTATCTTTCTCACTCTTTATCCAATTTCAGATCAATTTAAATTCCTCATAGGCATCATATATTTTAAATGCATTTTGCCCAAACATAGTAAGTACAATCATTCATAATAGCAATGCAAAAGAGTATCTTCCTTCTCTCTCGCTCTCTCTCCCAGTTGAATTCCGTCAACCGTTTTGACTTTACAAGTAAAACACATTGTTTTGCCAAAGTGTATGGAATAGACAGAAAGGGTGACAGCAAAAACAAGGATGTGGGGAGGGGGTGTTAATTGACAAAAACCAGTAACTAAAAATACCAAAAATAAGCAGTTAAAATGAATAATCGTAAAAAGACGCACTGAAGCCACCCACACAATTGACACGCCGCTGTCCCTCTGACTGAGACACACTGCTACACACTGACCAGCCGGAGGAGCTGTGGGTCCCTCTCCCAGCCGCACTGACAAGGTTTCATTTCCCACTAGTCCTTTGAAATATGGGAGTACTGTTTCCAATTCTGGGTAGTATTTTGTCTTAGTTTTATACATTGTACACACATATATAGAATCACTCACTCTCTCCATCTCTCTCTCCCCCTCTTTCTGTCTCTCAGCTCATGTTTATCCAGTAAAGTCTAATTTACGGCGGCATGTCCATTATCCATGTGTGTGCTGAGCATGTATTTACACATCAAATGTATCCCTCCCCCCCAGGGAAGGACATTCTGAGAGAGACCATTAAGTTCATGTACACAGACTGGGCGGATCGGGATAACAGCGATATGAGACGGAAGACTCTGCTGGCACTTTTCACGGATCACCAGTGGGTGGCGCCGGCGGTTGCCACAGCAAAGCTGCACGCAGAGTTCCAGTCCCCTGTCTACTTCTACACCTTCTACCACCACTGCCAGATGGAGGCGCGGCCTGAGTGGGCGGACGCTGCCCACGGGGACGAGGTGCCCTATGTTTTTGGGGTCCCCCTGCTTGGGGCCACCGAGCTCTTCCCCTGCAACTTCTCCAAGAATGACGTCATGCTTAGCGCCGTGGTGATGACCTACTGGACCAACTTCGCCAAGACCGGGTCAGTGCCCCCACCCATCTCACCCTCAACTTCCTGTTCAGATCAGCCTCACTTCCTGTCTACTGTTAGCCATAACCATCATTTTATTTTTACTTGTTTGCTTGGGAAATGTTTAGATCATGACAAACATGTATAGAAAGGGCATTGCAGGAGAGGAAATAAACCCAATGGCATCATGCAAGCATCTCTGTTAAGCCTGATAACCCTTAGCATAGTCAAGCTAACATCCTGATAACAAGCCTGAGAACAGTGATTATCTGTAATGGTGTTTAGGATGATGGTGATGCCGGTGTCCTCTGATGACTGGAGTTTTCTACATTTGCTTCTTTCCTGTGGTGACTCGAATGCTAATATTTGTGTCACATGTGTTTTACATGTTTGTTGTCCTTCCATTGGCTCCTGTGTTATCTCACTTCTTACCGTCCTCTGCAACCACTGGCTCCTGCATTATGTGACTCCTGACTGTCCTCTGCTCCCATTGGCTCCTGCAGGGATCCTAACCTGCCGGTCCCTCAGGATACCAAGTTCATCCACACAAAACCGAACCGCTTTGAGGAGGTGATCTGGACCAAGTTTAACTCCAAGGACAAGCAGTACCTGCACATCGGGCTGAAGCCACGTGTTCGGGACAACTACCGCGCCAACAAGGTGGCGTTTTGGCTGGAGCTGGTGCCCCACCTGCACAGCCTTCACGATGGCTGTCTCGGCTCAGCAACCCGCCCCCCACCTGGCCCCACGCGGGCCCCCTGGAACGGCCAGGGGAAACCCCCACGAGCCACCCGCCACCCGTCCCCACCCACCCTGCCACCGGATCCCGACCCCGAGTCTGAGCGCCCACGCTTCTCCCCGTTCCCCAGTGATGTGCGCGACTACTCCACCGAGCTGAGCGTGACGGTCGCCGTGGGAGCTTCCCTCCTCTTTCTCAACATCCTGGCCTTCGCCGCACTCTACTACAAGCGGGACCGGCGGCATGAGCTCCGCACTCGCCGGCTGTCCCCGCAGCGCCGCGGCCCTGCCAATGACCTGCCGCTGCCGCTGGCGCATGCCGGCCAGGAGGAGGAGCTGGTGAGCCTGCAGCTGAAGCGCTCGGAGCAAGAGCTGGAACCGCTGCGACCGCAGGACATCCTGCGCCAGGCCTGCCCACCTGACTACACACTGGCCCTGCGCCGGGCCCCTGACGACCTGCCACTAATGACCCCCAACACCATCACTATGATCCCCAGCTCCATTGGCGGCATCGGCGGCCTGCAGCCGCTGCACGTCTTCAACACATACCCTGCCCCTGGCCACGCCCCCTCAACTGCCCCTGCCCCTGGGCCCACTTACCCCGCCCCCGGCCACACCCCCACTACAACCAGCTCCGCCCCTGGCCACAACAACACCCTGCCCCACCCCCACTCCACCACCCGCGTATAGGGCAGCTACTGAGGGGGCAGGACTCCCTCTAATCCCTCCTCCCCTCTCCTGTCTTTCTCTCTCTCTTCCCTGTCCCTCTTTCTATCTGTTTCTTTCTCCCTCCCAACTACTCTGCACATTGAAACTGTGGCCTCAGGGGTGCCCCCTACCTGTCACCCTTCTGTGGAGATACAAGATACAGCTCTCTTTTTAAATCACTTTGGGATGTCCTCCTCCTCTCTTTTCCTCTGTCACTTAGCGTTTCTCTCTCAGCAGTGCTGTGGTTTGTGTGGGTAGGGGTCACCGTGTTTATTAGGGGGCGTGGTTTGTGTGGGTACATTTGGCCATCCAGTCACCATATCCCATGCTGCACCTGTGCTCCTAAAGCCCATCATTTCCTCACGACACACACTGCCTTTGAGAGAGAAAAACAATAACAGAGACTATTCAGACTGTCTGTAATAAAACAAATAACACTACTCATATTCTCCCTGTAATAGGAGCTGCTGTAAAATCATTTCTGCTGTAGGATTGGATTTCCCTCCTGACCTCCACATCACCCCACATCCCTGTGATACACACACACACACACACACACACACATGCAGTCTCACACACATACACGCAGTATGGATGCTTGTCTGCACACACACATAATACACGGTATGGATGTGTGCCTGTGTGCACACACAAATACAATAACTACAATACATATGTGTCACAGTGCTTAATGCTTCAGTAAGCCACACTACACAAGCAGAACGGAGCTAAAGCTTCAATGAGCTTCAGTACATAAGCGTGCAAACCTGCGACTTCTTGTTCTTTGCCTCTTTATAAGATAAAATATGTCTTTTGTGGAGGTGGGTTTGAAATGGGAGAGAAGGATGTGATTGTGTACCGTAGTGCACTGTGTCAGATTCAGATGTTGGAAAGGGGCGAGGCTAACCTTTCACCTTTCAGAACACAGGATAGTTCCCACAGAAGAGTGCACAAGACAGACTGTGTCTCCATGGCAGCAACAAAACTATTTCATCTTTAATGGACTGACCTGTTTTTGGTCTTTGATCCTCAGTGAACGAGCTTTAAGCTCAGACTAGTAAAGAAATATTACAGAAAACAAAGAAAAAAAACAGACAAAAAAAAAACAGACACAAAAACACTGGAGAATGGCGACAGATCTGCTCATACTTTTTCTATGACCTTTCTTGTGTTTTTTTTTTTTTTTTGGTCAGTTCACAGCTAGAGGGTGCTGTTCACAGGGATGTGATGGACGCACTGATGAACATGCCTGATATTCCTGATGTACCAAGAGACACACAGAAGAAAAGCATCAACAAAAAAGATAGAAAAACATAATAAACTGTACATTTTTAGGTGTCAGATCTCAAACTGAAAAAAATTTGTAAATATTGAGTTCCTTGTTTGTTTTTTTGTTTGTTTTTTTCCCGTGAATGACTGAAATGCATACTTTGTTACAGCAGGTGCAAGTCCAAATGCGGCTGCAGTCTCACCTGCGCAGACCCCATGTTGTCATTCCCAGTTTTATGTTGTTCAGGAGTTCAAAGGTCAGAGTTGAGAGATGGAGTTGTGGTTCTCTGCCTGCTGGAACTGTCTGCAGGCACTGCACATGCCCACAGCTTCGCCCCGAGCGAGCCTTACCGCTGGCCAAGGTGCAGGAAACCATTGCACAAAGAATTTATCTGTCACCGTTCTGAGTAAACTAGGGTTACAACGTCCCCCGGCTAGCGGGCTAACTCCTGTAGCTAAAGAGAGAAGGAGCCGGAGGCATGACAGAAGACCTGCATCGTTGGACACCGTGGCCACGTGGTTTACATTTGATTTGATCTCATTGTAGCATTATCCTGGGATCAAAGCTGTAGCAAAGCCCTTCAGAAGAGCGGATTGAGCTAGCGTGGCTCTGCACTGATGGAGAGCATTCACCTGACTTGTTAAGTCCCACACTGTAACCCAGAGGCTCCCAGCCCTGATTCTGGACCGCTGCAAGGCGAAGCGTCTGGCTTTGGTTTTTTACCTGATAATCAGCCTACATTTTAGACCCGGTCAACTGGGCGAGGTTAGTGAAAAGTGTAGTCTTTAACTGATGGATTCAGCAATGGAGGAGTGACCGCAGAAAAGAGGACACCCTGCAACCCTCCAGCATCAGGGAGGAGAGCTTCGCTGTAACACAATCTTGCCTTACAGATGAGAGGGGACGGAGGTGGGGGGGTGGGCAGGAGGATGTGGCTTTGGAGAGGAAATGAGAAGAGATGCTACCGAGAGTGTTCAGAGGCTCAGCAGCCTCCACAGGTACTAAATTAAGCAGCAGTTTCCCCAGCATTGCAGGCTCTGTGTTGCTTTAAAACATATACTGAAAATTAAGGGGCATGACCAAGTGAAATGCAGTTTCAACGGATGTTTGGAAGCGCTGGGAGGTTGAGAAAACCAGAGGATGGGTGGTCATCAGGGCTGAGCATCTGGGTAATGTTGTCTTTGTGGAGCCCTCACAGTGTTTCATGCCCCTGGTGCCTTTCAGTTTCACGACCCGAGGTTCCATCAAATCCGTCTGGAACGCATTTGTACAGATCCCCCAACCCTGGGCGTATGTGGATGTGCTACCTGCATCCACTGATCCTGGATGTATGTGAATGGGCTAAGTGCCTACTACAGTGTGCTGGGCGAAGGGGCGATCCAGATTAGCACAGGATTGACGGATTCGTACAGACATGAAATAGACCGGGGTGAGGTTCCAAAAGCATTCAGAGCATCGTCAAAACATACAAACCAGCATTCGTGTAAAGTGCATTCCCCAAAAATGGTCATAGCTCAAGTAGGTCCAGCCCTACACACAGGTGACAAAGGCTAAACGTTTCACTGCTGACAGTGGTCCTACCTACAGTCCGAGCACTTTTCAGTTTTAAAGAACAAACTGATCTCAGAACATACCTGCACTTGGGAAAATACATATGCCAGAAATTTAAGTAATTGGAATTGTTTTTTGCAAGCCTTAATTATTATGTTTTCTGGTGGTAAGAAACATTCATCCATTCATACGTTTGTCAGCATAATGGATTGGGTTAATCTGATAATCTGCTATAGGCCTGTTAGGATGTTTTCATAAACACCTGTCATTGATATTTATTTCATTTTCTGACATGATGAAAAGGATGAAAACATTCCCAATATATAGTTTATGTATGTAATGAGGCTTTGCATTATGAAAATGTTTTGAAGTGAATTAAATAGAGTTGCAATCAAACTCAGAACAAATTCTAATAGTGTGTCCCACATCAGTCTGAATCATGTAATCTCTTTGTTGCAGTTGATTTAAAACAGCATACAAACTCAAACCTGCTGTTCTATTCCTGATCTAAACAACAAATCACTGTTCAACTTGGGCTACCCCCTGAAAATAAATACAAATGGCAAATTTGTGCATTACGGTCAAATGCATGTAACTTAATTTTACAAATACGGTTTGATCCCACAACACAATGGAGTGATCAGGTGTATATCTATGGATTAGCTGTGCGTTTAGGTCACACTGAAGGTGGGTTCACAACATAAATCTCACTCATCTCTTCACATCCTCCTCTGCTAAAGTCTTTGGGACACATCCGTCATGCTACAGTGAACACTCAGAGGCATCAGGTGAATCCTGAACGTCATGTGTTTGCGGGAAACTACCTGGGAACTCACCCCATTCCCAGCAGATCCACGGGGCTATTCTTCGGATCGCCTCATTTGGGCTGAACAAAACAATGTTGAGAAAAAAAGTAATTCAGAGTCAGCATGTTTCATTGTCAAGCAGCTGCCAAGACAAATGAAAGTACCAGTTGTTTTGTTGCTAAGGTGTCGTTTGTTTTCTGATTCCATTTTAGGGCAGGAGTGATCACTCTGGCTATAGTCACACCAGGAGTAACAGTATGGGCTATCACCCCAAAGAGAAGGAGTTGTTTCTTTTTAAATGCTGATTGAAAGAGATTTATATGTGCACTGTGTTCTGCAATTAAATGCTGGTTGTGGGAGAACGGGAAAGGAAATACTATATATTTTTGAATGAAATTAGTTTTAAAAAAACAGACAGATGGAGATGACACCCGTTCTATAAGTGAGCGCCCAGCAGTACAGAAAATGTAACGTTATGTAAAACATGATATCTCACATTCTTATTGTGTTCCCCTGGTGCTCGAGAGCATCAAGAGATCACCATCTCAACATTTTCAGCGTCACAGCTGCGACGCCAAAGGGCCTTGCACCTGTTGTTTTGTTTAAATTTTTCTGTCAAATTAAAAAAAAAAAAACTATGACTTGACACAAAGATACAAATGTTAATAATGGGTTTTAAAAATGATTATTTAAAAAGCAAAGCTTAAAAACTATTAATAAGGTGAGGATATTTCTGTTTCATTTAGAAGTTCTTACACACTGTATGCTGTGTATCTGGTCTGGGAAACATTAAAGACATTCATAGACAACTCCTCCAACTCTGTCTCTTCTTTTGAATGTCTGAATTGTGTTTCACTGGAAAAAGCGGCCTTTGGTCCCCTTTATTGAAGCCCAATGTAGGCCTCAAAATGACAGGCACGCACCACAAAAGCAGGCCCTTCCCTCACAGATACCATACCCTCACTTCATTTGTGGTGTGAAATTAAATTAAAATAAACAAGGAAAATGCTACATTTGGGACACCAGAACACTCCTGAAACAGTCCAAATTTTGGATGAAAGGAAAATATGCAGGTCAGAACAGACCACTGGAGGACCATACCTGGATCAGTGGAATCTAGCCACTAACCAATACTGGTGCCTGACACACACTTGCTCTTAAAAAAAAAAATACCTTCGTTAATTGTTTTATTTTCATGAGTTTTTCCTTACGAATTCCTTGTATGTTTCTGTGGAGCTTGTAGGTTGTGTCGCAGTTCGTTTACTATGAGGTAAATTCTAGTGAAATACAGGCCCAATGACGTCATGGAGTACTTTGAATGCCATGTGGCGAAAAGGGCGCGATATGACAGCAGTGATTTTCCTCAAAGAGATTAAGGGTTGACGCGTCAGGTAAAGTTTGGGGTCAAACCTGTTTATTAGCCCATGGTTTTTTCTTGTGGTTTTCATATTTTACATGTTGAAGACATAATAGTCATAAACAAAATACGCTGCTGACCAGTCCCAGGGGAAATACGGCGTCTGGTTAATTGCTAGGTTTAACTTCAAATCCTGGGTTCGACTATAGATTCAAACGTTACCTACAATTGCTACGATACTTTTTTGTGGTAACCCTTGCAAGAATGAACTCGACATGGGAAATTTCTCTTCTGAGGGAACAAGTAAGTACCGATGCAAAATATATGTTGACGTCGAAAAAAATGTTGTAAGTGCTTTATGCTGGTAGCTAGGCCCAGTCGTTTGGAGGCTTTGTTTTGTACTCTGGAATGAGTAAAAACTGTAGCAAGCTACAAGGCCCCGCTGGGAGAGTAGGTCCCATCGGCCCAAAGTAGTCCAAGAAGTTGGCATATAGAGAAATGTTCCTCTCTGAAAACCTTTTAAGAACGGTTAGTTGACAAATTAGCCTACAGTTTGCAGTCTATCAGATGCTTCATTTAAAATATTTCACTAGGGTGAAGGGGTTTTGTTTATCGTAAGTTAAGGTCGCGTCTTTTCAGGTAGGATAGCTAATGATAGCTAACGAACGTTATTTTTTTTAATGGTCAGTGAAATGTAGTATGTAAAAGCTAATCATTTTCTAGACTTGACTGACTCATATTTCTAAGTATATATCGTCGAGTCTACAACTAGAATGATACGCTTTTGGTACATTTAACTGACCATTACTATATATATATATATATATATATATATATATATATATATGACGCCACACCAACAAGTTAGATGGCTGCTACTTATCTACACAATGTATGGTTGGTCGGATGGTAGCCAGTCTTTTCTGAGAAAAGTATGTCAGGTAGGATAGTGATAAAGGTGGACTTAATTTTGTCACTCTACAAATGCAGTCGGTTACGGTGAGACACTGGCACCTTTCTGTGCCTACTGAGGTAAACGAGGCCACTGTTTAACCTGGAGCAGGCACGGGAAACAGTGGCGTAACCTCACATAGCCCTACACCGCGGTAAACACTGCTACCGTCGCCGACCGTCGTCCTTGAGTTAGAATGCATTGGTACCGAACTGAGGTCGAATCAACCATGAGTGACTTTTTAAAAGTAAGACTGGAGAATGTTGCCCAAATAAATTACTGGGTTAATTTAGTAGAAAAACTAACGTTCGAGCGGATAATCAACAGGGAACGATAATTCATTCGCTGTAATTGCGGTTTAAGTTGAAGTAAACCTGATCCCGAGCAGGTCAACTTCAGAGCCTAAATTTTCTGTCTAACCTTTAATTGATTATCTCTGTTAAAACGCCAGTGAAAGAATTGTGTTGAGTGCTGTGGTTGGATGCAACTCCATTTTTCCCGTGGTAGCTTGTTTTAAACTATTTAACACCAATGCTGCTGTCGAGCTTTTATTCTACAGCAGGGATTTTCAGTTAATATTGTCGGTAGGCTACTTCTACATTTGTGAATAGAGTGGCGGGCCAGATGGACACGAAGCATATAATAATAATAATAATACATTATATCATAGACATAGGCTTTAATACTATACAATATAATATAGTTTCGTATAATATAGTAACATATTTTCATTTTCAGTTGTAGGTCAGAAACTGCAGAAAATGTGGGCTTGTAGCTTACGACTTACCATCAGGTTCATAAAATGAGATTTGTGCATTATGATTGAGAAAACAGGGAATTTCTTTTTGAATTCATCTGACTATGGTATTTGTCTGATAAGTTCTGTGTTCCGTGCTTTTTTTTTTTTTGGGTCATGACTAAGCACTTCAATTAACATACGGATTGCACATGTCTTTACCAACTCCGTGTCAATAAAAGGCTTTTTGCTTCTGGCGAGGTGCCAGGCCATCCAGAAAGACGCAGCCATCTTGTTCTCTTGAGCAGATGAAGTTTTTTGGATGGTCAGCGCCGAGTCTCAATTTTACCTTTCCTTACCGCAGACTTGATTGGGAATTAAACTCCCTGTGTTTGGTCTCGAAGTGATGCTGTATATTTGCAATTACTAGCAAATATTTTAGTTATATTTATAGTATATATATTTAGTTATGTTATATTTCTTTTTGTTCAGTTTGTGTGTAGCATGCTCTGGTCGTTACCGCTCTGTTGTGGCAGCAATCGGAAACACACGGGGTAATTTAATAATAATAGTATGAAAAGAGGCTGCTCTGCTTCGGGGGCACTGGATGAAAATGGTCTGCGGGCCGGATCTGGCCCGCGGGACGCCTATTGAAAATCACTGTTATACAGTAACCTGCCCTAGTTTGTTTAACCTGCAAATTTGTGTGAGACCCATCTTCCATGAATGGTCAGATAGCGATGAGGGGCGGTTTTTCGTTCGTTCATTGAAGGGATCGATTTGGACTGAAGACACCTTCTGTGAAATTGCCAGTGGGTTCCACTTCTTAAGTATCAATGAGATCAATTAGACAACCAACAGTGCTGCCGACATCGAGGGCCAGTTTTCTTCGGATACAACTGAGACACAAAAACGGCCCTTGAGGCCCGCGGTATTTGACCATTCCTGTTGAAGAGTAAAGGCGCTGTAGCGCTGGAACAGGCCGCTAGAGGCATTAGCGCTCCATGAATCCTAGTTCTGATCTTATGGCTTTTTCGGGAAGTACACGTTCTGATTCGACCGTGAGCAGAATTGACACAATGCTATGCGGAATTAAAACTTCAATCTTTTTAAAAGTAGTTTACTGATTTTAGCCTTATCTAATGCCGATCACTTACTTTTGGTAAACGACTGAATGATTCAGTCTCTTGTTCCCGGTGACAGATAGGCACTTAAGTTTTTGTAAGTGACAGTTTGTAACAGATAACATATTGCACAATTTTGAGGTTCAGCCGACCATTGTTTATGTTTCCTATGCTGAATAACTGAAATAACTGTACTTGCTATGTATTGCTTCTGCAGTTGCGTGAAAGAGTGTACTGGATACGAGTACGTAGCTTTCGTTAGACAGTGCATTTAAACGACAGAATGGATTTGATTATTGTCCCTTGTGTTGGTTTGACTCTAAAAAACAGCTTGCTGGCTTCCTGGTTAGTTATCTTAGCTCATCGTGTTAAACCATGGTTATTGTTCTTGTGCTTATAATGTGAAATTTAATGTTTGAAGGTGAAAATAATGAGCAGACTAACGTCCGTTACACTTCTGTGCCACACATCACGGAGCAGCAGTCTGATTTGAAAGCAGGGGAGTTGTGTTCATCCATTGTGTGTCGTGGAACGACTTCGTTAGAATGGTCTCACGATTACTGTTAATTAGTCATGAATGTCTAAAAATGATGAAAGCGCAAACGTATGTCACAATTATAGCAGCAAGTGTGCCTCCTCAGTACGTGGTTCGTGTCGTTTGTGCCTCTTCCTCTGCCATAGTTTCTTGACCACATGAACAAAACCCACAACATTACAAACCGCTTTGATTGGTGGAAATTGTTTTTGTGTACTGTATGGTGCATCATGGGATTTTAATTAATTGATCAAACTGCAGAAAACATACATATCGAATGTTTATTTAATCCATGACTCTGACACGATGTTTGGTTTAGCTGTGCTAATGTGTCGGGTTCGTTTGAAATGGAGCTCATATGTGCGCTGCCGTCAATGTGCATTCTGTTTCCGACATTGACTGCCCTGACTCAAGTTGTGTTTGGTATCGCTTCTCGGCCTTTTGGCTAAGATCAAGTGTAGTATCTGTTCTTATCAGTTTAATATCTGATACGTCCCCTATTTGGGGACCATATATTAAATTGATTTTTGGAACAGGGAGATGGAATAGGGGCTTGCTCCGTCCACTCCACGCATCGACCTGGTATTGCAGTACATCCAGGAACGGTGCACTCCCCACCCGGGGAAACCATACAGTTAACAAAAAGTTGAAGGAGTTGTTTGTGGAGTCTGATATGCATGTTTGTCAGTGTAAAATATGGTGGGAAGTGAAATTATGCACTTTGGGGTACAAGTTCATCACTATGTTTGATGTTCAAAATTTCATACTTTATGAAGGAACTGCATTTTTTTACTCCTTTTAGAACCCTGTTTTTAATAGTGATGGCGAAACCGAGGCTTTTGACACAATTGACACAATTGAAGCAATTGCTTCGAAAATGTATCGATGCTCCGACGCTTCACTCAGATGGGTATTACGTCACCATGATCAAATACACATAATACAGCCCTACAACAGAAGTTTCCTGTGGTTCTTTGAGAAGAGTCCGTGGCTGTCTGTCGTCACTTCGCAAGTTCGAATCTGACAGGGTAGCTGTTTGAAGTTACACTTTCCATATGTATGTTCTAAATAAACAGTCTCTTTACTACGCTTTTTCTTACTTGAATATGCAGATAGGAGAAACATAGGCTGTGATGTGATTATCTGTGTGAAATGTCCTGAACTAATGACGAAGTCAGTGTTTAGCTACATCAAACCATACATCGGAACATTTAGACTACAGGAGTAAGCTAAGTTAAACCATGTGTTTCATCATGATCATTTTCCAAACGCAAGAATGAATTACCAATTAAAAGGATCTGTCATAATTTCTTTGTCAATCTCTTTATTTGAGAATGCAGAGCATGCAAATAATAGCGACCGAACAAGCTTTCCCTGAGAAGCGAAAGAGAAAACCGAAGAATCTGTCTATTCAAGGCTTTGACTCATTTAGCTGATGTGTCACAATAGTTGTACGTACTTTTTTCGAAGCACTTGTGATAACATTTGCTGGTAGCCTACACAAATCAGCGAACGTATTATTCCCTCAAGAGAAACTTTAAAACCAGCCTGTAGGCTTTCTCTCAGTAGGTTAGGTGGGTCATATTTTAGTTACTCCATACACATGCATTCACAAGGTATAGCCCGCTGTAGAAGTATTATGGGATAAAAGTTAACAGGCTTGTTCAGATTCGCACAACGCAACTTCGCTTTTCCTCACAAACAGCAGCTCAGAGCGTTAACCATTACACTACATGAACTGCTTATCTCTAAAAGAGGGACAAGTGATTCAAACAATTGACAATGCTAATGCATTGGACTGACTTAGATCATTTCGAAACATTATCTGACGCTTTGGAACAATTAAACACTGGCACGTCATCTGAAGCTTCAAAACAATTAAAAGTGCCTTGAAACACTGCCACGCCATTTGATGCTTTGAAAAAATTAGAAATGTTTCGGAACACTGACATAGCTCACTCTTACGAACAATCAAGACTGTTTCCAAATGCTGTGGTAGCTGACTCTAAGCCTGCAATAAGTCTGCTTTGAAGAAGTGGATATTAGTTTAGAGTTATTAACCAGTATAATATACTTCCTCAGATGTCACTATAATACGTTTTATTAAATAGCAACGACTTTGAAATGGTATTTTAAAGTTGGCCACATACATTCATAATTTTCTGGTTGTTATGCAGCATGTAACTTGCAGGAGGAAGCTATATTAGTGACATGATAACATAGGTTATGTGTCATATTTGCACGACCATTGAGGATCATCTGTTTTTAAGAGGGTCGTAAAATATATGCACGTGAGATTATGCAACTACAAGATGCTTGAACTGTTTTATATCCTGCTATATCGTTACATATGTCCAATTCTTCAATGCAGACTTATTGCAGATTACTTGTTATGACATACATTTATGTCACCAGCAGATGTCCCCATCACAAGTGTTTCGAAACAGTTCCTTGTTCCTAAGAGTCAGCGGCCAAAGCGTTTGGAAACAGTCTTGATTGTTCCTAAGTGTCAGCTGTGGTAACGTTTTAACACAGTCTTAATTGTTTACAACATAACATAAGCGTCCGATAACGTGGCAGCGTTTGGAAACAGTCTTAATTGTATCAAAGCCTGAATTAATGGAGCAGTGTTCCGAAGCAGTTTTAATTGTTTCAAAGCTGCTGATGACGTGGCAGTGTTTTGAGACAGTCCTAATTGTTTCAAAGCCTCAATTAATGGAGCAGTGTTCCGAAGCAGTTTTAATGGTTTCAAAGCTGCTGATGACGTGGCAGTGTTTCGACACAGTCCTAATTGTTTCAAAGCCTCAATTAACGGTGCAGCTGTTAGAAACAGTCCTAATTGTTTCAAGGCTGCTGATGACGTGGCAGTGTTTCGAGACAGTCCTAATTGTTTCAAAGCCTCAATTAATGGAGCAGTGTTCCGAAGCAGTCCTAATTGTTTCAAGGCTGCTGATGACGTGGCAGTGTTTCGAGACAGTCCTAATTGTTTCAAAGCCTCAATTAACGGTGCAGGTTCAGAAGCAGTTTTAATTGTTTCAAAGCTGCTGATGAAGTGGCAGTGTTTCGAGACAGTCCAAATTGTTTCAAAGCCTCAATTAACGGTGCAGTGTTCCAAAGCACTTTTAATTGTTTCAAAGTGTCAGATGAGGTGGCAGTGTTTCCAGACAGTCTTAATTGTAAGACGTTAATTATGTTATGTTGTAAAGCAGTGACACAGTAATAACTAGGTTTAAATCTTGCCTATCATGTTTGTTGTTTAATCTCGTTTTATGAGTTCAGTTCCTCAGTGAAGACAGAAAAAGGTTAATAAAATCACAAAAACCATGTGTGGAGCTGGTGTTACATGTTACAGACACTATCAAAACTAGCAAGCACTCACTGCCAGGAGTATAGCCTAATTAACATGCAATGGCTATGGCAATTACAACTTATACTACATGGATAAACTTCAATTAATAGAAGCAAATTAAATGGTTTGGAAACTACTGTTTCGGAACACCAATGATAGTGACATCTAGGGGTGATGAATGTCATAAATTAAATATTACATCCTATTGTTAACAGCGAAAAGACACTGTAGTTCGGATTCGGAAAGTAGAACATTGCGAAAAGTCACAAACAGAAACCCAGAGCTTTAGCCGTCAGACTATTTTGACGGATAATCACAGCATGGGGGAAAATGCATTAAACCAATTGACAACGCTAATGCATTAAACCAATTGACAACGCTGATGCATTGGAAAGGCTCAGATTGTGTCGAAACCTTAGCATAGCTGATGCCTCAGAACAATTAAGACTGCTTCCAAAAACTGCACCGTTAACTGATGGTTTGAAACAATTAGTAGGACTGTCTGGAAACTCTGCACTGTTAATTGACATTTTGGAACAATTAAGACTTTGTCTAAAAATTGTACCTTTAATTGAGGCTTTGAGACAATTAGGACTGTCTCCAAACACTGCCACGTCATCAGCAGCTTTGAAACAATTAAAAGTGCTTCGGAACACTGCTCCGTTAATTGAAGCTTTGAAATAATTAGGACTGTCTCAAACGCTGCCACGTCATCAGCAGCTTTGAAACATTTAAAAGTGCTTCGGAAAACACTGCTCCGTTAATTGAAGCTTTGAAATAATTAGGACTGTCTCCAAACACTGCCACGTCATCAGCAGCTTTGAAACAATTAAAAGTGCTTCGGAACACTGCTCCGTTAATTGAAGCTTTGAAATAATTAGGACTGTCTCCAAACACAAATGCAGCTGACTCTGAGGAACAATTAAGACGTTTCGAAAAACTGCAGCTTCATCCCACACTTTGAAACAATTAAAACTGTTTGGAAACACTGCACCGTTAATTCACACTGAAACAATTAGGAATGTCTTGAAACACTGACACAGCTGATATTTAGGAACAATCTAGACAGCTACTAAGCACTTTGCCCCCTGACTCATGGGAACAATGAATTGTTTCGAAACACTTGTGTTGGGGACATAGGCAAAATGTCATTACAAGTAGCCTGCAATAAGACACACAGACACACACACACACACATTTGTGAACGTCACTGCGATAGATATTGTAATACTAGTTGAAGAATAGCATATAGTAATTTTTGTCTTGGCTTCCGACTTGTTGGACACATTGGACCTCATTTATCAATTTATTCCTAAAACTGTGTGTTAATTTATGCGTAACCTGAAACGAACTAACAAAATCCGCCCTATTTTTCAAACTTTGATGTGGAATTCCGTACATATGTTGATTAATAACTATTACTCCATCATAAACGAGAAGCGCGTTCATAGATGTGGTGTTTAGCACCTCTCCTGTGATATTTTTGACGCTCCAGGAATACCACAGGAGCTTGGAATTCCATTGCAGACAACATAGAAAGGTGGCAAAGAAAAGATTAAAGGAAAAACTATCCATAGCGGTGATCAAAGTTCTTCTCATGGAATTCCAATATTAAAAATAATGGGCAACGTCGCTGTAAGCTTATGTAACACGATGAAAACAACCAATACAGTGCTTTAACTTAACTCATAATTACAAAGCAGGTAGCAGACCAGTGAAGCTAAATAACAACATCGAGATAAATGTAACTACCCCAACTATAACCTACCCATTCTGAAGTAAATGCGGTGCTACAAGTCACGACAATAACTATTTACAGTTAATGAACCTGTCACAATAGATAGGTAACCTGTGTGTGTAGCTACTGTAAAATTCAGAGGTGATGTTTGATTTGCTAATGAACAAGGACGTATTGAAGCGGTCAGCTAGGCAATTAACATGATCTCTTCCCCCTCGACTTTAAAACGCCACACAAAAGCTATTCTACTAACTTGATTTGTTGAAGGATTTCTTAAGGACGTTTTCCACAATTTTCCAATGACTGGGTGCATTGCTGTCATGGCACACTAGTCGGGTGACCAGATCAAAATGGTCCCAGATTCTATCATGCAAGCATCATCTTGTACGTATGATATTTTCAAGTGGTACAAATTTTATCTTACAGAATTATATATTTAATTTCCCGAAACAGATATTACTTCGAATTTTGCAGAAAACTATACGTTCTCACGAAGATCTCCAGGTTATGTGCGTTATTTGTAGTTATTTAAATACGTATGTAGTGTCTTATTCCAAGAAGACCCTGATCATATTTCAGTGGGGTTTGACATAATGTTATCATGTAAACATGCCGTTAACATTCTAACATTCCACATGGTTCGGAACAAGTTATGTTACGGCCACAAGGAAACATTCCAGGTAAATAACGTGCAAGGAACATTAAGAAAATAGGTCAAAGTTTCTAGGAATATTTTATTTAAGGTTCTGACCATGTTCTGACAACCAACAACTGTTAGCTGGGGTTTAGCCTTCTATGGGATATTTCACTCAATTTCTTTGAGAGGTCCATTAATTAAAAAAAAATAAAACCTAACAAGAATTCAATCTTCAGGAAGGCGAACATTTGCAGTTATTCAGATAGTAGCCTATGTTTCAAATTACATCAGAAGCCTTTGAATATTATTAAGGTTATGAACTCCAGACAGCGTGTGCTTGACAGTTTGATAGCCTGTAACATTTAAACACCAACTCCACACATACTTTTTGTGATTTAATTCTCGTGATTTTATTCACCTTTTCTGTACTCACTGGGGTATTTACAAAACAAGAGCAAACTGCATCAAACATGAAAGACAAGAAATAAACATTGACAATCATGAGTCTTTGATGAAACACAGAACATAACTTTTCTTCTGACGCTGTGAACTGTCGGAAACGCTCCACATTTGAAGTTGTCCGTTACCTCAAGTAGGAAACGTGATGACGTTAAGCGCGTGCTTCGGTTGGGGCTCCGGAGCAGTGTGCCGAAACACAGCTGCTTCGAATGATTCGACGCAGCTTCGGAGCCCCGTCTCATTTCGCCCATCTCTAGTTTTTAACCTTATTAACTGTATTTTGGTCAGTGTATTCAAATTAACCATCATCAACTGTTATAGGAAAAAAAATATGACAAAAGGTTGTAACACTGAAAATGATGTATGCAAAAGAACTGTAGGAAAAAAAAATGAAAACGTGAATATGTGAAAATGAACGTGTTACAGTAAAAACATTTTAATAATAAAATCTGTTCTTATCAGTTTAATATCTGATACGTCCCCTATTTGGGGACCATATATTAAATTGATTTTTGGAACATTGAGATGGAATAGGGGCTTGCTCCCTCCACTCCACGCATCGACCTGGTATTGCAGTACCTCCAGGATCGGTGCATTCACCACCCGGGGAAATCATGCTGGTAAGAAAGGAGAAAGTGAGGAATTTCTCGTTGTAATATTGAGGTTTTGCACAGAACAGAGCTTATAGGATAAACTATTTTGTCAAATGAATCCATGCATGTTGTGTTATATTATCGTATTGTTTGATGTTAAAAATTTCATGCTCTATGCTGGAATTATGTATTCGCATTATTGATTTTCTACATAACATTCATTTTTGATTTGATAATCCTAGTACTGTGTTTTGCTTTGGAAGAGTGAATGATTGAACGAGAAGAATAATCATAAACTGGACCTAAAGGGTGTTCCCTACAAGCTGAGTATGTCTGTAGCTGATGTGTGGTAGTGACACCATTAGAGGGAGCCAGAGCACAGCCCTTGATTCAGTGAGGGAGAGTGTAACTCAGGGGTGGAGGGTATGTGCTGCAAGAGGCTTACCCAAGTTCCAGAGTGCCTGCAGTGACAGTGGCTCTCCAGGACTGGAGTTAACCCTGCAGACACTGGAGATTGGGATGTTTGCCTCACAAGGTCAGACTCTCTTCCCTCTGTAAAAACACGCAGGCTGTGTGGCCAAGCATGAATATGGGTGTATGACCCTTTCAGGCCAGCGCTTTAATGTTTAATCCGACCAGTGGAGTCAGGAGCTTGAGAGGTTTTTAGGCAGGTAGAACATAAAGGATGGGAGGTTTAAAGTGGGCCCCTTGCAGAAATTTGGGAGAAAGAGATTTTCTAGGATTCAGCAGTACCCACAGCCACTATTCTAAGGCAAAATATATGTCCACCTGAACCACATTATAGGTGATTTGAGACTGAAACCACACCATAACTTGCAGTAGAAAATGTGCATTCTTTTCACAAGCTGATGTCATGCTGGTGATGTAAGCTTTGTGAATTGGCCATGTTTCATTCTTTATCTGCCTCCCTTTAATAAACACAGATGGTGGGTGCGTTAGGTATTTTTATTGCTTTCTTTAATGTGTTATAATTTGAGCCACTGAAAGCAGTGTAAATATAATTAAACACACACTGCAGAGCAATAGGCAGACAGCCGGGGGAGCCAGAGAAACTTGAGGCACAGGTGAAGAGAGACTGTAGAGGAAGAGGGATGTGCAGGGTGAGCGGATTATGTAGCGTTGCTGCAGTGAGTGCAGGCAGGTTTTGGGGCTCAGTCGTCCTCTGCAGCAGGGATTTTGGTATTCTTCTTGATGAAGTCGCGGTAGCTGGTCACGCGGGTGTAGACGCCGGGATAGTTCGGCCGACCACATCCAATTCCATAACTCACAACACCAACCTGAACCCAGGTCTTCCTGGAGTAGCACATGAGTGGACCCCCTGAATCTCCCTGAAAAAACACACATACATACGCACAGGTACATATGTGTACACACACAGAGGCGCACACGTGTGCAGATAAACGTGCATGCACGCAGCCACATATGCAAAAACACACCAAGTCAGTGCTCACTGTCCAAAAAAGGGAAAAGCTAATGAGCAATAGTACATCAAATATGCTGACTGGTGGAGATCCTCCATTGCTACAAAAGTGTATGGATATGTAGCAGGAGAAGTGTAGTTCAGTAAACTGCAGTTGAGTGCATCTCTTGCTGTGCAGTTTTGGAGAGTTAGGGCTCCTGGATGCCAAGTTACATGGCTGGAAGGCAAGTTGCTTTTCTGTACTAGGTGGCTAATGTTAGCTTATGGTCTTATATATAGGTAATTCAAAATTGCAGTGTAGCTAAGTGTATCATAGTTGAATATTAGCTTGTTAACTGAAAGATAAATGAAAGTAAATCAAATTTTTCAACCTCCACATCCCAGAGGCAGCACAGTTTTGAGCTAATTTTAGCATGTGTATGTTAGACAAAAGGCTTAAGTATCAGCGGTGTTATATTTTTATTAAATATCACATAATCCAAGAGACTGTATCAGAGGCGAAACTGTAATACATTCCTGATAAGAGCTGGTTGGCTGTTATGTTTTAGTAATGCCGTCCTATTGAGGAGCCATTTAGGGGTTCAGGGCCGGAGTAGGTCCACACCGCAGTCACAATGTGGTCATCTCACTGTGCACTTAACTGCGCTCACAGAGAGACTCCGAGCTGAAGATCAGTGTTTCCTGTCTTACTTTTCATGTTAAAGGAAAGTATGCATTTACCTTGCAGGAGTCAATTGAATGTCCACCAGCACACATCATCTCTCGTCTGAGCTCAGGGTAGCTTTTTTTGCAGATGCGGTTGTCAACAACTGGAACCTTTACCTCCTGTAATGTCTTTGGGATACTCAGTTGGGCTGGGTAAAGGAAGATAAAGAGATAAGAATGTTAATGATTATTATGGAAAGAGGTATTGGCTGTTTTCACAGATGTGTTTACAGAACTGTCTTTGACTATGTTCAGAGCTTTCATTTCTTAATTTTCCAAATTCCAAATTGTGATTTGTTGTAGGATGAGGCAAGCTTGCCCCCCAGAGTATAAACAAACTAAGCTCAAATTATGGCAAGAAACATTTTACTTGTGTGTAGCTCAAACTGTAATTTGTTGGAAGAATAGTAACAAGAAATAGTTGAAAGAACAGTAAATGGCTCTTTTAATGTTCATATGGCTATCGTTAGCTAGCTAGCTTACCAACACTGTAACTGTCCTAAATGCCGAGTGTTTTTTTTTTTTTTATTTATTTAGGCTATGTTAGGAAAATACATGTGACTAATAGTTGCTACATGGTCAATATAATGGCCTCTTTTGCTTTGTCAGTCATGTGTCGCTATTGAGGATAAATACTCAGAAGTCATTTGTTGCTGTATTTACAAGTAAAATATTAACATCAAATATATTACAGCAGGTGTTGGCAACTCGAAGTCAAACTCACTGTTTTCCTTAACTCTACCCCAGCCAATGGCGTAGCAGGTGGTTGAGGCGTTAAAGACATCCCCCGAAATGGCAAGCTGTGGCACTTCCCGCACAAACCAGCTGAAGTCGATATCTCTGTCCAGCATCACCACAGCGATGTCATCACCGCTCTTGACATTGTTGTATGACGGGTGGCGGATGGCTTTGATAATCTTGTAGGAGGCTTCATATGGAGACTTCTCGCTCAGACGATACGCTCCCAGCCGCACAATGAAGTTACTCCTTGGCCTGAAAATGAATTAATCACTGATCTCAGATCATTTATTACTGTCATATCCACCAGAGCTTTTTTCCCTTCAGCCCAATGAGCCTCTGTCCTCGTTCTTAATAGGAACATAGGAGTGCAGCGAGGAGTTGATTTTCAGCCCTGAGTGCCTGCATTTGAAAGATTTTCAACTGTTGATTATACTCTGGGCTCATCACTGTCCCTTTTCACCCAACCATTCAGTAATGTTGAAGGAGGGGAGGGACAAACACTACACAAGAGAGGCTGGTTCCATTGGTCTGAACAAGATCATAACTCGAGTGTAGTGATAAACACTTAAACAGTTTGCAATACAGTAGGTATTTAATAAATGTGATATAGCAGTGCATGTGAAGACCTTTTTTTAGCTTGTGAAATGCATCAAATTGGCTAAACTGGAGTTGATTGGCTGTGTAGATCACAGTGTAGCTACATCATAGATAACAGGACATGGTCATAGGCAGATTCCGTGTTATCACATTAAGCTATTTTAAAATATCTGTCAAACACGATAACTAGCTATTTGACTATTTTGCCTATTACACTATTAGCTGTGTGTAATTGACACTATGCTAAAATGTAACCCACTGGAAGTAGGGTTGGGTGATACGACTGGTTGTATCAGTGATAGCCGATGTATTTACGAGGATGGGGGATGAGTGGGAGGAGAAAATGTTGATATATGTTGAAAATAATACAATTGTCATATTGTTGTTGTTATTTTCATGATTACTAACTTATAATAGGTCACGAAAGGCACTTTCCTCTAATGTCACACATGGCACAAAAATATCTGTGAATTCTGGCCACCAGCTCAGCATCACAGAGAATATTAAGCACAGCTGGTAATATTGCTACCCTTTGCACTTTGCTCAGACCAGATAAAATGAACATGCTTAGTTTCCTGTGCAAAAATCTTTCAGCTGAATCAGCTGTTACATTATTCTGGTTTGACTTTGTTGCTGACTTAATCTGGTCAATTAATTATTTACTGTTTTTCAAAATGATGTTGCCTAGTTTATGGACATCACTTTTATCATTGAGTTAGGCTGCTAGCTGTGCAAGGAATTTGGAAACCAGAACAAATGTTTATTTTGTACTCAAAAAATACCAATCCATCTGTCATTAACGGAAACGTCTAAATAAATAACAAAAAGAAGTGAAAGTAGCCTTCTCTGGAATGTATTGGAAGGCTGTGTAGGCCTGTATGAAAACCATGAAGATATTTTGCATGTTTTTTTTGGCTACAAATTTAATAAATTATATTCACAATATTTCAATATTTGCAATATTTCAAGCTAGCCTACAACAAAAATGCAAACCGCAAGGGCTGATGGCTAATCTTTAGTCAGTGTCCAAACAAATAAACAATTATGAATAGCCTGACAGACCAGTAGGATAGGCTATCAAATAAATTGTAATTTGGTTATAATTCTTGGTCTACCCTCTTCTGGGGCTATATGCTGTGCGGAACACCTGTTTGAAAAGGAATGTATGGTAGAAGAAATAAAGGGCATAGTTGGCTTTCACACATAAAATGACATGGGTTACTGTACATGTCATGTCAGTAGAGATGAGATTAGATATTAGATCACAATTAGAACAACATGAATTCATAGCACACATTTAATTGCACAATAATGATTGCTTATTCTTGATACTTTGAGGGGGCAAACTTTTAAATAACCAAAGGACTTTAAATTAGCAAAATACTGTCCCACCGATGATCAATTCAGCCAGTCGTTGGTTCCTAATGTATTCGTCATATCACCCAATCCTAATCGATTGGTGCTATTAATATGGATTTGCGTAACTAGTAATTAAATTGTCAATTCTATAATGGTTGTCCTCTTTATTATTTTGCAGCCCATTTCCTCAGGCCACTAATGCATTACTTCCATGTACATTATGATCTGACAGTACGAATATAACCTACAATAAAACAGGGCCAGCTCTTTTATGAGTGATCCTGCTAACCTGACCATATCATAGCAACTAAGAAGGCTCAACCAAAAAAACTTCAAAATTAAAAATGCACTGGGCTTAGCGTTCTGAGCTGGAAGTGTACAGCATTTTCAGCTTTGGAGGACACAGCCCTTGACAGCATATAAACAGATGTATGTCAGATGTATATAAAATTGATGTAAAACATATTTGTGTTATTATGGTGCATGTAGATCAGACAGAAAACCAACCAGAAGAGTCTTAGGCCCGTGTGTGTAATTGTGTGAAGCGATGCGTGTTGTAAAGAGCGCCGTACGCTGAAAGGTGTCACCCTCTCCTTCCACTTACTGACTCAGGCAGTGGGCAGCCGTCAGTAACCATCTCTTGTTCAGGATCGTTCCCCCGCAGTGGATGGTCCTTGGTTTTTCTTTAAGCTCTATAGCTGCCATCCACGGCCATTCCCCATTACAGGCATTCAGGCCGCCGACGATGGAGGTGCGGGAGCGTGGCCGGGCGGATGCTAGGGGGACGGAGAGCGGCGTAAACCTTTCCACAACACAGCAGCAGTGTACGCAAACAGCCCCACATCACACACCAACCAATGCACCCAGGCTGCACAATGTGAACTGCAGCTCCATTCGTCAGTGTACTACAGGCAGGTGGGGCAACAACATTTACAATATAACACTGCAATAAGAACTCCCCCTTCTGTTTCTAGTGTGGTTTGATGTAGTAGATGGAAATTACAGCCCTCAGCATCACTGTACTCTATAGGAGTCTTATCACTCTCTATCTCTGTTAATGTGCAGAGTTTTAGAGATGTTAGATCACAACTGCTCTTACCTGTAGTGATGATGGACAGAAGAAGCACACACAACAGCCCAAGATGTGTCATATTGACTGACTCTACCCAACCGACTGACTCAAACAGTGTGACTCAGTGTTGTGTGCCTTAATGCTGCTGGACTGGTCCTCATATAGAGCTCAACAGCCCCTCCCCAAACCACAAACCATGCTACACCATCAACATGCACACATACCATCAGAGAGCACTCTCCACATACAAATTTATTGGTCATTGTATTAAGGTATTGAGAGAAGTTTTAATTTAAAAATACTTGCCAAAATGGCTCCTGGTTAGAACGGCTTTTTTGTCCCTCCTTTTTTCTAAACAAATAATGATCATTTTTATGTAATACTCAGCACTGAATTGTAATTATGTATAATTTCCCACTATCTTTTTTTATGGTGAATTTTATTGACTTTAAGGGATATTAGAAAAGAAGGGAAGAACATGAATCATCAAATTAAAGCCAAATTGAAGCTGTACTCATGTTCAGTTCGGTTAATTTTATCTTATTGCTGTATCAAGTTATTTGGGTCATAACAATGATAAGCGCAGCTATCTGAAATTAAGTATCATGCCACATTACGATATTTTGACATGGTGAACAAGAACATCAGCTACTTTCATGTGTATGGACACACAGTTTAGATATTTTATTACAGGTCTGCTGACTGCAAAGACTGGAACAGTGCGTTAGTCATGTTATACTCTCTAAGGTCCATGAGCCAGTCATGTCACCCCTGGGGCCTTTCCCCAGACACTGACATACCTGTATGTTCACTGCTTAAAGGTGTCACCCAGTATGCAGAAAGTAATGCAGCTAGCATTACATTACTGAAAACTGTCTGAGGATACAAAGTGCACAAAGGCCCTGACAGTGGTTAACACCTTTATGACGTAAGATTTTGGTCAGTCCTTTTACTCTACAAAACAGGAAACATTTCCTCATGTCTCATTATTTGTAATTTTTGGTTGTGTGTATTTGCACATAAAATGCACATAAGATGTGGAGAGAAAAAAAAAGAAAAGGAGGGAGTGCTCCTTACAGGATTGATGGCTCTCTAGAGGACTTTGTAAAGTAACACTTTGAAAATACTCCATATTGGTTTTGTGTCACTTAAGGGTTCAGTAAACAAGTGTGTGTAATATTTTTTTTTTAGCCATTATGAGTCATTGTGCTGAACCCTTTAGTTTTAATTAGTATTTCATGAGGGATTCTAAAATGATAAAACGTATAGAACGAAAATGATGAAACAAATAGACAAAGTAACCCACCTGTATTGCCACAGAGCTTTGTACTGAAACCCTGCAGAGCATGCTGGGAGCATGCTGTTGTAAGATCCTGTGCATCTTTTGTCAATCCTGCCATTCATAGCCTCCATGCCTGTTTGCAGGAAGGACTTGTATTTTCTCTCCTGTTTTTAAGACATTTTTGCTGTTGGTCAGTAAATTTGTATGCCCTAATGCGTCTAAGTGCCTTCATTTGGTTTGGTTTTTTGCACCATTTCTTGAAGCTTAATCACAAAAAAATATGGGAACTAATAAGTGCATTCACACTTCTCCTGAGACCGCCACATGCAAGTTGACAGAACTATAGAATCATGAGAAATTCAGCAGCAGTCTAATCACCACACCCTAGCACCACACCAACGCATCCTCGCTGGAGAAGGGTGAAGTTAGGACAAGCGTGTCCTTATTTGTGATATGAACGTGTATGTCCTAAACGCTATCTGTTCAGCATCGCTACAGGCTTTCTTAATACATTAGCAGAGGTGTTGCATCTTTTGCCATGGTGTCAATCGTAGCCTCCATGACTGTTGTCACAACCCAAGACCCAAGGACAGGAAACTCGGTAACACTACGGTGGTCGAGGGGATACGGCAATTTACCCGGCCTGAGCTTCGGTTGTAACCTAAAATAATGTGTGTTTTCACGTGAACGTCAGTATTTATGAATGTGATGTTGAGAATGTTGCACTGAGGGAGCAAGGTGCACTTACCTCCACCTGGGCAAACACCGGGCCCGCTCCTTGGGGTGACGCCAGAGTCGGCCAGCCCTCGTTCGTTGTTGTCATTCAGATTTTTATTAAAACGTGCTGATTTTGTTTAAACTGTATTTTATTACTGTGATTCAAAACCAAAAGAAAGATCAAAGGGGAAAACACTGAGAAGTTCTTTTCACAAGAACTTCTGTCTCAGCTTCACACAGGGGCTCTTCCTCTACACTTTGACCCCACCGCCCCTTTTATTGGTTTTCCCAGGAGGCAAGCTCCACTCTGCCCCCCAGTGCATGAGGTATGGCAGTGGAAGTGTGGTATCTATGCTAAAGTGCATCCCCATCTATAATACAGTTTGCAGGAAGGACTTGTAGGTACTCACCCGTTTTTTAGAAATTATTGCTGTTGGTCAGTAAGTTTGTGTGCCATAATAATTGTAGTGGTTCTAAGTGCCTTCATTTGGTTTGGTTTTTTTGCACCATTTCTTGTAGCCTAAATGGTGCAGTCAAAAAATATGTGAACTAATAATAAGTGCATTCACACTTCTTCTTAGGCTGCCAGATGCAATTGACAGAACTGTAGAATCATGAGAAATTCAGCACCAGTCTAATCACCACATATTTGTGATATTAGGGTGTGTGTCCTAAACGCTATCTGTTCAGCATCACTACAGGCTTTCTTAATACATTAGCGGAGGTGTTGTTGGGCGCTGCATCCAGTTGTGGTTGGAGATAATGGCAACATCACCCTCCCATCAGGCCCAAGTGTGAAAGCAAGTAGGAGCAAATGTTCAATTATACATTTATGATGTCATTTGGTAAAAAAATAAATATGATTAAAAAAATAAATGCTGGAAATACATATGATAAATGCTGGTGAAATGCTAAAGTTGCACAAAAAAGCCTCCAGCCTCATCACAATAAGGTGGAATGATCTTCCCCTGCTTATTTTTCATTATTTTTGTGAACAGCTGTTTATTAATATCAAGACAAACAGGGCAGATAATCATGTGCTTCTAATTCTTACTCATCATCGGGGGGTAATGGAGTTAAGGAACATGGGGAAAATCTCAGAAAGGTGGTCTGCTGAGGAAAAGCAGTGAGATTGTGAATGTGGCTCAAGAAATTGAGCTATGTGGGGGCACTTGTTTTAAACAATGGACTCCGAGCAGGTCCTCAAAGATAAAGGCAATCCCTGTCATTCCCAAACCAGTAGACTGATGAATTAACGGAACATAATTAATGGACATGGAACACAAAGCACTGGTTTTTGGTGTGCTGCTTAGCCGTGCCCATAGACTGGGTGCTCTACCATATAAAAAACATTCGTAGGAAACAAGGTCATTGCAGCAGTGCACCAATTTAAAAAAAAAAAAGGGAAGGAAATCGCCTCATATCACCTTAGTGTTTTGGCCGTGTCTCTAACACCTCTTTAGAGGTGTTATATTGGTTGCCACCACTTCCATGGTAGGGCAGGGATGTGGACCGAGGCACATTTCATACCTTTGAATATAACGCTACTTTTTAAAATTCTCATCCTCGTTTCCTTGTAGTGACAGTATATAGATCTCCTAAATTATCTGTCCCCTCTTTAATAGAATTCTCAAACCTGCATTCACATGAGCTATGGTATTTTTATTGGTGATTTTAACATACAGGTTGGTAATCTGGCAGATACCAGAACCAAAGAGTTTTTAGAATTGTTGGAATGTATGGCTTCCAAACATAATGTTAACATACCGACTCACAAACATGGACACACCGTGGATTTAATTATATAATACGGCCTTAATATCCATACTTGCTGTCACTGATCTGGCTCTGTCTGACCGCTACTGTGTGTTTTTTAACAGTTCTGCTTATTCTCTGCCAAGTACCACAGAACGTATAGTAAAAAACCGCTACATTACCCTTGAAGTAACCCCTGAAGCCAAAACTCTCACATCACATATTGCAATCTATAAAAATAACGTCTTACTGTCATCTTGTGAAGGCTTTGTTAATGATTTTAGCCATAAAATGAAAACAGTGCTGGACACAGTCACTTTGATTAAAACCAGGAAAATGGCTACAAAAAAGGTTGCCCCATGGAAAAATAATCAAACCATGGAATTTGAAAGAGGCTGCAGAATTACTGAGCGCAGATGCTGAAAAGCTAAATTAATCCATCACAATATACTTACCGAAAAACTTAAAATTAGAACAAGGCAATTCAAACATCACAGCTAGCAAACCTGATTAAAAACCAACATTCACACTCCCAGATTGCTTTTTTAGTATAATAGATTTTCTGGTAAACACCTCAACAAACTATAGTATTGAGTTTCTAATTGTGAAGAGTTCACTGGCTGCTTCCGGGAGAAAATAATCAACATTAGATCTGGTTTGTGTCAGCAGAACAACTACACTGTACTTCTACCTATATCCTGTGTACAGAGTGATGTCAAGTTGGAACATTTTGAGTTTATTGGTGAAACTCTCTGGAAAATAGTAACAGAACTGAAGCCCTGCACATGTTCCCTTGACCCAATTCCAACCTCTCTTTTTTAAATAATTTTTAATTTGTATTAAAAGACATCCTTGCCATAGTGTATCAACAACTTGCAACTTGTTGTCTTCCCCAGTGATTTTAAAGCTGTTTTAGTAAAACCTGGGTATTTTAACACCCAGCAATTTTAGAACAATTTCAAATCTCCCAATTTTAAGCAAAATTATAGAAAAACTAGTTTTTAATCAGCTAAGTACATTTTTAAACTCAAACACTAAATTAGAAATGTTGCAATCAGGTTTTAGGACACATCACAACAGAGATACAGCCCTGCTAAAAGTAGTGAATGATGATATAACAAATCTTGACCGCAACAAGCTTTCAGTTCTGGTGCTACGTGACCTGATCGCTGCCTTTGATACTGTGGACCACCAGATTCTTTTAGATAGATTAAGCGAGTATGTTGGCCTGTCTGGAATTGTTTTTAACTGGTTAACCTCATATCTTTGTGAAAGAAAATGTTTTTCTACCGCGAGATGACCCCCTCCTCCAAACACTATGACGTTACCCGTGGGGTACCACAAGGATCAGTTTTAGTACCATTACTTTTAAATTTATACATGCTACCCCTGGACAGTGTCATCAGGAGGCACGGCATCTCTTTCCACAGCTATACTGATGACACTCAGCTCTCTCTTGATGACACTAGGCCATGTTAACTGTATTTTAGATATAAAGGCCTGGATGTCGCAGAATTTTTTTACAGCTCAACCAGGATAAAACAGAAGTATTGATCAGCTAACCCCCAAACTAAATGCACTTGGACCTAACCCAAGCCAAGAAGCAAGAAAGCTCATGTGCGGGGTGTCACAGAAACAGCATCATATCTCTTGAACAACATCTCCAAAGTGAGGCCATTACTGTAGCGCTCTCCTTTCTGGTGTACCGAAAAATACAATAAATCAGCTACAATTATTTCATAATTCTGCTGCACCAGTGCTGACTAAGACCAAAAGGAGAGCACACATTATTCCTATTTTGAAGTCTTTACTCTGGTTACCTGTTAGTTTTAGTATTAATTTTATACATTTTCCCAACAGATCTCCCTTATAAATCAGGTCAATATCTATGACAAATACCTGAAAACATATTTTGGTAGGCTTAATGGGTACACTTACCCTATTTATTTTATTCTATTTGTTTTACTGTTGATCATTTTCATGTATTTTATTCTGCTTTATTTTAACATTTTACTTTTTCCATAATCAATTTATTTTGTGTAAATTTCATAATTTTATTTCTTGTTATTCTTATTGCTTATATTATCTTGTATTATCTTACTTCCCATCTATTTTTGTTGTCTTATTCAGTTGGGTGTGCATTTGTCTCTAAATCCATTTTAACATCCTACGTTTGGACGTTTTGTCAATCACCTGTAAAGCACTTTGAATTGCAATTTGATTTGTCTGAAAGGTGTTTTATGAATAAAGTTTGATTGATTGATTGATGGTTCTATTATGTAATTGTATTAATTTGGATATGCTCAGACAGAGGGAGAGTTGTTGGCTGTTGTCTTTGGATGTTTCATGTTGTATGGTGTGAAAGTGCAGTCAGAAATGCTAGGTTACACTGGGCAGAGATGGCACTGACCTTTGACCTTTGAGCTTAACCTTATGAGTATGCTTTAGCAGGCTTAGCCGTGCAACTGTTCCATTGGTCTGTCCTGCACATGTGTAGTTGAACCATGGCAGTAGTTTATTTTCATTATTAGAGAGCTAGTACCTGTCTGACTGTGAGAACAGCTTAACTAACTCCAGGCTAATCAGCACGGTATTCATAGCACTGTGATGCACCCACCTCCTCCTCTGCCCCACTGTGCACTGCAGCTGCCCTACAGTTTAAACACACTTAAGTGAAACTGCCAACACACGTCAGAAATCAGATTAGTAGACACGAAGCTGTTAAACAGCTGTGGTCAATGACTTTTTTATGTGTCGTACTCATCTGAATGAATCCTATTATGTTTAAACATGCAGTTTTTTTATTAATGATTTCTTCCATATTACCGTAGATGTATTGTTTTTTTATTGAACATATTGATTGGCAGACGTTCAGACATCACTGGACATTCATAACTGTATTAATCCAAGTACTCCCTGAAGGTGCTTTTGTTTTTAATACTGATTTTGTAGTTATTCTGAATGACAGTTTTGTGGGAGAAAAAGTTGTGACTTAAGAGAGCTTACAGGGTCATTTAGGGGGATCATTGTCGCCTCCTGCAGACCTCTTTAAGTGTCCTGTGGGGAATAAAAACGCTGAGAACCTGGGTCAGCTAAATGGTGCTTTAATCACCTGATCTGAAAACTTTGGACATCCCTGTCAGCCATCAGGTACCGAGCAGGTTTGGCAGGATGAAAATCACCTGACGACAGCTTACGAGTGAAAATGTTTTACAAACCTCTGACAGTTATTATAAGGCAATATCTTGAGAAATACCTGATGACCGGAAACATTGCAATGTAATATCAGTCTACAAGACAGGAGACTGTACTAACCCAGGAAATCACAGGCCTGTCAGCTTCAAATGTGTTACATGTAAATACTGGAATCTATCATTTAGGGACAATTCCTTTTCGTTCATTCCTTGAACAAAATGGCATCTTAAATAAGAGCCAAAATGGTTTTCACAGAAGGAAGTCATACTTAACAAACCTCCTGGGCGTTGACCACTGCCTGAGAGGTTCAGGGGTGATTTAATAGAGAATGTTGTCATGTATTTGTGCCAGAAAATCTTGTGGTGTTGAGGTCCAGTACTGGATACTCTTCAGTTTCTGTGGCGAGTGTAGTTGGGCAAAATGGCCTGTCGTTGTCATAATGTTATTTTTTGTATTTTTTTTTGTTTTGAATTTTTTTTAGGTAGCTACTCCTGCAGGTAACCAGGTAACTCGATCTTGCTCAACTTTTCTTCATGGTGTTGTGGAAAAAATATCCTTAAATAATGGAGAACAGTCAAAGTTCTGTGTCTTGTTTAATATTGCAATGGGAGAGGCAGTATATTCAGCAATGCACCAGCATTGCACTGTCGGTTGGTGCTGACGATCCCTCTTGGTCGGTGTCAGTCTGTTCTGCTGCTCCTAGGCCCTCTGGAACTGTGTTACAGTGGGATGTGTGGATCCAAGCTGCCTTTTTGCTGACCTTCACAGCAGAGTTGGTGGTCAGTAACATCAGTGAAACGGTCTTCTTGTGTTAATTTTTCTTTTCCGTTCCCCTTTTGTGCTTTTGTTTTCATTACCCTCGTGTTTGCCGCACCCTCTGTTTCTCCACTCGTTACCTGATTGTTGATTTTTTTCACTCGCCCCTTTGTTCACCTGTGTCTCTTGTACTTGTTAGCCTGTATATTTGTTCCCTGCTCTGTCTTGTGTTTGTTCCAAGTTGGTCTCAGTTTTCCTCTGTATACGCCACTCCTCACTTGTGTCCTTGCACTGAATTCTGACATGATGCATCCCCCGGTAGACTGATACTCCCACAGGCATGGGCCCACCTGTGAGTATGTCATGGGGTGACAAGCCTGTGGTGGTGTGAGGGCATGCACACACATACATTAGTACTAATGGCAAACCTGTGACCCAATCCATTTTTGTTTCAGCCACCATTTCATCCTCCACTCCAGGGATGTTATGAGCAGTGTTGACACAGGTCTATGTCTAGTTTTTCGGCTAGGAATGAAAGTACATTGTTCACAAAATGATTGCCATTGTCAGAACTCATTTTGGCCGGAAGTCATTTCTTGTAGTAGCTTTGCTACTGATTTAGCATCTGCTCTTTTGCATGGAAATGCTTCTGTCCATTTTGAAAATGTGTCCACTACCATTAAACAGTACTTGTTACAGTACTTGGTGTTAGTTCCATCCATCATGATGTGTTCAAATGGCATTTAGGGTGTAGGGTACACAGATGTGGCTGTTTTCCCATATCAAATTTGTGCACAAATTGAACATTTTTTCCAAAACTTTTCAGCAAATGTTGTGAACCCTACTGTGTCCCAGTGTTGACTTACCATGCTCACCATCCCTCCTTTTGTCACATGGTCCTTACCATGGGTCAATTTTGTCATGTAAGGCAACAGGCATAAAGTTGATGCAGAAGACCACGTTTGCTGGTGGTAGGGCTGTGTGATATGATGATATATATTTTGTGACGATAGTAAAACATCTATAATTTCATATTATGCTCTATCCTTTATTTCGTTGTGTCGCAAATTGTACTCTTTATGGCAGTATTTTTTGCCATTTGGATGACGCTTTGCGTTCTTCCAGACGGCACGGATGCAAGAAAATTTGCATGAAGGCAACACAAACAAACATCGAGGAGAGTGAACGTGACACAGAAAGGGGTCATTCCGAACAGGTGAGGGACTCCGACCACCTAAGACAAAACGAGGAGCTTGAACCCAAAAGAGGGGCCAGTTCTGTCACATGGACATGGTTTGGGTATGAAAAGTCTGAAACGGACCAGAAAACTGTACTTTGCATATTATGACTGGTCCCCACATCAGGCTCAAACTCTTGTACCGCCTATGCAAGAATCATGTCAAACAGTACAGAGAGAGTCTACGGATGAGAGCCTCAAAAGTACAGTCGAGTGTTCAAAACAAACCCCAGACTCAGACGTTGCAAGAGGCTTTTTCCTGCAGTACAATTACATACACAGGTATGCGTCGCTTAATGTCCACAATTCGTTCTGTGAAATAGGACGTTATGTGATAAGGACGTTGTGCAAACACCATATTATCGTAATTATTTAGCAAAGCTATATCGGAGATTGTAGTGTGTTGTACCTCACTCAATTTCTATTAAATAGAATGAACTAAACACTGGAGTGGGAACGCTTACGTCCGTTTATTGCTTGCTCACCTCAAACATGGGCAGTTGTCCTGGTTACTTGCATGGTGTTCTAATGGTATTAGAATACAGAAACCGAATACAGGTCCTTGTAGCAGTTGTAAACATTACATCGTGTACCTGTATTAACTAAATAGCCAAGATACTGTACACATACAGTTCTGTATTTCAGCCAATGTATCTGGCAAGGTAACTTATGGGTTGAGTAGGTTAATACTGTACAATACTGTATACATAATAATACTTTGTAAATATACGGATGTATATGCGGTCAGACGTTGCCCAAACTGATGTTACGCAGCGCTTACCTGTATTTTGTTACATGCTTAATTGAAAATTTTGACATTTTCTATAAATTATTTATTCATTGAATTTACAGGAAATGTGCTATATTGTGATATGTATCATTATCGGGATATGAAATGACCTACATCGGGATATGAGATTTTGTTCATATCGCGCAGCCCTAGCTTGTGGGCCCTCTCCAGATGCCCTGTGGATCAAGAAAACCCTGTCTCTTCTTTTTGGGGGGTACTGAGGGGTAGGATTGAATATCTTTCAATGAAACAACAGGATCATCATTGTCAGGATGCATTGGAATGCTGAAAAAACACATCAGCCAAACCAGTAACTGAGAAATATTTTGAGTTCCTGGGGATAGCTGACAAAATAGTACAGGGATTTGATGCTTTAGGAGCATGTGCATGTACAGCTGTTTTTTGAGCGCAGATCTTGGACAGGTCTCTACAAAATGCCGTCTGCGTTCTTTACTGGAAATATTAGCGTGTTACAGGGTGAAGTAGGGCATGGTGTCTGGACTCCCTCTGCAAGCATTTGTTCTATAATGGGTTGTATACCTCCCTCTGCATCTGACCTCAAGGGATACTGTGGCTACATGGCCTGTAAGTACATTTTGGTACTACTTCCAGGGGTGGGGGCATTGTTGCCAGTTGGCATTACGCATGCGGCCTACCACTGGGTCGCTGTCTAGCCATTTCGGCGCCAAAATATCTCCACAGTAGTCCTAAGTTGTAGGACTTCAGTGTCACTTTATATTGTCTATGACCAGGTAACTTTGTTGATTTATGATTCTGTCTTGGAAATCTTTGAGGATCCACTGGTTAGTGTTAATTAGAAGACCCGCTGCTAGCTGCAATGGAGGAGACCAAATTGGACGTTGTGCACTTACGTGAGCGATAGAATGGAATATATATTTAAAATATTTTTTAAAGTGAAACCAAATAATGTCCATTGTCAATGTTGATCAAATTAGTTCGGGATTACCCGGCCACTACAGAACAAAGATCGTAGCCTATACATTTAACAGGGCGTCTTTGCGTTTATGAGACTTAGTAGGCCTGGTATTGTAAGAGTGCTGTTTCTCAGCAGCGCACTCACAATGTCTTTGCAGCAGAAGGGTAGGTTCATACACCGTTTTTAGCATTCATGCTTTTCCCGTTCTTCACATCGAAGTTTTAGTATGGCAGAATTGGTAAGTGATAACTGTTTAGTACATTTGCTTTGTAGCAGTAACCATAAATATGTAACAATAATCGAGCAATCTCTTGTATTACATCAATATTTAAAAGCTAACGCGTTCTATGTCAGCCAGTTATTTAGCAAAATAGGATTGCATAGATCAAAGTTAAACATTACCTTCAATAAATCTATTGTTCTTATAATACTGCAGACCATGTTTTTAGTAAATGTGCAGGGCAAGAGAAAGCAAAAGCATGCCGCTATTCTACAGGACCATACCCAAGTTTGCTCAACCTGAAAACGTGAATTTAACTTTATTCTATCAGTTCATTTGCGCTCGACTGTGAGGTGGAGCAGCCCGCTAGAGGCACCATCTCTCACTCAGCTGAAGTTTGGTCTCGTAGCATATCCGTAAAGTGCATATTCAGATTTTGTTTTGGCTGGAATTTTCTCGACGATGATGAAATAAGACATTTATCTATACTGTTTGGTCCATTTCTAATTTATTCATAGAAATGGCTTTCTCCATGTCTGTGTCTTTTTGAGGAAATGGCAAAATGACTCGGTCTCAATGTTCCTGGTGTCAGACTGACACTTTCGCTGAAAAGGACAGTTTACTGGCCGTCTTTCTTTCATGTATTTTCTGAAATCTGTTAGTTAACATATTACACCGTGTTTAGATAACCATCGGTAATATTCCCCGTACTGAAGTAACTGAAACAGGCTCTGTTGGGGTTTAAATCGTGAGCAGGCTGTTTATCCTCCCATTGCAACACATGTGGATCTTATTTTTAATGCATGTCTAAGTGTTTTGTCTTTTCTTTAATGTTTGGAAAGTGTCCTTACTTTGTGTTCTTTCTACAGTTGCGTTAGAGAGTGCACTAAATCAGAGTACGTAGCTTTCATAAGACACTGCATTTAAACGGTGGAATGGGTTTGATTGTTGTCTCTTGTGGGGCTTTGAGTCTAAAAATAACAGCTTGCTGGCTTCCTGTTTTATGGTTAGTTATCTTAGCTCATCGTGTTAAATCATGGTTATTGTTCTTGTTCTTATAATGTGAAATTTAATGTTTGAAGGTGAAAATAATGAGCAGGCTAATGTCTGTTGCGCTTCTGTGCCACACATCACGGAGCAGCAGTCTGATTTGAAAGCAGGGGAGTTGTGTTCATCCATTGTGTGTCTTAGACTGAGTTCGTTAGAATGGTCTCTCGATTACTGTTAATTAGTCATGAATAGAGATAGACCGATATGGTTTTTTCAGGGCCGATACCGATACCGATTATTAGTAGTCAAGGAGGCCGACAACCGATATTTGGAGCCGATATTCATTTGCAGTAAAAGTGAAAATATTGGCGTCAAAATTTTGAATAATACAAACTCCAACACTTAACTTCATTTAAATGCCTTTAAGCATATGTTTATTAAACAGCTTTTCAGATTTGCAACATGTCAAAGGTTTTTTTTTTTTTTTAATTTTATAATAGACATCTTGTTTTAAAATTCTAACAAAAAGTGCAGGGAGCTCCCAGGCTCAGCAGCATGTATTATAGTTTTCAAGTGATTAAACCGTTAAAACACTAAATAGCCTACAGCATCTTCACTTTAATAATTTGTGTTTATCATAGGATCAGACAGCTGCCGCCAACGTATTGGGCCTCACAGTAACGTTAGTAGTCGTGAGTTGGAGAGTTTCTCATGTGGCTTCCACACAAACACACGCTATTCTCTACCATAACAGACATTCTACCCATTGCTACAGTCTGCTGAGCGTAGAGTCAGAGGAGGAGAAAGCGGACCGGTGGGCTAACATTACGCTAAAAGCTAATCAGCCTTCACCTCAACGTGCTTCCCTGCAGTAAAACCGGACTGAATTGAGTTCATTAGGTTTTTACTCTCTCTCACTCACACACAAACTTCTACTATCACGGACTTTTTCTATATCGATATTATCAGCAACCTTGTTTCAAGTGATTAACAGACACGTCTGGAAGGACTGCGAGCGAGCAGAGCTGCCGCTTATATTTATATAACGTTATTGGGCTTACAGTAACGTTACTAGTAGTTATGAGTTGTAGAGGACTTGGATGTTTATTACAATTTCGGGAGAGTCTGCTGCCTTAACTTCCCTTCGAAACATATACCTGCTCTCCGGAGCTTTTCCACTCGGCAAAACTTTTTCACCTCTCCGCTGTGTGTGTGAGCACTGTTCATGCACAGCTTTCACTGCTGATTGGCTGTTACCCGTGCCATGGCTCTGCGTGTAACCAATCAGATGGTGCTGTGGGTGGGACAATGCTGGAGACAGAGCAGTGACTGCAGACAGAGAGGTGCGGCTGCATAAGAGCCAAAATCACCCAGTTTAAAATTGATCTCTTATCGGCCGGCGAATTAAAAAAAAAAAAAAAGGCCGATGCCGATACCCGTCGAAGTGCCGAATATCGGCGCCGATAATCGGCCCGGCCGATAATCGGTCTATCCCTAGTCATGAATGTCTAAAAAAGATGAAAGCGCAAACGTATGTCAAAATTATAGCAGCAAGTGTGCCTCCGCACTGCGTGGTTCGTGTCGTTTGTGCCTCTTCCTCTGCCATAGTTTCGTGGCCGCATGAACAAAAACTACAACATTACAAACCGCTGTGATTGGTAGAAATAGTTTTTGTGTAGTGTATGGTGCATCATAGGATTTTAGTGAATTGATCAATCTGCGAAAAACATACATATCCAGTGTTTATTTAATCCATGACTCTGACACGATGTTTGGTTTAGCTGTGCTAATGTGTCGGGTTCGTTTGAAATGGAGCTCATATGTGCGCTGCCGTCAATGTGCATTCTGTTTCCGACATTGACTGCCCTGACTCAAGTGGTGCTTGGTATCGCTTCTCGGCCTTTTGGCTAAGATCAAGTGTAGTATCTGTTCTTATCAGTTTAATATCTGATACGTCCCCTATTTGGGGACCATATATTAAATTGATTTTTGGAACAGGGAGATGGAATAGGGGCTTGCTCCGTCCACTCCACGCATCGACCTGGTATTGCAGTATCTCCAGAAACGGTGCATTCCCCACCCGGGGAAACTGCAAAGTAAACAAAAAGTTGAAGAGTTAGTTTTACATGGAGAGTGAAATATGGTGTGAAGTGAAATCATGCAGTTCCTCACACAATGTGGTCACCGTGTTTAATTTTCAAAATTTCATACTTAATGAAGAAACTATGCATTCACATTAATGATTTGTTACATAACATTATTTGTCAATTTGATAATCCAAGCAGTGTGTTTTGCTTTTGAAGGGTGAATGATTGAATAAGAAAAATAATCATGTTGTAAACTGGTCGTAAAGGGAGGTCTCTACATGATGAGTATGTCTGTAGCTGATGTTTGGTAGTGGCACCAGTAGAGGGAGCCACAGCACAGTCCTTCATTCAGTGACAAGAGTGCTGTCAGAGGCTGACCCAAGTTCTTAAGTGCCTGTAGTCACACTGGCTCTCCAGGGGGGTGTTTCAGGAAGCAGATTTCGCAAAAAAAAAAAAAAAAAACTGGGGTGAGCCAGACAAAAATAACATCAAGGGACCAGCTCTGGCTCGCCCTAAATGCAGTGACGCCATCTGGACCTCCAAAAACCTGCTGGTAGGAAAGTGCACGCAGATCCCCCCGTGGCTGCACTACGAATGGCTGCAGCCACAATCGCCTCTGCGCCCATACAGACGAGGGGGCCGGAGTCACACGGAACAAAGGTCCCGGCGGCGGCGGCCTGGCAAGCGGGGGGAAAGTCGTGCAAAAAACCAAAGTCGCCTCTGAGCCCCAGACAAGGCCTTGCGGAACCGCTGGAGTTTGAGAGAACGGGCCGAGTTTTCTTTTTGCTTAATGACTCACCGCTACAGCACAAAGAAGATGCAACAGGTTTTAGAGCCCTGTTTTTAATCTTTTAAGCATTTTGATTAGTGTATTCAAAGTAACCATCATCAACTGTATAGGAAAGAAAATATGACAAAAGATTGTAATACTGAAAATGATGTCTGTAAAATAAGTTAATAAAGAAAGGAAGAAGAAAGAAAAAAATCTGTACTATATGTGAAAATGAACGTGTTACAATAAAAACCTTTTAATAATAAAAATCTGTTCTTACCAGTTTTATACAGTGCATTCGCATTTTACGCGAAGATGTGGTCCTGCAAAGCCTGGCGTAAAGCAAAATCGAATAATTCAAGTCTAATATCCCCATTTAAATTAATGGAAATGCTCGAGATGCGTTCCGTGGTCGCGTAACGTCGATTAACTTAGGAAATTCGTGAAAAAAATAGCAAGACCTAGTGGGAATCTATGAGAGAGAGGGTGGATATCGGGTTGGTAAAGGGGATATCGGATAATGCTCATGGTACAGTATATAATTACATTTCTGCTAAATAAATGCTGAACACTACTTTAAACACCACTCGTAATTTCCTTTGCCAATTCAAATATTATTAAATATAAATATTGAATAATGTTATTTAAACAATATCACTCGGTGCATAATGTCGCGTAAAGCGATAATTTTTGAATCGTGTTTCAAGGTAGGGGCTTGCTCCGTCCACTCCATGCATTGACCTGGTATTGCAGTACTCAAGGAACGGTGAATTCCCCACCTGGGGATGTCATGTGGTAGAAAGGAGGAAGTGAGGAATTTCTCGTTGTAATATTGAGGTTTTGCACATAACAGAGCGTACAGGATAAACTATTTTTTGAAATGAATCCATGCATGTTGTGGTATAATTATCAGTACCCACAGCCACTATTCTAAGGCAAAGTATACGGCCACCTGAACCACATTATAGGTGATTTGAGACTGAAACCACACCATAACTTGCAGTAGAAAATGTGCATTCTTTTCACAAGCTGATGTAATGCTGGTGATGTAAGCTTTGTGAATTGGCCATGTTTCATTCTTTATCTGCCTCCCTTTAATAAACACAGATGGTGGGTGCGTTAGGTATTTTTAATGCTTTCTTTAATGCTTTATAATTTGAGCCACTGAGAGCAGTGTAAATATAATTAAACACACTGCGGAGCAATAGGCAAACAGCAGGGGGAGCCAGAGAAACTTGAGGCATAGGTGAAGAGAGACTGTAGAGTAAGAGGGATGTACAGGGTGAGCGGATTATGTAGCGTTGCTGCAGTGAGTGCAGGCAGGTTTTGGGGCTCAGTCGTCCTCTTCAGCAGGTATTTCGGTATTCTTCTTGATGAAGTCGCGGTAGCTGGACACGCGGGTGTAGACGCCAGGATAGTTCGGCCGACCACATCCAATTCCATAACTCACAACACCAACCTGAACCCAGGTCTTCCTGGAGTAGCACATGAGTGGACCCCCTGAATCTCCCTGCAAAGCAGTGGAATTGTAAATCTGTAAACTGCAGTTTAATGCACCTCTCGCTATGCAAGTTTTGAGAGGTAATGCTGCTAGACGCAAAGTTGCATGGCTGGAAGGCAGGTTGCTTTCCAGGTAGTAGATGGCTTATGTTAGCTTGTGGTCTTATGATATATATAAAGCTAATAAAAGATTGCAGTATAGCTAGTTGTGTCAGTCTAAATAAAGGAAACACATCATGTTAAATAAGCAAAATTGTTCAACCACCACATTCCAGAGGCAGCACAGTTTTGAGCTAATTTTAGCGTGTGTATGTTAGACAACAGGCTTAAGTATCAGCGGTGTTATATTTTTATTAAATGGCACATAATCCAAGAGACTGTATCAGAGGCGAAACTGTAATACATTCCTGATAAGAGCTGGTTGGCTGTTATGTTTTAGTAATGCCCTCCTATTGAGGAGCCATTTAGGGGTTCAGGGCCGGAGTAGGTCCACACCGCAGTCACAATGCGGTCATCTCACTGTGCACTTAACTGCGCTCACAGAGAGACTCCGAGCTGAAGATCAGTGTTTCCTGTCTTACTTTTCATGTTAAAGGAAAGTATGCATTTACCTTGCAGGAGTCAATTGAATCTCCACCAGCACACATCATCTCTCGTCTGAGCTCAGGGTAGCTTTTTTTGCAGATGCGGTTTTCAACAACTGGAACCTTTACCTCCTGTAATGTCTTTGGGATACTCAGTTGGGCTGGATAAAGGAAGATAAAGAGATAAGAATGTTAATGATTATTATGGAAAGAAATATTGGCTGTTTTCACAGATGTGTTTACAGAACTGTCTTTGACCATGTTCAGAGCTTTCATTTCCTAATTTTCCAAATTCCAAATTGTGATTTGTTGTAGGATGAGGCAAGCTTGCCCCCCAGAGTATAAACAAACTAAGCTCAAATTATGACAAGAAACATTTTACTTGTGTGTAGCTCAAACTGTAATTTGTTGGAAGAATAGTAACAAGAAATAATTGAAAGAACAGTAAATGGCTCTTTTAATGTTCATATGGCTATCGTTAGCTAGCTAGCTTACCAACGCTGTAACTGTCCTAAATGCAGAGTGTTTTTTTTTTATTATTTATTTAGCCTATATAATGTTGAAAATACATGTGACTAATAGTTGCTACATGGTCAATATAATGGCCTCTTTTGCTTTGTCAGTCATGTGTCGTTATTGAGGATAAATACTCAGAAGTCATTTGTTGCTGTATTTACAGGTAAAATATTAACATCAAATATATTACAGCAGGTGTTGGCAACTCGAAGTCAAACTCACTGTTTTCCTTAACTCTGCCCCAGCCAATGGCGTAGCAGGTGGTTGAGGCGTTAAAGACATCCCCCGAAACGGCAAGCTGTGGCACTTCGCGCACAAACCAGCTGAAGTCGATGTCTCTGTCCAGCATCACCACGGCGATGTCATCACCACTCTTGATATTGTTGTATGACGGGTGGCGGATGACTTTGATAATCTTGTAGGAGGCTTCATATGGAGACGTCTCGCTCAGACGATGCGCTCCCAGCCGCACAATGAAGTTACTCCTTGGCCTGAAAATGAATTAATCACTGATCTCAGATCATTTATTATTGTCATATCCACCAGAGCTTTTTTCCCTTCAGCCCAATGAGCCTCTGTCCTCGTTCTTAATAGGAACATAGGAGTGCAGCGAGGAGTTGATTTTCAGCCCTGAGTGCCTGCATTTGAAAAATTTTCAACTGTTGATTATACTCTGGGCTCATCACTGTCCCTTTTCACCCAACCATTCAGTAATGTTGAAGGAGGGGGGGGACAAACGCTACACAAGAGAGGCTGGTTCCATTGGTCTGAACAAGATCATAACTCGAGTGTAGTGATAAACACTTCAACAGTTTGCAATACAGTAGGTATTTAATAAATGTGATATAGCAGTGCATGTGAAGACTTTTTTTTAGCTTGTGAAATGCATCAAATTGGCTAAACTGGAGTTGATTGGCTGTGTAGATCACAGTTTAGCTACATCATAGATAACAGGACATGGTCGTAGGCAGATTCCGTGTTATCACATTAAGCTATTTTAAAATATCTGTCAAACACGATAACTAGCTATTTGACTATTTTGCCTATTACACAATGAGCTGTGTGTAATTGACACTATGCTAAAATGTAACCCACTGGTAGTGAGGTTGGGTGATACGACAAAATTTTCCTATCCGCAGCTGTCACTGCTTGTATCAGTGATAGCCGATGTATTTGCGAGGATGGGGTATGAGTGGGAGGAGAAAATGTTGCAATAATACAATTGTAGTATTGTTGTTGTTATTGTCATTATTACTAAGTTGGTAGAAAGGTCACGAAAGGCAATTTCTTCTAATGTCACACATGGCACGAAAATATCTGTGAATTCTGGGCACCAGCTCAGCAACAGATATATTTAGCACAGGTGGTAATATTGCCACCCTTTGCACTTTGCTGAGACCAGATAAAATGAACATGGTTAGTTTCCTGTGCAAAAATCTTTCGGCTGAATCAGCTGTTACATTATTCTGGTTTGACTTTGTTGCTGACTTTTAATCTGGTCCAATTAATCATTGTTGTTAAGAGAATAAGTTTTAAATTAAACACTTTTTCAAAATACCTAGTTTTTGGGCATCACTTTTGTCATTGTGTCAGTCTGCTAGCTGCAAGGAATTTGTAAACCAGAACCAATGTTTATTTTGTACTCAAAAAATATTAATCCATCTGTCATTAATGGAAATGTGTAGATAAATAACAAAAAGGAGTAAAGGTAGCCGTCTGTGGAACGTATAGGAAGGCTATGTAGGCCTGTATGCAAAACATGATGACATTATGCATATGTTTTTTTTCTTTGCTACAAATTTTGTAAATTATATTTACACAGAGCTATGCAATATTTAAAGCTAGCATACAACAAAAATGCAAACCTCAAGGGCTGTAGGTTAATCTTTAGTCAGTGTCCAAACAAATAAACAATTATGAATAGCCTGACAGACCAGCAGGATAGACTATCAAATAAATTGTAATTTGGTTATAATTCTAGGTCTACCCTCTTCTGGGGCTATATGCTGTGCGGAACACCTGTTTGAAAAGGAATGTATGGTAGAAGAAATAAAGGGCATAGTTGGCTTTCACACATAAAATGACATGGGTTACTGTGCATGTCATGTCAGTAGAGATGAGATTAGATATTAGATCACAATTAGAACAACATGAATGCGTAGCACACATTTAATTGCACAATAATGATTGCTTATTCTTGATACTTTGAGGGGGCAAACTTTTAAATAACCAAAGGACTTTAAATTAGCAAAATACTGTCAGAAAAACCCACCGATGATCAATTCAGCCAGTCGTTGGTTCCTAATGTATTCGTCATATCACCCAATCCTAATCGATTGGTGCTATTAATATGGATTTGCGTAACTAGTAATTAAATTGTCAATTCTATAATGGTTGTCCTCTTTATTATTTTGCAGTCCATTTCCTCAGGCCACTAATGCATTACTTCCATGTACATTATGATCTGACAGTATGAATATAACCTAGAATAAAACAGGGCCAGCTCTTTTATGAGTGATCTGGCTAACCTGACCATATCATAGCAACTAAGAAGGCTCAACCAAAAAAACTTCATACTTAAAAATGCACTGGGCTTAGCGTTCTGAGCTGGAAGTGTACAGCATTTTCAGCTTTGGAGGACACAGCCCTTGACAGCATATAAACAGATGTTTGTCAGATGTATATAAAATTGATGTAAAACATATTTGTGTTATTATGGTGCATGTAGATCGGACAGAAAACCGACCAGAAGAGTCTTAGGCCGTGTGTGTAATTGTGTGAAGCGATGCGTGTTGTAAAGAGCGCCGTACGCTGAAAGGTGTCACCCTCTCCTTCCACTTACTGACTCAGGCAGTGGGCAGCCGTCAGTAACCATCTCTTGTTCAGGATCGTTCCTCCGCAGTGGATGGTCCTTGGTTTTTCTTTAAGCTCTATAGCTGCCATCCACGGCCATTCCCCATTACAGGCATTCAGGCCGCCGACGATGGAGGTGCGGGAGCGTGGCCGGGCGGATGCTAGGGGGACGGAGAGCGGCGTAAACCTTTCCACAACACAGCAGCAGTGTACGCAAACAGCCCCACACCACACACCAACCAATGCACCCAGGCTGCACAATGTGAACTGCAGCTCCATTCGTCAGTGTACTACAGGCAGGTGGGGCAACAACATTTACAATATAACACTGCAATAAGAACTCCCCCTTCTGTTTCTAGTGTGGTTTGATGTAGTAGATGGAAATTACAGCCCTCAGCATCACTGTACTCTATAGGAGTATTATCACTCTCTATCTCTGTTAATGTGCAGAGTTTTAGAGATGTTAGATCACAACTGCTCTTACCTGTAGTGCTGATGGACAGAAGAAGCACACACAACAGCCCAAGATGTGTCATATTGACTGACTCTACCCAACCGACTGACTCAAACAGTGTGACTCAGTGTTGTGTGCCTTAATGCTGCTGGACTGGTCCTCCTATAGATCTCAACAGCCCCTCCCCAAACCACAAACCATGCTACACCATCAACATGCACACACACCATCAGAGAGCATACTTTCCACATACAAATTTATTGGTCATTGTATTAAGGTATTGAGAGAAGTTTTAATTTAAAAATACTTGCCAAAATGGCTCCTGGTTAGAACGGCTTTTTTGTCCCTCCTTTTTTCTAAACAAATAATGATCATTGTTATGTAATACTCAGCACTGAATTGTAATTATGTATAATTTCCCACTATCTTTTTTTATGGTGAATTTTATTGACTTTAAGGGATATTAGAAAAGAAGGGAAGAACATGAATCATCAAATTAAAGCCAAATTGAAGCTGTACTCATGTTCAGTTCGGTTAATTTTATCTTATTGCTGTAACAAGTTATTTGGGTCATAACAATGATAAGCGCAGCTATCTGAAATTAAGTATCATGCCACATTACGATATTTTGACATGGTGAACAAGAACATCAGCTACTTTCATGTGTATGGACACACAGTTTAGATATTTTATTACAGGTCTGCTGACTGCAAAGACTGGAACAGTGCGTTAGTCATGTTATACTCTCTAAGGTCCATGAGCCAGTCATGTCACCCCTGTGGCCTTTCCACTGACACTGTTATACCTTTATGTTCACTGCTTAAAGGTGTCACCCAGTATGCAGAAAGTAATGCAGCTAACATTACATTACTGAAAAACTGTCTGAGGATACAAAGTGCACAAAGGCCCTGACAGTGGTTAACACCTTTATGACGTAAGATTTTGGTCAGTCCTTTTACTCTACAAAACAGGAAACATTTCCTCATGTCTCATTATTTGTAATTTTTGGTTGTGTGTATTTGCACATAAAATGCACATAAGATGTGGAGAGAAAAAAAAAGAAAAGGAGGGAATGCTCCTTACAGGATTGATGGCTCTCTAGAGGACTTTGTAAAGTAACACTTTGAAAATACTCCATATTGGTTTTGTGTCACTTGTCAAGGGTTCAGTAAACAAGTCTGTGTAATATTTTTTTTTAGCCATTATGAGTCATTGTGCTGAACCCTTTAGTTTTAATTAGTATTTCATGAGGGATTCTAAAATGATAAAACGTATAGAACGAAAATGATGAAACAAACAGACAAAGTAACCCACCTGTATTGCCACAGAGCTTTGTACTGAAACCCTGCAGAGCATGCTGGGAGCATGCTGTTGTAAGATCCTGTGCATCTTTTGTCAATCCTGCCGTTCATAGCTTCCATGCCTGTTTGCAGGAAGGACTTGTATTTTCTCTCCTGTTTTTAAGACATTTTTGCTGTTGGTCAGTAAGTTTGTATGCCCTAATGCGTCTAAGTGCCTTCATTTGGTTTGGTTTTTTGCACCATTTCTTGAAGCTTAATCACAAAAAAATATGGGAACTAATAAGTGCATTCACACTTCTCCTGAGACTGCCACATGCAAGTTGACAGAAATTCAGCAGCAGTCTAACCACCACACCCTAACACCACACAAACGCATCCTCACTGGAGAAGGGTGAAGTTAGGACAAGCGTGTCCTTATGTGTGATATGAACGTGTATGTCCTAACCTCTATCTGTTCAGCATCGCTACAGGCTTTCTTAATACATTAGCAGAGGTGTTGCATCTTTTGCCATGGTGTCAATCATAGCCTCCATGACTGTTGTCACAACCCAAGACCCTAGGACAGGAAACTCGGTAACACTACGCTGGTCGAGGGGATACGGCAATTTACCCGGCCTGAGCTTCGGTTGTAACCTAAAATAATGTGTGTTTTCACGTGGACGTCAGTATGTATGAATGTGATTTTGAGAATGTTGCACTGAGGGAGCAAGGTGCACTTACCTCCACCTGGGCAAACACCGGGCCCGCTCCTTGGGGTGACGCCAGAGTCGGCCAGCCCTCGTTCGTTGTGGTCATTCAGATTTTTATTAAAACTTGCTGATTTTGTTTAAACTGTATTTTATTACTGTGATTCAAAACCAAAAGAAAGATCAAAGGGGAAAACACTGAGAAGTTCTTTTCACAAGAACTTCTGTCTCAGCTTCACACAGGGGCTCTTCCTCTACACATTGACACCACCGCCCCTTTTATTGGTTTTCCCAGGAGGCAAGCTCCACCCTGCCCCCCAGTGCATGAGGTATGGTAGTGGAAGTGTGGTATCTATGCTAAAGTGCATCCCCATCTATAATACAGTTTGCAGGAAGGACTTGTAGTTTCTCACCCGTTTTTTAGAAATTATTGCTGTTGGTCAATAAGTTTGTGTGCCATAATAATTGTAGTGGTTCTAAGTGCCTTCATTTGGTTTGGTTTTTTTGCACCATTTCTTGTAGCCTAAATGGTGCAGTCAAATATGTGAACTAATAACTGCATTCACACTTCTTCTTAGGCTGCCAGATGCAGTTGACAGAACTGTAGAATCATGAGAAATTCAGCACCAGTTTAAACACCACATATTTGTGATATTAGGGTGTGTGTCCTAAACGTTATCTGTTCAGCATCACTACAGGCTTTCTTAATACATTAGCGGAGGTGTTGCTGGGCGCTGCATCCAGTTGTGGTTGGAGATAATGGCAACATCACCCTCCCATCAGGCCCAAGTGTGAAAGCAAGTAGGAGCAAATGTTCAATTATACATTTATGATGTCATTTGGTAAAAAAATAAATATGTTAAAAAAAATAAATGCTGGTAATACATATGATAAATGCTGGTGAAATGCTAAAGTTGCACAAAAAAGCCTCCAGCCTCATCAGAATAAGGTGGAATGATCTTCACCTGCTTATTTTTCATGATTATTTTTGTGAACAGATGTTTATTAATATCAAGACAAACAGGGCAGATAATCATGTGCTTGTAATTCTTACAAATTCTTACAAATCAGGGGTAATGGAGTTAAGGAACATGGGGAAAATCTCAGAAAGGTGCTCTGCTGAGGAAAAGCAGTGAGATTGAGAATGTGGCTCAAGAAATTGAGCTATGTGGGGGCACTTGTTTTAAACAATGGACTCCGAGCAGGTCCTCAAAGATAAAGGCAATCCCTGTCATTCCCAAACCAGTAGACTGATGAATTAACGGAACATAATTAATGGACATGGACCACAAAGCACTGGTTTTTGGTGTGCTGCTTAGCCGTGCCCATAGACTGGGGGCTCTACCATATAAAAAACATTCATAGGAAACAAGGTCATTGCAGCAGGGCACCAATTTTAAAAAAAAAGGGAAGGAAATCGCTTCATATCACCTTAGTGTTTTGGCCGTGTCTCTAACACCTCTTTAGAGGTGTTATATTGGTTGCCACCACTTCCATGGTAGGGCAGGGATGTGGACCGAGGCACATTTCATACCTTTGAATATAACGCTACTTTTTAAAATTCTCATCCTCGTTTCCTTGTAGTGACAGTATATAGATCTCCTAAATTATCTGTCCCCTCTTTAATAGAATTCTCAAACCTGCATTCACATGAGCTATGGTATTTTTATTGCTGATTTTAACATACAGGTTGGTAATCTGGCAGATACCAGAACCAAAGAGTTTTTAGAATTGTTGGAATGTATGGCTTCCAAACATAATGTTAACATACCGACTCACAAACATGGACACACCGTGGATTTAATTATATAATACGGCCTTAATATCCATACTTGCTGTCACTGATCTGGCTCTGTCTGACCGCTACTGTGTGTTTTTAAACAGTTCTGCTTATTCTCTGCCAAGTACCACAGAACATATAGTAAAAAACCGCTACATTACCCTTGAAGTAACCCCTGAAGCCAAAACTCTCACATCACATAATGCAATCTATAAAAATAACGTCTTACTGTCATCTTGTGAAGGCTTTGTTAATGATTTTAGCCATAAAATGAAAACAGTGCTGGACACAGTCACTTTGATGAAAACCAGGAAAATGGCTACAAAAAAGGTTGCCCCGTGGAAAAATAATCAAACCATGGAATTTGAAAGAGGCTGCAGAATTACTGAGCGCAGATGCTGAAAAGCAAAATTAATCCATCACAATATACTTACCAAAAAACTTAAAATTAGAACAAGGCAATTCAAACATCACAGCTAGCAAACTTGATTAAAAACCAACATTCACACTCCCAGAATGGTTTTTTAGTATAATAGATTTTCTGGTAAACACCTCAACAAACTATAGTATTGAGTTTCCAGGTTCTAATTGTGAAGAGTTCACTGGCTGCTTCCGGCAGAAAATAATCAACATTAGATCTGGTTTGTGTCAGCAGAACAACCACACTGTACTTCTACCTATATCCTGTGTACGGAGTGATGTTGTGAGGCAGCTTCCAATGGGTTCTCCTTTTCTTATGAGAAACTCCCAATGGGGTAAAAAAATGATGGCTCCGCCACAACAGCACGTAAGTGCAAAAGATTTTATTTACAGTGCTCTCCCAAAGTGCAAGACGTGAAAAGGTGAAAAAATATATATATACACAAAAAAAAATATAAATATATACAAGAATAACACAAAAACAACAACTCTCCACTTCATACACCGCCCTGCTACGTTCAGGTTTTCTACACAATACATACTCTATCTCTCCAACCAACCAACCTTCCCTTTGGGCCAGCTTATATAGGGGTAGCCCCACCCATCCAGCTTGTACCAACTTTGTACAACAAACAAACATTAACATGTAACAAACTATACAGATAACAGGAATCATCAATAGATTATCTTCATACAGTTCAATAGCATACATCATTATTTCATCATTCCTCGGTAATGATAATGTTATATCTGTTACACCAAATCGTAATAAATCACCAAAACATTTTAAACAACCGTTTTAAAATGGTGGCGTCTGAGGACCGCCCTAAAATTTACCCGCGCTTTTGGGTCAGGCACTTCATAAGCCTGCCCAGCTAAACGCTCGGTTTGGTCCCTTCCACCCTCCGTAGTACCCGGAAGCATTACTACGGCAACCACAGAAAACAGCACGAAACAGCACAAACACTGAGCGCTCCAACATACACTGAACGGTGACCAGATAAGTAAAATAAACGACAGAAAACAATAAACAAATGTGTGTATTTGTGTGTGTGTACGGTTAGCATATTAAACAGAGAGGGAAAAGCAAATGTAGAATGTTCGTGTATGCGTGTATGACCCGGGTATAGGCAAACGCAACTGTGCGTGCACTCACAGTGAGCTAGCCAACTTTGTATGGGGGGGGGGGAAGATTGAATATCAAGTGGTGCCGCAAGCCGTGACAGAGCCCTCTGTCACAGATGTCAAGTTGGAACATTTTGACTTTATTGGTGAAACTCTCTGGAAAATAGTAACAGAACTGAAGCCCTGCACATGTTCCCTTGACCCAATTCCAACCTCTCTTTTTTAAATAATTTTTAATTTGTATTAAAAGACATCCTTGCCATAGTGTATCAACAACTTGCAACTTGGTGTCTTCCCCACCGATTTTAAAGCTGTTTTAGTAAAACCTGGGTATTTTAACACCCAGCAATTTTAGACCAATTTCAAATCTCCCAATTTTAAGCAAAGTTATAGAAAAACTAGTTTTTAATCAGCTAATTAGTACATTTTTAAACTTAAACACTAAATTAGAAATGTTGCAATCAGATTTAAGGACACATCACAGCACAGAGACAGAACTGCTAAAAGTAGTGAACGATGATATAACAAATCTTGACCACAACAAGCTTTCAGTTCTGGTGCTACGTGACCTGATCGCTGCCTTTGATACTGTGGACCACCAGATTCTTTTAGATAGATTAAGCGAGCATGTTGGCCTGTCTGGAATTGTTTTTAACTGGTTAACCTCATATCTTTGTGAAAGAAAATGTTTTTCTACCACGAGATGACCCCCTCCTCCAAACACTATGAGGTTACCCGTGGGGTACCACAAGGATCAGTTTTAGTACCGTTACTTTTAAATTTATACATGCTACCCCTGGGCAGTGTCATCAGGAGGCACGGCATCTATTTCCACAGCTATACTGATGACACTCAGCTCTCTCCTGATGACACTAGGCCATGTTAACTGTATTTTAGATATAAAGGCCTGGATGTTACAGAATTGTTTTTACAGCTCAGCCAGGATAAAACAGAAGTATTGATCAGCTAACCCCCAAACTAAATACACTTGGACCTAACCCAAGCCAAGAAGCAAGAAAGCTCATGTGCGGGGTGTCACAGAAACAGCATTTTATCTCTTGAAGAACATCTCCAAAGTGAGGCCATTTCTCTCCCTGAGCAATATTGAGAGACTGATGCATGCTTTTATAACTAGCAGTCTAGAGTACTGTAACGCTGTCCTTTCTGGTGTACCGAGAGAGAGCACACATTATGCCTATTTTGAAGTCTTTACTCTGGTTACCTGTTAGTTTTAGTATTAATTTTATATATTTTCCCAACAGATCTCCCTTATAAATCAGGTCAATATCTATGAAAAATACCTGAAAACATATTTTGGTGGGATTAATGGGTACACTTACCCTATTTATTTTATTGTATTTGTTTTACTGTTGATCATTTTCATGTATTTTATTCTGCTTTATTTTAACATTTTACTTTTTCCATAATCAATTTATTTTGTGTAATATTTCATAATTTTATTTGTAGTTATTCTTATTGCTTATATTATCATGTATGATCTTACTTCCCATCTATTTTTGTTGTCTTATTCAATTGGGTGTACATTCGTCTCTAAATCCATTTTAACATCCTATGTTTTGTCAATCACTTGTAAAGCACTTTGAATTGCAATTTCATTTGTCTGAAAGGTGCTTTATAAATAAAGTTTGATTGATTGATGGTTCTATTATGTAATTGTATTATGTAATTTGGGTATGCTTGGACAGAGGGAGAGTTGTTGGCTGTTATCTTTGGATGTTTTGTGTTGTATGGTGTGAAAGTGCAGTCAGAAGTGCTAGGTTACATTGGACAGAGATGGAACTGACCTTTGACTTTTGACCTTAACCTTATGAGTATGCTTTAGCAGGCTTAGCCGTGCAACTGTTCCATTGGTCTGTCCTGCACATGTGTAGTTGAAGCATGGCAATAGTTTATTTTCATTATTAAAGAGCTAGTACCTGTCTGACTGTGAGAACGGTTAACCAACTCCAGGCTAATCAGCAAGGTTTAAAACAAGCTCCAGGTTAATCCGCATTGCTTAACCAACTCCAGGTTAATCAGAACAGTTTAACCAACTCTAGGCTAATCAGCTCGGTTCTCATAGCACTGTGATGCACCCACCTCCCACTCTGCCACACTGCGCACTGCAGCCACCCTACAGTGTAAACACACTTAAGTTAAACTGCCAACACGCTTCAGAAATCAGATTCGTAGACACGAAGCTGTTAAACAGCTGTGGTCATTGACTTGTTTTATGTGTTGTACTTGTCTGAATATATCCTATTATGTTTAAACATGCAGTTTGTTATTAATGATGTCTTCCATATTACCGTAGATCTATTGTTTTTTTATTGAACATATTGATTGGCAGACATTCAGACATCATTGGACATTCATAACTGTATTAATCCAAGTACTCCCTGAAGATGCTTTTGTTTTTAATTCTAGTATTGTAGTTATTCCGAATGATAGTTTTGTGGGAGAAAAAGTTGTGACTTAAGAGAGCTTACAGGGTCATTTAGGGGGATCATTGTTGCCTCCTGCAGACCTCTTTCAGTGTCCTGTGGGGAATAAAAACGCTGAGAACCTGGGTCTGCTAAATGGTGCTTTAATCACCTGATCTGAAAACTGTGGACATCCCTGTCAGCCATCAGGTACCGAGCAGGGTTGGCAGGATGAAAATCACCTGACGACAGCTTATGAGTGAAAATGCTTTACAAACCTCTGAGAGTTATTTTAAAGTAATCTCTTGAGAAATACCTGATGACTGGAAACATTGCAATGTAATATCAGTCTACAAGACAGGAGACTGTACAACCTCAGGAAATCACAGGCCTGTCAGCTTCAGATGTGTTACATGTAAATATTGGAATCTATCATTTAGGGACAATTCCTTTTCGTTCATTCCTTGAACAAAATGGCATCTTAAATAAGAGCCAAAATGGTTTTCACAGAAGGAAGTCATACTTAACAAACCTCCTGGCGTTGACTACTGCCTGAGAGGTTCAGGGGTGATTTAATAGAGAAAGTTGTCATGTATTTGTGCCAGAAAATCTTGTGGTGTTGAGGTCCAATACTGGATACTCTTCAGTTTCTGTGGCGAGTGTAGTTGGGCAAAATGGCCTGTCGTTGTCATGTTATTTTTTGTATTTTTTTTTGTTTTGAATTTTTTTTAGGTAGCTACTCCTGCAGGTAACCAGGTAACTCGATCTTGCTCAACTTTTCTTCATGGTGTTGTGGAAAAAATATCCTTAAATAATAGAGAACAGTCAAAGTTCTGTGTCTTGTTTAATATTGCAATGGGAGAGGCAGTATATTCAGCAATGCACCAGCATTGCACTGTCGGTTGGTGCTGACGATCCCTCTTGGTCAGTGTCAGTCTCTCCTGCTGCTCCTAGGCCCTCTGGGACTGTGTTACAGTGGGATGTGTGGATCCAAGCTGCCTTTTTGCTGACCTTCACAGCAGAGTTGGTGGTCAGTAACATCAGTGAAACGGTCTTCTTGTGTTAATTTTTCTTTTCCGTTCCCCTTTTGTGCTTTTGTTTTCATTACCCTCGTGTTTGCCATGCCCTCTGTTTCTCCACTCGTTACCTGATTGTTGATTTGTTTCACTCGCCCCTTTGTTCACCTGTGTCTCTTGTACTTGTTAGCCTGTATATTTGTTCCCTGCTCTGTCTTGTGTTTGTTCCAAGTTGGTCTCAGTTTTCCTCTGTATACGCCACTCCTCACTTGTGTCCTTGCACTGAATTCTGACATGATGTCTGTGTGCATCCCCCGGTAGACTGATACTCCCACAGGCATGGGCCCGCCTGTGAGTATGTCATGGGGTGACAAGCCTGTGGTGGTGTGAGGGCATGCACACACATACATTAGTACTAATGACAAACCTGTGACCCAATCCATTTTTGTTTCAGCCACCATTTCATCCTCCACTCCAGGGATGTTATGAGCAGTGTTGACACAGGTCTATGTCTAGTTTTTCGGCTAGGAATGAAAGTACATTGTTCACAAAATGATTGCCATTGTCAGAACTCATTTTGGCCGGAAGTCATTTCTTGTAGTAGCTTTGCTACTGATTTAGCATCTGCTCTTTTGCATGGAAATGCTTCTGTCCATTTTGAAAATGTGTCCACTACCATTAAACAGTACTTGTAACAGTTCTTGGTGTTAGTTCCATCCATCATGATGTGTTCAAATGGCATTTAGGGTGTAGGGTACACAGCTGTGGCTGTTTTCCCATATCAAATTTGTGCACAAATTGAACATTTTTTCCAAAACTTTTCAGCAAATGTTGTGAACCCTACTGTGTCCCAGTGTTGACTTACCATGCTCACCATCCCTCCTTTTGACACATGGTCCTTACCATGGGTCAATTTTGTCATGTAAGGCAACAGGCATAAAGTTGATGCAGAAGACCACGTTTGCTGGTGGTAGGGCTGTGTGATATGATGATATATATTTTGTGACGATAGTAAAACATCTATAATTTCATATTATGCTCTATCCTTTATTTCGTTGTGTCGCAAATCATACTCTTTATGGCAGTATTTTTTGCCATTTGGATGACGCTTTGCGTTCTTCCAGACGGCACGGATGCAAGAAAATTTGCATGAAGGCAACACAAACAAACATCGAGGAGAGTGAACGTGACACAGAAAGGGGTCATTCCGAACAGGTGAGGGACTCCGACCACCTAAGACAAAACGAGGAGCTTGAACCCAAAAGAGGGGCCAGTTCTGTCACATGGACATGGTTTGGGTATGAAAAGTCTGAAACGGACCAGAAAACCGTACTTTGCATATTATGCCGCAGACTGGTCCCCACATCAGGCTCAAACTCTTGTACCGCCTATGCAAGGATCATGTCAAACAGTACAGAGAGAGTCTACGGATGAGAGCCTCAAAAGTACAGTCGAGTGTTCAAAACAAACCCCAGACTCGGACGTTGCAAGAGGCTTTTTCCTGCAGTACAATTACATACACAGGTATGCGTCGCTTAATGTCCACAATTCGTTCTGTGAAATGGGACGTTATGTGATAAGGACGTTGTGCAAACACCATATTATCGTAAATACTTTGCAAAGTTATATCGGAGATTGTAGTGTGTTGTACCTCACTCAATTTCTATTAAATAGAATGAACTAAACACTGGAGTGGGAACGCTTACGTCCGTTTATTGCTTGCTCACCTCAAACATGGGCAGTTGTCCTGGTTACTTGCATGGTGTTCTAATGGTATTAGAATACAGAAACCGAATACAGGTCCTTGTAGCAGTTGTAAACATTACATCGTGTACCTGTATTAACTAAATAGGCAAGATACTGTACACATACAGTTCTGTATTTCAGCCAATGTATCTGGCAAGGTAACTTATGGGTTGAGTAGGTTAATACTGTACAATACTGTATACATAATAATACTTTGTAAATATACGGATGTATATGCGGTCAGACGTTGCCCAACTGATGTTACGCAGCGCTTACCTGTATTTTGTTACATAATAATTGAAAATGTTGACATTTTCTATAAATTATTTATTCATTGAATTTACAGGAAATGTGCTATATTGTGATATGTATCATTATCGGGATATGAAATGACCTACATCGGGATATGAGATTTGTTCATATCGCGCAGCCCTAGCTTGTGGGCCCTCTCCAGATGCCCTGTGGATCAAGAAAACCCTGTCTCTTCTTTTTGGGGGGTACTGAGGGGTAGGATTGAATATCTTTCAATGAACAACAGGATCATTATTGTCAGGATGTATTGGAATGCTGAAAAAACACATCAGCCAAACCAGTAACTGAGAAATATTTTGAGTTCCTGGGGATAGCTGACAAAATAGTACAGGGATTTGATACTTTAGGAGCATGTGCATGTACAGCTGTTTTTTGAGCGCAGATCTTGGACAGGTCTCTACAAAATGCCGTCTGCGTTCTTTACTGGAAATATTAGCGTGTTACAGGGTGAAGTAGGGCATGGTGTCTGGACTCCCTCTGCAAGCATTTGTTCTATAATGGGTTGTATACCTCCCTCTGCATCTGACCTCAAGGGATACTGTGGCTACATGGCCTGTAAGTACATTTTGGTACTACTTCCAGGGGTGGGGGCATTGTTGCCAGTTGGCATTATGCATGCAGCCTACCACTGGGTCGCTGTCTAGCCATTTCGGCGCCAAAATATCTCCACAGTAGTCCTAAGTTGTAGGACTTCAGTTTCGCTTTATATTGTCTATGACCAGGTAACTTTGTTGATTTATGATTCTGTCTTGGAAATCTTTGAGGATCCACTGGTTAGTGTTAATTAGAAGACCCGCTGCTAGCTGCAATGGAGGAGACCAAATTGGACGTTGTGCACTTACGTGAGCGATAGAATGGAATACATATTTAAAATATTTTTTAAAGTGAAACCAAATAATGTCCATTGTCAATGTTGATCAAATTAGTTCGGGATTACCCGGCCACTACAGAACAAAGATCGTAGCCTATACATTTAACAGGGCGTCTTTGCGTTTATGAGACTTAGTAGGCCTGGTATTGTAAGAGCGCTGTTTCTCAGCAGCGCACTAAGAATGTCTTTGCAGCAGAAGGGTAGGTTTATACACCGTTTTTAGCATTCATGCTTTTCCCGTTCTTCACATCGAATTTTTAGTATGGCAGAATTGGTAAGTGATAACTGTTTAGTACATTTGCTTTGTAGCAGTAACCATAGATATGTAACAATAATGGAGCAATCTCTTGTATTACATCAATATTTAAAAGCTAACGCGTTCTATGTCAGCCAGTTATTTAGCAAAATAGGATTGCATAGATCAAAGTTAAACATTACCTTCAATAAATGTGTTGTTCTTATAATACTGTAGACCATGTTTTCAGTAAATTTGCAGGGCAAGAGAAAGCAAAAGCATGCCGCTATTCTACAGGACCATACCCAAGTTTGCTCAACCTGAAAACGTGAATTTAACTTTATTCTATCAGTTCATTTGCGCTCGACTGTGAGGTGGAGCAGCCCGCTAGAGGCACCATCTCTCACTCAGCTGAAGTTTGGTCTCGTAGCATATCCGTAAAGTGCATATTCAGATTTTGTTTTGGCTGGAATTTTCTCGATGATGATGAAATAAGACTTTTATCCCATACTGTTTGGTCCATTTCTAATTTATTCATAGAAATGGCTTTCTCCATGTCTGTGTCTTTTTGAGGAAATGGCAAAATGACTCGGTCTCAATGTTCCTGGTGTCAGACTGACACTTTCGCTGAAAAGGACAGTTTACTGGCCGTCTTTCTTTCATGTATTTTCTGAAATCTATTAGTTAACATATTACACCGTGTTTAGATAACCATCGGTAATATTCCCCGTACTGAAGTAACTGAAACAGGCACTGTTGGGGTTTAAATCGTGAGCAGGCTGTTTATCCTCCCATTGCAACACATGTGGATCTTATTTTTAATGCATGTCTAAGTGTTTTGTCTTTTCTTTAATGTTTGGAAAGTGTCCTTACTTTGTGTTCTTTCTACAGTTGCGTTAGAGAGTGCACTAAATCAGAGTACGTAGCTTTCATAAGACACTGCATTTAAACGGTGGAATGGGTTTGATTGTTGTCTCTTGTGGGGCTTTGAGTCTAAAAATAACAGCTTGCTGGCTTCCTGTTTTATGGTTAGTTATCTTAGCTCATCGTGTTAAATCATGGTTATTGTTCTTGTTCTTATAATGTGAAATTTAATGTTTGAAGGTGAAAATAATGAGCAGGCTAATGTCCGTTGCGCTTCTGTGCCACACATCACGGAGCAGCAGTCTGATTTGAAAGCAGGGGAGTTCATCCATTGTGTGTCTTAGACCGAGTTCGTTAGAATGGTCTCTCGATTACTGTTAATTAGTCATGAATAGAGATAGACCGATATGGTTTTTTCAGGGCCGATACCGATACCGATTATTAGTAGTCAAGGAGGCCGATAACCGATATTTGGAGCCGATATTCATTTGCAGTAAAAGTGAAAATATTGGCGTCAAAATTTTGAATAATACAAACTCCAACACTTAACTTCATTTAAATGCCTTTAAGCATATGTTTATTAAACAGCTTTTCAGATTTGCAACATGTTAAAGGTTTTTTTTAAAAAAATTTATAATAGACATCTTGTTTTAAAATTCTAACAAAAAGTGCAGGGAGCTCCCAGGCTCAGCAGCATGTATTATAGTTTTCAAGTGATTAAACCGTTAAAAACACTAAATAGCCTACAGCATCTTCACTTTAATAATTTGTGTTTATCATAGGATCAGACAGCTGCCGCCAACGTATTGGGCCTCACAGTAACGTTAGTAGTCGTGAGTTGGAGAGTTTCTCATGTGGCTTCCACACAAACACACGCTATTCTCTACCATAACAGACATTCTACCCATTGCTACAGTCTGCTGAGCGTAGCGTCAGAGGAGGAGAAAGCGGACCGGTGGGCTAACATTACGCTAAAAGCTAATCAGCCTTCACCTCAACGTGCTTCCTTGCAATAAAACCGGACTGAATTGAGTTCATTAGGTTTTTACTCTCTCTCACTCACACACATACTTCTACTATCACGGACTTTTTCTATATCGATATTATCAGCAACCTTGTTTCAAGTGATTAACAGACACGTCTGGAAGGACTGCGAGCGAGCAGAGCTGCCGCTTATATTTATATAACGTTATTGGGCTTACAGTAACGTTACTAGTAGTTATGAGTTGTAGAGGACTTGGATGTTTATTACAATTTCGGGAGAGTCTGCTGCCTTAACTTCCCTTCGAAACATATACCTGCTCTCCGGAGCTTCTCCACTCGGCAAAACGTTTTCACCTCTCCGCTGTGTGTGAGCACTGTTCATGCACAGCTTTCACTGCTGATTGGCTGTTACCCGTGCCATGGCTCTGCGTGTAACCAATCAGATGGTGCTGTGGGTGGGACAATGCTGGAGACAGAGCAGTGACTGCAGACAGAGAGGTGCGGCTGCATAAGAGCCAAAATCACCCAGTTTAAAATTGATCTCTTATCGGCCGGCGAATTAAAAAAAAAAAAAGGCCGATGCCGATACCCGTCGAAGTGCCGAATATCGGCGCCGATAATCGGCCCGGCCGATAATCGGTCTATCCCTAGTCATGAATGTCTAAAAAAGATGAAAGCGCAAACGTATGTCAAAATTATAGCAGCAAGTGTGCCTCCGCACTGCGTGGTTCGGGTCGTTTGTGCCTCTTCCTCTGCCATAGTTTCGTGGCCGCATGAACAAAAACTACAACATTACAAACTGCTGTGATTGGTAGAAATAGTTTTTGTGTAGTGTATGGTGCATCATAGGATTTTAGTGAATTGATCAATCTGCGAAAAAAATACATATCAAGTGTTTATTTAATCCATGACTCTGACACGATGTTTGGTTTAGCTGTGCTAATGTGTCGGGTTCGTTTGAAATGGAGCGCACATGTGCGGTGCCGTCAGTGTGCATTCTGTTTCCGACATTGACTGCCCTGACTCAAGTGGTGTTTGGTATCGCTTCTCGGCCTTTTGGCCAAGATCAAGTGTAGTATCTGTTCTTATCAGTTTAATATCTGATACGTCTCCTATTTGGGGACCATATATTAAATTGATTTTTGGAGCAGGGAGATGGAATAGGGGCTTGCTCCATCCACTCCACTCATCGACCTGGTATTACAGTATCTCCAGGCACGGTGCATTCCCCACTCGGGGAAATCGTGAAGTTAAAAGAAAGTTGAAGACGTAGTGTCACATGGGTTGTGGAACATCCGTTACACATTTTTCAGGGTAAAATATGATGTGAGGTGAAAGCATGCACTTTTGGGGAACAATTCATCACTGTTTGATGTTCAAAATTTCATACCTAATGAAGAAACTATGCATTCACATTAATGATTTGCTACATAACATTATTTGTCAATTTTATAATCCAAGCACTGTGTTTTGTGAGTTAACAAAAACTGCTATAATTGTAATATAATGTGTAATTTGCTTCAACGTTGCTTCATTCATGAAATATCAAATGTTGAATGGTACAGTGTTTTATTTGAGTAATACTGATATCCACCTTAAAATTTCAGTTATTTCATTATAACACTCATTGAATGTGTGTTGCATATTTCTGCATATTGATTGGAGTTATTTTGGAGATGTTTATTATTTTAAGGTATATACCTAGTATTTAATCTGCTGCACTTTGAAAGGGAGATGGATGCACAGAACAGTGTCAACACTCAAGCAAATAGATTCAGAACTTGCCAAAACTTCACACTCTGGTCTCCTAGAAAATAATTTTCCGTAACGCTGTAAGTACCTTAGTAAGCAACCGTCTGATCAAGTATTTGTGTCGAGCGTCTACAGTGATGCCTGGAAGTATGTGACCCTGTTTATATTGATCTGTATTTAACACATTTTAATGCTGAAATTTTGTTAAGTCTTTGTGAAAGTCTCTTTTAATAAGAAAGACCAACCTGAATAACAGAAGAAAAGGTTAAGTTGGAACTTGGATTATTTAGTTAACAACATGGTCCAATATAAAATGTCCTAGTGCTCAAAAGTATGTGCATACTCTATCATCATAACTGTTGGTAGGGTCTTGAGCCACAGGGACTTCAACTAAACTTTTCCTGTCGCTGTTTCCTTCTGCTCTGACCCTGTTCTTGCATACAGAATTACTTCAGCTCCGTGGGTCTCAGTGCATGAGCAGCTTGCTTCAAGTCCAACATCTGAATAGGTTATAAGACCTGAGTTTGACGGAAACAATTCTACACATAAGTATTCTTTTTAAACCACTTTACTATAGATCTGCTTGGACAATTATGATGGTTGTGGCCCATGTCTTATAACCACAGAGGGGTGGCCTAGTACTCTTCTTTAGAAAAGTGGTTTTTATACCCACAGTCCAAGGGGAACCCACTGTGTATGCTGGTTTTCTTGCCAAGCATAACTGCAATCATAGAATTTTTTTTTCTATGTTAGGAGCTTCATGTTTACAGGGTGTATTTACCATCTTAAACCATGTTATCTCAGAAATATGTGCATGCCATGAAAAGTAAATGTCCCAGATTCATACTGTGCCATATTGCAAGCAATTACAGGGCTGTTTTCACAGATGGATTACTCATAGTCAAAGTCTAATAGATCTTCTTTCAGTGGAGATCTTCTAAGTTAAGGATCTTCTCAATGATGTGTCCACAGGTCATTAGTGCCTGTGTGTATTATTATGAGGCTCGGTTCACCCAGGTTTTGTTTGGCGAGCAGTTCCAATGCAATATCTGTTTTTGGGCACCACAGTTTCACAATCTTGTGGTTTAGAAAGAGCTGCTTCTCTTTCAGAGATTTCCCATTCGATTGAATTAAAACGATTATTTTTGTATCTCTGCAGTTGATGTTGTTTGTTGGCCTTGCTGAGAGCCTCAGTGGAAGCCTCTGAGTTGCAGGTGGTTGTGGTGGTTGTGATGTGCCTTTCTTGTGTTTTCCATTTTTAGCGTGCGCCTCGGTGGTGGGGGGAGGTCGCTGTCGTAACTTCCTCTGCATTGAGCTGTGGCGAGGGTGTGAGTACCTGCTGATCCCATGTTGCTCTGGTGTCAGTCAGTGTGGGGGTGGAGGTGGAGGCTCTGCAGCTGCTCTTTCAGGCTCTGGTCTCTGGGCTGCAGCTCCTCTCTCCGGCTCTGGTCTCTGGGCTGCAGTTCCTCTCTCAGGCTCTGCTCTCTGGGCTGCAGCTCCTCTCTCAGGCTCTGCTCTCTGGGCTGCAGCTCCTCTCTCAGGCTCTGGTCTCTGGGCTGCAGCTCCTCTCTCAGGCTCTGGTCTCTGGGCTGCAGCTCCTCTCTCAGGCTCTGGTCTCTGAGCTGCAGCTCCTCTCTCAGGCTCTGGTCTCTGAGCTGCAGCTCCTCACTCCCTGCTCCCTGCTGCCTCCTCAGAGCTCTGCTCTCAGCTACAGCATTGAGGCCTTCACTTCCTTCTTCACCTGGCTGATCTGGTCTCTAAGATGTTCTCTTGGGTCTTTGTGGGACAGCACCAGCTCCTTCATCTCCACCATTTCCACCCCCTGCAGTGACAGCATCTCTCTGAGCGTGGAGACCGTGCTCTCCAGCTGTCTGTGGTATCCAGCACAGTCCTGTAAAGGGTGCTCCTCTTCCTGCCCTGCCTGCTCCAGAAACCATTGCCTCATTGGTATTTGTTTTTAGTGTTGCTGTTTTAGCTTTCAGTTCGAGTCTCTCAGCCTCTGCCAGTGCTTTTATAATGTCAAAGCCCCTCTGAACAGAGCTGAGACTATACTCACTTGGTGCCATTGTGGTACACATTTACAGTGAGGGGCATGCTGTCGTTATCATGCTCTTCATATGTGGTAATCTGCCCCAGATATCGTTCTTTCTGTGGTTCTTGTAGTGTTTACTGATAGCACTGTGCCAAGCCGCTGTACAGTCCATGTATAGGAGCAGGTTTGTTGGGTTGCGCCCATCTCCTATTTGAGAAAAATCTGCTTTGAGGGTTTTTCCTGTGGGTTTATCTTCAGCAGTTCATGTGTAAATTCTTTCTTTGCTGCAGCACTTTTGACACTCTGCATGCTATGCAGCAAGGGGGAGGGGGGCTGTCTTCTCATCACTGCTGTTCTTTTCTGCCCTTTAAGTTTGGTATCTTCTGGCCTGTGTCTGTCTAGATGTCTATCGATTGTTTTTCCTCCTGTTTTTTTAAGTGGAAAAAAATGTTCATAGGTCCCTGTTGTTTTCTTGTCCGAAGTATTTACCTCAGGAATTTTGTTTGGTTTATGTAATTTTAAAAAAAGTAATTCCTTTTTAGGAGCTCGTGAAAACCACGACTGCCTTGTTTGAAGTCTTTTGTCATTCACACACACGCGCACACACTCTTTCTTGGTCTCTCACACCCACATGCTGCCTTCTGGTGCCACCTGGCTGCAGCAGGCCACAGTGGTGAGAGGCAGGCAGGTTCTTGTAGATGGCGAGGCTCAGCAGGGGCCCAGCTGCAGTGTCGAAGTGTTTTTTTTTTTTTTTTTTTGAATTGCCTTTGAATTAAAGTATTTAATTTCAGTGCTTCGCATTCAAACTGTCCTTGCTTTGTATTCTTTCTACAGTTGCGGTAGAGAGTGCACTGAATCAGAGTACGTAGCTTTCATCAGAGGCGTCATCCACTGCAAGGCCTGAACTCTGCCAAAAGTGCGGGGAGCATGGGCACCTGACAGAGGCCTGCCAGGAAACCGTTTGCAGGAAATGTAGAGAAAGTGGGCGCATTTTTGTAGAGTGCCCCAATGGCAGAAAGTGTACCGTTTCTGGAGGAAAGTTTAAATATCCAGCCAAAATCTGAGACTTGAGAGGAGGAAGGTGATGAGGGTGAGGGGGGATGGTCTGGTCCCCGTCCCAGCTCCGGGGATGGAGTAAAACTGGTAGAAGACAGAAGTGGAGATAATGCTAATGTGTGAGGAGATCTGCATTGAAAATGTCGCCCCCTGCTGCTCAGGGGTTTGCAGAAAAGAGGAGGAGACCCCTGGACTGCTCCAGGAGTCCATGTTCTTCCCTTCTGGTTCACCCAACCAGGTCTCTTTTCTGTGTGTGGGGCTGCAATCAACTCCTAAGCATCCCGAATGGCGCACTCAAAGGATCCGGAGGAGGGATGGAGCAAACCTCCCTGCCCTTTCCCCAGAAAGGTGAAGGTGGAGGTCCGTGCATAGTCCTTATGATATTTTAAAAACTTCTTTTCGTCTTGTGGTCTTCTGAAATGTCATTCTCGTCAGTTGTATATATTTTATCAATGGTCCTCACTATCAGAACAATAAATGTGAGATGTGTGATGTCAGCAGTGAGGAGCCAATCGATTATTAATCCAGAAATGTGCCCTACTGTTTAAAAAAATAAATAAAAAATACTACAGCTGGGTAGCCCCATGGACCCTCCATTTGGAGCGGTTCTAATGCCAATAAAGCAGGTGGAGTTCAATCAAAAACCCACAGCTGGTGAAAAGGAGCCCAGTGGTGGTGGATGGGCGGGCGCTTTGTACCACAATTGTCATACATGGGAAAGGATTTTAATTGGCTGAATATTTATGGTTTTAACGACAAATATGATGGGTATGACCTTTTAGAAGGCCCGCAGTCCCACATTCTAGGGAGGCAGCAAATAAAGAGAAGAATAGAAAAATGCACAAGGTACTTGAAGAAAATAATAAAGGAAACATCAATAGAACTAGTATATAGAAGAATTTTTGCATGCAGAGAAAAAGTCAGATGAGAAAATTACAAAAGATATTTTAGAATTCATTGAAAAATCTGTAATAGAGAATGTACTTTTAACCCATAACAAAACAAAAGTGTGTAAAAAATCCAGTTTTACACACAGTATGACAGTTTTAGGGTAGGGATAGTTTCATTATTATATAAAAACAGGACAGGACTGACTAAAACTAAAAAGCTGGAGACCCATAAAGTTTAGGAGTTAGTTTTACATGGAGAGTTAAATATGGTGTGAAGTGAAATCATGCAGTTCCTCACACAATGTGATCACCGTGTTTAATTTTCAAAATTTCATACTTAATGAAGAAACTATGCATTCACATTAATGATTTGTTACATAACATTATTTGTCAATTTGATAATCCAAGCAGTGTGTTTTGCTTTTGAAGGGTGAATGATTGAATAAGAAAAATAATCATGTTTTAAACTGGTCGTAAAGGGAGGTCTCTACATGATGAGTATGTCTGTAGCTGATGTTTGGTAGTGGCACCACTAGAGGGAGCCACAGCACAGTCCTTCATTCAGTGACAAGAGTGCTGTCAGAGGCTGACCCAAGTTCTTAAGTGCCTGTAGTCACACTGGCTCCCCAGGGGGGTGTTTCAGGAAGCAGATTTAGCAAAAAAAAAAAAAAACCTGGGGTGAGCCAGACAAAAATAACATCAAGGGACTTTTCCCAGCTCTGGCTCGCCCTAAATGCAGTGAAAGACGCCATCTGGACCTCCAAAAACCTGCTGGTAGGAAAGTGCACGCAGATCCCCCCGTGGCTGCACTACGAATGGCTGCAGCCACAATCGCCTCTGCGCCCATACAGACGAGGGGGCCGGAGTCACACGGAACAAAGGTCCCGGCGGCGGCGGCCTGGCAAGCGGGGGGAAAGTCGTGCAAAAAACCAAAGTCGCCTCTGAGCCCCAGACGGGGCCTTGCGGAACCGCTGGAGTTTGAGAGAACGGGCCGAGTTTTCTTTTTGTTTAATGACTCACCGCTACAGCACAAAGAAGATGCAACAGTTTTTAGAGCCCTGTTTTTAATCTTTTAAGCATTTTGATTAGTGTATTCAAAGTAACCATCATCAACTGTATAGGAAAGAAAATATGACAAAAGATTGTAATACTGAAAATGATGTCTGTAAAATAAGTTAATAAAGAAAGGGAGAAGAAAAAAAAAATCTGTACTATATGTGAAAATGAACGTGTTACAATAAAAACCTTTTAATAATAAAAATCTGTTCTTACCAGTTTTATACAGTTCATTTGCATTTTACGCGAAGATGTGGTCCTGCAAAGCCTGGCGTAAAGCAAAATCGAATAATTCAAGTCTAATATCCCCATTTAAATTAATGGAAATGCTCGAGATGCGTTCCGTGGTCGCGTAACGTCGATTAACTTAGGAAATTCGTGAAAAAAATAGCAAGACCTAGTGGGAATCTATGAGAGAGAGGGTGGATATTGGGTTGGTAAAGGGGATATCGGATAATGCTCATGGTACAGTATATAATTACATTTCTGCTAAATAAATGCTGAACACTACTTTAAACACCACTCGTAATTTCCTTTGCCAATTCAAATATTATTAAATATAAATATTGAATAATGTTATTTAAACAATATCACTCGGTGCATAATGTCGCGTAAAGCGATAATTTTTGAATCGTGTTTCAAGGTAGGGGCTTGCTCCGTCCACTCCATGCATTGACCTGGTATTGCAGTACTCAAGGAACGGTGAATTCCCCACCTGGGGATGTCATGTGGTAGAAAGGAGGAAGTGAGGAATTTCTCGTTGTAATATTGAGGTTTTGCACATAACAGAGCGTACAGGATAAACTATTTTTTCAAATGAATCCATGCATGTTGTGGTATAATTATCAGTACCCACAGCCACTGTTCTGAGGCAAAATATATACCCCCCCTGAACCACATTATAGGTGATTTGAGACTGAAACCACACCATAACTTGCAGTAGAAAATGTGCATTCTTTTCACAAGCTGATGTCATGCTGGTGATGTAAGCTTTGTGAATTAGCCATGTTTCATTCTTTATCTGCCTCCCTTTAATAAACACAGATGGTGGGTGCGTTAGGTATTTTTAATGCATTCTTTAATGCTTTATAATTTGAGCCACTGAGAGCAGTGTAAATATAATTAAACACACTGCGGAGCAATAGGCAAACAGCAGGGGGAGCCAGAGAAACTTGAGGCATAGGTGAAGAGAGACTGTAGAGTAAGAGGGATGTACAGGGTGAGCGGATTATGTAGCGTTGCTGCAGTGAGTGCAGGCAGGTTTTGGGGCTCAGTCGTCCTCTTCAGCAGGTATTTCGGTATTCTTCTTGATGAAGTCGCGGTAGCTGGACACGCGGGTGTAGACGCCAGGATAGTTCGGCCGACCACATCCAATTCCATAACTCACAACACCAACCTGAACCCAGGTCTTCCTGGAGTAGCACATGAGTGGACCCCCTGAATCTCCCTGCAAAGCAGTGGAATTGTAAATCTGTAAACTGCAGTTTAATGCACCTCTCGCTATGCAAGTTTTGAGAGGTAATGCTGCTAGATGCAAAGTTGCATGGCTGGAAGGCAGGTTGCTTTCCAGGTAGTAGATGGCTTATGTTAGCTTGTGGTCTTATGATATATATAAAGCTAATAAAAGATTGCAGTATAGCTAGTTGTGTCAGTCTAAATAAAGGAAACACATCATGTTAAATAAGCAAAATTGTTCAATCTCCACATCCCAGAGGCAGCACAGTTTTGAGCTAATTTTAGCGTGTGTATGTTAGACAACTGGCTTAAGTATCAGCGGTGTTATATTTTTATTAAATGGCACATAATCCAAGAGACTGTATCAGAGGCGAAACTGTAATACATTCCTGATAAGAGCTGGTTGGCTGTTATGTTTTAGTAATGCCCTCCTATTGAGGAGCCATTTAGGGGTTCAGGGCCGGAGTAGGTCCACACCGCAGTCACAATGTGGTCATCTCACTGTGCACTTAACTGCGCTCACAGAGTGCTGAAGATCAGTGTTTCCTGTCTTACTTTTCATGTTAAAGGAAAGTATGCATTTTACCGTGCAGGAGTCAATTGATTCTCCACCAGCACACATCATCTCTCGTCTGAGCTTAGGGTAGCTTTTTTTGCAGATGCCGTTTTCAACTACTGGAACTTTAACTTCCTGTAATGTTTTCGGGATGCTCAGTTTGGCTGGATGAAGGAAGATGAAGAGATAAGAATGTTATGCTCTAATGATTATTAAGGAAAGAGGTAGGGTACCTTTACCCATTAAGCCCATGTGCCCTTTAAGCCCACTTTCAACTTTGAAGTCAAATAAAAAAAAAGAGAGAACAATATTTTGTGCTACTCATTATTTTAAACAATCAAGAAATTTGTTACTTCCATATAATTTTTCATTGCACACCAATCATATTTTCCAATGTTGAGTTAGCCCTGCCCATGTGCATGCAGTGTCAGGGGACCTCACACGAAGTCACCAAAAAACTTTTGGTTTCGGGACCCCTCAGACATCATCACTTTTCTGCTATTTTCAGCCACTTCTTTGAGAAGTACATTATACTTCTCAAAGAAGTATAATGTACTTCTCAAAGAAGTTGCCAACACCTGTACAGGTGTTGGCAACTCGAAGTCAAACTCACTGTTTTCCTTAACTCTACCCCAGCCAATGGCGTAGCAGGTGGTTGAGGCGTTAAAGACATCCCCCGAAACGGCAAGCTGTGGCACTTCGCGCACAAACCAGCTGAAGTCGATGTCTCTGTCCAGCATCACCACGGCGATGTCATCACCGTCCTCGATATCGTTGTATGATTGGTGGCGGATGACTTTGATGATCTTGTAGGAGGCTTCATATGGAGACGTCTCGCTCAGACGATACGCTCCCAGCCGCACAATGAAGTTACAGATTGGCCTGAAAATGAGTTAATCACTGATCTCAGATCATTTGTTACCTTCATATCCACCAGAGCTTTTTCCCCCCTTCAGCCCCAGTGTACTTCTCCCATCGTTCTGAAAGGAAACATACCAGGAGTGCAGCGAGGAGCCGATTTTCAGCCGTGACCACACAGCTCTTTTTTTTCTGGCCGCCGCTGTAACTGCATCGTCTTCCTCCATTTCCACTGTCATTATGATGTATCACCGCCTAACTGAATGTAACGCTGTCACGTTATCGTGAGCAGTTACTTGCCTGCGTAGGTTAAATTACACCTAAATTAGTTGGAAAGTAGCCATTGAAATGCCAGGGAAGCTACTGCACACTGGGGGAGTTCTGGTTTGGTTGTAGAAACAAAAAATAGCGGAGGTTCAGTACTGCAGTTTTTAGCCTCTGGACGTCTTTCTCTTTTTTTCTAATTTTCTCTGTTTTGTTTAACCAATACTAAGCCCGTTTTTATTTACGATAGCAAACATTTTTATTTTTCCATTTTGTCGGGAATAAACGGTCGATAATTGGTGTTTTGACGACGCATCCAATAAGAGGCGAGGGCTGGGCGATATATCGGACATATTCGATATTTTTTTACACAAGATACAATAAATTGCCATATCGTAATATCGAATTAGGGTGTTAGCTCGGAGCATAATCTTTTGTGTGTTTATTTAAAAAAAGTTGACAGCGTTTAACAGGCAGAAGTGCTCTCTCTCTCCCCCTGGCACACACTCTCGCACACACACCACTTTAACCACGCGCATCAACCGTTGTGTTGTCCTGATAGTTCAAAATGGGAGAGAACCGCAAAGAACAGGCTGCTGGAGCTGAAGAGGAACTAAATCTGAAGCAGTCATGATGTGCTGACAGTGCGGTTTCACCGGGAGTTTTTTTTTTTTTTTGTTAAATAGACATTGAATACTAACTAGTATACAGACTGCAAATCAACAGAAAGTATACCATAACGACAAGATAATTCAAAACCAACACATTGCCACTCAGACATAGTAGAAAAAATAGTGGCAAATGAAAATAAAAACAGAAGCAGGGGGTACAGACTGGAAAGTAAATAGGTAAGTATATTATAGTGATGACAAATACTTAGTTTTATGGCTTTTTCTCATTTTGATTGTACAAGTGTACTGTTCAAGCTCTAAGTACATTTTAAACAGGTTTGATTTTTTTTGTACATAACACTTCCAAAATAAATGAGCTACAGTTTCATGTGCTGGGTGACAAAATGAGCACTTAGGGTTGAGGCTGTATCTTTTTAAACTTTATCATGTAGTGATCGGTGGGGTAATATCTATTAATAATTGGAAATGACAGTTATCTAATCATACATTTCTGCGGAACATGAAAAAATGTTCAACTGTTGACAATACCCCTGGCTTGTCAGTGTCACTTTTTACCCAGCCATGCAATCACGTTGAAGGAGGAGTGGGACAAGCACTAAACAAGAGAGTTTGGTTCTATTGGTTTCTGAACAAGATGATAACGTGACTCGTGGTAAACACAGTTTGCAGGAGAGTAGCTATTGAATAAATATGATATAGTCAATGCACCCCTATACCCTTTTTCGCTTGTAAAATGCATCAAGCTTGCTGTTTACATCGATTAGCTGATTAGATCACAGCGTAGCTACATCTAGCGTTAAGCTCATAGGTATCAGGACATGGTCTTAAGCAGTTTCCTCGTTGTCACATTAAGCTAAAAATATCTGGAAAACAAGATAACTGCTTAGCTTGCCTATCAGATCGCATGTGCACAATTAGCTGTTAGTTACTGACACTAAGCTAAAATGTAACCCATGGTATCATCGATAAAAGGGTTGGGTGATATGATATGAAATTTCACTATCGGCAACCGTCACCGTTTTTTATCTACGATTGCCGATGTATCTGTGAGGATTGGAGATGAGCGGGGGAAGAAAATGTAAAAACATTCCACGGGGGATAAATGTAAATGCAGCAGAGACAGAAATGTACAGCTGTGTCAAAGAAAGGGCGATAGATGGAGACGAGGATCCGCTAACTTGGTGGAAAATTCATGAAAAGCGCTTTCCTCACATGGCACGGACATATCCGGTCACCAGAACAGCATCAGAGAGAATGTTATAGCCTTTCCATTTTTCTCAGACCAAATAAAATGAACATGCTTGTTTTCCTGAGTAAAAATTGTTTAGGCTTAACCAGCTGGTACTGTATTCTGTTTTAATTTTGTTGTTCACTTTTAGTCTGTTCGATCGATCATGGTTGTTAATAAAATAACTTTTTTTAATTACATGCTGATGTTCGAAATTATCAGTCATTATAGATTTTTTTTCATCGACACATTTTAAAACACTATCTGAATGTATTATATCCATTTTGTGGATATAATACATTCAGAGTTTAATACCATTTATCATAGTATTAAACTCTGGAGCATGCTGCCTGGTGCTGTAAGAAGTCAAGCTAAATTTATGTTTTTGTAGAAGTCAGAGCAGCCATGATTATTATTACTCTTAATAATATATATATTTGTTTACTTGTTTAAAGAGATTTTATTTATAGTATTTATTTCACTTAAGGGTATTTGATTAGCCCAAATTTTCAGTTGATGTGATGTGAAGATTAACTCCGGAAAAGAGTGTGGTTGAACAACTGAATATGTGTCTTATAATTGCTGTGAAAACAAAGAGTCTGATCTTTGGCAGCTTATTTAATACTAATACTAAGGCTTTCAAATATATATTTTTATGACCAGAAATCATAAAGTTTTCTCCTTTTTATGTACACAAACAGACTTCTAAATGTATCAGTATCGGGATACTAGTCTTGGTATTACTTGGTATCGGATCGCAAGAAAAAAAAAAAGGGGTTTCGCCCATTGCTACTGGGAGCGCGCAGCATTTTCGTCTTTAGTGGATACAGCCCTTTACAGTATATAAACAGATGTGTATCAGATGTATACTTTCACCAGCCACTTTATGAGGTACACCTTGCTAGTACCGGGTTGGACCCCCTTTTGCCTTCAGAACTGCCCTAATTCTTCGTGGCATAGATTCAACAAGGTTCTGAAAACATTCCTCAGAGATTTTTGTCCATATTGACATGATAGCATCACGCAGTTGCTACAGATTTGCCGGCTGCACATCCGTGGTGCGAATCTCCCGTTCCACCACATCCCAAGGGTGCTCGATTGGATTGAGACCTGGTGACTGTGGAGGCCATTTGAGTACAGTGAACTCATGTTGAACAGGTGTACTGAATAAAGTGGCCGGTGAGTGTATATAACAGATATAAAACATATTTGTGTTAATATGGTACGTGTAGAGCGGACAGAAAACCGACCAGAAGAGTCTTAGGCCCGTGTGTGTAATTGTGTGAAGCGATGTGTGTTGTAAAAGAGCGCCAAACGCTGAAAGGTGTCACCCTCTCCTTCCACTTACTGACTCAGGCAGTGGGCAGCCGTCAGTAACCATCTCTTGTTCAGGATCGTTCCTCCACAGAAGATGGTCTTTGGGTTGTCTTTAAGCTCTATAGCTGCCATCCACGGCCATTCCCCATTACAGGCATTCAGGCCACCGACGATGGAGGTGCGGGAGCGTGGCCGAGCGGACGCTGGGGGGACGGAGAGTGGCGTAAACCTTTCCACAACACAGCAGCAGGGTACGCAAACAGCCCCACATCACACACCAACCAATGCACCCAGGCTGCACAATGTGAACTGCAGCTCCATTCGTCAGTGTACTACAGGCAGGTGGGGCAACAACATTTACAATATAACACTGCAATAAGAACTCCCCCTTCTGTTTCTAGTGTGGTTTGATGTAGTAGATGGAAATTACAGCCCTCAGTATCACTGTACTCTATAGGGGTCTTATCACTCTCTATCTCTGTTAATGTGCAGAGTTTTAGAGATGTTAGGTCACAACTGCTCTTACCTGTAGTGATGATGGACAGTAGAAGCACACACAACAGCCCAAGATGTGTCATATTGACTGACTCTACCCAACCGACTGACTCAAACAGTGTGACTCAGTGTTGTGTGCCTTAATGCTGCTGGACTGGTCCTCATATAGAGCTCAACAGCCCCTCCCCAAACCACAAACCGTGCTACACCATCAGGAGTATGCGTGCATGCACACACACACACACGCGCAAAATTAGAGAGCACACTCTGCACGTAGAAATTCAAAGTTATTGACTGAAGTTTTAAGTAAATAATTTTAAAAAATAGTGGTTAAAATGGCTCCTGGTTACAAAGGCACTTTTGTCCTCCCTTTTCCAAATAAATAATGATTATTGTTATGAAATACTCTGAGCTAATACTCATAATTTTTTTTAACCAAATGAAGCAGACTAATAGAGTGTGGAGTTTGTCATATTTTTGTTACTGATGTTCTTGGCTGCTTTTAGAATACAGGCAGAGATAGGCTTTCAATGTTGATGTTTCACATAGCTTAGGGGTTAACTCCTTAATATTTTGACATTTTCCATAAGAATTGATTGAAAAACAAGTTTGTGCAAAAAACATGGAGGGGGCAGGGCCAGTTTGTGTCCTGAAATAAGGAAAGTCACAGAACTACAGTAGGGTTTGTTTATGTTTGTTTAACTGCTGGAACTCATTTGTGTAACTGACATTTCAATTAAACTCTTTTACATTTATCTTTTTTTATTTAAGGTGAATTTTATCGACTTTAAGGGATACTAGAAAAGAAGGGACAACATGGGACAATCAAATTAAAGCTGTACTCATGTTCAGTTTGCTTAATGAATTTTTATCTTTATTACAATAGCCAACTATTCTAGTCATAAAAATGATGAAAGATAGATAGATAGATGAAAGTAACTAGCTGAAAAAGTATATAATGTAGTACATAATATGTAATAAAGTATCATGCCACATTAGGGTGATTTGACATGGTGAACAAAACCATCAGCTACTTTCATGTGTATGGACACACAGTGTAGATATTTTATTACAGGTCTGTTGACTGCAAAGACTGGAACAGTGCGTTAGTCATGTTATACTCTCTAAGGTCCATGAGCCAGTCATGTCACCCCTGTGGCCTTTCCACTGACACTGTTATACCTTTATGTTCACTGCTTAAAGGTGTCACCCAGTATGCAGAATGTAATGCAGCTAGCATTACATTACTGAAAACTGTCTGAGGATACAAAGTGCACAAAGGCACTGACAGAGGGTTAACACCTTTATGACATAAGATTTTGGTCAGTCCTTTTACTCTACAAAACAGGATATGCTTTCATGCCTTTATTGAGTTCCTCATGTTTCATTAGTTGTAATTTTTGGTTGTATTCATTTGCACATAAAATGCACGTAATATGTGGAGAAAGAATAGAAATGGAAGATTCTAATTGCAGGATTGATGGCTCTCTAGAGGACTTTGTAAAGTAACACTTTGATTGTTGGTTTTGTGTTACTTAAGGATTCAATAAGCATGTTAGGGTAATATTTTCTTTTAGTCTTTATGAGTATGAGTTTCTTACCAAGAGTATTTTATTAGCATCACTGCCAGACCACCCAGCTCTCCACCCTAGGTCTCCAGATATTCTGATTAAAGTGAGTTTGATGGGTAACGATTACAATAGGATTAAAATGTCTAAAACTGACAAAGTAACCTGTCTGTATTGCCACAGCTTCGCACTGAAACCCTGCAAAGCATGCTGGGAGCGTGCTGTTGTACGATCCTGTGCATCTTTTGCCATGTTATCAATCCTGCCATTCATAGCCTCCATGCCTGTTTGCAGGAAGGACCTCTATTTTCTCTCCTATTTTTAAGAAATTTTTGCTGTTGGCTAGTAAGTTTATGTGCCCTAATGAGTCTAAGTGCCTTCATTTGGTTTGGTTTTTTTGCACCATTTCTTGAAGCTTAATCACAAAAAAATATGGGAACTAAGTGCATTCGCACTTCTTAGGCTGCCACATGCAAGTTGACAGAACTATAGAATCATGAGAAATTCAGCACCAGTCTAATCATCACACCATAACACCACACAAACGCATCTTCGCTGTTCAGGACATGCGTGCCCTTATGTGTGATATTTGGGTGAATGTCGTAACCTCTATCTGTTCAGCATCGCCACAGGCTTTCTTAGTACATTAGCGGAGGTGTTTCTGGGGACTGCAGTTGTGGTTGGAGATAATGGCATCATCACCCTCCCATCAGGCCCAAGTGTGAATACAAGTAGGAGCAAATGTGTAATAGTTACATTTATGATGCCATTTGGTATTAAAATGCTAAAAAAAATAAGTGCTGGAAATACATATGATAAATGCTGGTGAAATGCTAAAGTTGAACAAAAAAGCCTCCAGCCTCATCACAATAAGGTGGAATGATCTTCCCCTGCTTATTTTTCATTATTATTTTTGTGAACAGCTGTTTATTAATATCAAGACAAACAAAGCAGATAATCATGTGCTTCAAATTGTTACTTTTTACAATTGTTGGAATGTATGGCTTCCAAACATAATGTTAACATACCGACTCACAAACATGGACACACCGTGGATTTAATTATATCATATAGCCTTCATATCAATATTTGCTGTCACTGATCTGGCTCTGACTGACTGCTACTGTGTGTTTTGTAACAGTTCTGCTGATTCTGCCAAGTACCACAGAATGTATTGTAAAAAACTGCTACATTACCCCTGAAGTATCCCCTAAAGCCAAAACTCTCACATCACATAATACAATCTATAAAAATAATGTCTTACTGTCATCTTGTGAAGGCTTTGTTAATGATTTTAGCCATAAAATGAAAACAGTGCTTGACACAGTCGCTCCAATTAAAACCAGGAAAATGGCTACAAAAAAGGTTGCCCCGTGGAAAAATAATCAAACCATGGAATTTGCAAGAGACTACAGAATTACTGAGCGCAGATGCCGAAAAACAAAATTAGTAATCCATCACAATATACTCACTGAAAAACATAAATTACAACAAGGTAATTCAAATATCACAGCAAGCAAACTTGATAAAAACCAACATTCACAATCCCAGATTGCTTTTTAGAATAATAGATTCTCTGGTAAACACTGCAACTAACTATAGTATTGAGTTTCCAGGTTCTAATTGTGAAGAGTTTGCTGGCTGCTTCAGGGAGAAAATAATGAACATTAGATCTGGTATGTGTCAGCAGAACAACCGCACTGTACTTCTGCATACTGTATATCCTGTGTACAGAGTGATGTCAAGTTGGAACGTTTTGACTTTATTGATGCTGAAACTTTAATAGAAAATAGAACTGAAGCCCTTCACATGTTCCATTGACCCAATTCCAACCTCCCTTTTTAAAATGATTTTTAATTCTGTATTCAAAGACATCCTTGCCATAGTGAATCAACAACTTGCAACTTGGTGTCTTCCCCACCGATTTTAAAGCTGTTTTAGTAAAACCTAGGTGTTTTAACACCCAGCAATTTTAGACCAATTTCAAATCTCCCAATTTTAAGCAAAGTTATAGAAAAACTAGTTTTTAATCAGCTAATTAGTACATTTTTAAACTTAAACACTAAATTAGAAATGTTGCAATCAGATTTTAGGACACATCACAGCACAGAGACAGAACTGCTAAAAGTAGTGAACGATGATATAACAAATCTTGACCGCAACAAGCTTTCAGTTCTGGTGCTACCTGACCTGATCGCTGCCTTTGATACTGTGGACCACCAGATTCTTTTAGATAGATTAAGCGAGCATGTTGGCCTGTCTGGAATTGTTTTTAACTGGTTAACCTCATATCTTTGTGAAAGAAAATGTTTTTCTACCGCGAGATGACCCCCTCCTCCAAACACTATGACGTTACCCGTGGGGTACCACAAGGATCAGTTTTAGTACCATTACTTTTAAATTTATACATGCTACCCCTGGACAGTGTCATCAGGAGGCATGGCATCTCTTTCCACAGCTATACTGATGACACTCAGCTCTCTCTTGATGACACTAGGCCATGTTAACTGTATTTTAGATATAAAGGCCTGGATGTTACAGAATTTTTTTTTTACAGCTCAACCAGGATAAAACAGAAGTATTGATCAGCTAACCCACAAACTAAATACACTTGGACCTAACCCAAGCCAAGAAGCAAGAAAGCTCATGTGCGGGGTGTCACAGAAACAGCATTGTATCTCTTGAAGAACATCCAAAGTGAGGCCATTTCTCTCCCTGAGCAATATTGAGAGACTGATGCATGCTTTTATAACTAGCAGTCTAGAGTACTGTAACGCTCTCCTTTCTGGTGTACCGAGAGAGAGCACACATTATGCCTATTTTGAAGTCTTTACTCTGGTTACCTGTTAGTTTTAGTATTAATTTTATATATTTTCCCAACAGATCTCTCTGTAAATCAGGTCAATATCTATGAAAAATACCTGAAAACATATTTTGGTGGGATTAATGGGTACACTTACCCTATTTATTTTATTCTATTTGTTTTACTGTTGATCATTTTCATGTATTTTATTCTGCTTTATTTTAACATTTTACTTTTTCCATAATCAATTTATTTTGTGTAAATTTCATAATTTTATTTCTTGTTATTCTTATTGCTTATATTATCTTGTATTATCTTACTTCCCATCTATTTTTGTTGTCTTATTCAGTTGGGTGTACATTTTTCTCTAAATCCATTTTAACATCGTATGTTTTGTCAATCACTTGTAAAGCACTTTGAATTGCAATTTGATTTGTCTGAAAGGTGTTTTATAAATAAAGATTGATTGATTGATTGATGGTTCTATTATGTAATTGTATTATGTAATTTGGGTATGCTTGGACAGAGGGAGAGTTGTTGGCTGTTATCTTTGGATGTTTTGTGTTGTATGGTGTGAAAGTGCAGTCAGAGGTGCTAGGTTACATTGGACAGAGATGGAACTGACCTTTGACCTTTGACCTTAACCTTATGAGTATGCTTTAGCAGGCTTAGCCGTGCAACTGTTCCATTGGTCTGTCCTGCACATGTGTAGTTGAAGCATGGCAATAGTTTATTTTAATTATTAAAGAGCTAGTACCTGTCTGACTGTGAGAACGGTTAACCAACTCCAGGCTAATCAGCAAGGTTTAAAACCAGCTCCAGGTTAATCCGCATTGCTTAACCAACTCCAGGTTAATCAGAACAGTTTAACCAACTCTAGGCTAATCAGCTCGGTTCTCATAGCACTGTGATGCACCCACCTCCCACTCTGCCACACTGCGCACTGCAGCCGCCCTACAGTGTAAACACACTTAAGTTAAACTGCCAACACGCTTCAGAAATCAGATTCGTAGACACGAAGCTGTTAAACAGCTGTGGTCATTGACTTGTTTTATGTGTCGTGCTTGTCTGAATATATCCTATTATGTTTAAACATGCAGTTTTTTATTAATGATGTCTTCCATATTACCGTAGATGTATTGTTTTTGTATTGAACATATTGATTGGCAGACATTCAGACATCATTGGACATTCATAACTGTATTAATCCAAGTACTCCCTGAAGATGCTTTTGTTTTTAATACTAGTATTGTAGTTATTCCGAATGATAGTTTTGTGGGAGAAAAAGTTGTGACTTAAGAGAGCTTACAGGGTCATTTAGGGGGATCATTGTCACCTCCTGCAGACCTCTTTTAAGTGTCCTGTGGGGAATAAAAATGCTGAGAACCTGGGTCTGCTAAATGGTGCTTTAATCACCTGATCTGAAAACTGTGGACATCCCTGTCAGCCATCAGGTACCGAGCAGGTTTGGCAGGATGAAAATCACCTGACGACAGCTTATGAGTGAAAATGTTTTACAAACCTCTGAGAGTTATTTTAAAGTAATCTCTTGAGAAATACCTGATGACCGGAAACATTGCAATGTAATATCAGTCTACAAGACAGGAGACTGTACTAACCCTGGAAATCACAGGCCTTTCGGCTTCAAATGTATTACATGTAAATACTGGATTCTGTAATTTAGGGACAATTCCTTTTCATTTATTCTTTGAACAAAATGGCATCTTAAATAAGAGCCAAAATGGTTTTCACAGAAGGAAGTCATACTTAACAAACCTCCTGGGCATTGACCACTGCCTGAGAGGTTCAGGGGTGATTTAATAGAGAATGTTGTCATGTATTTGTGCCAGAAAATCTTGTGGTGTTGAGGTCCAGTACTGGATACTCTTCAGTTTCTGTGGCGAGTGTAGTTGGGCAAAATGGCCTGTCGTTGTCATAATGTTATTTTTTGTATTTTTTTTTTGTTTTTATTTTTTTTAGGTAGCTACTGCAGGCAACCAGGTAACTCGATCTTGGTCAACTTTTCTTCATGGTGTCGTGGAAAAAATATCCTTAAATAATGGAGAACAGTCAAAGTTCTGTGTCTTGTTTAATATTGCAATGGGAGAGGCAGTATATTCAGCAATGCACCAGCATTGCACTGTCGGTTGGTGCTGACGATCCCTCTTGGTCGGTGTCAGTCTGTTCTGCTGCTCCTAGGCCCTCTGGAACTGTGTTACAGTGGGATGTGTGGATCCACGCTGCCTTTTTGTCAACCTTCACGGCAGAGTTGGTGGTCAGTAACATCAGTGAAACGGTCTTCCTGTGTTAATTTTTCTTTTCCGTTCCCCTTTTGTGCTTTTGTTTTCATTACCCTCGTGTTTGCCGCGCCCTCTGTTTCTCCACTCGTTACCTGATTTTTGATTTGTTTCACTTGCCCCGTTGTTCACCTGTTTCTCTTGTGCTCGTTAGCCTGTATATTTGTACCCTGCTCTGTTTTGTGTTTGTTGGGAGTTTGTCTCAGTTTTCCTCTGTACACGCTACCCTGCGCTTGAGTCCTTGCACTGAGTTCTGACATAATGTTATGTCATTTTTTAATAAAATGCTGAAAAAATAAATGCCAGCAACACATATGGTAAATGCTTATGATAAATGCTAGCACGATTTCACCAACTCCAGGTGGCTAGGTGGTAAATTACGGTTGTATGTGTAATATTAGTCTGAATGAATCCTACTTTGTTTCAACATGCAATTTTTTTTGTAATGATGTATGTTACAAAGCGGTGCTTTAATCGCCTGGTCTGAAAACTATGGACATCCTTTTCAGCTGCCACGTACCTAGCAGGTTTGGTAGGATGCAAATCACCCGATTTCTACGGTTTTGTATGAAATTAGTTGACAGTGTAAATTTGCAGCATACTTAACGGTTACTCTGGATGCACCACATGAATTCATTCCAAACATTTGCAAGCGGAAAAGAAATGTCTGCAATACATGAATAAGTCGTCGCCGGACAGCTTGCAACAAAAAGGCAATCGTAGAAAGTTTAAGTCGGACAGTTATGAGGGAAATAACATTGAACAGAGAGATGTGTAAATTCAGGATAAAATTAAAATAGGGAAGCTAAATGTTTTGAAGGTTAGATAGTGCTAGATGTAAATAGTAACTGTAAATGCTTTTCTCAACATTGCAGTAGAAAGAAGACTCTTAAAGTCATGTGGTGTTGCTGATTTATGATAACAAAACACTAGCTGATACCTTGAAGTCACTAGTGAGTGCTTCATCTAGTGTTTTTGTAAATGGATTCAGGTGCATCCAATTTTCAGAATCTTACGGAGGAAATTCATTTAAAGATGATGATGACCGGAAACAAGGCAAATGTAATGCCCCTCTACAAGACAGGAGACTGTACTGACCCAGGAAATTACAGGCCTTTCAGCTTCACATATATGTTATTATATGTAAATACTGGAATCTATCATTAAGGACAAATTGGAATTATTCTTTTAGCAAAATGGCATCTTAAATATTAATCAGCATGGTTTTGGTAGTAGGAGATTATGCTTAACACAACTCCTGGGGGGTATTTCAGAAAGGTGGTTTAACAAACCTTGAACTTAAACCCGAACTCTGGGTTGAACAACCCTGAGGTAACATACCCGAGTGTTCTGTTCCAGAACAGCCGATTACAATTCGTTCAAATAACCATGACTAAACTACCTGACTGAAGCTCCTTCATGGTGAAAGTAGAGGTCAGCATCAACGGAGCGCAAAAAAACAAGATGCACCATGGCAGCGAGTCAAAACATCCCAGAGCTTCGTACACATATTCGGTTGCTTGGCATTTTCACTCAAGAAATATTAATGTCTTTTTATGCGGCCTACGACCTTATCTTTCGGTAAAAAGTAACAAGGCAGCGAAAGAGCGTGAGTCAGCATGGGAGAAATGACAAATTTAAAATTTGTTTCTAACACTATGACGTTAGGCCTAGTGCGTAATCTGCATATTCAATTCACACAATTGGCAGATCCTTTAACAGAGATGATGGATTGATGATTTACTTAATTGTTGGTAAGTTATGAAAAAGAATATTGACCCATTTTATTTTAAGGAAATGAAGAAGAGTGGAGAATGCATGTTTATTTTAAAAATTTGGTCTTCCTTGGGCTCTATCATTTGCATGGCAGGGTGTCGCTCTCCTCTAATTGTGGCGATATGGATCTTGACACAATAATGTCACATACCCTTTCTGGGGTGACCCTAGAAATCACGGACGACACCTGGCCACAGCTTCAACACATTCGTAACAGTGAAGGCAGCATCACGTATTATCTTCACAATGCAGAAGAATGATAGTAATAATAACAACGGCTGCCTTGCCAATGTGTCTGTATTTGTGTTATTATAAAGAAATGCAAAAAGGGCAGTTTATAATATTGATATTGTGATCTTGCCTTTTACTTTATATTTAGGCCAGTGTTTTTTTACATGGGGTCATTTCTCAGCGCACACACGTCAATGGAGAGGGCTGCAGTCAGAGATTATCTGTCTTCCATGTGGGAATTTCTCTGCCCCCTTGCGCTTTACCTTTCACCCCTGTCACATGATCGCCTGGTCTCGAAAACAGTGAGGCTACTCCACCTCTTGATGTCCCCAGTCCTGGTTGGTCAGACCATAGCCTAACCCCCAGCCCTGATTGGTCAGACAGTCTTTTTAAAGAGCTCCCTGAGCTGGCTCGTCCTGTCATTGAAGCAGCCCAGGTGGGTGTTGGGGGCCTGGAAGATGCCGGAGTCCTGGCGGAACACAGGGCCGTCGCTCCACATGAGGTCGAAACCGCCCACCTGCGTCTCGCGACCCGTGAGACGGCCCTCCATGTCCATCACGTTTAGCGTGTCCTCCAGCAGCCGTACCTGCAGATTTAAATACATCAGCCCACAAACTCCAGACACTAAACGCCACCCCCTGCCCCTGCCTGAGCCAGCTTACCACCATCTGACAAGAACTCAGGAGGATGAACCTTGCACCAACATGTCAACTAGCCCTCACTTCTGCCCACACTGCATGTGCAATTACATACTGCCTGTGCTGTCCAAGGAACATGAAGTCATGTATTCTGTTTATGGCTCGCAGGCCCCCAGCCAGCCAGCAGGGGCCACTAGAGAGCCATGGGACTGATGAACTTATCAGGTTCTTCCTCCTTACCTGGTTAACCCTATCCTTCCTTATGAAAGCAGACTAGGCTGGTGCCTCACTACTGCAGTCCTCAATAAAATACTGTTTCTGTGCCAAAATACTATATTCTAGACAAATAAATGACTGAATTGTGATGATTTAGTCGTGGTAGTAGTGGATTTAGAAAGCGGTCTTTTGCAAAAATCCAGGCTGAAATAACCACAGCAGATGGACCAAATGACAGGCAGGTGCAGCACCCAATGAATATCCGAATAGAAAATGTAACAAGCATACTCACCGAGGGCGGGTGGTTGCTACTGTACATCCCGACTTTTTGTAAAAACACCTGCCGTGGCTAACAAGGCTAAATACAGGTAGCACTTTGGCTTCTTCAATGCTGAGGCTGTTGAATGGGCAGAAATGGGAGGAGACTGGTGCCCCTCAGGCGGCCTACCTTGAGAGCATAGTCCTGCTGGCAGGTGGCAGTGAGCGCGGGGGAGGCGTTCACCTCAATCAGCCAGGGCTTCAGGTCCTGGTCCAGGATGATGTCGTAGCCGTACAGCTCAAAGCAGTGCTTGTCGTTGATGATGACCTTCTGGACGCTCTGCAGGCTGCGCACGAAGATGTTGTCCATCTCGGCAAAAAGCGCCTCCACTGTGCTGGCGCCATGCCGTGCGGTCAGGAAGCGCCGCAGCTGCAGCAGCTGCCACTTGCAGCCGCGCTCGTGGTCGTAGTCCGGCGCCGTCCGCTGCACCGCCACGTTGGTCAGGTGGGCATACTGGTCATCAATGCTGCTGAGCGAGAACCGCGTGCCAGAGAAACGGGCGAAGCCGTCACGGTAAAGCCAGGCCTTCAGTGGCTGGTAGGACGTCACCAGTACGTACACGCGCAGGTCGAACTTCCTGCCGCTGATCAGGTAGGGGTTCTCGATGTAGCGCTGCACCACGTAGCTCTCCACTTGCGCCTCGGGTTCCCGGCCCTCCTCCGCCCTGCCGCGGTCCCGCCGCCAGTCCATGATGTCTTTGAGCCGGCGGAAGAGGAAGATGCCGCGGCCCTGCGATCGCGCCGCCGGCTTCATGATCCAGGTGCTGCCAGGGCTGCGCTTGAACTCCTCCACAAACAGGTGGTACTCGCTAGGCAGCTCGAAGGTGCAGGGGAAGAAATCGCAGCGGGCCGCCTCCGCAGGGCTGACATCGCGCTCCAGCTGCTTGCGGAAACGCTTCAGGTTCTTCACCATCAGGTTCTTGCGCGTGAGCTCGTAGTGGTTGCGGAAGTGGCAGATACGCACATGGTCCTCCAGGAAGCCGTGGCCGTAGTTCTCACGCAGCCAGCCCACGTCGCACCAATTGAAGTCCCACTCCTCGTCGCGGCTCTCCAGCCAGCCTGGCCGCTGCCGCATCACGTCCTGCAGCGTCTTGATGGGCGGACACTTGTAACGCACGTAACCCCGCCCCTCACCCTCCCTTTTCTTACTGTTGCCATAGGCAACTTTGGATCCCGCAGGCTGCTTCACAAAAATAAAATGGGGGCAAATAGTAACTGAAAATGTAAAGTTGAGAAAAAGCCAGGAATATAACTAATCATTTCAAACCTAACTTTTAAGAAAGTTACAACAATTTTTGGCACAAGTATGTTTACCAATTTGTATGCACATGCATTGTGCTTGTCATGAATGATCATTCTTTATGACATCACAGCTCACATGACAATGGCCCATACTAACTACAGGCCATCCATCTTCTGCGATCTTTATGGGCAGAATACAGGAGCTACAGCAACTAGGTGTAGTAGAAATCCATGTAAATAGTGTGTAGTTTTCACATTTCTTAACCTGGAGAGCAAGGTTTGGAAGCAATCCCCGAGCATGTATACTGAAACCAAATGAGAGGTATGCCATTGTTGTTTTCTTTTTTAAATAATCCTACACAATATGAATCCCAGCGGGATGAATTCATGTACTGTTGTACTGTTTAACGTGAAAGCATCTCAATTCAGATTATCCAATAATTTCATTGATAATTATGTTTACTTTTAATGCCAATCTGTCTTTAATCATTTTTATGCAATGTATAAAAATGTAAAGGACCGAGCCTCAAGCTCGACCTCTCTGAGACTTTACCTTGTGTTTTGACATTGTTGTCGTTGTCACGATATTTGCTTGTTTGCTTTGTAGCTGATTAGGCGATGCGCCGTGTGGATGTGTCGCCCAGACTCTGTGTGACGGGATGCATTCAGTGGTCCTGCTGTGACGTCAAAATAGCTAGTGTTTAGTGTTGCTTCGAAGCCCAAATTTGTGATGTAAACACGGTTGTGATGTAAGTAACTGCGATATTGTGTCACTATCAATATTACACATGGCAACAGCTTACTTCTGTTTCCTTACAAAAATGTTTCAAACTACGCGTAGCTTCACATAGTTTGCAATAAGCGGTTTGATCGACTGATCAGAGAAACCAGTAGGCTATCGTTGCTACATCCTTGAGCCCGCTACAGTGAAAACATCATATCGTAAATTGTACGTTGTCATTACAATAAAACAGTTCGGTTCGCATCGAAACCGTTGTTTGGTGCTCAGGTGACTCATCCGTGGCTCAGCCGATGGTGTCCCCAAATAAACCCAACAATGATGCCTGCACTGAACAGTGCGCAAGGGCACAAAGCTGTTTCCAGGACAACTAGCCTGCTGAGGATAAACACTGTTGGACCTTTAATCGAAAAGCCTGCTCCTAATTTACAAATTCATTTTCTATATACCGAAACTTTAATTCTGTGGCTATACGGGAGTTAGGTTATTGTTGAGGTGGGAGTTATTAGCCTACGTTGATGTATTTCCATCCGTTAGCCTATGTCCACATACGCAATACCTCCGCGCGCTGTGTCATTCTGGGACGTTTTATAGTCAAATATTCAATTCTCCTCGAAACAGTGTTCAAGAGTGAATAATGTAGCTGCCGACCTTGTCAGCATGAGCACAGAGGTAATCTCTGTATCGGGTTGGGAGACTTTATTGCGTTGATTCATTTTGTTTCTTTGGCTTTGGGTTCATATCCCGTCACAGCAAATGGGCACCTTCAAACAGTTTCGCTTAGAAGTATGATTCGTGCCGTTTTGCATATTCAAACGGATGGATTTTGCTTCGCTTTTTCAGATCCAACACATGCCCCTTGCTTAGGAAGAAATTCAAACCCCAGTCATTTCTGCAGGACAAACCATAATTTGGGAGCATGGCAGTGGTTTCATCAGCAGTAATTCTATAAACAGTACTTGGAAAAATTATTTTTTTTATGTGAGTTTTTTTGATAGAAGATATTGCACTTTATGAAGCTGAACCTGATATGAAACTGTTTTTTGGCGCTTTGTTAGCGCAGCCCAAACAAAGCCAGAATGTGGCTAAGGCCTGTTATGGAAATATGTTTTTATTTCAATTTAAGTTTTTCTTGATGAGAGATGTGAAATAGATTAGCACCATACTCTTACACCACAGAACTTTCTATCAATACACACTTAAAAAATTCTTAACAGCTTTTATTGAATAAAAAAGACAATGAAAGTAAATGTTGATTGGTATAAACATCAGTAATAATATCAATATCTTCATAATACTCAAGGCATAAGACAGCTGTTCCCCATTTGTGATTTGAGTCCCGGTACTGGTTCTGTACAGCACTGCTGCCTCACGGTGCAGCTTGGTAGTGTTTGTGTCTGACTGAGACTCCAGCTGTCCTCTGGCATTCCACACATTCACAAAGACCCCCCCCCCCCCACACACACACACACACACTCTCTGTCACTCACACACTCAAACCCACAGTCTCTCTCTCTTTCTCACATACACGCATTGACAGTTATTCTCATTCACTCTCTGTCTCACACACACACACATGCACTCACACCCACAGTCTCTCTTTCTGTTTCATGCACACACACGCTCTCTCCGTCTCTCAGACCCACACGGTGCCCTTGCTGGTGCCCTCTGGTGCCCCCTGGCTGCAGCAGACGTTCAGGCCACGGTGGTGGGAGGCAGGCAGGTTCTTGTAGATGGCGCGGCTGTAGGGGATGAAGCAGAGGCCCAGCTGCAGGTGGCGGGCGAGTCGGCAGTACGCGGCCAGCGCCAGCACCAGGAGCGGGGTTACCAGCAGGAAGCCCACCACCAGCAGCGCCACACAGCCGCCGTCGCTGAGCAGATCCGAGCAGAGCTCCGCCGTGCCGTGGGGCCGCACCTGGAGGGGGGGACAACAACGTCAACAACAACACTGACATTTATAATAATTACAATGAAAGCACGCCGGAAAGCTGCTAAGAAGTGTCTCCACACACTGTAAGAGCAGCACACACACGCTTACACTCAGGCGTGTATGCGCACACACGCTCTCTCACACACACACTAACACTCACTCACTTTCTCTCACATGCACACATGCAAGCGCAGACTCAATCTCACTCTCTCTCTCTCACACATATGCTCTCACACACATACTAAGGCTCACTCAATCTCACACACTAACACTCACTCACAGACTCACTCTTTCACACACTAACTCTCATTCAGTTTCTCACACACACCAACACTCACTCACATACTCACTCTCACTCACACACACACACTAACACTCATTCACATACTCGCTTTCACTCACACACACTCCCAGCCGGCCTGTCTGACTGAAGTTGTTCCCTTGCCTGTGCAGCAGGGCAGGGTTAAGCTCCTGGCCTGCATTCTTGTCCACAGCACAGCTGTCAGTCAGTCCAGTGGAATCACTAATAGGATGCAGGTTTGTGGCCCCCAAACCCCCGGGGAACCACGGCAACCCTCCCAAGGAGGTTTGGATTGAAACACACTTCTTGAGAGACCTGCTGTAGTTTTAATATTATATTAGAACACGTGTCTGTGTGTGTGTGTGTGTGTGTGTGTAGAGAAAGAATGTGCATGATTCTCCCAGCATTCTTGTGTCTGCTTTTTGTCATTTTCACCTTCAGCACATTCCATATATTCACCATGGGCTCCCCCCTCTCTCATGCACACACTCACTCATTAAGACGCTTTCCCACACACAAACACACACTCATACACGCTAACTCACCCACACACCCATGCAAACACACACTCATCCACGAAACGTACTCTCTCACTCCCCCACACAGTCTTGCTGCTTACCGTGGAGTGGCAGAGGAAGCCAAAGGTAACCATGACAATGGCAGGGGTGAGGATGAGGCAGAATATGGCGGCTGCGAGTGCCAGGTTGACGGTGGCGATGATCATATTCTGCGCGGTGACCAGCACAGAGCATGCCCAGCAGTCCAGCGAGCTGCGCAGCTCTGGGGTAGTCTCCACCACCCCTGCAGCAGAGTATGGGGGGGGCACCACCCCGGCCGACCCCCCCGCAGCCACAACCACGCCTCCTGAGGCCACAGAGTTGCTGTGCTGAAGATGGGTGTGGTTTGGGGTGGAGCTGGGAGACTCGTTCCCCTCCAGGTCTGACTGGGGTGGTGACACGCCCCTTTCTAGGGTCCCACCCCTTTCCAGGGTTCCCGCATGACTGGTACTCATCTGTAAAACGGAGGGCAGGGGAGACAAAAATAAAAGCTGCTTTTTTTTGGATAACGTTGTTCCATGGTGGTGGTGTGATGTTTAAACCTGGCCTAGTAAGGTAGCTTGTCTTTGTTTTACTGAGCTCTGAACTTATCAGTTACATGGAGCAGGAAGGGTAGAGAGAGGGAGGAGGAGGAAGGGTAGAGAGAGGGATGAGATGGAAGGGTAGACGGAGCAATCAGGAGGAGGGGAATGTGGTGAGGTGGGAGCAAGGGACGGTAGTGTAAGATTCCGGGCCTGTGAAATATTGCTGTTGCAGTTTGAAATCACAGGGTTAAATGATGCTTCAGTGAAACAGCATGACACATTCAGCCTCCATTTTCCTGCAACAGATTACATTTACTCATATATTACAAAATGTTTATATATTATCCACATATACTTTGTCACAAAAACAGTGTGAAAGGTGAAAGTATTACAAGGTGTAGTGCACAGCCCATGTAAAGCTTGGCGCCCTATGAGGGTTTAAAGCACAGGATTTGTGTCGGTGAAGCATCTATTTTAAGTCACACTTTAGTAACGAAAACATCTCCAAATGGCAGGAAGCTCCCCCAACATTCCCAGAATGGGTGAGTGACAGAACAATGGGGAGGAAGTGAGCCATGCACCACAGGAAGTGAGCTGCGCGCCGCAGGAAATGACATCCCTCTGGCCTCTGACATTTCTGCCGCTGAGGTGACAGCTCTCAGCAGGAATGTGGACCCCCCCCCCAAACCAATAGCACTGACACCCCCCTCCCAGCTGCTGACCTGAGCTGCCATCTGAGTGGGTTCTCAGTCAAAGTTTACTTATTTCTGTCAACGTTTTTGATAAAGCTTTTGACAAGGTTAGCTGGTTAGCGTACTCCTGAAACATATCTGAGCTGGTTCTTCTTGCTCATGACCACAAAGATGGGACTGACTGCTGATGACTTCCTGAATGCCAATCTACAGAACTAACTCTCATACCTCATGAAGACAAGGCCCATCACTTGTGACGTCAAATGTGCAAACGTCTTTGTGACATCATCCCATCTTAGCCAGAGCAGTCATGGAATTCTAATTGTAGTGCAGGAAAACTGCTTGTGACATCATAAAGCACAAACTCCAAGGCCCTGCCCACTTTACTAGACAGGCTCCCGAACAGTATGACTGGTGTGTAACAAGGTCGCTATGGACTACAGTAGCATCAGTGACTGATGACGTCATCAAGAAGCAGCATCAGTGTTACTGCAATGGCTAAGGCTAACAGCTAAAGTCTAATGCTAATGACAGGTTTTAACCAAGTGACAACAGCATGAAGAAATAGAGGAAAAAAGGTTTTCATTTACTCACAGTGTTGGGCTAGCCAGCTGTATTTCTTCTGTCCTCTTTCTCTCTTCTCTCCCCTGTTTCTTCTCTCTTTTCCTTTCAAGTGTTTGTACTCCTTTTTCTTTCTCTCACACTCCTCTCGCTGTCCCTCTCTTTCTCTCCTCTCTCTCTCGCTCCGTAGAGACCTGGGGTCTTGGGCCGGGGTGTTTGAGAGGGCGGATGAAGTAGGTACAGATCCTGCTCGGGTTGCGATCCTGCTCTGGGTTCCCCGTGGCCACTCTGCTTCATGGAGGAACTGAACTCTGGCACTGTCTCTTCTGGCTCCGCTGGTCTAGCGTAAAGGTGTCCCCCCCTCACACTCTTTCCTTCCTCCTCCTCTATTTCTAGCTGGTCTGTGCTCCCTCCTCCCTTTCCCTCTCCTTCTGTGTGAAGGTGGGTAGTGGTGGGGGGGGTGGGGGTTGAACGTGTTTATTTAAGGAGATGGGGGGTGGGGGTGGGAGGAGTCCTGAGATTGTGGTGCCCACCTCCCCCACCACCCAGCTTCCCCTACTTAGCATCATTCAAACTAATGGCACCGTATCTGAAAACAGCATGGGGACAGGGTTTCTGATATAACTACAGGAGCCGTCTGTCAGAATTAGTGGGGTTAGTTACTCAGTGAGAGCAGAGGGGAGTTAGTTACTCAGTGAGAGCAGAGGGGAGTTAATTACTCAGTGAGAGCAGAGGGTGGTTAGTTACTCAGTGAGAGCAGAGGGGGGTTAGTTACTCAGTGAGAGCAGAGGGGGGTTAGTTACTCAGTGAGAACAGAGTGGGTTAGTTACTCAGTGAGAGCGGAGGGGAGTTAGTTACTCAGTGAGAGCAGAGGGTGGTTAGTTACTCAGTGAGAGCAGAGTGGGTTAGTTACTCAGTGAGAGCAGAGGGGAGTTAGTTACTCAGTGAGAGCAGAGGGGGGTTAGTTACTCAGTGAGAACAGAGTGGGTTAGTTACTCAGTGAGAGCGGAAGGGAGTTAGTTACTCAGTGAGAGGCTGTAAGTTACTCAGTGAGAGCAGAGGGTGGTTAGTTACTCAGTGGCCATCTCATTAGTAGGTTAGTTATAGGATGCCATACAAGGTCATTTGTCACAGGTCACACATGTGTCTGTGAGAAATTGTGCTTTTCAGACATTAGGTGTGATGCATGGGTACACGTTCCCATTCCATACATGACATCCACGCTCTGGCAAAGCAAGGGAAAAAATCTGTCATTTCTCGGACAGGCAACATGCTAAAACCTTCCCAAATCCAGAAACACAGAGACGGTGATATCAGCATCAGGGCGTTTTTGCTCAGTGCCTGTCGGCGCCTGCTAGAGTGACTCATGTGGAATTGATTATAGTACAGTGGAGCAGCACTGACACCAGCCCTCCTTCTGATGCTTATTGCATGTTCTGAGTATGGTGTCCTACAGCACCTACTCTGAGTACAGCCGAAAGAGACAGACACAAATTCGCTCCTATAACCAAAGCTGTGCGCTCTGCGGTCTTATAGCCGACGTTGTGTGCTCTGCAGTCCAATAGCCAATGTTGTGCGATCTGCGCTCCTATGGCTGGCGCTGTGCGCTCTGCGCTCCTATAGCCGACAGTCATCACTCTGCGCCTCTATAGCCGACGCTCCTGCACTCTGCGCTCCTATAGCTGGTTGTGTGCAATCTGTTCTCCTGTAGCCAGTTCTGTGCGATTCGCGCTCATGTAGCCGGCGATCATCGCTCTGTGCTGCTATAGCCCACGCTGTGCACTCTGTGCTCCTATAGCCCACGCTGTGCACTCTGTGCTCCTATAGCTGACGCTCGTCGCTCTGCGCTCCTATAGCCGACGCCGTGCGCTCCGTGAAGCTCACAATGCCGACGCTGTGGTAACAGGTACGGATGAGGACAGACTGTAACACATGAGAGGAATGGCTGGGGGAGGCACTGGTCAAGCACCACACACCAAATGTACAGAATGTTTAAGATGGATAAAGAGAGGAAAAATAAACAATGAAGAAAGAGAGCGGGAAGGAGGGAGGGAGGGAGGGAGGGAGAGTGCAAGGCAGCGGGAGATGGGGGTGTCCTTGAGGATGAAAAACAGAACACTGGGGAGGAGAGATGAGGAGAGGGAGGACTGAAGAACTGATAAAGAGAGCTAAAAAGTGAGTGATTTGTTAGCAGTTTGAGTAGCTCTGTTTGAGGAATGATGGGCCCATTCCCCCCCAACTCCACCCCAGGACACAGCCCATACTGCCCCCCTTTCAGGAGAGAGGGAGAAGATTTCAGTCAAGCCACATGGGAGCGGGAACCATTGTATATTCACTGTGGATATATTTCACATTCAGTAATATGAAACTCAACATCCAGAACATTATACTTACATTATATTGATTTTTGCTGGGATTTCCTGGAGTCATGAAAAGATCAAAGTTTCAAAGCATAACTGTTATCAGTGTGTGTGAGAGATTGAGAGTGTGTATGTGAGTGTTTGAGTGAAAGTGTCTTTGTGTGAGAGTGTATGTGTGAGTACGTGAGTGTTTGAGTGAAAGTGTCTTTGTGTGAGAGTGCATGTGTGACTACGTGAGTGTTTGAGTGAAAGTGTCTTTGTCTGAGTGTGTATGCGAGTGTTTGAATGACAGCATGTGTGTGTGAGCGTGCTCAGTATGTTGCTATTGGCCGACACTGAAGGAAACCTGCAGTATCTCAAAGACCTGTTTCCTTTTGCCATGACTCCTTTTTGGCCTCACAGTTAGTCAAAAGAAAAAGTTTATCAACCCCCTCCAACACAACCTCTTCACACATCAGTTACCATCATCATCAGAAACACTGTTCAGACCCTCATTTCTCAGCAGTACTCGGTCCCATTCATGCCCAGTAGTGGACATTAAGTTGGATTGGAGAGATAGGCGTGGCCTGTTCCTGACTTCACCATCATGTCTTCAGTGAGAGTTGCCAGGAATAGGTATCAAACTAAAGATGCTCAACACAGTTGCTTTAATTCAGATAGTACCGAGTCAGGGATTATCGAGGACTGGTTATGCTGTTCTGGAGGAACAGCGCACATTTCTGAGCGCCATCTTCCAAAACACCTCGTTCCCTGAGCCCACCAGCTCGCCAGCGGTGAGTGCTGTCAAAGCGGCCCGAGAAAAAGATGTGCGCGAGAGGTCTCTGCAGCTATGTGATACCGACGTGCGGACCAGGCGAGGCGCTGTGCCGTCAGCGCTGACTCGCCTGCGTTTGGATGCGTGCTGTCTGCAGCTCTGTTTGCTCAGCCACGCCGGTCCAGTCCTGACCGGCCACTCACGAGTTTGCCACGCCCACGCTGTTCGGTCTCCAACGAATACAAACCTACTGGTCAAATTATTATTTATTTGTTGCGGAATGTCATTATGTTCTTTGACTGACAACCACCTGTATTGTGTGTGTGTGTGTCATTGCCATTGTAGTACACAGCTGTGTGCTCTTGTTAATTTGCTGCTCTGTCTCCTGTCTGTGTATGAGTGACTAAATTTATCCCCCCCATTTACCCTCCCGCAGGGTGGTGCCCATCGTGTGTGTGTGTGTGTGTGTGAGATAGGTTGGTGGGGGGGGGAGGGGGGAGGTGTCACTCTTCCTGTCCTTGGAACCAGGATATCCTTTATGTCTATACAGTGCCCCCCACAAAAACATACACACACACTCACACACCCAAGGCTCATAATTCAGCCTTTATTTCATTCATTTGCTTAAAATGGACAGCACACAGTGATGGACACATTTGCTGCAGTGTGTAAAGTGGCAGATTTCGCTATGAGCTCATTCCTGTCTTTGGGAAAAAGTCATTCTCTCTGCATTCTGCATACTCACCCCCCCTCCCCCAATGACATCCCTGAACCCTGATAAAGACTGGAATGTGCTTGAGAGATACTGACTGTGTGAAACACGACTGCTGCACAAACACTCACTCAACCACACACACACACATATATCTTTCCTATGCTTCCTGGCTGTCCTCTGCCCTGTATTCTCAGTGTCTCTAGACCCATGTGGCCGTCTCCTCCGGTCCCATGCAGTGGAGAGGAAATAGAGGAAACCCAGCTGCCCGGCAGATCGGTCTTCCCACCAAGCTCTCCTCTCTGCCTTCTCCTCCAGTGTTAATCTAATCTTTCGAGGCTTAAGTGTCCTCTACCCCCCCGCCCTCCTCCACCCTCCCGTTCCCTCTCGGAGACAGTCACCGTGCTCCCACTACACCTTGATCTGGCTCTGCCCGCCTGTGCCACTCTGGTTCTCCAGCTTTGCTCTTACAGCTGGTGACATTCAGATCTCCGGCAACCCAAACCCTTGTGCCCTGGACCCCATTCCCTCAGTCTGCCCTACTCCATGCTCCTCGCACCACTGCAGCGTGCCCACCCTCTGCATGGACACCAGGGTCACACCCCTGCTGAGGGCAGACTCTGGGCACCTGTCCTACAGAAGCACTGACTGGTCGCCCCCCCCCCCCCCCCCACTGAAAAACCCTGGAACATGCTGTGTGTAGACAGTTGTCACGCTTTCTCTCTTAAGACAGCCTGCCCGCCCCTCCGCACCATCACTGTGGCACCCCAGCCAGCAGGAGGGCTCTCTCTCCCCAACGCCATGTCCCCATGTATGTATGCAAGCACACATACATACACATGCATACGCATACATGCCCAGACATAAAGAGTGCACATGCTTGGTCAAATCCGCACAGCTAGAAGCACCAAAAACACAGACATATAAACACTGTTTATAGGTTTATAAAAAAATGTTTATTATTACTGTCAATAATAGTCTTGATAATGCCACACAGATTCACCAAGTGTTTAAGACGTGTCTGGCTCGGGTTTTCCATGAGAACACAAACCAGTGTAAACGGCATAGTGTATAAAAGAAAAATAGTTTTCTCCCTTTTTTTGTAGAAAAAAAAAACAGGAGAGACCCATATCCCTGTCACTTAAAACTCAGCTCAAAGAGTTAATGACAACAATAATAAATGTCACAATTTCATCATTTTAGCAAAAGACCAGAAAAACAAAATCACAATTTATCATGTGAAAAAAGTTGTTTTTGTTATCTATCTGATACAGTACAGAGACAGGCTTCTACGCACCCAGAGAACTGGCCTTTTCCTAAGCACCAACCAGTCGAGTTTTGTCATAGCTTCATATCTATAAATAATATTTTCATAATATAACAGGAGGGTGAGGGGTGTTAAGCACCATTAATAAAAAAAACACCTCTCACACCACACAGACTGCTTTAAATATTACACTTAATAATACAATACAAAAAGCTTAAAAGTTTTTGTTAACCCTATTTTTTTAAAAAAGAACCACCATAGCCAATAAATAGAAAAACAAATATACATAAATACACAATTTACAATTTTTTAAACACTGACCAGAGAAAGAACAAATCCAAAACGAGGCGAAGTATTTCTATCAAACTGTAAATTAAATAGAACAAAATGAAAAAAAATATCTCGGTGATTTTATAATAACTCACTGAAAAAATCTGAAATCTTATTCTCAAACTGAAATATGGTTGTTACATGTACAAAGATTTAAAACACAGGATTCAAACAAATCAAACCAAGACAGTTGTTTAAAAACCCGTATAACTGGAAACGATTTTTCATACTGAAATGCTTTACAAAAATGTCTTCTGCCTCAGTCATTAGTATTTTCATTAAATACAAGTTGCAAGGCCAGTGTGGTACATATTTAGGTTAAGAAAACAATAAATTACATAATAAATAGCACCCCATGAAAAATACAAACAGCATTAAAAAGTTTTTTTTTTTTTTTTTCCTGCAAATCAAAACAGAGAACCATAAACCATAAGACCCATCCACATAGCCAATTGGGTGGCTCCTCTTTCTTTACCATAGCAACATACTACATACTTCTTGGTCCATAGACTAGAACTACTAGATCTTTTAAAAGTTGTATTTGGTTTACGTGGAAACATCTCCTAATACAGCTCCCTGGAAGTCTGTCAATCACAGCAGCTTCTTTAAGTTATAAATACATCTGAATGACTATTTGATTTGATAAAACTGTTCTCTTGCATACAGCAAATGGGTGCTTTTAACAAGCAAATTCATTCAGTCATTTTCTGCATTTAAGTCCCCCACACAACCAATCGGTAGCTGGTTCAGAAGGAAGACAACAGTAAACTTGAGTTGGATTGGCTGATGTAAACAGAGTTATGATTGGCTGCTCAGTGTTGGCAGGAGCAGAGTGACGCTGAAGGGACTGTGGCAGCTGGGATTACAGCTGGAGGAGGCGGAGACGGATCTCTCACCGAGAGCTGGAGGGCAGAGCCTGGGGCAGAATCAAACACATGAGACATTCCTGCACATGAGAAAACCTGCAGCTGTGTGTTTACATGTGTGTGCATACAAAGTAAACTGTGATATGTTCAGTGTCTCTCTCTCGCCAGGGTGAAGCTGTCGTAGGTGTGTTGTGTGTGTTTATAGTGTGTGTAGAGTGCAATTCTCACCAGGGTAAAGCTGTCATAGATGCATAATGTGTGTGTGTGTGTGTAGAGTGTATTGTGTGTGTAAAGCTCTGTATAGTGTGTAGTGTATTGTGTGTACAGAATAGCACATCTCTCAACAGGGTGAGGCTGTCGTAGGCGTGTATAGCGTGCGTAAAGTAGCGTTTTGTGCATCTCTTGCCAGGGTGAAGCGGTCTTGGTGTGTAATGTGTTGTAGAGTGTACTGTGTGTATTATGTGTGTGTGGAGAAGTGTATAGTGCGTCTCTCACCAGGATGAAGCTGTCTTGGTGTGTAGAATGTATTGTGTGTATTGTGTGTGTAGAGTAGCGTATAGTGCGTCTCTCACCAGGGTGAAGCGGTCTTGGTGTTTGGAGTGTATTGTGTGTGTGTAGAGTAGTGTATCGTGCATCTCTCACCAGGGTGAAGCTGTCTTGGTGTGTTGAGTGTATTGTGTGTATTGTGTGTGTAGAGTTGTGTATCGTGCGTCTCTCACCAGGATGAAGCTGTCTTGGTGTGTAGAGTGTATTGTGTGTATTGTGTGTGTAGAGTAGTGTATCGTGCGTCTCTCACCAGGATGAAGCTGTCTTGGTGTGTAGAGTGTATTGTGTGTATTGTGTGTGTAGAGTTGTGTATCGTGCGTCTCTCACCAGGGTGAAGCTGTCTTGGTGTGTAGAATGTATTGTGTGTATTGTGTGTGTGTAGAGTAGCGTATAGTGCGTCTCTCACCAGGGTGAAGCGGTCTTGGTGTTTAGAGTGTATTGTGTGTGTGTAGAGTAGTGTATCGTGCGTCTCTCACCAGGATGAAGCTGTCTTGGTGTGTAGAGTGTATTGTGTGTATTGTGTGTGTGTAGAGTAGTGTATCGTGCGTCTCTCACCAGGATGAAGCTGTCTTGGTGTGTAGAATGTATTGTGTGTATTGTGTGTGTAGAGTAGTGTATCGTGCGTCTCTCACCAGGATGAAGCTGTCTTGGTGTGTAGAGTGTATTGTGTGTATTGTGTGTGTGTAGAGTAGTGTATCGTGCGTCTCTCACCAGGATGAAGCTGTCTTGGTGTGTAGAGTGTATTGTGTGTATTGTGTGTGTGTAGAGTAGTGTATCGTGCGTCTCTCACCAGGATGAAGCTGTCTTGGTGTGTAGAGTGTATTGTGTGTATTGTGTGTGTAGAGTAGTGTATAGTGCGTCTCTCACCAGGGTGAAGCGGTCTTGGTGTTTAGAGTGTATTGTGTGTGTAGAGTTGTGTATCGTGCGTCTCTCACCAGGATGAAGCTGTCTTGGTGTTTACAGTGTATTGTGTGTATTGTGTGTGTAGAGTAGTGTATCGTGCGTCTCTCACCAGGATGAAGCTGTCTTGGTGTGTAGAGTGTATTGTGTGTATTGTGTGTGTAGAGTAGTGTATAGTGCGTCTCTCACCAGGGTGAAGCGGTCTTGGTGTTTAGAGTGTATTGTGTGTGTAGAGTTGTGTATCGTGCGTCTCTCACCAGGATGAAGCTGTCTTGGTGTGTAGAGTGTATTGTGTGTATTGTGTGTGTAGAGTAGTGTATCGTGCGTCTCTCACCAGGATGAAGCTGTCTTGGTGTGTTGAGTGTATTGTGTGTATTGTGTGTGTAGAGTAGTGTATCGTGCGTCTCTCACCAGGATGAAGCTGTCTTGGTGTTTAGAGTGTATTGTGTGTATTGTGTGTGTAGAGTAGTGCATAGTGCGTCTCTCACCAGGATGAAGCTGTCTTGGTGTGTAGAGTGTATTGTGTGTATTGTGTGTGTAGAGTTGTGTATCGTGCGTCTCTCACCAGGGTGAAGCTGTCTTGGTGTGTAGAGTGTATTGTGTGTATTGTGTGTGTAGAGTAGTGTATCGTGCGTCTCTCACCAGGGTGAAGCTGTCTTGGTGTGTAATGTGTGTTGAGTCTATTGTGTGTATAGTGTGCGTAGTCTATTGTGCGTCTCTCACCAGGGTGAAGCTGTCTTGGTGTGTAGAGTGTATTGTGTGTATAGTGTGCGTAGAGTAGTGTATCGTGCGTCTCTCACCAGGGTGAAGCTGTCGTAGATGCTCATCAGCTGCTCGATGCGATACTGCTCCAGCACCACCACACCGGACAGCGTGGGGCTGTGCAGACGTGCGCAGTCTTCGCAGTGAACTACATACGTCTTCCTGCTGCTGCTCTCACTTGTCACAAATAGCAGGTCAAACACCTCCACCTGCAGTGAATCCCACAGGACACAACATTAAATGTGCACTATGTAACAAGTATCTTCACTCTTTTTCTGTGAGGGGGGAGCTTTAAAGGGGTGGTTTGGAGCAGTGGTTCCCAAACTCCATGCCGCGACACCCTGGGGCGCCGTGCAGAATCTCTGCTTATTTAGATGTTTTCACAGAATTGCCTGCTGATCCTAACCTTCTACCACATATAAACAAATAACGTTTAAAACGAAACGTACGTAGAAACTTAAATTCGCTAATAAACAGATTAAATTCATATAGCCAAACTGACCCTTCGTTAAACGCGTCCCTTGAATGGCAATGCAAATGTCGCTTTTATGTAGTATTTTTAATGCATTCGAGTGTAAACTGACGTTACATGGTAAATGATTGACAAACTAACTGCAAGCTGAAGGCTGTCAATAAGCTAGCTTGCTAACTTTTCCTAACTTGTGTAAGTTTAAACATGGATTTTGTAATATAAATTAATTTTCTTTACTTTTACGAAGATCGTGTTTCTGTATATTCTGTAATTTTGAATGTGTAAAGATGCGGCGATCACATAGTTTTGTAAAAGCATTGTTTAACCACTATACGTTGCTATGTATCTGGTCCAGTGTGTGTGTGTGTGTGTGTGTTAGCCACCTGCGGTCGTTGCTCTTCGCCCTTTCCCATTACACTCTGATGAACGAGGTGAAGTTGTTTGTTCCAAGTTGTAAATCATCGCCTTTTCTTTTTCAAATGTATTCTTATGCAGATAGCCTGGAATAAATACAGATGCAGCTACGTCGTCGTTGGTCTCCCGCTTTTACAACACAAGGCAGAATAAAAATCAAGCCAGTTAGACTGGCATCGTTGGAAACGGCATATTGACTTGCCGGGTGTGAAAGCTTGACAGGTGTAGCAACAGTAACCAAGGGGGGCGGGACTTTAATTAAAGGGTCAATTAAAAATACTTCCGCAAGTATGTATTTAATGAGACAACGAAACTCGCATGCTTGTTGCTATGGTGATGTGTGACGGTTTGGCAGCTGGAGACAAGTCAACAAAAGTTAAAATAGGTAAACTTACCACAAAGTGCTTAAGAGCACTGAATGATAAACCGTAACGCATACTCTCAAACGTATGTCAATCTGCATCTGACAAAGCGCAAGAGGCCAGGTACCTGGTGGCTTTGCTCATAGCCAAATTCAAAAAGGCCCATACCATTGCAGAGTCCCTAATTCAACCAGCCTGTAAACGCATTGTAAACGTTATGATTGGGGCAGATGCTGCTAAGGAAATAAATAAGATCCCCCAGTCTGACAGCAAAATCAAATGTCACTTTGATGACATGTCATTTGATATCGAACAGGTTCTGACTGAGAAATTGCACAGTCCTAAATCTGTGCTGCAAATTCATGATTCCACTGACATAAGTGGGCGCTGCCAGCCCCTTGCCAGTGTGAGAGACACTGATAATGACTCTAAGTCTATTGAGGAGAACTGCTTTTTCTGCAAAGAGCTACCCAGTCAGTGTAGGACAGGAAATATTTAATGTTACTGAATCCTACTTGAAAGACAATGGTCTTAACTGGGGAACGTGCCATAGCATTTGCACAGATGGAGCTGCATCCATGAATGGCAAAGTAAAAGGACTATAGTAAGCAAGGCGAAAGAACAAAACTCAAATGTGCAGATCAGCCACTGCATGCTTCACCAGTTCAGTTCAAACTTGCACTGTGGCAAGAAGAGTGGCAATCAAGAATCTTGATATATTCCTATTAGTAGCAAATGACCCCACACTCAAGACAGCGGCTCTGCTGAGATAACACCTCATTTAAATACGCTCGAGGAAAGATTTGACCCGTATTTCCCAACAAACAAAAACAACGACAACAACCACGACTGGATCCATGACCCTTTCAATTTGCTATCAGTAGGATCGGTGAAATAGGGGCCAATGAAAGCGCAAGAGGGGCTTGCAGATCTCGGGATGGACTGCACTTTGAAACAGAAATTTGGAGACATGGGTTTGGATGCATTTTGGCTGCTTGCTGCACACGAATACCTAACTCTGTCAGACTGTGCCATCAGTGTCCTCATTCTGACATACAAGAAGAGCAAAATGCGGCACTGCATGTCAGGGAAGCAGGACCTGTGCATTGCACTTTCGTCAATCTCCCCCCGTATACAAGGACTTCGCTCTCAAAGGCAGGCGCATGTGTCCCACTGGTTATAGATGCCCAACAAAGCACTTGCACACTCCTTTCAGCATTCTGAAGTTATTTTACGGTTTAAAGAAAAAACATCATTGCCTTTATATCATTAACATAGGCCTTTTAATTTCAGTATTTCAGTTCAATTCATCTTAGTAGTTTTTTCAGCATGTGACCAAGCCTAAAGTTTATGAGTTTCTCAACACTCGACTCAACTGTTGATATTAATAAACAGGTGTTATGCAAACATTTCTTTTCATTTTTGTGCCTTTCATGGGGTGCCCTGGGAAAACAGATCACTGTCAAGGGTTGCCATGGTTGAGAAAAGTTTGGGAACCACTGGTTTGGAGAGCCTTAAAGGGATGGGTTGGACAGCCTTAAAGGGGCAGGGAGCTGAACTCACATCGCACTCGTTGCAGTAGTAGGCAGGCTCATCCTTTACACGGCTCTGATAAGAGATCTTCTTCCCACTCGCCACCAGCTGGTCCCTTAGAACCTGAATGTGCTTCATAGACTGTAGCAGGCAGTGTCTGACAGAGAGGGAGGGGGGGAGAGAGGAATGGAAATTTCCTCAATGTACACTGTTTATTACATATGCACATACCCAACTACTCAATCACAGTTACACACACACACTCACTTGATCATCTTGTGTGTGTCCAGGTCAGTAATTTTGATGGTACGAGCCACATTCCAGGACACATGTATCATCGGTACGATGGATTTGACCTTCTTCACCTGGTTCCACTCATAGCGCTCCAGAGCCAGCTGGTACTGATAGGCTGTAGGGACATAATAAACCAATATACTGAGCTGTGATAGGCTGCTGGGACAACACAACCCAACATACTGAGCTGTGATATGCTGCAGGGGCATAATCCTATACATTGAAGTGTGATAGGTTAGGGGGACATAACAACTGTGATAGGATGCCCATAGCAGCAAGGACCGAAGTCCAAAAAAGGAGCCAGATGAAGAAAAATGTGTGCCAAAGGTGTTTATCGCTCCCCAGACATGCAGGTGAACATGACAGCTATATGCAGTGCAGGTGGTAACAAACAAACAACTAAACTCACTTGGTGTTTCACCTGCTATTCGTGACAAGTGAGAGCAGCAGCACAGTCAAAAAACTACACAAAAGAAATATTCTCAAAATTCCAAAAAATGGAATAATCCACCCCATGGTTTCCACATTACAAATAAAATTATGCCGCCAGTACTCGGCTTTGCCTCTGTTACGCAACCCAACATCCTAAGCTGTGATAGGCTGCAGGGATGTAACAGACCAACATACTGAGCTCTGATAAGCTGCTATGACATAACGAGTGTAATGACTCACAGTTGAGCGGGCCCACGTTCCAGGCGATGTTGTTGCACCAGCCCACAGCCTGCACCCAGTGCACCGTCCCGGCATTGATCCACACAAGGTCCCCCGGTCTCTGGATGAAGCGGTACACTGGGATACCTGTCCCGTAGAGGTCCTCCAGTACGGGCCACCACGAGCCCGTCAGGTAGTCCACTCCGTGCCTGGCACACACAAACACATTTCTGTGTTAGTTGCACACACACTCACACACACACACATTACCCAGAGGCCCCAAAATGAGCTTTTCAGATTGATTATCTCTGCATGTAGTAGTTTTCTCTATTAAGCAGAATAGTTCTTGGTTGGTTATCACTGTATGCAGAGGGAACATTTTTGATTGGTTATCCCTGTGCTTAGCAGGAGCATTTCTGAATGGTTATCCCTGTGTCTAGCAGGAGTGTTTCTGATTGGTTATCCCTGTGTCAAGCAGGAGTGTTTCAGATTGGTTATCCCTGTGTCAAGCAGGAGTGTTTCTGATTGGTTATCCCTGTGTCAAGCAGGAGTGTTTCTGATTTGTTATCCCTGTGTCAAGCAGGAGTGTTTCTGATTGGTTATCCCTGTGTCAAGCAGGAGTGTTTCTGATTGGTTACCGTTCACAGAAGTGGCTGATGGCTTCCCAGTGGCCCTCGTGCACAGCAAACCACTCACAGTCCCCAGGCCCAATGTTAATGTTCACAGAGCAGAAGTTATTATTCTCCTGGTGACCTGCAGGACAAAGCAAGATAAACAGAGTCACATCCCTACAGCATCCACCACCCTATAAAACACACACAAACACACACACACACACACACCCACACCTACAGCAACCAACACCCTATAATACACACACACACACACACATATACACACATGCAAACCTACAGTATCCAACACACAATAATTCACAAACACACCAATCATCTAACGCACCCAATAATACACACGCACACACTCACACACCTGGCGTGCGGCTGCCAGGGACCTTCATGTAGAGCTGGACGGTGTTCATGCCCAGGATGGTGTGGCCCACATGGCTCAGCATGTTCCCGCTGGACGACACGCGCATGAAGGCCGGCAGCTTCAGCAGCTCCTGCAGCTGCGGCTTCCACCTGCAGGGGTCAGCAGAGAGTCCGCAAAGCCCCATATGGAGTCAGTGCTTGTTACATGAATTCATTTAAATCCAAGTTAACCTGATAGGGGCACTAACTCCCAACAGCTAGCACAACATGTCCCCTGTTCCCCTACTGAAGTAACAGCTCTCATTAAGGATTTAAAAAGTAACAATTACCACTTTACATATACTTAAACTCATTCTTTTTTTGACTTTTCAGTGGCATGAAAAAAAATGTAAAAGGTAGGCATTGCTGTTTAGCTGTATCAGCGGTTATGAAACTGTGTTCTTCCTTCTAGTGTGGGAGGGATCAAAGACAACACCATAACTGACCAGCAGGTGGCAGCAGAGTAGTGCTATCACTTGTTCTGGAATGTAGGGAGAGGGCAGCAAGAGATGTCTGTCACTGTCACCCTCATGAGCTAATTAGAGAGCTGCACTCTGTCTCACCTCTTGGGGTCGGAGAGGTCAATGTTGGTGGCGAACTTAATGATCTTGCCAGCCTGCTTCTGCTCCAAGCTGAAAGTGAGAGAGAGAAAAACAAATATGAAGACCAGGAGTATAGCTACAGTGGAGCAGATTTATTAGTACTTATTAGAGAAATGAGAGGATGAGGATGAGAGATATTACACACAGATATTAACTAGAATGACGGTTGATTGGACACTAACGCTTTTGAGAAGCGGATTCGTTGTGTGACAGTACCTGATAGTATTGGTGTTGAGTGGGGCGTCCAAGGATTTTCCTTCTTCATCATCTTCGTCCTCACTGTTCTTTTCCTCCTGTACACACAGTGTGTCACTGTTAGTGTGTGAGGCAGTGTGTGTGTGTGTGTTTGAGTGTCAGTGTAGGTGGTGTGTGTCAGTGTGTGAGTTGTCATAGCAACTGTACAATTTATGTATGCAACGTCTATATATATAGTGTAGAGTGTACATAGTGGCTGAGAATAGTGTATAATGTGTTGTGTTTAAAGTAGAAGTGAGATTATTGTTTAGATATATATGTAGAATGTATGTATTGTATGTATGTGTATATGGTGTGATGTGTCTACAGTGTGTGCTGGCGGTACCTGCAGGCTCTGCTGGAAGCTGGAGGCCTGGTACTGGGCGTACTTGGCGATGGTGGTGTGGGAACGGCTGCTCTCGCAGGGCCAGGTTTGCGCCGAGCCGCTGGGGTCCCAGTTCTCGTCGGCCGGCTGCTGCACCTGCGTGCGCACCTCCACCGAGTGCTCCGCATTCGCCTCCACCAGGGACTTAGTGGAGAACAGGCCCAGATCTACACACACACACACACAAGCAGAGAGTGGAGCAGATTGGTGGAGACTCAAAGCAATGTCTGCTAATTGGTCGAGACTCAAGGTAGCAAGTGCTGATGGGAAGATGCTCAGGGCAGTGTGTGCTAATTGGCGGACGCTTAGGGCAGTGTGTACCGATTGGGGGATACTCACTGAGGCGCAGAGATCCCGCCAGGCCCCGGATGACCGTTACAGGGTTCTTGGGGTTGGTGCAGAACTGGAGAAGGACTGGTGAGAATGCATCTCTCTTACTCTCCAGCTGTAGCACAGAGACACACACCAAATAATATTGGGATACACAACCTCTTGCTCTCCAGCTATAGTGCTCACATGTCCTCCCTGTTATACGCAATGACAAATGTTGAATAATTGACTGTGTGGCGGCAGGGCTAAGTTTACTTACATAGATGCTGGGTGTGGGTAGGGCTAAGTTAGCAGTTTACTTACATAGATGCTGGGTGTGGGTAGGGCTAAGTTAGCGGTTTACTTTCATAGATGCTGGGTGTGGGTAGGGCTAAGTTAGTGGTTTACTTACATAGATGCTGGGTGTGGGTAGGGCTAAGTTAGCAGTTTACTTACAAAAATGCTGGGTGCGGGTAGGGCTAAGTTAGCAGTTTACTTACATAGATGCTGGGTGTGGGTAGGGCTAAGTTAGTGGTTTACTTACATAGATGCTGGGTGTGGGTAGGGCTAAGTTAGCAGTTTACTTACAAAAATGCTGGGTGCGGGTAGGGCTAAGTTAGCAGTTTACTTACATAGATGCTGGGTGTGGGTAAGGCTGAGTTAGCGGTTTACTTACATAGATGCTGGGTGTGGGTAGGGCTGAGTTAGCGGTTTACTTACATAGATGCTGGGTGTGGGTAGGGCTAAGTTAGCAGTTTACTTACATAGATGCTGGGTGTGGGTAGGGCTAAGTTAGCAGTTTACTTACATAGATGCTGGGTGTGGGTAGGGCTAAGTTAGCGGTTTACTTACATAGATGCTGGGTGTGGGTAGGGCTAAGTTAGCGGTTTACTTACATAGATGCTGGGTGTGGGTAGGGCTAAGTTAGCAGTTTACTTACAAAAATGCTGGGTGTGGGTAGGGCTAAGTTAGCAGTTTACTTACATAGATGCTGGGTGTGGGTAGGGCTAAGTTAGCAGTTTACTTACATAGATGCTGGGTGTGGGTAGGGCTAAGTTAGCAGTTTACTTACATAGATGCTGGGTGTGGGTAGGGCTAAGTTAGCGGTTTACTTACATAGATGCTGGGCGTGGGTAGGGCTGAGTTAGCGGTTTACTTTCATAGATGCTGGGTGTGGGTAGGGCTAAGTTAGCGGTTTACTTACATAGATGCTGGGTGTGGGTAGGGCTAAGTTAGCGGTTTACTTACATAGATGCTGGGTGTGGGTAGGGCTAAGTTAGCGGTTTACTTACATAGATGCTGGGTGTGGGTAGGGCTAAGTTAGCAGTTTACTTACATAGATGCTGGGTGTGGGTAGGGCTAAGTTAGCAGTTTACTTACATAGATGCTGGGTGTGGGTAGGGCTAAGTTAGCAGTTTACTTACATAGATGCTGGGTGTGGGTAGGGCTAAGTTAGCGGTTTACTTACATAGATGCTGGGCGTGGGTAGGGCTGAGTTAGCGGTTTACTTTCATAGATGCTGGGTGTGGGTAGGGCTAAGTTAGTGGTTTACTTACATAGATGCTGGGTGTGGGTAGGGCTAAGTTAGCGGTTTACTTACATAGATGCTGGGTGTGGGTAGGGCTAAGTTAGCAGTTTACTTACATAGATGCTGGGTGTGGGTAGGGCTAAGTTAGCGGTTTACTTACATAGATGCTGGGTGTGGGTAGGGCTAAGTTAGCGGTTTACTTACATAGATGCTGGGTGTGGGTAGGGCTAAGTTAGCGGTTTACTTACATAGATGCTGGGTGTGGGTAGGGCTAAGTTAGCGGTTTACTTACATAGATGCTGGGTGTGGGTAGGGCTAAGTTAGCGGTTTACTTACATAGATGCTGGGTGTGGGTAGGGCTAAGTTAGCGGTTTACTTACATAGATGCTGGGTGTGGGTAGGGCTGAGTTAGCGGTTTACTTACATAGATGCTGGGTGTGGGTAGGGCTAAGTTAGCGGTTTACTTACATAGATGCTGGGTGTGGGTAAGGCTGAGTTAGCGGTTTACTTACATAGATGCTGGGCGTAGGCGGGTTAAGTTTTTCGCGTGGAATTGGCCGCTCTGTGTTCAGGATTGGCTTCACTGAAAATGCTGGGAGCAGGTAAGATTCCTGAAACTTCCCCTTCATCTTTGCTCCTCTGGGAGAGGGAGAGATTGAGAGAGACCATGAGACACAAACTCTTCCATCTGACCAAAACAGATCTCTGATGCTCCAGCACAGAGATGGGGACAGGAGGCGCAGCCCTTATAAACAGGGTCTACATCTGGCACAGTGTGACTGACCATCACAGTGCAGTGTAAAGTTCCTGAGCAGTATAAAGTTTCTGTGCAGAGCAGAGTGTAAATGTTATTTAATGCAGGGTAATGTGGGTAGTGTTATTTACCGTGGTGTAAAGTTCATGAGCAGAGTGTTAGTGTTATTTACTGTGGTGTAAAGTTCATGAGCAGAGCAGAGTGTTGGTGTTATTTACTGTGGTGTAAAGTTCCTGAGCAGTGCAGAGTGTTACTGTTATTTACCGTGGTGTAAAGTTCATGAGCAGAGTGTTAGTGTTATTTACCGCGGTGTAAAGTTCATGAGCAGAGCAGAGTGTTGGTTTTATTTACTGTGGTGTAAAGTTCCTGATCAGTGCAGAGTGTTATTGTTATTTACTGTGGTTTAAAGTTCATGAGCAGAACAGAGTGTTACTGTTATTTACTGTGGTGTAAAGTTCATGAGCAGAGCAGAGTGTTTGCCTCCCTCGCGCACCTGCAGGCCTGTATCACCTCGGCGGCCGTGTTCTTGATGCTGATCTCTCCCAAGGGGATGCGCTTTTCCTCCTCCTCCTCCTCATGTCTGATGAAGGCCTTTGCAGCTCCACTCTCCACCTTGATGAGGCGGATCTTCAGCTCACGGGGGGGTCCATGTGCCAGGCCCTTCAACTTCAGGAACTCTGCCATGCCCAGTGTGTGGTGCCTCACACTAGTGATGGTGGTAGGGGCTGCCATGGTGGTGGTAGTGGTTGCTGTAGAAGCGCTTGTCTTGGTGACAGCTGCTGTGGAAGCAGTTCCCATGTCTGTGGCGGTTGCCATGGAAGAGCTTGCCATGGAAACAGTTCCTGTAGAGGCAGTCACCGTGCTGACAGTCGCCGTGGAAGTGCTTTTTGTTGTAATAGTATCCATGGTGATGGTTACAGTGGTGGCAGTTGTCATGGGGGCAGCTGCTGTGATGATTGATGCCAAGGTGGTGGCTGCCATAGGAGTGGTTGCCATGGTGATTGTTGCCAGGGCAGCTGCTGTCATTGAGGGGGTTGTTGTGGTGACAGTTGGCATGGAGGTGACAGCCGTGGTGGTGATGGCAGGGGGGGTTTGCTCCTCCTTTCTCCTCTTCCTTTCAGGGGACAGAGCAAGGCCCCTCTCTCTCTCCCTCACCCCCCGAATCTCTCCCCCCTGCAGGGCCAGAGCTCCCAAAACTTGTCGCCCCCCTGCTGAGGGGGCGCTGCTGCTGGAAGAGGAGCATGCCCCCTCCCTCTCTACTCCTTTCCTCTTCCTCTCCCTTTCACTACTTTTCCTCTCCCTGTCATGTTTCTTCTCTCCTTCTTTCTTATGCCTCTCTCTGTCTCTCTCCCTCTTTCCATCTTTCTCTCTGTCCCTCCTTCGTCTCTCTTTCTCTCTCTTCCTGTCTTCTTCCTTCTCTCTCTGCCTCTGTCTCTTTCTCCTCTCCTTCTCCCTCTCCCTCTCTTTCTCCTTCTCTTTCACTCTCTGCCTGCTCCCTCCATCCTTCCTGTCAACCATTCCAGTTGGAATGTCGTGTCGGGTCAGCAGGACTTCACAGCGGACACGCAGGGGAGAGGAGGAAGAGGAAGGTCTCTCCTCTCTGGCCGATGTTGTCATACTCCTCTTCTTCCCCCCATCCTCCTCTTCTCGTTTCCGCTCCGGCTCCACCCCCTCTTTCCTAACCCTGTCAGATGGGTTGGGGAGTGTGCAGGGCTCTTTCTTGCCCCTCTCTGAGTCAACCAGTGAGGGGGAGGAGTGTTTGACCTTGGCAGTGGGCGGGGCCCTGCTGAAGGGCCCGCCCCTGTGGGTGTGTCTCTGACGCTGGAGCACCGAGGCCAGAGACTTCAGTACACTGCTCACATCTGAGCGGAGGGGGAGGGCCGGTGTGGGGTTGCGGGAGCCACCCGCTGCATCCGATTGTCCATCTAGATGACGCTCAGCAGTGAGGGGCAGGCTCTGGGGCAGAGTCGGGGTCGGGCTGTGCCGCGGGTCCGGTCTTCGTTTCCCCAGCTCTTCCTCTTCCTCCTCTTCCTCGCTGCAGTGGGGCTCAGGTGACCCCTGGCGGCTAAGCAGGGGAGGGCTGGCGGGGGGGTCATCCCTGCAGAGGGGCTTGGAGACAGGGAGGAGCTCTGGGGCCCTGGGGGAGCCCAGGGGGCGTGGCCTGGGCAGGGGGGTGTTGCTGGTACTGTGAGGGTGTGATTTCAGGGGATCGGTCCCTGAGCAGGGGTCCAGCCAGTTCCCCCGTCCCCTCCTCTCCTCCTCTTGTCCAATCACAGAGAGTGCTGCAGCCGTGGGGGCGGAGCAGACAGAGAAGTGGGGCTCGGGCCTCTTCTCCTTCTGGCCCTTGCTGTGGTCCTCCTTTCTCTCTATCCCCTCCCTCTGCCTCTCTTGCTCTCTTTCCTTCTGCTTTCTCTCTCTCCCCTTCTCTTCTCCTACCTTTCCTCTTTCCTCTGCCACTCCATCTGTCCTATGTCGCTTAGTATTTTGCTGCAGGCTGAGCCTCGGGGAGGGGCTTGTGGGTTTGGGGGTGGGGCCTGACCTTTGAACCCCTGAGGATGGGGTGCAGCGGTGGCCGAGAGCAGGGGCAGGTGAGGGAGTGAGAGCTTGAGGGGAAGGACTCTCCTGCTGGTGGATTTGGTCAGTACCTCGCTTGGGGCTGTTGCCATGGCAGCTGCTCTCAGGCAGGGGGCGGGATGGGGTCTTGGAAGGGCTGCTGTCCAGGGGTGTCCTTGGACCCTCCCTTTCCCCAAGTCTGTTAAGCTGCTGCTGCTTTAGAACCTGAGAATCCAGGCCCCCTCCACAGCCCACTGCATCCTGCACAGAGAAAGACATTACATTATCCCATACACATTATATACTCACACAATACAGACACACTGTACTCACACACTATATACTCACACTGACCCCACAAGGTATACTCACATCGATACTCACATTCACACATGCTATAGACATAACTATAGGTATAACATACACTAACACACTATACTCATACATTCTATATATGAATATGGATGGAGCTGGAGTTGATGGGGGCAAGGCTGAGGAATCATGTGGGCGGGGTTGAGCAGTGATGTGGGTGGGGTTGAGCAGTGATGTGGGCGGGGTTGAGCAGTGATGTGGGCAGGGTTGAGCAGTGGTCTGGGTAGGTTCTCACCAGCATGTGCTTGTCCTGCTTCCCCTGCTGTCTCTGCCCCTCAGGGGCATGGCAGTGAGGTACAGAGGGGCGTGTCCTGTAGGGGGCATGGCTGTAAGGCACAGAGGTATGGTTTGCTGGTGAGGGAAGGGACCTGTTCCTGCTGGTTCCCACAGGGTTGTGAGTGGGGGGGCGGGCAGGTGGCCAGCTTGGTGGGCCCTGGATGGATCTATATCCAAATCCCCCCATGCCAGGCATGAAGGAATCCTGTTAGGAGACAGTAACATAATCCCCACAATTACACACCTAACCAATCACCACACCCCCGCAAACACACACAAACCAATCACCACACCCCTACAATTTCTTACCTAACCAATCACCACACCCTTACAATCACTCACCTAACCAGTCACCACACCCTTACAATCACTCACCTAACCAATCAACACACTCTTACAATCACTCAGCTAACCAATCACCACACCCTTACAATCACTCACCTAACCAATCACCACACCCTTACAATCACTCACCTAACCAATCAACACACCCCAACAAATACTCACCAAACCAATCACCACACCCTTACAATCACTCACCTAACCAGTCACCACACCCTTACAATCACTCACCTAACCAATCAACACACCCTTACAATCACTCAGCTAACCTGTCACCACATCCTTACAATCACTCACCTAACCAATCAACACACCCTTACAATCACTCACCTAACCAATCACCACACCCTTACAATCACTCACCTAACCAATCACCACACCCTTACAATCACTCACCTAACCAATCAACACACCCCAACAAATACTCACCAAACCAATCACCACACCCTTACAATCACTCACCTAACCAATCAACACACCCTTACAATCACTCACCTAACCAATCAACACACCCTTACAATCACTCAGCTAACCAATCACCACACCCTTACAATCACTCACCTAACCAATCACCACACCCTTACAATCACTCACCTAACCAATCAACACACCCTTACAATCACTCACTTAACTAATCACTACATCCCCACAATTACGTACCTAACCAATCACCACACCCCCACAAATACTCACCAAACCAATCACCACACCCCTACAATACTCACCTAACCAATCACCACACCCTGTCTGAGCTTGTTATTCTGTGTACATGAGTGCATTTTTGATTACACAGTCCTTGAAAATACAACTGTAATAATTATCAGTTACTGTATTATAACAGCCAAGAATAAATAAGCGAGTAAGAGATTAGAGTGATCTGGTCCTCTCTAATTTATTCTTGCATTATTAGTGTCAGTCAGAGATGTACAGAGACTATGGGGACAACCTGGAAGTCTGCTGGACCGTTCTTCCTGTCCGGTGGTGTCCAGGAGGAGCCCCCTCTGTATCCCTGTTTGGGAGGCGGGAAGTGCGAGCGGGGGTGGGGGGAATGTTCCAGAGGACTGAAATGTTGCATTTCAGAGCTGGAGATCTGGAGAGTTGGGGGTGGGGTGGAAAAGGAGAGAGGTATTGTAAAATCTGTCTCGTTAATGCTCCAGTAAAACGTCTGTCATGTCTACTCCTGACCAGTAGGTGGTACTGCAGGAATAAAAATTTGATCATATTTTTATTGAAGTAGTAAAGAATATGTGCCAACCTAAGCCCAGGGGGGAGTCATTTTAAAATACAAATACACATTTTTCAGCAATTCATCTTTAAGAATATTTCCCTTACTTTTGCTTTGTAGTTAGCATAATCACATGAAAAAACATCAAAAGGCAGGTCATTTTTCACTGATGATGATAGATATCCAAAATGTGGACAAAATGACCGTGCAAGTCCGGCTTGCTACCTGTCTAGCTCTTTACTTGGCTATTGTTAAACATCATGAATGACAATTTTTCCACACAATATTGTTTTAGGTCCGCTGTACATTGTATCATGTTGTCATATTGATGCAGGTGGTACCTCAGGACTTGCTGTGGAGAGTTGGGTACCGTTTGAGGTGAGGGGGGGTAGCAGTGACTTTAGGGGTCAAGGATCAAAGGTCTGACCTGCTCAGCGCCAGAGCCGCTCCTCCGCTTGAGACCAGGGCAGTGATCAGGGGGCGGGGCTCGGTGTGGGGGCGGGGCTCGGCGTGGGGGCGGGGCCTGGTGGAGCATTGGGTGCTCTCCATGGAAGGGACGCTTCAGTGGCCCTCCCCTCATCAGCCCTGGGAACCCCCTAGACTGGGGGGGGGGGGATACTAATGAACTCACAGCAATAAAAATCCCACAAATCCCACAATGACAATCACTCCAACATCTAACATCAGACGGTGACACATATGGACTCAGTGATACCCACTGTTAGCAGTGCAACGCTAATAAGGGAAGGAATCATATGGTGTATACATGTACCTGCTGAGCATGGTTCCACATGTCCCCCTTAGGGGGTGGTGCTCGGGGACAGGGATAATGATGTGGACCTCCACACTGGGGTGTAGAGACAGAGAGAGAAAGGGAAAGGGTTTAACGTAACAAATCGGAAATTAAACACTTTTTTCTCTCCATCTCCCCCACTCCCATATTAACTTGGCTCCCAGAAGCTCCCTCTTCTTCCAACTGAACTCCACCCACTGCCCCTCCTCCCCTTTGGCCCCACCCCTCTCACCCCTCTCTGTTGCTGGTGAGGTCGGTTGGGGGAGGGGCCCCCTGGTCGGTTGTTTTTCAGATGGAGGTGGCCACGGCTGGGCTGCTCCCAGGGGTGGGGCGGCCTCTGTTCCCATGGCAACGGCTGGGCAATCACCTGCTTTGGCTCAGGCTTGTCCCTGCCCCATGATGGTGGCCTGAAGGAGATGAGAGAGGGGTCAGATTCAGGTGTGTCAGCCCAAAGTATATCTAGTACAGATATTCTTAGTTGTGCAGACTCTACACTGTGTTGGTAGACTCTGTGCTCACTCACGGGCCCAAACTCACCCTTTATTACAAAATCTACTGGGATTACCCGGAGAAGTCATGTGACTCTGAAGAGGCTGGGGGAGGAGCTGAGATTGATTGACAGCGCCAGAGTACCTGGGTGGTGGACAGAAACAGGATTCGATCAGAAATGATGGGCCTACAGTAGATAGTCATAGTGCGTGTTCCTTGCACAGCATGAGTTTTTGTCTCAACCTCCACTAATACCGCCTTGCCAAAGGTAAGGTAAACTCCTCACTATCCTGTGACTCTCCATGGCCAGCCAAGCCCCTGCAGGTCTGTAAGTGAGCACATGGTGGCGCTGCGTTCCTCAGTGTGTGGTTGGAGCTGCATCAGCAGGCTGTAAGAGCGAAGGCTTGCCTCCACCAGCATCAGTGGGAAAGCTCTGCGGTGGGCGGGGATGATGGCGCACTGTGGCAGGGCCCTAACTCTGCACTGAGGCGGCTCTGACAAACCACTTAAATTTGTGATGAAAAGCCCGGGCTGATACAATGCAGAATGAATGCATGACCCCTATGCTATTGGATACTATTTTTATTCTACAACACTGTGCAAGGGTGGGAGGAGCCAGCTCACCAGGGAGGAGGGGCCCAGGCACGACCCTCCGATGTAGGCCATTGTCCTCGGTTTTTTAATTCCAGAGGGGTGGAGTCCCGTAAGCCACGCCCACAAAACTGGTCTGCAGAGTGATGCATTCAGCCTGGAGAAAAAAAAGAGAGAGAATAAGACACACTCACACACAGTCACACACAGTCACACACATACCCACACACACTCACACAGACACGCACACACACACATACACACACTCAAACATGCATAGACACACACATACACGCACACACACACACCGATACACACACAGTCACACACATACACACTCTCACACACACTCACACATAGTCACATGCATGCGCACACACAGTCATGCACTCACACATATACGCACACACACACAAACACACACAAACTCATTCACTCACTCACTCACTCACTCACTCATCCACATTCACACACAAACACACACACTAACATGGTAACATAGATATACATACACACATTCTCACATACAAATGCATACACACACAGGGAATAACTCTGAGTCTCACCAAACCAGCTACGTCTTTGATGTCCCCCACCACAGCACGGAATACCACTCCAACACTGAGACACGGTCCGTTTGTCTGTGACTCTGTTCGCCTGTCCAGAGGGTGAGAGAGACAGAGGCACTGCTTGAGCGAGCAGCTGCTTAAGAGTGAGTTTATGAAACAGAAAGGTAAAATCACATACATAACTGAGCTAAACAAACAGTGAAGACGAAAGGCTGCTCTGAAATGTGTACCCAGGCTCTCTTCTTTTTGCCTACCCCTGACATGGAGTCTCACACAGACTGCACAGATCTAAAATGTGTTCGGTCAACCTGCAAAATGACATTAGCAGTGTCCTGTGTGACCTCACTTCCTGCTACCAGAGAGAAATCCCTTTTAGGGCAGTGTTTAAAGTCTAACATAAAGTCTGTCTAATATAGCGAATGTTTTGACTGACTCTTCTGCAAACAACATTTGTTGTTTCTGATTACATGCACACCAAATGCAAGATATGAAGCACATTTCTCTGCTGAATCTTCCGGTTTGAAGTCTTAAAAAAGTTTGTTCAAAGTGGATTACTGTTACTCCCATAAATGTGAATCTCTGCTGTAGAGGATGTTAATGATAACGTGTGATCTTACCAGCAATAGCTTCATTCAAGAAAATGCTCAAATTTCTCACACTCACACTCACACACACACACACACACACACACACACACACACACATACTACACCAGCACTTTGATGTGAGGGAGACCACTTACCGCTCAGGCCTGAATATGTCACCACTCACAACCAATCACCTCTCAGGGTTTCAGCTCCAGGAGCCAACCATCATCCCTCTTGGCTCGTCTTAGGGTTCTGCCAGCCTGTGGAGAGCAGAGAGGAAAGAAGATCATTACTAACTCACTCACTCACTGATTAAACACTGCCTAACATTCATTCACTCACTGATGACACACTGCCAAACATTCATTCACTCACTGATTACACACAGCCCAACATTACCTCACTAACTCACTGATTACACACAGCCCAACATTCACTCACTCACTCACTGATTACACAAAGCCCAACATTCATTCACTCACTCACTGATTACACAGTCCAACATTCACTCACTCACTGATTACACACAGCCCAACATTCACTCACTCACTGATTACACTCAGCCCAGCATTCACTCACTCACTTATTACACACTGCCCAACATTCACTCACTCACTGATTTCACACAGCCCAACATACACTCACTCACTCACTCACTCAGCCAAGCATTCACTCACTCATTTATTACATACAGCCCAACATTCACTCACTCACTCACTGATTACACTCAGCCAAGCATTCACTCACTCACTTATTACACACTGCCCAACATTTACTCACTCACGCATTACTAACTGCCAAACATTTCCTCACTGATTACACACAGCCCAACAATCAGTCACTCACTCACTGATTACAAACTGGCCAACTTTCACTCACTCACTGATTACACACTGCCCAACACTCACTCACACTCTCTGATTACGCACTGCCCAACATTCACCTTCTCATTATACACTGCTCAACATTCATTAACTCATATACACCACCCAACATTCACTCACTTACTCCTCACTGCCACAATCTGTACACACAACACATGGTTCTGCAGGAGCAGCACAGGTGCATTGTGGGACAGGTGGCTGTAGTGCACCCAGCACATGTATGAGTGAAGCCCCACCATGCGAGGCAGGAGTTTAAGATTTACAGAGCATGGGTCAGCATCAGGCCTCCGGTAAGATCTAAAACAGAGCACCGAGTGCCTAATATGAGCGGGGTCACTACAGGCAGCTGGCTGGACTGACTACCGTTGCTGTTGAACCGTCATTTTCCAGCATCAGTTTAAACTCCTGCACAGCTGTATGAGTCTGAGTTCTGTGGTGGCTGTGGTATTCTAAATAGAGCAGGTGTGTGCTGTGTGTGTGTGTGTGTGTGTGTGTGTGTGGGGGGGGGGGGGGGGGGGGTTGCTGTTTTGGGGAGTTGATGCAGACCTGCAGTTGGTTACAGACACAGGAAGTTGTGTCTCACCAACCAACCCAACCAACACACGCACAACTAACTGCTTTTATTCTTTAAGCAACATCCTTTTCAACCCCAGTACAATAGGTGGCAATATGAAGGTATTAAAACTGTGTTACGATACCAAAACAGAGGAAATACAAAAGGCATGAACTTAGGTTGAATTACGCTTGCCACAGCGCTGATTTTTTTGACACCGTGTCACCAATTTTTTAATAAATAAAACCAATAAATTTTGCTGTCTGCAGAGATAGCAGCTGCATAACTTGAAGAAATTCAGACATGTTTCTGTTCCTCTTCAGCAAGACTTGTTCCAAAATTTGCCATGTTGAGTTGAATAAACCCCTTGAATAAACTCCTCCCCCCCCTTACAAAACATGCCCTTCACTCCAAGTTGACCCCCCCCCAATGAAAAATCCTCATAATGCATGCAGCAACAGAGTGATGGCAGTCTGCTTATGAAATATGAATTAGGTTTAACTGCAGAACCACCTCATACAAGAATGCAGCCATGACAGCGGAACCCCAGACAAAATAACCTGAGAGTAAGCTGCTGATGGAAACAGGAAGTGGGTGTGGGGGTGGGAGGGGCTTGGATCTTCCTGTGAAACTGAGCATGACCTCATTCTCACACACATTTATACTTACATTCACCCACCCTGCATAACTTCATCGGACATATTGGTGAATTTAACAGTGAGATGTACATTTACTTGGCTGAGTCCACCTGTTAAAAAGTATTTCCCCTCATTACATTTCCTGTGATCAGTTTTAAAACTGAATGAAGTGAAAATCTGAAAAAAAAAAAAAAAAACAGGTCTGTTTTACAGCCCAAGCTCTACTCCCTCTGAAAAAATAATGCCTGTTCACTTACCATTGATTTGATAAGTTCTCATCAAATCGAATAATACAAAGTAAAGCAGAATACTACTTCAAGTTTCAGTTTCATCATTTCCACACATACTATACGCTCACACATACACTTATACACACCCACAAAGAAGCAGACAGGAAACTGGGGAGAGAGAGCAAGAGAGATGGGGCCTGTGGTTTAAGCGAAATGCACTTGCTGTCACATTCTCAGACTGTGTATCTGACTCAGGGGCGTAGCTAGAAATTCTGGGCCCTGAGGCTCTGAGGGCCCCTCCACTCTTTATAAATGAAATTCCCAGATTTTTGTGGGCCCCTTCAAACCCTTGGGCCCTGTATACTTAGTAACAACCCCCCCCCCCCCCCCCCCCCAGGAGCTATGCCCCTGATCTGAGTGTAAGCCTGCTGTCTCTCTGCCACACACACTGCACCCTGTACACACTGTTCCCCCACACTCACTGTTGCATACAAATAAATGCAGTCATTCCCATTGCAACCTTAATGGCAGTTACTCATGATGCTGCAAACACCATTTGTACATCAGTACAACTTCTACTATTATAATCATGACAATAGCTGCAGTACATAGTGCTTCTCACAGTCACTATATGTTTATATGTAAATTTAGGTTGCTCATTTTAGTCCATGACTAACATGAAAAAACACACTTGAGACTCTAAGCTTATGACACACAATACCCCTGTGATCCCCAATGACTTGCCCACTAAAATCTAAAGTCACTAAACTACTGCCATGATCTATGCCACTATGCGAACCTGTTTAAAACAGTGTACATCGTAAGAACCAGAAGCAGGTAATATTAATATGAACCTCAAAATAACACTTCTTCTTTTTCCCCACAATTTACAATCTCCTCACTTTCTGTGAGTGAGGAGGCGGGAGGATTTTGTTTGGTTTCCCCTCGTGCGCATCTACTGGGGAAAGCTTCACGCGCCCCACCCCCTTTTTTCCTCAGGTAGTATGCAAATGAGCTCCGATGTCACTGGCCGTGCTGCTCATTCACCGTTTCACGCCAGAGCTCAAAAAAGAGGTCCACTGTGTTTGTGCAAAAGCGAACCCTGCACATGTCTCTTACCTTTAACCTACACCAGACACGACAGCACGCTCACCGCATCTACCGAACGCTTAGAGGCTATGCGGACTCACAAACAGACACAGAATTCCTCCATGAGAGATAAGAATACTCTCACGTTCATACATGACGCAAGCGAGGCAGTCTAAAACCTTCGATACACCGGACAGATATCGGTCAACACCAATGGTTCACAACGTGTAGGAAGTATCAATTGCGTTGGAACATCATCTGATATTTGAAAATGAAAGTGCGCCCACAATTCTTTAAAGCGAGACTGGCGTGCAAAGTGAAAGATGAATTCACTGATATACAAGGCGAATTTAAGTCATGTTTCTAACGCGTCTGAATAAAACTGCTGCAGCCCAATTTATCTACTATTCGGAAAGTCAACCTTCTGAGAGAAAGACCACCTTCGGCTCTCATCGGAATCACCTTTCTCTTTACACTTCTATCAACTTCCACAGAAATACATACTCAGTTGGATGATAATTGATAAACCAAAACATTTACAGGCTAGCTGAAAAACATATTGCATTTGCGTGCACTTCGATTTTGTGGTAAAAATTGAACATCGTTGCATTATTAAATCATGATGCAATATCATTAGCCTGGTATATAATCTCGCATCTAAATAAAAATCAGGATTTTTTTAAAAAGTCATTTAAATACAATAACGGTTTACAATTACAATTACACGGCAAAGCCAATATCTTAAGTTGTGAACCTGCACTTGACATACTGTGATGCAAAAGTAGATAGTTAACAAGTAACGTACCGATTGTAAATAGTCATCGTACCGTATGCCGCAGAAATAATCGTCGGCTGGAATCAGATGAATATTCTGTCTAACCACATGCCAGATTAGATTGAATATCCGTATCGTACTTCGCTCGACGCTGTCCGTATTCAGCTGGTGTAAAATACTTCTCAAATTATTGATGATTAAAAAACTGAGAGCAAGTGGGTCACTTATGGTTTTGATCTGTTTGTGTGGCATTAAATAGTGGTTTCCCCTCCTCGCTTGCTTTTCTTGGCTGTCCCTCTCTCGCTCGCTCTGTTGGCTGTGGACTGAATTTCGCTGCACGGGGCTCTGTGTGATTTTAAAGGGCCAGACGGTCGTCATGAGCTCTCAAAAACTACAACCACCGCACGCTGCGGTACAGCACGTTCGAGTTGTCGTCCTAGAATCGCCCCTACTTCGACACCCGCCGACGTCACCCTGGAGCTCCGCCTCCTCGTTAGCGTCACGGCGGAGCTCGGCCCAGCGCGGACGGAATTCCCTGTCTGTGTGAACTGACCTTGCTCGTGGCAAGGGACAGACTCCCGTCTCCGGCCTTATTCATGCATAATTGTGTCACAATAGCAAGGAAGGTAAGGCGCTAATTTCTCAATTTTTCCACACACACACACACATACACACACACAATGCAGGTAATTGTAAGCAGTTGAAGATATGCTGCCTGTCAGTTAACCTGCTGCATGTGGCTTGCACAGATATACACTGAAACCAAGAGTTGTGAATTGCTTTGCTCTCCTGCTCTCATCACAAAACTAAGTAAAAAGTAAAATGTATATATGTGTGCTTGAGTGAATGAATGTGTGGTTGTGTGTGAGTCAATGAGTGTGTATGCACACACATATACACTCACTCACCAACACTGTCACACACACAGGCGCACACAGATTTAGGAGATTGTAATCAGTTCTAAGTATTATTCTTGTAAGTTTTAGTTCACTGGTTCTCTCTCTCTCACACACACACACAGACTGATTCAGGAGATTGTAATCAGTTGTAAATATTGTACCTGTTGGTTTAAGCTGTGTGCTGTCTGGGTGCCTGCTGACTAGCCTGTTGCTATGGTGATAGTGCCCAGAGTGATCTGAGTTAGCCTGTTAGGAGTTTGTGTCTGTTCCACAGGCAAGTATCCAATCACAATGCTTTTCAGGTCATAGTTGTGGCCACATGACCAGCAGTTTGGGCTCTGATGCACAGTAGTACAGTCATGCACTGTGATGCAGAGTGTTACAGTGTTACACTGTAATGCAAAGCATCATATGGTGTTGCACACTGTTGCATGGTCTTACTTTGTGAAGCAGAGTGTTACATAGTTTTACGCAGTCTTACACAGTGCAGGAATACGCGGTGTAGCCATGAGAAACCCTACATTTTATGCAAATTAGCTGCAGGGACTCACTGTGATGAAAATGTGTCTATCAAACAAAGTGGACAGACCACGCCCACAGGTATAAACATGCTCATTTCAGCGGTGTCAGCACAATCAATGCTATACTTCTCATTGTGACCAGATGGAGGTCTTTTTTAGGTTCCGTGGATAAATAAACAGAAAATACATAGTGTAATAAACTGATATTGTTAATGTTTGCTAGTTAGTTCACTGGTTTTTAAAATAAATCTTTTTTTTTTTTACAATAAAACGTTAGCTAATCGAAATCTGCCAGCTAGCTATCTTGTATTTTATGTTAGCAAGATATCTTCTTCTGTAGATTTTCTGCTAGCTAGCTTTTCTGTCATTTATAGAATCAGAATGGGGCTATTACTACATTGGTTAGGCATATACCTAGCTAGAACTGCTTCTAAAACCGTTATTTGAGCAACAAGTTTTAGACAGCTGGATGTTCAGAGAAAGCAAAACGGCAATAGACTGCTCTACTGACCTGGTGTGACCTCTTTGAACTTGTTGCCTACATGAGTTTCTATATCACAAATATATTTTTTATAAAGCTAACAGTAACCTCCTAGTTAGCTGGTTTAGCATTCTTGTTACCTCTGCGGCTTCGTCTGTCATTTGTGATAGCATGGAGACAGGTTAGCACCATAAGTCCTTTGCTTGGACCTCTAAGTAAATAATCATATAAAAATATTGTTATTCATCATAGGCATCGAAACTGAACATATTACACCATATCACTCTCATTTACATTGCATGTGTGTGTTGCTTGGTGCGCTGACATTGCTCACTTTAGCAGCCGATGCATAGCCGTTCAAAGATTCTTTACAATTATGTGTCTCTGTTGAAAGCAAGGTGGAGTGATCACAGTGCAAAGTATCTTGGTTTTCCTCATGCCATGTTTATAACTTTATAATCAAACTGCACATATTTCTTAAAACATTTCAGCATGTGCTTTTTATTTTTGCCTTCATATGGACATTTTCCCTGAGACTTTACACATTTTCTGTGTAAATTTTAAAGCAGGTGAGCTAGTGCCGGTGTTTGGCTATACATATTTCTTACAATAATCCTGAGATTTAGTTTCAATTGGTTCATTCTTGTGAGAATTGTAGCAATTAGCTTTCCTTGAAATGCATCACCTGCAAAGGTGCCTACCAAGGATTCTGTACCAGCTCCTCAATTACCAACTGGGGTACCAAAAGAGAAAAGCACATATCTGCACTGCACAGAGAAACCAGCACACACCTGCACTGTACTGTGAGATCAGCACACACCTGTACTGCACAGAGAGACCAGCACACACCTGTACTGTACAGAGAGACCAGCTCACACTTGTACTGCACAGAGAGACCAGCACACACCTGTACTGTACAGGGAGGCCAGCTCACACCTGTACTGCACAGAGAGACCAGCACACACCTGTACTGCACAGAGAGACCAGCACACACCTGTATTGTGCAGAGAGACCAGCTCACACCTGTACTGTACAGAGAGACCAGCACACACCTGTACTGTACAGAGAGACCAGCTCACACCTGAACTGTACTGTGAGACCAGCACACACCTGTACTGCACAGAGAGACCAGCTCACACCTGTACTGCACAGAGAGACCAGCACACATCTGTACTGTACAGAGACCAGCTCACACCTGAACTGTACTGAGAGACCAGCACACACGTGTATTGGACAGAGAAACCATCACACACCTGCAGTAGTAGGGACAGACAAGCTCACACCTGTACTGCACAGAGAGACCAGCACACACCTGCAGTAGTAGGGAGAGACAAGCTCACACCTGTACTGCACAGAGAGACTAGCACACACCTGTACTGCACAGAACAAACCAGCACACACCTGCAGGAGCAGGGACAGACAAGCACACACCTGCACTGTACTGAGAGACCAGCTCACACCTGAACTGTACTGTGAGACCAGCACACACCTGTACTGCACAGAGAGACCAGCACACACCTATACTGCACAGAGAGACCAGCACACATCTGTACTGTACAGAGACCAGCTCACACCTGAACTGTACTGAGAGACCAGCACACACGTGTATTGGACAGAGAAGCCATCACACACCTGCAGTAGTAGGGACAGACAAGCTCACACCTGTACTGCACAGAGAGACCAGCACACACCTGCAGTAGTAGGGAGAGACAAGCTCACACCTGTACTGCACAGAGAGACTAGCACACACCTGTACTGCACAGAACAAACCAGCACACACCTGCAAGAGTAGGGACAGACAAGCTCACACCTGTACTGCACAGAACAAACCAGCACACACCTGCAGGAGTAGGGACAGACCAGCACACACCTGTACTGTACTGAGAGACCAGCTCACACCTGAACTGTACTGTGAGACCAGCAAACACCTGCACTGTACTGAGAGACCAGCTCACACCTGAACTGTACTGTGAGACCAGCAAACACCTGCACTGCACAGAGAAACCAGCTCACACCTGAACTGTACTGTGAGACCAGCAAACACCTGCACTGCACAGAGAAACCAGCTCACACCTGCAGGAGTAGGGACAGACCAGCACACACCTGTACTGTACTGTGAGACCAGCACACATCTGTACTGAACAGAGAAACCAGCACACACCTGCATATACAGAGAGACCAGCACACACCTGCAATGTACTGTGAGACCAGCACACACATGTACTGCACAGAGAAACCAGCACACACCTGCAGTAGTAGGGACAGACAAGCTCACACCTGTACTGCACAGAGAAACCAGCACACACCTACAGTAGTAGGGCCAGACACGCTCACACCTGTACAGCACAGAGAGACCAGCACACACCTGTACTGCACAGAACAAACCAGCACACACCTGCAGGAGCAGGGACAGACAAGCACACACCTGCACTGTTCTGAGAGACCAGCTCACACCTGAACTGTACTGTGAGACCAGCACACACCTGAACTGTACTGTGAGACCAGCAAACACCTGCACTGCACAGAGAAACCAGCACACACCTGTAGTAGTAGGGACAGACAAGCTCACACCTGTACTGCACAGAGAGACCAGTTCACACCTGCAGTAGTAGGGACAGACACGCTCACACCTGTACTGCACAGAGAGACCAGCACACACCTGTACTGCACAGAACAAACCAGCACACACCTGCAGGAGCAGGGACAGACCAGCACACACCTGAACTGTACTGTGAGACCAGCACACACCTGAACTGTACTGTGAGACCAGCAAACACCTGCACTACACAGAGAAACCAGCACACACCTGCAGGAGTAGGGACAGACCAGCACACACCTGCACTGTACTGAGAGACCAGCTCACACCTGAACTGTACTGTGAGACCAGCACACACCTGTACTGTACTGTGAGACCTGCACACATCTGTACTACACAGAGAAACCAGCACACACCTGCATATACAGAGAGACCAGCACACACCTGCAGGAGTAGGGATAGACAAGCTCACACCTGAACTGTACTGAGACCAGCAAACAAATACACTGTACAGAGACCAGCACACACCTGTACTGTACTGAGAGACTAGCACATACCTGCATATACAGAGACCACTACACACCTGAACTGAAGAGAGACCAACACAGCCTGCAGCACAATCCACACAAGATGACAGATCTCTCATTTTTTATCCGGGAGAACAAAGGAGAGAGCAGGGCACATTGCAGAATGGCATGTTCCCTCCACAGGTAAACTCCATTCACCTGCGATTCACACGGTCAGTTTAAAATGACAGACAGGGAGGTATCTCTGTCTTACCTTACTGCTGATGAGTCTGAGTGCCAGGGCGGGCAAGGTGCAGGCTGGGATTGTAATTCCACAACTGCGCGCGTGCGTGCCTGTGTGTGCGTGTGTATGCGTGCGCGTGTGTGTGTGTGTGTGTGTGGCTTTCCCCTTTAAAGAGCCCAGGATTGCAGATACAGGCAGCTTCGATGAAAAGCACCCTAACCATAAAAGAAGCAAACAGAAACCATGCAGGAGGTGCAGGCACAAGACATAAAATCCTATATTTTATTCTGCAAGAAGAAAGGGATAAGTGGAAAATCCTTCCCAAAAAATAAAAAATATATTTTTCCGGTCTTTCCTCCTTGTTTCCTTTCTTCCCTTTCTCCTTCTCTCTCTCCCTCTCTCTCCCTCTCTCTCTCTCTCCCCCTCTCTCCCTATCTCCTCTCTCCTTGCGTTTCCTCTCAGTAGTCAAACAAAGAGAGGGACGGATCAGTGGAGAGAGAGCAGAGAGCCCCCCCCCCCAATGCACACACACAAGCCAGTTTGCTTCGCTAAACAGCCCCTCCCCCTTCTCTCGTCATCACTCCTTCTCTCTCTCACTCTCTCTCTCGCTTACTCTTCTCCTCCCTCCCTTTAGTTCCAGCCTCATTTTCACAAACCATTTCCTCCTCCCTCACCGTCAAACATAGTGCATTAGAGAGAGGTAGAAGGTAAGTTTCCCCCCTCTCTCTGTCCCTCCCTCCCAGTCTCCCTCACTCTCTCTGTTGCTCTCTTTCAGATAGTGATGATTGTAGAATATTAGTGCATATATGCGCTTGAGAAAAGGTCGGGGGCTGGAATCGGCGGAACACAGTGAATCTGTTTCAGAGCATGTGCGTTTTAATCAAAACCAACTTTAGTTCTTTCGTTGAGGGTAACATATGTAGTTGCAGACTCACAAACACGTGCAGCGGAATTTTTCTTTTCATTTTAAAATAGAATATGGTATCCTTGAAGAGACTCATCAGTTTTGATAGAATTGCATATTCCGTTCAACAGACTAAGTGTGTCTGAGTGAATCCAAACCTTGGTGTGTAAGAGTGAATCCTGGCCTCGGTGTGTGTGAGTGAATCCCTGCCTCAGTGTGTCTGAGTGAATCCAAGCCTCGCTGTGTAAGAGTGAATCCCAGCCTCGGTGTGTCTGAGTGAATCCCAGCCCCGGTGTGTCTTAGTGAATCCTGGCCCCGGTGTGTCTGAGTGAATCCTGGCCTCGGGGTGTCTGAGTGAATCCCAGCCTCGGTGTGTAAGAGTGAATCCCGGCCTTGGTGTGTCTGAGTGAATCCTGGCCTCGGGGTGTCTGAGTGAATCCCAGCTCCAGTGTGTCTGAGTGAATCCCAGCTCCGGTATGCCTGAGTGAATCCCAGCTCCAGTGTGTCTGAATGAATCCCAGCTCCGGTGTGTCTGAGTGAATCCTGGCCTCGGGCTGTCTGAGTGAATCCCAGCTCCAGTGTGTCTGAGTGAATCCCAGCTCCGGTATGCCTGAGTGAATCCCAGCTCCAGTGTGACTGAATGAATCCCAGCTCTGGTGTGTCTGAGTGAATCCCAGCTCCAGTGTGTCTGAGTGAATCCCAGCTCCAGTGTGTCTGAGTGAATCCCAGCTCCAGTGTGTCTGAATGAATCCCAGCTCCAGTGTGTCTGAGTGAATCCCAGCCCCCATGTGTCTGATGTGCTCACAGAGAAAGAGAGAGAGAAGGTTGAATATTGGTTAAATATTAGTTGAATATTGGTGGAGGGGCTCACAGAGAAAGACAGAGATAAGGTTAAATATTGGTTGAATATTGGCTGAATATTGGTGGAGGGGCTCACAGAGAAAGAGAGAGAGAAGGTTGAATATTGGTGGAGGTGCTCACAGAGAAAGAGAAAGAAGGTTGAATATTGGTTGAATATTGGTGGAGGGGCTCACAGAGAAAGAGAAAGAAGGTTGAATATTGGTTGAATGTTGGTGGAGGTGCTCACAGAGAAAGAGAGAGAGAAGGTTGAATATTGGTTGAATATTGGTGGAGGTGCTCACAGAGAAAGAGAAAGATTGTTGAATATTGGTTGAATATTGGTGGAGGGGCTCACAGAGAAAGAGAAAGAAGGTTGAATATTGGTGGAGGGGCTCAAATGCTCAGCTGCAGTTGACATGACCTTCGCTCAGCATCCATTCTCACACACCTCCCTCCAGCCCACCCTCCCTCCCTCTCTCCACCACCCCTCTCTCCACCACTCTCTCCCTCCCTCTCCCCCTCTTTCTCTCCCAAGCACATTCTGAAAGCATGATTGATGAAGCCAGAACAGTCTGCCCGTTGCCTTGGCGATGCATTCAGCACAGCCATGATGTTGCAGAAGACCCGTTGCCACGGCGATGCACATCATCGTATGGATTACATCACTGGAGCATGCAGAGGGTTACAGAGTACAGTGCAACTCTCGCTATGCACACACAGTGCAGCACAACTCAAATTATACTCACACAGAGTCCAGTACAACTCAAACTATGCTGACACAAAGAGTACAGTACAACTCTCACTATACATACACACACACACACAGAGAATAGCACAACTCTCACATTACACATGTAGTGCATAGTAGAGTTTAGTACAACTCAAACTATACTCACACAGAGTATAGTACAGCTCCCACAACACGCACAAAGAGTGTGCTACAACTCTCATTATACATACACAGAGTACAGGACAACTTAAACTATACACACACACCAAGTACAGTAAAACTCTCACTATACTCACACAGAGTAAAGTGCAACTCTCACTACACTCACACACACAAGGTGTAGTACAGCTCTCACTATACTCACAAACAGAGAGCAGTATAATTCTCACTATACTCAGAGAGTACAGTACAACTCTCACTATACACGCAGAGTACAGTACAACTTTCATATACTCACAGAGTATAGTACAATTCTCACTATACACAGAGTACAGTACAACTTTCATACACTCACAGAGTACAGTACAACTCTTCCACTCACACTGCATGCACACACACACACACACCAATGCACGCTCACCCACTGACATACAATCACACACACACATTCATCATCATTATCTTCATTCTCATTCTTCTCATTTCCTCAACTCAACCCTTTTTTCTATTTTTATCTCCCTTATTGTGTTTTGGTAATGTCTCAGATACAAGTATGTAATGCCAAAACCTATTCTCAATTAAATGTAGAGAGAGAAGGAGAGCAGAGACAGAGGGGGACAGTGAGAGGGAGAGGGAGAGGGAGAGCATGTGTGTGTGTTTGGAACAAGGCCAGCATAACATTCAGAGCTATTTTTAAACCACTACACCAGGGAGGAGCGAAGCCTTTTCTTGCCATGTTTCACATTTTTAGTACACCAAAAAGCAGCGGAAAAGCATCTTCCGTGGAGAATAATAATGACATCCTAATATATCCCACCTGCAGTTACATTCATAATCTATCATAATGTTGTACTTCCATGTTAGTTATTATTACAGCATGGTAAATATGCACTGAAGACATAAAATGCTGGAAGCAATCAGTGTTCACCTCCTCCAAGGTATGCTGACCCTCTCAATGCTAGCATAGCAAAGCATAGCAATCCCACAATCCCCTGCTCTTGTAGGGTTGGACCATAGAAATTCGACTGACTATAGGAGTCTTTTTTTTTCTGGTTAAATAGAGCCCGGTCTGCAGTGTCATAAACACACAGGTCACATGTGCACACACAGACTGAATTATAGCCAACCAACCATTCAACCACACAACCCAACCCAGCAACCAACCACACACCCCAGCCGCCCAACCCAACTCAGCCAACCCAGCATCAAACCACTCACCCCAGCCACCCAACCCAACCCAGCACCAAACCTCTCACCCCAACCACCCAACCCAGTACCCAACCACTCATTCACCCCAACCACCCAACCTGGCACACAACCACCTAAGACAACCCACCCAACCACTCACCCTAACCACCCAACTCAGCATCCAGCTACTCACCCCAACCACCAAACCTGGCTTCCAGCCAACCAACCCAACCAACCACTTACCTCGCACCAACCACCGAATCCAGCACCCAACCACCTAACCTAAACCCACCCAACTCAGCACCCAAGCAGGCACCCCAAACACCTAACCAAACCCACCCAACTCAGCACCCAGCTACTCACCCCAGCCACATACCCGACCGTCAAACAACTGACAACAGACCCAAACCTCTCACCGCAACCATTCGCCCAGCACCCAGCTACACACCCTGTCTCCCAACCACTCACCCTTGCCACCGTGGTGAGACGAATGTGATGTTTGCATGGCAATTATAAGAGAATGGGAATGTAAGCATTGTAAGTATAAGAGAATGGTGATGTTAGCATTGTAATTACACAGGAATGATGACGTTAGCGTTGTAACCATAAGAGAATGGTGATGTTAGCATTGTAATTACACAGGAATGATGATGTTAGCGTTGTAACCATAAGAGAATTGTGAAGTTAGCATTATAATTATAAGAGGTATCAGCATTGATGGTATGAACCATCTTTCTCCTCCCCTTCTCTCTACCACACAACTACAGCCACAGGGCACTACTGTAGTATAAGGGCACTATGGCACCCTAAGGGCAGTACTGCAGTCAAAGTGAAGTACTATAGCCATATGGCACTACTATATCCATAGAGCACTACTGCAACATAAGGGTACTACAGTAGCCTAAGGGCACTACTGCAGCCAAAGAGTGCTACTATAGCCATAGTGTACTACTGCAGGCAGCTGGAGTTACTGCAGTCATCAACATCTCCTACTTCTCTTATGCCCCTTTGCCATTATCCTCACACACATACATGCAATCATACATGCAGTCATACATACACACACACACACACGCACAAAATTACAAACACATGAACAAATACATATGATATCCCACATTTAGAAAACTACATATTTTAAATCATTAGAGAGAGAGAAACTGAGAGTGAGAAAGAGAGACAGACAGGGAAACCAGCTGACTCCTTTTTCAGTTTTCCAGCAGCTCCCCTTAGCAACAACCACTGTTCTGCCTCTGCCCCATTGGCCAGCTGACAGATCACATGACAGTGGTCTGTGGGGCCCACCACCAATGAGAAGGCCCTTGCTACAGAGAATTCAGCACCAGGATTCCATTTTTACCATGGTAACAGCAAACTGCTCCTAGTGAGAAGGGAGGCTGTAAGGTCAGGAGACTAACCTCGCCCCCCCCCCCACTCCAAAGCTCCACTTTAACCCCTCTCCCCAAATCCCTCTGTTAGCCTGAATCACTACGATTACAGAGCACTAATGCTACAGCCCTCTGTTAGCCTTACCTGAAACTGGTGCGCACGCACACACACGCACAAGCATCCTCACTTATAATTATATACACACACACACACACACAACTTGAGACAGCCCACATATATAGTAAGTAGGATGAATGAGTAAACCATTTGCCCTACAGCAACCCCCTGCTCTGTGAGGCTCACACACTGCTGCCTGTGTGTGAGTCTGGCTCCTGCGTCTGCAGCAGCTCCAGTGAGAGCGCAGCTCAGTGCTCCCATCCTGCAGGCTGCGGGAAGGAAATCTCACAATGGCCATGTGACACTCACTAGCCAATGCAAACCACGCCCCTCTCTGATAGGCTGCAGATGACATGGGCCTTGGTCACCTGCATCTTGCCAAAGACGTACAGACATTCTTCACATGTATGTGGCTCTCTCCTATTGGGTGGCCTGGAGCCATTCTCATTGTGGGAATTTCTCCTATTCGCCAAATGGGAGCCATTCCAATTGGGCGCACAGGAGCCTGTCGGATTGGCTGTCCATTGAGAGCTGTTGCTTTTGAATGCAGCGGTGTGTGCTCTCTGAAGTCTCCTGAAGCAGATATCGTCCTCCTGTCGCCAACATTGATCTGGGATCAGTCTCACACACGTCAGCATGAAGTCTGTGGGGAGTTTATGAGCAGACAGGCTGATCCAGGAACAAATGGTGGAGGCGGAGTTTACCCATATCCTCTCTCTGTGGGAAGGAAAGAATGAAAGGTGTGTGAGTTTTACGCAGGTAGGGGGGAACACAGCACCAGCACATGTGCTGTATCTCAGACATACTGTATGTGAGAGCTGATTCACACTGGAGACCACTCACACTGTGTGAGAAGATTAGTGTGTACACCTGTTTAAAAGGAGCAACAGTGCTACACCTGGCTAACCACATCACAGTCCAGAGAGTTTACATGCAACAACACTAAGCACTGATACAAGCTAACTGTGCTAATCCCAGCTGAAATGCAACTCATTAAAAAATAAGCCCTAATATGACAGATATATATATATATATATATATACAGTCAAGCTCGAAATTATTCATACCCCTGGCAAATTTTGACATGCCAATTTTTGTTCAAATTTAAAAAAAGGTGAGAAATATTTTGTTCCACAATGATGCCTCTTGTACATCGTCTTATTATCTTCTGGGAGAAGCCTGTGTCATTTCCAATCAAGAAAAAACTTGCTGGTTGAATAAAAGTAACTTTAAGTCAAAATTTGCCAGGGGTATGAACAATTTCGGGCTTGACTGTATATATAAGGAGCATTACCAAAACAACAGAATAATGTGACCTCAGTTTGTACAAGGAAGAGTATAGAGGTGAGCCAATGATGCTATGAAGTGGGATTATGGGTAATTTGTAGTCAGCATCAAAGGTCTATTTGAGAGCTGAATGAGATGAAATGATGTCATTTTAGCAGGATGAAAAATGCAACTTCAGTGACATTTGTTATGCATGTTTCCTGCTCATGTGGTGCCACCTAGTGGTAAAAATACTTCTTTACCCAAAAGCACCTTAATTTACCCCCCAGCACCTATCCATCATGCCAAGCTTTCACTCCTTTCAGCATGGTAAAGCTGGAACCAGGCTGGCTCATTATATTACCTTTCCCACTGCAGAGCTGGAACCAGGCTGGCTCATTATACCCCCTTTCTCACTGTAGAGCTGGAACCAGACTGGCTCATTATACCCCCTTTCCCACTGTAGAGCTGGAACCAGGCTGACTCATTATACCCCCTTTCCCACTGCAGAGCTGGAACCAGGCTGGCTCATTATACCCCCTTTCGCACTGCAGAGCTGGAACCAGGCTGGCTCATTATACCCCCTTCCCCACTGTAGAGCTGGAACCAGGCTGGCTCATTATACCCCCTTCCCCACTGCAGAGCTGGAACCAGGCTGGCTCATTATACCCCCTTTCCCACTGTAGAGCTGGAACCAGGCTGGCTCATTATACCCCCTTTCCCACTGTAGAGCTGGAACCAGGCTGGCTCATTATACCCCCTTTCCCACTGTAGAGCTGGAACCAGGCTGGCTCATTATACCCCCTTTCCCACTGTAGAGCTGGAACCAGGCTGGCTCATTATAGCCCCTTTCCCACTGCAGAGCTGGAACCAGGCTGGCTCATTATACCCCCTTTCGCACTGCAGAGCTGGAACCAGGCTGGCTCATTATACCCCCTTTCCACTTTAGAGCTTGAAGCAGGTGGGCTCAGTATTGAAGGGTACCGAGGGGCTACTGACACTCTCTGCCTGCAGGCTGCAATCAGACCATTGATTTTAACTGGCTCTTATTTTGTAGCCCCCAACCATGAAATTGAGCAAGAAATACTACCTATTCTCCACTCACATTTCTTAAATGTTTCAAACTTATAAACGTATCTCCCAGGTTTTAATGAGAAGTGTGGCCGTGTATTTCCAGTGTGATACTGGGACGCCCACTGGTGGTGATGTCATTCTTTACAGCCTAATCCGAGGCAGCCAGAACACATTGGGATAGTTGTGCAGTAAACTAAATCCTCGCGCTTTTTTTTACTTAATTTGTACCAAATGTAAATGTTTTGTAATTCATGGCAGCAGAAATGCCGCATTCTTGAAGAAAATGCATTTTAAAATATTTTTTTTGAGGCAAAGCCTTTTTCAGTGAAATATACTTTTCCTATTTATTATGCTTAAAAATTAAAGACCTGGAGCTCCCTGACTTCATACATATGAAATGTAAATGATTTCTCGTCGGCATAAATAGTCATATCACACATGACTGTAATTGTTTTTTTTTTTTTTTTTTTTTTGCCTTTTATGAACAAAATACCAGGGATACGGCCAATCGGACGGTTTCAGTTGCCGAAGCATTTACAAGATTAGTCATATTGATCTACAAGCCCAAGTTGGTGTATAAAGTGTTAAAAGTAGAACTATCAGCACGGCTGTACGTCACTCGGTTTATGCCCACTGAGCTCTGTCTCATTTCGCCAGTGTTCCAACACAACCGCCAGAAATGCTCGGCGCCACGGTCAAGGTGGATGTGGAACTCTACATTCATGTATAAGTCTATAAGAAACCAATCAACCAACCAAAACTATTGATGTCTCATTCACATAGACATGAGACATTAACTCCATATGATATATAATAGCGTGTAACTTTATATCCATCCGGCTGAATTTCAACGTCACACCCGTCACAACGCAGCGAATGTAATGCTACGTAACACCCACTGTTTTTGCATAGCTTTCCTGTCCCGGGTACCGTTATAAACTCAACAGGAGGGCAAAGAGGAGACACACGAAACACCCGAAGCCCCATGATATTAACATAATCGCGTCTGTTTTGTGGTCGGTGTACGTTTTCGCACGCATGTGCGAATGGGGTGCAGGCGGTGAACGTTGAAGAGTAACGCATAATTTGACACACCTGCGATGACATCACAGTGACAGCTATTGTTATTACGCAGGTATTGTGCAACTCGGTTACCATGACAAACTCAAAGGTCGAGGATATTTAATGTTGTTATTACCACCTCACAATATACATGACTTTATAATGACAGTACTTTCAAAGAAAAGTTTGAGTTAAAAAGTTGAAGAACTGCCTTACCTGTAGATTGATGTTAATCGATACGGTAGCTGACTTGGCGAATTCTTTTTTGTTTAAACATATTTAGCGAAAAATCCCCTTGCTTCTATTTTCCTTTAATGAAGACGATGGGGCGGAAGAACAGCCTGTCAGACGGCCCGAATTATGTCATTTGACATGCGTACAAAAATCCAAATATCTGCACGTGTACCAACCGCATACGCAGGTGTGATAAAAGAAGCACACAAGCTGCGCAAGTAAACGTGAATACGGATATCGTGACAAATGAGCAATACATCCAAAATTATGTTGTCCTGCTGCCTTTATCTACGTGGGCAATCATTTCAGCATCCATGTTCATTAAAGACGAGAGAGTTGTTTAAAAAACTCAAATGTCACAGTCGCCAGTCCAGTGTGAATCTAAGATCCTGCTATGTTATCCTAATGCTTGATATCAACGGCAGAAAATGCATGAACGTTTAGTCAAAGTCAAAGTCGTGGTGGCGAACAGAACTGCGCAGTTTTTATTCCATTGCAAAGCACAGACTCTCTAGCGCACTCTCTCGCCTTATTCCTCTCCTCCGCCCCACTTCTCTCTCTCTCTCTCTCTCTCTCTCTCTCTCTCTCTCTCTCTCTCTTCAGGAATGTCTTCAGTGTAGGCCCGCCCCCGTTCTGTTGAAAAGACTCGATGTTCTCTACACTCTTCAGAGCCGGTATGCGGCATACGGCTCGAGAGTAGCCTAATAATTTTATGGTATTGTATATGTTTCTTTTGCTGGAAGTTGTGTTTGAGGGCGAGGGGAGCAGTCCTGCTGACTTTCAATCACTTTTCGGTAGGTTATGAAGACAGGACTTCCACATAACTACCAGCAGAGTCAACTCAAAACATCCTGCTTTGGATAAATGAGGGTAGTTTTTCAACTAAAAATTGTATTTACATGAGTTTGTGTGTGTGTGTGTGTGTGTGTGTGAGAGAGAGAGAGAGAGAGAGTGTGTGTGTGTGTGTGTGTGTGTGTGTGTGTGTGTGTGTGTGTGTGTGTGTGTGTGTGTGTGTGTGTGTAGAATGTGAGGATGAAAGGCAGGGAAAACTAAGATATGAAAGAAAAGAGAGATGGAGGGAGCAAGGGAATAGGAGGAAAGATGTCACTCTTATTTTGGTCTCATAACATTCACTTACTACCATAATGTCAGCCTGATCATGACCATTATTATAGAGCAGTTATGATTCAACCCCCTACAATCCAACACATTAGTGTATGCTGTCATTTCAACTGTTAGCATGAACTGTGGTTACACACATTAGCATGCATTGCATTCTGATAGATTAGCATGAGCTGTGCTCAAACACATTAGCATGTACTGCGCTCTAAAACATTAGCATAAGCTGTGACCTGATACATTAGCATGCACCATGCTTTGATACATTAGCATGAGTTGTGCTCAAACATATTAGCATGCGCTGTGCTCTGATATATTAGCATGAGCTGTGCTGTGAGACATTAGCATGCACTGTGCCTTGATACATTAGCATGAGCTGTGCTCTCATACATTAGTATGAGCTGTGCCCTGATACATTAGCTTGAGCTGTGCTCAAACACATTAGCATAAGAAAGTTCTGCTCTCCAAAGTGTGGCGGTGTAAAATGTGGCATAAATGGCTCTAGTGAAGCAAGGCCAGAGGTTCAGTCAGTGCAACTGTGTTAGGTAGATGAATCCAACTGCATGCCCACAATTTACTAGTGCAAAGCTGAGCATGAAGAGGCTTCCTCCAACTCATGGCTGTGCAGCCCAACTCAGAAACTGTGGCGAAGAGAGAGGCAAAATCTGACATCACATGACAGGCGCGATGGGAATAATGTGACAAGAGTGGTGTGCTTGTGCCAAATTGATGGAGAGGGCTGGATAATGGTTTGTTATCGAATTAAGTATTCCAAACAAGGAAAGGGGAAAAAAAGTTTAAAAAAAGTACAATTATAAAAGTGAACACTGGGTGGCAGTCACGCACTACTATACAGTGTTTCACACGCAAAGATGATGTCAGTGATAAATAGGGTTCACAAAGAGATAGCAAACATGGGAGTTATCAGTGAGTAACCTGACCCAATTCTTTTGTGCTTGTTGTAAATGGGCACTCTTCCCTGCTTCATTCACTGTGATGTCACTCATTTTATTTTAAAAAAATTAAGCATCAAGATTCAAGCGATCATATATCATAGCCTCCGCTGTGTGTTATTTAACAGAGATTTCTTACATGTCAATTTTGCAGTTTGTAGTTTTATGTATGTATTTACTTATTTATAAATGAAGAGTTGCTCTTGCCAATATGTTTGTGTGAAGATTTGAACAATCTGAACACTAAAAACACGACTGATAAAGCAGGGTTAACCATTTTAAAGGTTATAACGGATACTCAAATGTTTACTGCGCTGAATTAAATTTTTGATTGTAAGTTTTGAAGATTTTGGTGGAAATTTAACTCTGACTAGAGTATGTGAAACCTTGTGTAATCTTCATGGGGAAAGAATATCCACTGAATGCCAGAAATGTAAATGTAACAGAGAGATTTAAATAAATTTAACAGATTTAGATGTTCAGGTGTTATGGTTTAGTGATGGAGAACATTTAATGGAGTACAGTATTGTGCCAGAGTGATGGAGAGGAGAGAGAGAGGGAGAGAAAGACTCCATAAATAGATATGAGTACAGGGAGGGTGGGGGGTGAGTCAGAGGATGATGGCGGAGGGGGAATAGAGGGGGGAGGTTGGGGGTGGGGGGGGGGGTAGGCTGAGTCGAGGAGCATAAAGAAAGACAATGTTGGGCATGAGTAAACATGAGCCCTGAGAGAGCGAAAGAGAGGGAGGGAGAGGAGGAGAGCTTGTCATGGCCCAGAGGAAATTGAGTGGGTAAATTATATGACGAGCTTTAGGATTGGGGTCACAGGGTTGCGTCACAACACCAGGCAAACACATGAAACAGCATGTGTTCCTCCTCTATGAAAAAGCATTTCCACATTTCCACATACGCACATATCTCTGAGAGTGTGGGTTGAATTTTGTAAAGAAATAAACATATTCAAACCATACAGTTGCTGGCTGCTTTCATTGCTGAGGTCAGAGCCGATTTAAATCAGTACACTGAGGTGAGCTAATGTATGCTTAAACTGTTAAAACACATTTTCTTGCGAAAATCACAGGTAAACAATCTTTTGACAAGTTGTGGTTTTGCATGACAAAAGAATAAAATGGCAAGGGAGGGCTCTGGAGAGACACTGTCAGAACTGGGCCCTGGCAGATTCAGGAGGTGGTGCCCACTCACATGACTCCTCTTATTCACCTGCCTTTCACTGTTTGTCATTCCGCAGGCAACATATTAATCACACACTGCTGCTGACCTCATACTGACACTAATCACACACTGCTGCTGACCTCATACTGACACTAATCACACACTGCTGCTAACCTCATACTGACACTGATCACACACTGCCACACAATACATACTGACACGAATCACATACTGCCACTGACCACATACTGACACTAATCACACACTGCCACTGACCACATAATGACACTAATCACATACTGCTAGTGACCTCATACTGACACTAATCACACACTGTCACTGACCACATAATGACACTAATCACATACTGCTACTGACCTCATACTGACACTAATCACACACTGTCACTGACCACATAATGACACTAATCACACTCTGCCACTGACCACATAATGACACTAATCACACACTGCCACACAATACATACTGACACGAATCACATACTGCCACTGACCGCATACTGACACTTATCACACACTGCCACTGACCACATAATGACACTAATCACATACTGCCACACTGACCACATAATGACACTAATCACACACTGCCACTGACCACATAATGACACTAATCACACACTGCCACACAATACATACTGACACAAATCACACACTGCCACTGACCACATAATGACACTAATCACACACTGTCACTGACCACATACTAACACTAATAACACACTGTCACTGACCACATACTGACACTAATCACACACTGTCACTGACCACATACTGACACTAAACACACTCTGCCACTGCCCACATACTGACACTAATCACACACTGCCACTGACCACATACTGACATGAATCAAACACTGTTACTGACCACACACAGATGCTACTGACACACTATCACAGACCACATACTGACACTAATGACACACTGTCACACAGCTGTGCACAGCTGTACCTAAATATGGTCTGTTACCCTGCAAATTTCAACACAGCATCCACTTCTATAATTTTGCAAAAGCTGGTCATTTTTTGTGGACTACTGCTTTTGAAGAGAGTGAATCATCAGAATTTTATCTGCCAAGAAGACCAGAGTTACAGTATCCTGACTGTGACACTGGGAGCTGAAGGCATATTGTAAAAATGCTTCTGTGAGTGTGTGTGTGTGTGTGTGTGTGCGCGCATGAGAGAGGGATACTGTGTGTGTTCTCCAAAGTGAAGATTGTAAAAATGAGGAGCAGTGCCACACTAACTGTAACCATGGCAGCAAAACCATTCAGTGCATCACCGTTTCTGTGCCAACACACACACTTACAAACATACACACACACGCACACACACAAACAGAGGCACTTTTTTTCTTCTCTCTCTCTCTCTCCCTCTCTCACACACACACACACACACACTAGCACTTTTTTCTTCTATCTCTCTCATACACATACACACACACACACTCTTTCTCTCTGTTCTCTCTCTCATACGCATCTTCTCTCTCTTCTCTCTCACACTCATGCGTGTTGTTCAGAGGCCAGCACACTGACTGTTGTGCTTCACAGGAGGCCAGTGATTCCTGCTGACTGTGACTCCTACAGTTTGGCTCCAACACTAAGTGTCTGTTGAGTAGCTGAATATAAATAAAGTTTTGCTGCTGGAATCATTATATTCTTAACAAGGACATTTCTCCTCAGGACTGCAGCGTTCTAACTGACAGCAGCAGCAGCAGGGAACCAATGACCTGCTGGCATAATGTGCTCATTTGCATATTCCACATTTCCTTGAGTGTCTGTTTCCACTTTCGACCCTCTGCACCCTGAAACAAAGATACAGAGCCAAGAGAGATCACACACAGACTTGCACACGCTTGCTGGCTCAGATGGCAATGTAAGGCACACACACAGGCTCACACACATAGGCTCTGATGGTAATATACCACACACACACACACACGCACACTGGCTTGGAGGGCAATGTAACACACACACAGGCTCATATGGTATTGTAACACACACATAGACACACACACACACACACAGGGTCACATGGTAATGTAGCACACATTGAAACACACACAGGATCGGAGGGTAATGTAGTTGTGATGCAGGTTTGGCTGTAATTTGCAGCAGATGGACATTCCTGAGTAATTCCACCTCAACCACAAACTCCTGATCAGGGAGTGACATCACACCACAGCTTCTGCAGCACTCTTTTCTAACACCAGGGGGCGATGTTGCACAATCAGCACCTGCAGTGGACTGACACCTAGCAGCAGGTGTGTCAGGCTACAGGCCTAGGGGACACAGTGTTGAAATACACTCTGGTTCTCCATAACATAAGCCTCAGACCCCCAGAGACTACAACAAAACTGCCATGAAGAGTGCAGGCTCTTCACCATAAGGACATGCACACACACAGAGTATAAAATACACACACACACATGCACACACACAGTGTATAAAATACACACACACACATGCACACACACAGTGTATATAAAACACACACACATGCACACACAGTGCATAAAATACGCATACACATGTGCACACACAGCATATAAAACACACACACACAGTGTGTACAACACACACAAACCATGCATATAACACAGACACACATGCACACACAGTGTATATAGCACACAAATGCACACATACACAGTGTATAAAACACACACACACACTAGATTATTTATTTGATTCCACATACAAGATCTTTTCAACAGGAATCAAATTAAACTGAATATACCAACATGGTATACAGTTCATTGTCCATGAAAGAAAAAGAAAACATCGTTTCTTCCAAACAGTGATGGCTGATATGGAGCGGTACTCTGCCAGTTGCTTTGCCTGCAGTCCATTGACTATGAACTTGCAGTTATATCCTTGGGTACTGATGGCAGCAATCAAACGTTGGTATTTCAATCATTTTGAGACGTAAGTTTGTTCCATAAAAATCGATTTCAGAAAAAAGCATTGCTTGTATTACTGAGGTGGAAACACTCGTGCTTAACTGTAGAGTGTTTGTAGATCTGTTCATCAACTGAGCAACCTGGTCAACAATACGGCCATGCCTGGCACTATATAAGACTTCATAAGAACTGCAGCCATTTAGCAGCATTCAAGAGTCGTGCAGCATGCAGTAGGGCCTGTGATTGGCTAAATAACAGAGTGCTAGATGCACAGGGCCAGCAGGCTCACTCCCCCTGCTATTTCAGTCCAGACCAGTATTGCAGTTGTTGTGGCTGTTTCATCTGCAGTAACACCAACCTTGATGTTCTAGGCTGAAGTTTCTGAGGCATTCCGTTAAAAGTAACTTTTGCCTCAACTGAAACTACGGATCCTGCATCCTATCTTTAAAATTTCTTCTGACCCTACACGCCTTCCCGGTCTCTCTGGTCTGTGCCTTCAGATGTCCCCTCTTCTCCATGCTTGTACTTCACAGTCGGGTCTGCTGTCCGTTCTGGCTCCCCGCTGGTGGAACAACCTTCCTACGGAGGTCAGAACAGCAGATAGTCCATCCACATTCAAGCGCAGACTGAAGACTCACCTCTTCAGGACGCACCTCTCTCCTTCCCTCCCTAGCTCCTCTAGTTAGCCATAGTCCCACTTGTAGCAGCCTAATTTTGCTGTCTTATGATTGTTGTTGATGTTACTAATGGTTTTTGTTTTGTTTCTTCATCAGGTCATTCACAGAGTTTAGTCCATGCTAAACCTTCTGGCACTCTAGCACTTTAGCACTCTTGTCCCCAGCATAATGCTCTTTAATTTACAAGCTGCTCTGGATAAGAGCACCTGCAAAAAGCCTATAATGCAATGTAATGTAATGTAGAATCGCCACCACGCACATTAATTCACTCAAATATCCGTTAATGAAAAAGTTAAGTTTCTCTTGCAACCTTTTTGTATCGAGACTTTTCTGAACACTTTTTCCTCCATTTGGGAAACAGTCCATTCATGATCTTGTAAAGATCTTTCAAATTTGGAAAAGTCAAACAATGTTGAGTCTCTTGCCAGCAAGAATAAAACACACACACAACCCGCACACACTGTATGAAATACACACACAGACATACACGTACAACCATGCTTTCTCACACACACACACACACACACACACACACACACACACACACACACACACACTCATGCTCAACATACTGAACAAAAACACACACGCACAGACATATACAGCGTGTACAACACACATGTACACACACGCAACATGTACAGTGCATGATTACACAAACACATACACACAATAGAATATCATATAGAATAACACATGCATACAGAAGCATTAGCCTATACCTGTAAAAGAGGGAGGCAGGCATCTTATGTGTTAAGGATTGTGTTTCTCTCATGGTTTTTCATGATAAATGACCTCCAAGAGCTCATTCCCCTACAGCCAAGTCCACTCCACTCAATACATCTAACACTGCAGTGATACACTGACCTTTTACACCTCACATTTAACTTTTCAATTATAATACTGTCACTTTGTACACCTCATTTTCAACCTTGTTAACATTAGAATAAAGATACCTTCAGATTTGAATGGGCGTAGGAGATATTGGATGTTGGGTGCTCTCTATAATGCAGTTATTTCTTCTTCATAACCCATCATTTCATGGGAATAGCAAAGCCACCCATATCAAGGAAAAGATGGTAGTAGGTAATGGCTCATGTGGTTTAAACAGCTGCTTTCATTAATAATGCAAAAAAACTATCAGGGGCAGAATCATCTACAAATAAAGGCAAACTTCTGGGCTCCTTGTTTTGTCTTTTCTGCCATGGTGTCTGTTCCAGGCTGTGGGTGCAAATGAGGTTAAACAAACATGTTTAAGGTGCAGCTGCTCATGCCAAATGGCCAGGAGAGGTCACTAGAGAGCAGTGAGGCAAATGAGTTTTACTGGCTTACCCCACTGTAGCTGATGAGTTTAACTGGCTTATCCCAGGACTTTACCCCAGCAAAGCTGATGGGTTTAACTGGCTTACCCCAGAACTTTACCCCAGAAAGGCTGACGAGTTTAATTGACTTACCCCAGTACTTTATCCCAGTGAGGCTGATGAGTTTAATTAGCTTACCCCAGTACTTCACCTCAGCAAGGCTGATGAGTTTAACTGGCTTACCCTAGTATTTTACACCAGTGAGGCTGCTGAGTTTAACTGGTTTACCCTAGTATTTTATCCCAATGAGGCTACTGATTTTAACTGGCATACCCCAGTACTTTACCCCAAAGAGGCTGAGCCAATCACTGCATCACCAGCATGGACTACCCCAGAGCCAGTAACAGCACTGCTGGGGTATCACAACACAATAAGAAACTACTCAACTTCAAGAGTTATAGATAAGAATAGTATAATAATATATGTAAAAGAAAATGTATAAACAAATATCGGAGATTCAGCTATAATGTATTTCTAGGCCAGAATTGTAAGTCAATTTCCATTTCTTTTCTGTTTGATTTGAGCTCTCCGGAGAATGACTGATACCCCAGGGTTGTTTCCTTCAGTTGCCCTGCCTCCGCTGGATTCAGTGCCCCTGCCGAGCGCCCTGGAGCACATGCAGATTCACCGCACTCATCTAACTCCAGCTCAGCGACAACACCATATCAGATCACAAGCCTGCCTCTACTGCGGGACCCCTTGCCACTTCTCGTAAACAGCCTGTTAAAAGGCCAACGCTCGCCCGTAGCCAGGGGATTACAGGTGAGCGTAACTCCCTTTCATCAGTCCACTAATGCCCACTCTCTATTGTCTGCCTCCCTCTTGGTGGATGGTGTCCTCCAGGTTGTCTCAGTTCAGCGCGGAACTGGAACTTCATGGATGCTGAGTTCCAGCTATCAGCACAATCCTTGGGTCGACTGGGCCAGCAACCGATCCGGGAGTGGAGCCCTCACTGCCTGTGTCATTGTCTCAGAGATGCCCAGGTTTCTGTCGTCTCTACCATCTCGCCGCAGGAGGAGGCCGCTGACCTGTCCACTGTGCCCCCCGTGTACCTGGACCTCAAGGAGCGCTTCAGCAAGTCCCGTGCCACCTCGCTGCCACCTCATTGTCCGTTTGACTGCACCATTGAGCTTCTTCCAGGTATGTCGCCTCCCCGGGGTCGTCTGCTCTCTCTTTCTCGCTCTGAAACAGAGGCCATGAACAAGTACACTCAGGAGTCACTGGCCGCGGGTATCATCCGACCCTCTGCATCTCCAGCTGGGGCCGGCTTCTTCTTCCTGGGAAAAAAGGATGGCGGACTACGACCGTGCATTGACTACCGGGGTCTCAACGCCACCACGGTAAAGAACCGCTATCCCTTACCACTCATGTCTACTGCTTTTGAATCTCTGCAGGAGGCAACCATCTTCACAAAGCTGGATCTCCGCAAGTGAATGAAAGACAGCATTCAACACACCCACTGGACACCATGAATATTTGGTGATGCCGTTCGGACTCCAGCAGTGTTTCAGTCCCTGGTTAATGACGTCCTCTGGGACATGATTGGCCAGTTTGTTAAGGTTTACCGGGATGATATTTTGATCTTCTGCCGATCCAGCGCTGAACACATCCACCATGTCCACCGGGTGCTTCAGAGACTGTGGGAGAACCAGCTCTTTGTCAAGGCGGAAAAATATGAGTTCAAACAAACCTCTGTTTCGTTTCTGGGATTTGTAATTTCTGCAGGAGATATGATGGATTGCGGTGGTGGATTGGCCTCGTCCCGAATCCCATAGAGATCTGCAACACTTCCTGGGTTTCGCCAACTTCTATTGCTACTTTATCCGGAACTACAGCTCCGTGGCAGCCCCCCTCACTGCCCCCACCACCACCACGAAGAGCTTCATCTGGACCCCCTCGGCCAATGCCGCCTTCCGGGACCTTAAGGTACGATTTACCACCAAACCTATCCTGATTCAGCCAGATCCCTTGTGGCAATTTGTGGTGGAGGTGGATGCCTCGGACGTGGTGGTGGGGGCCGTTATGTCACAAGTCTCTCCTGCAGATGACAAGTTGCACCCATGTGCCATCTTCTCACACCAGCTGACCCCCACAGAGGGTAATTACGACATTGGGGACCAGGAGCTGCTGGCAGTCAAACTGGCTCAGGAGGAGTGGAGGCACTGGCTAGAGGGCACTGACATTCCGGGACTGATCACAAGTGCTCCCGGCACTTGTCCTGCTAACCATCTCTTTGTCCACTGTCCTCGATCAGGTCCTGCAGTTGGGGCATAACTCTCAGCTTGTGTGTCATCTTGGAGTCCACTGCACCAAGGCCCTCATCTCCTAGCGCTTGTGGTGGCCGTCTATGGATGAGGATATCCACAGCTTTGTATCTGCCTGCTCGGTCTGCACCCAGAATAAGCCCTCCACTGCCCCTCCTGCAGATCTGCTTCATCCCCTGCCTGTTCCCCGGAGGCCATCGTCGCACATCGACCTCGACTATGTCACTGGTCTGCCCCCATCCGACAGTAACACCACAGTCATGACGGTCTTCAACCACTTCTCTAAGATGGTCCATCTCCTGGCTTTCCCCAAACTGCCATCCGCTAAGGAGATCGCTGAACTGCTGGTTTCTAATGTGTTTAAATTGCATGGACTGCCAATTGACATTGTTCCTGATAGGGGGCGCCAGTTCACCTCTCATTTCTCAAGAGCTTTCTGTAAGTTGTTAGGTGTCTCTGTTAGTCTCTCCTCAGGTTTCCATCGGCAATCCAATGGGCAGAGAATTCTGCCAATTCCCTCTCCTCCGCGTCCACTGGGCTGTCCCCTTTCCAGTGCTGCTTAGGCTACCAGCCCCCTCTTTTCCCCTACCAGGAGAAGGAGGTGGGGGGTCCCATCGGCAGAGGTGTTTGTGCGACGCTGCTGGCGGACCTGGAGGTGTACTCAGACTGCTCGAACTGTCAGTAATGCTGGTGATATGTTGTTTTTTGGTTTTGTTCAGTTGTGTTTATGAGTTTTGGATTTCCCATTTCCCTGTCCATGTGCTTTTGTTTTCATTCCAATTTGTGTCTGCCCTGCCTTTTATGTTACCTGCCTTGTTGATTGCTCATTTGTTTCACCTGCCCTGTTGTTCACCTGTGTTTTGTTTGTTCTGTGTATCTAAACCTTGCTTTGTCTTTGTTCTGTGCAAGTTATTCTTAGTCTAATCTTATTCTTAGTTACGCTACAAGCCTTTTTCCTGTTCTGTCCTGCCTGTTCTGACTTTTGCTTGTTTACCCGTTTTACAGATTTTTGGATCCTATTTTCATTCTATTTGCTGTGTCTGCCTGGTTACTACTTTGCCTGTTTTCTCAACCTCATTTTTGGATTTTGTTTTTGTGCTGTTCTCTGTGGCTTCCTGGTTTTGACCTGTGCCTGCCTTTGATTACGTCTCTGGTTTTCTGGACTTTTTGGCTTTAATAAACTTCGGCTTATTTCACTCCTGTCTGTGCCTGAGTCCATACTGCACCCAGACAGTGAGTGTGGGGGTAGAGAGCTCCTGCCACAGAGACACAGACAGAGGGAGACAGGGCCTTGTTCTGAGCCCGCTAACTGTCTGGAAACACAATTGACCTGAGAGGGCATGGTAGGCCTCTCTGCGAGGACCCAACCAATGAGCCAGGTGCTTCCTTCAAGTATGAGCACAGACTGTAGCAAAGAGCAGCGTCTGGAGCACGCAGCTCCAAACTTATATATTTATGTACTCATACATAGCACCTTTCAGGTTGGGCAGAGCTGTGCACTCAAGCAAGCCAACACTGATGAACGCCAGGGCGACGTGACAGGCCACAAACTCTGCCAGCCCAGCCGGTGACTCAGGAAGTGGAGGCACTCATAGTGGGCATGCTGAGAGATGTGCAATAAAGTGACCCTGCCACACCATTACTGACTACAGCCAAAACAACACTCCGCTCAACTTGCCTGGACAGCATGAGAGTTCGATTGGCTAAATCTCTTTGGTCTTGCATTTTCTAGTGACCACACCTGGCCAGGCATTTTTGTCTGCACGTACGTGAAGTAAACAGGTGCTGATATGGGTGACATACCTGCAGTGTGAAACACAGTGAGCTGGGATAGCGTGAGAGAAGGAGGACATCACATAAACAGCTGCAGTGGGCGATGGTCACTATGGAAAAACCATTCTGGTAACATGGTCAGAACCTCCAAGATAATGGCCAAACACCAAGATAACACAGCAGAAGGGTTAAGCGTTCAGATAACGTGATTAAGGGGGTTTGTTTCAGGATTCAGCTGCTTAATTCTGGTACTTTCACTTTTTGGTGTTCCCTCACTGATGTAATATATAACCTCCCCCATCTCTCTCTTCTCAAATGTCTCTATTTCCTTTCCTAATCAGTCACTGTCCCCCCACCACCCATCTCTGCCTTCATTTCTCTTTTTCATGTCTTTGTCTTTCTCTATCTTCCTTCTGTTATGTCCCTTTCCCCCACCCTTCTTTCTCCCACTCTCCCTCCCTCACTCTTAGCCTACCAGTATTTATTTCTCTCCCCCTCTCTCTCCTCCCCTCTCGCTCTCTTGTTCAGGTTTGCCCTGAGGGCAGCATCATCAGACTAAATTAGCCTCAGCGTGAGCAGTCTGGCTTAAACCAGTTCAGATAACGAGACTCAAACGTTCCCACAGCGTTGCCACGATGTTGCGGGAACGTTACCTGTCAGACGCAGCCTCTGGAAGCGAGCAGCTCTGCCAGAACTCGCCATACATCACAAATTACCGCAGACAGGGAACACATGAGCGCTATGGAGCAATTAAGCGCAGCAAATATAATCTAATGCATCAATTAGGCAAAGTCAATTAGCACTACTTCCAATTAGGGAAAATCTGGTCTTTGAGGGGAGAAGCTATATAACAAGCTGCTTGGAAAACCTTGTGAACATTTTCCAGAGCATGCCAAAAATAGTTTAACTCAACATAGCTTACGCACAGCTGACAAGAAACATCGCCAGTATTTTGCTGAAACATTTCTGCAACGTGAACCCAGTGACTTAGCTCTTACAGTATGCTGCAGGACTGCTAGGAGAATGTTCTCGATCACCTACAGCCCTTGGAGACAGAGAAAGAGTGAGTGTGTGTGTGTGTGCGTGCGTGCGTGTGTGTGTGTGTGTGAGAGAGAGAGAGCAAGAGAGAAAGTGCCTGTGTGTGAGTATGGAAGTGTGTGTGTAGGAGTATCTGTCACATACTCACAAAAATAAAAACACAAGCTGACACACACACACACACACACACCTCTGCCTGCCCTCCTGATGCCACTCGACTCAGAGCACACAGGATGAGATCAGAGAATTTGATTACAGATGATTACAGGAGTAGGCTGACCCTGCAACAGCACTCTCACCTCTGCCTGCCTGCAAGAGCCCTGACAACACTGATCCCAGGTCAGTGCTAATGGGGATAATGTTTCAACACAGAGACGCACACTGATCCCGTGTCAGCATAAACGAGACTGTCATAGCAGCACGGACACACACAGATCCTATGGGACTGGTATGTTGAGGACAGCGGCGCAATCTATGTAGGTCAAAGGTGAACGTGAGAACTGCAGATCAGAAGTACTCAAACAGCATCACATTCATGTTCAAACAATGTGACATGGAACCTCTAACACTGTCAGATGAACACTCAAACATTGTTACAATGAATCTCTACCATTACATTGACACTTAAACGGAGTTAAAGTAAAACTGTAAAAATTCTCATGTAACATTGTCAACTTTATTGGTATGCTCTAATCCAGACACAGTTTCACAGGGACTTCAGAAACACCAGCAATGCTTCATTTATATGTACATTTGGAAAAAGAGAGGAGAGAGGTGTGAGAGTGATGAAAAGAGTGTGAAAGGACGAGAGAAAGGGAGTGATAAAGAAAGGAGATGAGTGCTGTCTCACTGAGCCCAGGATTTCAAAGCCCAAATGCAGAGCCCGTCTAGAGCTTTCAGTTTCAGCTCACCCAAGCTTTGAAATGACCTTCCACAGATCACAAGGGAGCAGAAATCGTTTCGCTCTTTAAGTCAAGGCTTAGAACTTATCTCTCTAGCCTTTTGTTCAGCATAAATTCAAAAACCTACTGAGTTATGTCTCATGGCCCTTAATCTGTTACCACTGGTTACCATCATTAACACCAGGTAAGGAAGCTTTGTCTTGTACATGATGTCATTTATCATTTGCTTTCAAACAAGCCACCGACGAATGACATGACAACGTTACAGAGTGTGTATGCGTGCATGTGTGTGTGTTTGTGTGTGCGTAACCCCGTGTTTGTCATTTTTCTGGCATGAGCTCAGATTATAATCAGATTTTATAATCCATAAACACTACAGTGTCTGTTTTCCAAGTCACCTGCCCCTGCCCACCCCAGCACACTCACACTCTCACACACACACACACACACACACACACAGTGCTGTCTGAAAGGGTAAAACCTGATTAAACAGTGACAGCGGTTCCTTTTCCATCCCACACATCCAAACCCACACATCTCCCTGTCTTTTCACCTTTTCCTTCTGTTACAAATCAGATTTTGTGCAGAAATATCACCGTTTATTTCACTCATATCTCTGTGATTTCCGGCCCCACAGCAGTAGATAAAGAGAGGAGGATCTGGTTGGAATTCAGTGCGACAACAATCACAAGAACGACACTGAAATGCTGGTGACAACAGAGTATCAGCTGAGCTGTTATTATACTAATAACTATATCATAATAATAATAATAACAGCTAAACCACACACTCCGTTTATCACATAAACAACACAGCTAATCTACACACCATTTATTACATGAATGACACAGCTAAACTACAGACCCCATTTATCACACAAAACTACCACAGCTAAACTACGCACTCAGTTTATCACCAAAACTAACACAGCTAAACTACACGCTCTGTTCATCACATAAACAATACAGCTAGAATACACACTCTGTTCATCACATAAACTAAGACAGCTAAACGACACTCCATGTTTATCACATAAACAAACACAGCTACACTACACGCTCCGTTTATCAAATAAACAAACACAGGCAAACTACACGATCCGTTTATCACATAAACAATACAGTTCAACTACACACTCCATTCATCACATAAACTGACACAGCTTAACTCCACACTCCATTTATCAGCGCAAAAAAAAGCACAATTCGGCAAAAGCGAACCAAAGTCTGGATGCCTGAGCCAGGCCCAGTGAAGCAGCGGCAGCTGCCCCTCTGTGCGCCCAGCGGGAGGGCGGGGGGCGGGGGGCGGGGGCCAGGGACTGGCAGGGGGGGCCTGCGGCAGGCTGAGTGCCCGTGCTCCGGGCCGAAAGCAGCAGAGCGGCGCGGCGGTGCGCTCTGAGCCCTGGGGGACAGTGGTTATACTTACAGTAACATGACCCACTTCCTGCTTTACGAGCCCCCGGGGCCCCCGGTCTCACAATGCCCGTGGGAACACATGGCTCACACTACAAAATAAACAAACAAACAAAACATGGCCCAGACAGGGCCTGAATGAGACCAGAACAGGGCCCAAATAGGGCATAACCTGGCAGCTCACACATCTGCACGTCTTGTGTGCGGGTATCAGGGTGTGCTTTTCTGTGGGGTTTAAGGTGTCTAGATGGCTCAACTCTTGGTTTATTATAAAACTTTAAAAACTGAATAAAACATTAATGTCTCTACCTCTGGGAACCCCTACAATTTTCTCAGCTAAATTATGCCCATAGCCAGAGTCCCACTGTGACCCATACAACTCCGTTACTGTGACCATTAGTATTCCAAATGAGTCTGTTACAGTCATGGAGGTAATATTCACGAGACACCAGTGTCATTAGAGCAAGCTCAGTGTTAGCTTGGTAAACTCAGGTGTAAATTTAGAGTATGCATGGCGTAAACTCAGGTGTAAATTTAGAGTATGTGTGATGTAAACCCAGGAGAAGTTTTACAGTATGCATGGTGTAAACTCAGAGTAATTGTATAGTATGCTGGGTGTAAATTCAGGGTAGTTTTAGAGTATGCGTAGTGCAAGCTCAGAGTAATTTTATAGCATGCTGGGTGTAAACTAAGAGTGGCTTTAGAGTGTGCGCGGTGTAAAGTCGGGAGTAGTTTTAGAGTATGTGTGGTGTAAACTCACAGTAATTTTATAATATGCTGGGTGTAAACTCATAACATCCCCCAGACCTCTGGAGCAGCAGGGTAGGCCAGATTCTCATGTGTTGTGTTATCTGTAATTGGACAGACTCACCTTCATACACATGCTGGTCTAACTGGGCTTAGAACATCACAAATTCACTGCAGTACGAACATAGGTCTAACAAGGAGTGGTGCAAACACATGTGTGGGTCTATACTTCTGAAGGTCCATATACTTTTTTAAGGTCTGTGGTAGAGTGATTCTTTTTTCTCTTGTTGCCGTGGAGAGAAGAAATAAGAGATGGAAGAACAGAGCAAAGAGAAAGATGAGGGTACAGCTAAGTGTCTGTATGCCTGTGTGTGGCTGAACTGCAGTGTGTCTGTGTGTGTACGTGCCTGTGCGTTTGTGCTCCGGTGTGTCCGTATGTCTGTCCTCTGTATGTGTTGTAACCTTGAGATACGAGAGCAGCAGCTCTCTGCGATTCCTGACTCGTAATCCACGCTGGCACAGGGAAACAGGAAGCACAGGCGGCACTGAACTTAAAGCTCCTACCACGACTTTATTACCTGCATCAGAGACGGCCAGGAGCTCATCAGATGGGAGTGAAAGTAATGAAGATCCGCCTGACCGAAAAGTTGGCTTTGAGAGCTGTCTCCTTCTCTCTTCTCTTTACTTTCATACCCTTTCTTATCCTGTCCCCCCCCATCTCTCATTTAATAATTCATACTCCATCCCATTGGCCCCGTGCACAGTGAGCACATGTTCCTGCTACCTTGGTAGCAACATAAACAAAGTCCGCTGATGAAAAATTAATGAGAGGGAAGAGTGAAAATGAACTGCCTCTCTCTCACTCAAACATTCACACACACACACACACACACACACACATACACACGGAGTTTACAGACCTTAATCAGCCCCAACAGCTGCTGGTTTTAAAAATGATGAAAGATCAATATTTCACCGTACAGTTATCCGGCATAATCTAAGAGGAAATCACTATGACATTTGCCTGCCACCTCTGACTAGTTACACAGATTTTTCTGAGGCAGATCTGTCAATAATTTGCTTTCTCCACCAAATCACCTCAGAAGCAGGCAGAGTATTTCTGCATGTGGCCCTGCTGTCTGGAAACAGTTCTTACTGTTAGTATAGCACTGTTACTATACTCTTACTATCGCACTGATCTCCACACTGGGAACAGCTCTTACTGTAGCACTGATCTCCACACTGGGAACAGCTCTTACTGTAGCACTGATCTCCACACTGGGAACAGCTCTTACTATCGCACTGATCTCCACACTGGGAACAGCTCTTACTGTAGCACTGATCTCCACACTGGGAACAGCTCTTACTGTAGCACTGATCTCCACACTGGGAACAACTCTTACTGTAGCACTGATCTCCACACTGCAAACATCTCTTACTGTAGCACTGATCTCCACACTGGGAACAGCTCTTACTATAGCTCTGATCTCCACACTGGAAACAGCTATTTACTGGAGCTGTGATCTCAACAATGGGAACAGCTCTTACTGTAGCACTGATTTCCACACTGGGAACAGCTTTTTACTGGAGCTGTGATCTCAACAATGGGAACAGCTGTTAATGTAGTCGTGATCTCCACACTAGGAACAGCTATTTACTGTAGCACTGATCTCCACACTGGGAAAAGCTTTTACTGTAACACTGATCTCCACACTGGGAGCAGCTTTTACTGTAGCACTGATCTCCGCACTGGGAACAGCTCTTACTATTGCACTGATCTCCACACTCTTGAATGTTAGCTCTTCAATGCCCTGCTTTCACCAGGGTTGTAGCAGAGGTATGTGAGACCACTCACCAATGAGACACAAAGCCAACCAGAGAGAGGACCAGGTATGATATAACCAGGCCAGCGAACACAAAGCTAGCACAGGTAACATATAACAAGGTTTGCACAGGTAAGACATAACAAGGCTAGCACAGGTAGGATAGAGGCATATGAACAGTGCAAGCGAGCAGATTCTGAAAAACAGACATTAATATCTCCACTGTGCATCTCTTTGCCCTGAGTGGAAGTGTGATTATTTTTAGCCAGACTCTGCCAACCGCCAACCCCCCCATCCCCCCCCACATCTCCTCACCCTCTCCCGGGTTACTGCCTCTCTCTCCTATTTAGGTCAACAGGCTACAGGGACTGGGCCGGAGAAACTAAACCAGCCAATCACACTCCACAAAAAATGAGCCAATCAGAGAGAGGGAAAACCGCTCCCCAGGTGGACTCACCTGCAGAGTACCTGTGTAGAGAGAAGCTCTGATAGGTTTCAGACTCTGTCCTGGGGACTCCTGTGTGTGCTGGGTTTTCTCTTCAAGAGTGAAGGTTGTTGAACACCTGCTTTTATGTTTCTCCTGAAATGTATTTCAAATAAGTTCAGGTTTGGCTCATTGTCATTTGTGTTTTATTTTGAATTGTTCATTATCAAACTCAGTTAGACTCTCACCGACTCACCTGTTAGTCCATAATTTGTTAACCTGAAGGCGCCAGTTGTCATGTAGCACAATGAGATAAGAAAGTGTTAGTTTATCTGACTGATTGAGTCCTGGGATGTAATTGTGGGAAATGTAGTCTTTATGGCAAAGCTATTTCTGGCAGAATGTGGCAAAAGAGAGTAAAGCATCCCTTAAGACATTAAGTATCTATTTAAGAACAATTAACAGCTTGTTATGATTCAAAGCCAGTAGCTGTGGTTAGAGACCAAACCAGCACACACAGGGGTCCCCCAAGGCCAATTTTGAATATCACTGTGTTAGAGGGACAGTCGGGTGAGACTCTTAAATCGACACAAATAGGGCAGAGATGCTAAAGGGACACACTGGATGGAGACACTAAAAGGACACACAGGATGGAGAAACATGAGCAGGGCATGAATAAATGTTACTGACAATTTATAACCACAGGTGAGGGCTAGCAGTCCAAAGAGCAAAGTCAGTGACAGAAAGCTTGTGTGAGTGAGTGTATGTGTGAGTGTGTGTGTGTACACATGTGTGAGACATTGTTTGTGCATGCATGTGTGAAAGCGAGAGAGCATAATGTGTGTGAGTGAGTGTGTCTGTGCATGTGTGTATGAGAGAGAGTTTGTCTAGATGATCTTTCATTTGTGTGTTTAGTGGCACCGTCTGTATGGGACGAATATACAGTAGTCTGGGCACGGGTGGACAGATGGACAACTCACCTGGGAGGTTACCTGCCCAGGTTAAAGCAGAAAGACAGATAGTCAGGCAGGCAGACCGATATAGACAGAAATGAAAAGATATAAAAGCAGCAGGAACTGGAAGCAGAGAACAGGGTGATAACAAGACTGAGAAATTGTGGGAGGAAAGAAAGAGGGGGAGACAGAAAAAGAGATAATGAGGAAGAGAGACAAATGGGGAAAAGGCAGCACAGACAATATGACAGCAAGTGATTATCCTCACACTCTCACACGCCTTCACACACAGGCTATCACACACTCTCTTTCGCAAACCCTCAAACTCACACACCAACTCACACACTAACATTAACTTACTCACATACATATATATAATCAAAGCATTACACCTATAGTATTAGCTCCTATAGCATTACATTGCTAACACAGACAGGCTCCTATAGCACTGCTAACACAGACAGGCACATATGGCACTGCTAACACAGACAGGCTCCTGTAGCACTGCTAACACAGACAGGCACATATGGCACTGCTAACACAGACAGGCTCCTGTAGCACTGCTAACACAGACAGGCACATATAGCACTGCTAACACAGACAGGCTCCTAAAGCACTACACTGCTATCACAGACATCCTCCTAAAGCACTACACTGCTAACCCAGACAGGCTCCTAAAGCACTAGACAGCTAACACAGACATACTCCTAAAGCACTACACTACTAACACAGACAGGCTCCTATAGCACTGCTAACATAGACAGACTAGGATAGCACTGCTAACACAGACAGGCACCTAACGCACTACACTGCTAACACAGACAGGCGGCTGGCTCCAAATTCAGTTCAGCGTCTGCAGTTTTCATGCACAAGCTCCACTTTTGTTCACAGTGTATCTCTGACCTTTCCTAAAAACACATTCAAACACCAGACAAACCATTGGCTTACTGACCCCAGCAGTGTGAGGGTGCTCACTGTCTTTCCAGTGTCCCAGGGGGAGTGGGGCTGGGACTGCAAAAATGCACAACGACGGTTATGGGGTCTAATTAGGCAGGGTGTGGTCGACTTAATTCAGTGCTCACCCCACACACTTCAGATTACGATGCTTCAGTACTCTATTCTCTCTCTCCCTCCCTCCCTCTCCCCCCTTTACCCATTGGCTCTTTACAGCCCCCCCTTCAGTGTTCATCTCTTGCATAATTAATCAGCACCGGCAGCAATTAGCGGCAATTAGGCCAGATGTGAGGAGAGGGGAAATGGGAGGAGAGGAGGAGAGCAGGGAAGGGGGACATCTGTCTGGGCACCAAGGATCATTTATTTACCCTATTAATAAGAAATCAGAAATACCAATAAATCTCGGAGATGTGTGCCGCGGCTGCCATGTTCCATCAGACGGCAGACAGGCCTCTCCCCAGGCTGTCCCACTCTCCAGATGAGCCCCTTCATTTTCACGCAGGGATCGTCTCGCGGTGTCTATATTTCATACAACCACAGCCCAGGGGATAAACGGGGGAAGGCTGAAGGCTAGCGGCTAAAGGCTAACGGCAGAATGCTATGGGACAAATGCCAATGGCTAAAGGCTTATGGATGAATGCCAAGAAGCAGATGCTGATGGATAGTGGCTAAAGGCAAATGGATAAAGGCTCATGGCTAATGGCTAATGGCTGAAGGCTAACAGCTACAAAGCTGACCTTTACCAAACCAAAAACCTTCTGCTCACCGACCCTGTCCCACACACGCTACGCTACACCCCTATCCTGTGCTCTGAACTCCAGAAAGGCAGCCAGGCTGCGCTATTACTAAGCATTTTTCATGCTTGCCTAAATGCTTTAATAACATGCAAAAATTCAAATGTAACACAGTAACATCATTTTGCAGCATACAGCCTGGAAGGTCTGCATAATTACTGCAAACGCATTCAGCTCTGCTGCGCCGTGCAATCAGCCGATGCTCTGATCTGCATTCCCATTTCCCCATGCTAATTGTTTGCGCAGAGCTAATTAGCATGCGGCCGCCGTGGGGGCCGAGAGCAGCTGTGACTGGGCACACAGAGAGGTGAGCGCCCCTGCAGGAGAGAGAGGGGAGTGCAAGTGTGAACATGCCTCCCAGAACATGCTCCTACCTGAGGCAGAGGAGCAGATGCACTTACCTGTCCATTCATGATGCAACTCACCTGGGAGGTTACCTGAGCAGGTTAAAGCATAAGCAGCAGGAGGATGCTGAGAGCTGTGGAGGAGGCGAATGATGCTCATATACCTAAAGCGTCTCAGATAGGGAGTGCTGATCTAGGATCAGTTTTATCTTCTAGGATTTGGGTTGAGGTTAAGATATGGACAGGAAACACCTGATCCTAGACCAGTACTCATGCTCTGGTCAGCAAAGGTGCAGGCCTGACTAGCAGCTCCCTAAACCATAGACAGCAGGTGCAACATCAACATCACCACAGCACTCATTTGCTTAACTGTAACTATCACCCACATACAAGTCAAGATATATTCTATAATGCCATAAAAACATTACGTACCTCTGTAAATGCTAGGGGGTGGGATGAAATGAGAGCCAAGATAAAGGGGTACCTACTGAGGATTTTTGTGTTGAGCAGCCAGCAAAGAGAAGCACAGTGTATGAGAAGCTGCAGTGCTTGCTGTTATACATTGTATATAAGGCTGAGTATTTGTGTTTGTATGTGTTGTGTTAAGAGGATGGGTTTTTTGGGCCCACATGTACACATCCACATACGCACAGGCACATGCATGGATTCTTATACACATACAGTGCATTCAGTATTCTTCAGGTGTCGGTTTACACGGGGTCTGACTGGATGGCACTCATTCAGCTGTCAGACTCTGAGTTTCATCATATCCTAACAGGATGAGAAGTTTTGGATGTTGAGCATATTTTCAAAACCGTTTTTTTAAAACTGTGAGAAATATTTTTCTCTTATCCGTCTTTCTTTTGAGGAGGATAGCAGGAAGTGCATCTCTGTCTTTTTGCGGCTTACAATAACTACTCGACCTGTTCTCTAGAGAGTTACGCGCTCCAACACGGGCTAACATTGCTAACTGTTTTCCTGAGTCACTCAGGGAGAATCGCTACCTGATTCTCTAATTTCTGACTTTTTTATTGAGTACCATAGCGCTGGTCATGATTGACTGTCAGGGCCCATCTCTGACAGTACAGCTTTGCATGATGCAGGTGCTTCATTTTAGCATTGTATAGTGAGAACAGGGTCGGTAAATTGCTCCAACATCGCCTCCAATTAATTGATAAAAATTGCACAGTCTTTCGATATTGACCTGGTGATGAAATGTTTTATCCCCTTTCTGTGTCTCTGTATCCCTGTGTCACCGTGTGCTTCATCCCCCCACTTACCTGTGGGAGGGAGGGGGGATGCTGGTCCTGATGCGGTGTTGCCATGGTTACGGAGGGTCTGACTCACCAGGTGTTAATTGAGATAATGAAGGAGTAGGTGCTGGACAGGGGAGTGTTTCACCCCTTGCTCTTGCTCTGTTTTTCTTTTAGCTCCCCCTCATCCTTCCTTCCTGTCTTTCATCAGAGTCCTCTCCTCCTTTCTCTCCTGAAATCTCTCGCTCTCCATCATCTGTGTTCTCTGTAATCCTCCATCCCTCTCAGCTTTCATCGCTATGCTGTTTCAGGCATATTTGGTTTTCTGTACAAAAGTTCCCACTCTTTGTTGACCTTGAATCTCTCCATTTGGATGATTTCTGTTCATTTTCACATTTTCCAGATTTCAGTTCGTTTTACCATGGAGGCTTTTTTTTAACATACTAGTCTTGCCACATCCCTTGAGCCCTGGCCTTGCAATAATTTCGCTGTCAATTTGAATTTGGGCCCACATGATAGTGGGCCTGGATTTTATGAGTCTGCATGAGTGCGTACACAAGCGCATGTATGTGTGAATGTGAAATTTCATAGTGAAATATTCATGCTATAGATTTGTTTAATTAACTATTGTGCAGAACAAAACTGTGGCAGTCTATCTCCCAGTATCAGTGTCATTGTGTGTGTGTGTGTGTGTGTGTGTGTGTATGTACTGTTTTGCAAATCTCTGGAGCGGGTGAGTCTCAGGACTGTTGACTGGCACTGTCTCCTTTCATTTGAAGTGAAAATGCCGCTTTTGAATTGAGTTTATATGAGCCTGTCATTAAATTACCCACGATGCATCGCTGTGGCACACAGAGGCAGGGGCAGGGCAGCACAGTCTGTAATGGGCTCCGCTAATGTAAACATCACTCTGCTCATCGCTCGAGTGCTGCAAATGCAGACGTGTGCAGAATTAACCGCTCCAAAATGAGTGTGTCTGAGAGATGCACATATACATACACTCACATGCAGACACATACACACACTCTCTCTCTCACACACACACACACACTCACACACACATTAATTGCTTAATTGGTTAATGATTTGTTAACTCTAATAGTCACACTTCCTCCTAGCCAAAAATAGTTACACCAGATGTGAGGGGTGGGGGGTGCTCAGGAGAGTGGATTTCACTGTCACCCCTTTACCCCCGACAAAGAACAGACAAGAAATATAAAACCCTGCTATAATATAATATAATATAATATAATATAATATAATATAATATAATATAATATAATATAATATAATATAATATAATATAATATAATATAATATAATATAATATAATATAATATTACATAATACAATAAAATATAATATTCAGATCCCACTGAACCCAGGGATAAAGCCCGAAATTATAGTGATCCCACTGAACCCAGGGATAAGCCCAGGGCTGTAGTGACCCCACTGAACCCAGGGATAAGCCCAGGGCTGTAGTGACCCCACTGAACCCAGGGATAAAACCCAGGGCTGTAGTGACCCCACTGAACCCAGGGATAAAGCTCAGGGCTGTAGTGACCCCACTGAACCCAGGGATAAGCCCAGGGCTGTAGTGACCCCACTGAACCCAGGGATAAGCCCAGGGCTGTAGTGACCCCACTGAACCCAGGGATAAGCCCAGGGCTGTAGTGACCCCACTGAACCCAGGGATAAGCCCAGGGCTGTAGTGACCCCACTGAACCCAGGGATAAGCCCAGGGCTGTAGTGACTCCACTGAACCCAGGGATAACCCCAGGGCTGTAGTGACCCCACTGAACCCAGGGATAAAGCCTAAAACTATTGTGATCCCACTGAACCCAGGGAAAAAGCCCAGGGCTGTAGTGACCCCACTGAACCCCAAGGCTGTATTGACCCCACTGAACCCAGGGATAAAGCCCAGGGGGGGTAGTGACCCCACTGAACCCAGGGATAAAGCCCAGGGGGGGTAGTGACCCCACTGAACCCAGGGATAAGCCCAGGGCTGTAGTGATCCCACTGAACCCAGGGATAAGCCCAAGGCTGTAGTGACCCCACTGAACCCAGGGATAACCCCAGGGCTGTAGTGACCCCACTGAACTCAGGGATAAGCCCAGGGCTGTAGTGACCCCACTGAACCCAGGGATAAGCCCAAGGCTGTAGTGACCCCACTGAACCCAGGGATAACCCCAGGGCTGTAGTGACCCCACTGAACCCAGGGATAAGCCCAGGGCTGTAGTGACCCCACTGAACCCAGGGATAAAGCCCAGGGGGGGTAGTGACCCCACTGAACCCAGGGATAAAGCCCAGGGGGGGTAGTGACCCCACTGAACCCAGGGATAAGCCCAGGGCTGTAATGATCCCACTGAACCCAGGGATAAGCCCAAGGCTGTAGTGACCCCACTGAACCCAGGGATAGGCCCAGGGCTGTAGTGACCCCACTGAACCCAGGGATAAGCCCAGGGCTGTAGTGACCCCACTGAACCCAGGGATAAGCCCAAGGCTGTAGTGACCCCACTGAACCCAGGGATAAGCCCAGGGCTGTAGTGACCCCACTGAACCCAGGGATAAGCCCAGGGCTGTAGTGACCCCACTGAACCCAGGGATAAGCCCAGGGCTGTAGTGACCCCACTGAACCCAGGGATAAGCCCAGGGCTGTAGTGATCCCACTGAACCCAGGGATAAGCCCAAGGCTGTAGTGACCCCACTGAACCCAGGGATAACCCCAGGGCTGTAGTGACCCCACTGAACCCAGGGATAAGCCCAGGCCTGTAGTGACCCCACTGAACCCAGGGATAGGCCCAGGGCTGTAGTGACCCCACTGAACCCAGGGATAAAGCTCAGGGCTGTAGTGACCCCACTGAACCCAGGGATAAGCCCAGGGCTGTAGTGACCCCACTGAACGCAGAGATAAAGCTCAGGGCTGTAGTGACCCCACTGAACCCAGGGATAAGCCCAGGGCTGTAGTGACCCCACTGAACCCAGGGATAAGCCCAGGGCTGTAGTGACCCCACTGAACCCAGGGATAAGCCCAGGGCTGTAGTGACCCCACTGAACCCAGGGATAAGCCCAGGGCTGTAGTGACCCCACTGAACCCAGGGATAAGCCCAGGGCTGTAGTGACCCCACTGAACCCAGGGATAAGCCCAGGGCTGTAGTGACCCCACTGAACCCAGGGATAAGCCCAGGGCTGTAGTGACCCCACTGAACCCAGGGATAAGCCCAGGGCTGTAGTGACCCCACTGAACCCAGGGATAAGCCCAGGGCTGTAGTGATCCCTTTGAACCCCCTTTGAGGTGCAGCCGTGAGTCACTGAGCCCTCTACACCTGCCTGCTCACACAGGCACTACGACTGAGCACACCTGCCGCTCCGGATCGATGAGTTTTATGACTGCCTCTCTTCCGTTGCTCCCCATCTCTCTGTCTCTCAGACACACTGACACAGAGACAGACTGACAGACAGTTGCCAAGGTTACCCAACTACCACACATCCTGTTGCCAAGGAACTTAATGCTTTAGAGTCCCGAAGGCCGTGGAACAAAAGAAGAGTATCTTTAAGTATCTACTTTAAATCTATCACTCCTCTCTCTGCCTCTTTCCGCTGCCATTCTCCCTCCCTCCTTGCAGTCTCCATGAAGCAGAATAAATACGGGTCGAAACAAATAACCCTCTGTTGTACTTAAATATATGTGCAAATTCTGCATTAGTTGTATTATGGCATGTTAATTATTCAGTTGTTTTTGAATTGCATTTGATGAAATATGCATGTCTAAGAATGCTTTGATAGCACAGATTTTATTGTTTTTCATGACAGTGAAGCAGTTTGATATTTACTGCACTGTGATGAGTGGAAACAGGATGGGCGAAACAGGGAGAGAAGCTGATACAGGCACGGGCTGATAGGAGTGTGTTCTCTTAGAGCAGTAGTGACAGAGCTGGGCCCTGGCTGTGCATCTCAAAAAAACAAATGACAAACTGTTTCGTGGTCTTTCTCAAAAAAAGAGTCCACTTTTTCCGAAAAATATTCCTATAACCAATCACCACACTTAAAAACGAAACAAATTATTCAATCAACATCAGATGACATAAATAGGTTACCAATGGTTACCAATTTCGTTTTGTAATAGAATTGCTGTCCTTTGCGAAACAAATGTCACATTTGTTATATTCATGGACGTTTTTAATCTGTTTACATCAACTGGTGTATTATTAGGCTTGTTTTGTTGTTCATCAAGGAGGATAAATGGAAAAAGGTTGAACATAATGATAGGTAGAAAGGTGAAGTTTGTTCCTCCTCTGTTTTGAGCTCACCACCTGCCACTGATATTTCATAATCTTTCTCATTAGTTCCATACATTTCATGACTGTTATTTCTCTTTTGTTTATTACAGTTGCCCTTTTTACAATCATGATATAAAAAATAGTTGTTTATGTTCACATCGTTCCAAATGTAGGCATATGTGTAATGGCGATGACTTTTTTTCATGGCACTGAAACGCTTAAATATTTGTCAAATATAGTTCATGCCAACAGAGTATATTGAAATTGATTTAAAAATTGAGTAAAGAGAGAGTGACCCCTTTCTCCACATCCAGTTTTAGTTTGATTGACAGTTTGGTGTCATATGCTGCCTCCCGTTTTCTGTGGGTTTATTGGCGTATTGGCACGGCAAATAGACATTCACACCACCAAGGCGCATTCCCTTTTTTCCACTCAAAATTACATGACAGACAAAAGCACACAAATAAACAATTAGAAATAACTCCAATGCACAAATGGAACATTTTCTAATTAAGCATAACAAACAAAAGTAGATGAAGTGAAATAGTTCATCCCCAGGGGTATATGATAAAAACAAATGCTGCAGCTTAATTCTTGTGCGTGTTGGTCCCCACTGTTCCTGTGTCTCACACTGCTGCAGGTCATTGTGTTCTTGTGTGTGTCTCAAACCGCTGCAGGTCACGGTGTTGCTGTGCCTCACACCGCAGCAAGTCACTGTGTTCCTTTGTGTCACACAATTGCAGGGCACAGTGTTCCTATGTGTCACGCCACAGCAGGTCACAGTGTTCTTCTGTGCGTGTCACACCACTGCAGGTCACAGTGTTCCTATGTGTCACGCCACAGCAGGTCACAGTGTTCTTCTGTGCGTGTCACACAATTGCAGGCCATTGTGTTCCTATGTGTCACACCACTGCAGGTCACAGTGTTTCTGTGTATATCTCATACAACTGCAGGTCACAGCGTTCTTGTGTCTCACAACCACTGCAGGTGGCAGTGTTCCTATGTATTACACCACCACAAGTCACAGTGTTTCTGTGTGAGTCACACCACTGCAGGTCACAGTGTTCATGTTAGTGTGTCACACCACTGCAGGTCACAGCGTTCCTGCACACTGTAGGGAGCCCTGGACGCAATCAATTAATTGTATTGATAACATAACATCGACTCCAAATCTGTGTTGTATTTGTTGCACTTTATTTTGTCTTTGTCTGAGTCATGCTGCTGCGATTATTTCTGGTTAGCTAGTACCACTGTTAGCTAGTTACTGTATCTGGCTGCTTACTGGTTAAACAGCAGCATCCCATAAGAGTGCGAATGGTTTAGCTGGGCCACTGTGAACGGAACTCTGCGGGCAGAGGGCAGTGTTCTTCCTGTGTGGAATACTGATGTCTGATGAGTTAAATAGTAAATATGGTGGATGGTGTCACGCTGAACCCCACTTTTATGTCTGACTCATACATTGCTCCTGCGTAAATGTTCTTCATATGTCAGTGTTTGTGTCTTTGAAAGGTGCAGCTCTGTATGGGCCTCCTGTTCATTAATGATTGAGTACAGCCCGGTCTCCTTCCCTGCCTATCTACAGCCCTCACTTTGTCTCTCTCTCTCTCTTTAACCATCCCCCCTTCCTCTCTCTCTCCCTCTCTCTCTCTCTGTCTTGCTCCCTCTCAAGGTTTCCCTTGGGAAAAATGAAGTTATTCCATTCTGTTCTCTCCCTCCTTTTTCAATCATCTCTGAGTTTAAATGTATTTCTTCTTTACTGTCTTTGTCTCCCCCCCCCCTTCCTTTTTATACGTTGCCCTCTTTTCCCCATGTTTCTCCCCCCTCCTCCCCATTAGGTATCTGGTGACCCCCTTTTCCATGCAGTCTTCGGGGACCCCTCCCCCCCCCCAGAGGAAAGGGGAATGGGGTAGACACACAATGGCGAGAGAAGAAGACGGAAGGCGGATTCAGAGCTTTGCGTTTGAGAGCTGCTCAGTGCCCTGTGGTAGACAGGGGAGCCATGTAAGGACAGAGAGAGGCACAGAGCTCAGCTCTGATCTGAGGGTGACACACATACACCCGACTGCGGTCTGTCTGAGATTAAAATACACACACAAGCAGGCACGTTCTCACACTCACACAAACACTCTAAAGCTGACACACACACACTCATACTCAGACACTCACACAAGCACTCAAAAACTGTCACACACACACTCATACTCACAGAGTCACACAAGCACTCAAAAACTCACACACACACATACTCACACTCACATAAAAACTCACACACACATGCACAAACACTCCACACTCACTCCAACACACTCACACACACTCTCATACACACATTTGCGCACTCACACTAACACACTCTCATATTCACACACACACACATTCACAAACTCACACACTCACAGTCACGCTCACATACATTCACTCCAACGTGCGCACACCCTCACACACACATTCAATGCTCAAACATTCAAAAACTCTCACACACAAACACAAACACTCACACACACACACACACACACACACACAATAACACTCCACACTCACTCCAACACACACACACACACACACACACACACACACTTGCAAAATAAAGAGAAAATTCATTGAGTAGGTGGGCTGTATTTTAATAAGTAAAAACACATAGCCAGTGAGGAAACCTACATGAGTCTACTCACAGGCAACAAGTGAGGGATGCAGTGCCACAGACAACCAGCAGGGGGAGCAGGAGCTGTAGCAGGCACAGACCTGCCAAGACTGAGCAGTGTGTGTGTGTGTGTGTGTGTGTGTGTGTGTGTGTGTGTGTGTGTGCGAGCGTGTGTGCAAGCGCGCGTGCGAGCGTGTACTTCCTGGACAAAACCACCGTATGCGGGTTCATGCATATATAATGATGTCATTTGACTTGAGTTTTCACTTGGGTTTTTTTCTGCATGCACAGGCTCAGGTCATGCACAGGCTAAAATTTGTCTGTTGGCTCATCGCACTGTCTCACCAAACTCCACAACAACTCCTCTGGAGGTGGCAGGAGGGTTTGCACCAAAAAGGAAGTTCAGCTGGCAGAGTTGAAGATTTATATATTTAACAGAGTCAAAGAATATGCCGGATCTTCAATTCCGCCAGCAGACATTTGAAAGTAAATAAAGTATTCCTCATCTCTTATCGTCATTAGTCTGACCAGCGTCGTGATCTCACCCTCGGTTTTATTTTCTCTGCTGGGGCCGCATGCACCATCCTCCCTCTCTCAGTCTCATTATTTCTTGCAGTTGTACCATTGCCAACGTAACCAAATCATCAATCTCAGAAGAAAGCAAAATGAATTTGTCTTGCGCTGACTTGTTGAGTAAACAAACTCTGGAGCACAAACTGCAGATCATCATGAGAGGATAGGTTTAAACAACTTCACTTGGAGTATGAAACCAGCTAGTTTCGTGTAGATGTTGACAAGGTCATGAAGTTCAGAGTAGTATAGAGTATAGAGAAGTGGTATACAGAGGCCTGTAGACTTTGTGTGCTTTGGGTATGAATATGTGTATAGTGTGTGTATACATGCTCATGGACTGTGTGTGTGTGTGTATGCTTATTGAATGTGTGAGTGTGTGTGTGTTCTTACAGTCATGTGTCATTACAATGCCAATGGACCTGGCCAAAAGCAGACCACCCCAGAATGGATCGGTTTCCTACCTCACCTTTGACCCACACCTGGAGCTAGCTAGAGGAGAGAGGGCTCCTCCACTTCAGTCTTGGGGGGTTTGGGTCGGGGCTTTATTAAAAGCGTACAGTGACAAAGGGTTCAGTGTGGTGCAAAACACATAGAAACCACATTTGATTCCATCAGTAGCATCACAACAAACAAGAAAACCGTTATTGAGACTCCCTCGGTTATTGTGACACACAAACAAAACAATGCGGAATGAAGACAGATGACAGATTACAGTGGAGGGGGGTGAAAGAAACGCGGGAAAATGTCGATGAAGAACAGGCTTATGGCGGGCAGGGTGGCCATGGAGACGGCAGGTGACAGTGGGACAGCTCGGGTCCTTCAGCAGAGCTGCTCTTTCCGATGCCTGAATCTGGGAGAGGAGATGGACCACACTTCGTCTGGAGAGTTCCGCAGGGACCTGGCGCGGCTTTCGTACCCTCCGCCAGAGACCTGCAGCCTGATCCCTGTTTCCTTTAATGGAAAATTCTTTTCATCCCCAAGCAGAACTCGCCATTATTTGTTCCAGTTGTTGTTTCATAAGCATATGCCTTGGCATTGGAAACATAAGTGTGTAATTGTGGTGTCACTGAAGCAGACAGAATTGAACTGGATTTAGAAAGAGAGACAGGGAGGCAGACGCAGAAAGAAGGAACGGAGAGAGAGAGAGAGATGCACAGAGACAGAGAGAAAGACGTAAACTGGGAGTGACAGGGGCACATGTATAATTCATGAGAGCAGAGCAGGTTAGCCGCGGGCAGGCTACGTGTTTTTGCTGTGGTGATGAAGCCGGAGCGTTCCGCACCCCCCCAGAGACACCCCCCGATCCAAACCTTCCCACCTCCTTTTGGCTCTGTCACCGATTCATCATATAGAGCCGCCATCTCCGACAGTGACATACCGCCATCATATACCCGCGATATCACCATTTATGACAGTGTGATAACACTAATATTCAAAGATTTCATGAGACAAATTTTCGTTTTGTTTTGGCATATACTCAGGTTTTAACGCTGATTCTACCATAATCCATCCAAATACACCTTTAAATACAAAAATGATCAGACATGGATTCATGGAGCCATCCTTCTCAGAAACAAAAATGTTTTCGCCGAGTGTCTCCTCTTTCCAGCAGCAATAAAAAGCCAACATGTGGGTCTGATTATGCTGGAGCAGGTCCCATATCACTGCGACCACATGACCAAGCTACCACATTACCGCCTCCATGACAACCAAATACTGCACTTCAGCACCATGGCAATGGTACTATGCCAGCCCCTTTAGCCCCAGCCCCAGTGCCATCTTTACATTTTAGGCATTTAGCAGACGCTCTTATCCAGAGCGACTTACAACACAAAGTTCATCTGAGGTCATATGACTCACGCTATTCCACCCCCAGAGTACTTTTGTATCTGAAGGCTGGTAAACAAGTAAATAAACACAAGCGGGTAAGTATCAATCACCTATGATTGCCATCGGAATTCAGCGTGTCTGGGGGATATTACCGTCCTCATGTATCTCACCGCATAAGTATTACCATTACAAAACGGCACAGAGCTCTGAAACTGCCCTTGATGCAAATCAAGACTGTACAAAGTGCATGTGCGGCTTGAGCTTCTGCCATCTCTCCAAGGTGGGATATTCTTCTCAGTCAAAATAAATATTGTCGATGGTTTTGAGTGTATGCTCCTGGGTCTGAGTTATCATTTTTATTCATATTATTGAGTGCTGATACTCCGTGCCATTGAGAAATAACGCCAGGCTGAATGTGAATCTCAGTTTCAATAATTCATACCTGTAGAGTAATTCAATAAAAGATAGCAACTCATGTGTTTGTCCTTATGTTCTTTAGGAACATTAAAAGGCTCTTGTAATGCTAGCTAAGCCATTTTGTATTCTTAGGAGAGACAGAGATAGTGAGCGGAGGCGGGGGGGGGATAAAGACAGAGAGAGGGGGCCATGCTGGACTCGATGAAAAGCTAATGTTGATCGATCAGTAGCTAGCTCTGCTCCTTGTGGGCCGCGGTGGCTGCTGAAAGGATTGTCTGATCTGAGGGAGGATAAGTTTGGCAGCGAGGCCAGTCTATTCTGCGGGGAGCAGAAGGTTAGGAGCTGTAGGGAGGGAGCAGGGCAGGAGGTTAGGAGCTGTAGGGAGGGAGCAGGGGGTTAGGGGGTATAGGGAGGGAGCAGATAGTTAGGGGGTGTTGGATGGGAGCAGGGGGTTAGGGGCTGTAGGGAGGGAGCAGGGCAGGAGGTTAGGAGCTGTACGGAGCACGGGGTTATGAGCTGTAGGGAGGGAACAGGGGTTAGGGGGTGTAGGGAGGGAGCAGAGAGTTAGGGGGTTTTGGATGGGAGCAGGGGTTAGGGGCTGTAGGGAGGGAGCAGGGCAGGAGGTTAGGAGCTGTAGGGAGCATGGGGTTAGGGGCCATTGGGAGGGAGCAGGGCAGGAGATTAGGAGCTATAGGGAGGGAGCAGGGTTAGGGGGTATAGGGAGGGAGCAGGGGGTTAGGGGCTGTAGGGAGGGAGCAGGGGGTTAGGGGCTGTTGGGAGGGAGCAGGGGGTTAGGGGCTGTTGGGAGGGAGCAGGGGGTTAGGGGCTGTAGGGAGGGAGCAGGGGGTCAGGGGCTGTAGGGAGGGAGCAGGGGGTTATGGGCCATTGGGAGCAGGAGGTTAGGGGCTGTTGGGACGGAGCAGGGGGTTAGAGGCTGTTGGGAAGGAGGAGGGAGTTAGGGGCTGTAGGGAGGAAGCAGGGGGTTATGGGCCTTTGGGACGGAGCAGGGGTTAGGGGCTGTAGGGAGGGAACAGGGCGTCAGGGCTGTTGGGAGGGAGCAGGGGGTTATGGGCCATTTGGAGGGAGCAGAGAGTTAGGGGCTGTAGGGAGGGAGCAGGGGGTCAGGGGCCGTAGGGAGGGAGCAGGGGGTTAGGGGCTGTAGGGAGGGAGCAGGGGGTTAGGGGCTGTAGGGAGGGAGGAAGCAGGGGGTTAGGGGCTGTAGGGAGGGAGCAGGGGGTTAGGGGCTGTAGGGAGGGAGCAGGGGGTTAGGGGCTGTAGGGAGGGAGCAGGGGGTTAGGGGCTGTAGGGAGGGAGCAGGGGGGTGGGGGGGGGAGCAGGGGGTTTGGGCCTTTGGGAGGAGCAGGGGGTTAGGGGCTGTAGGGAGGGAACAGGGTGTCAGGGGCTGTTGGGAGGGAGCAGGGGTTTAGGGGCCATTGGGATGGAGCAGGGGGTCAGGGGCCATAGGGAGGGAGCAGGGGTTAGGGGCTGTAGGGAGGAGCAGGGGGTTATGGGCCATTGGGAGGGAGCAGGGGGTTAGGGGCTGTTGGGAGGGAGCAGGGGGTTAGAGGCTGTAGGGAGGGAGCAGGGGGTTAGGGGCTGTAGGGAGGAAGCAGGGGGTTAGGGGCTGTAGGGAGGAACAGGGGGTTAGGGGCTGTAGGGAGGGAGCAGGGGGTTAGGGGCTGTAGGGAGGGAGCAAGGCAGGGGGTTAGGGGCTGTAGGGAGCAGGGCATGGGGTTAGGGGCTGTAGGGAGAATGGCAAGGAAGGGGCTCTCTCCTTCTGTCTCACATGCACACACACAGCCAAGAACAGATATCCAACCCTTTTGATGCGTTTCAAGATTCATACAAACATTAATATAACAACATAATGACAGCGTTTCCCTCCGATTCCTCATGGCTCTGAAAGAATTATTGAAATTCTCTCTTTTCCCCATTATTTTCAAACGGAACTGAAAGCATGCCGCAGAACGTGCCTGCAATGCCAAACGTGCTCTTGACATCTCAATACAATAAAGGAAAAATAAACATAATCATTTCTGATCACAATAATTAAGTGGGAGCCGCAGGCGGGTGCGAATGCTTCCGCGGTGGTTAATTAGAAGGCTGGCACAATGGGGCGTCTCTGAGCCCAAACCCACCATGGTAAGGAGGTAAATACATGTTCCTCCACCGCCAGGAGGAGAAGCAGCCAAATTCCGGAGGTCTCCGACGGGGGCAGGAGGGGATCCGTATAGCACGAGCAGCTGCTCTGCAGCCCAACTCCGCTGCAGGTTCCCCTGTGATATTTCACTGCTCGCTGTCACTGCTGCTGAAAACCCAAAACATACGGAGAAACACTCAACGATGACAGACAGGAGTGCACTTTATGCTACATTTAACTTAGGCTTGTTAGCTTGTGAAACTAGGGGGTTTCACGTTGCTGTATAGTTTTATTAATAATATATGCAGTTGTTCCTGGTGCGCAGTCATGTTTATTTGCCTGGTGTATGTTGCGCTGTGAAGCTGTGATGGGAGGTAGCCAATGTGATGTCATCTAAAGAGATGTGTGTGCGCACCCTGTGGCTAGGCTGCTAGCATGGGCGGATTTATACCATGGGAGGAGGGAGAGCTCCTGACCTCTGTCTGTGTGTGTGTGTGTGTGTGTGTGGTCCCTCTCTGCTCCTGCTCTCACATAGAGTCTCATCAGTGTAGTGAGCATGCTCAGACTGCACCCAGAGGGCCATATTTAGCAGGGGTTTTGCCACTCGTGCACCCATTAGGAAAACTATGGCTCAGTCTTTGGCAGCCCCTGTATTGGTCTGTGTTTAGTCAGGTTGGGTTTGCTGTATTGCTGGAGGCACAGTGGGACCCCAATGGTGGAAGGTGGCTGATGTGTGTGAAAAGGAGAGGTGGGGAGGTGGGGGGGAGTTAAGAGCTGGTGGGGGTGCCTGAGGGGGGTTAAGATATGTCTCTGACTGCAGAACGAGGATGACTCCGAATTATAGGACATGCTAGTCATGGAACTCACTGCAAGAACAGGTAATAGCTGACAGCCCTTTTTCCTTCACTGAATTGAAAGGCGATTCTTATGTGCATACATGCTTCTACCAATTAACAGCCATGATCTGAAAGTCTGTACATTGTTTGTTGCTATTTGGTTGTGGTCATGTTTGTATTGTGTGTTGTATAATTGATGTCTTGTTGATGCCTCTTGGCCAGGTCACCCTTGAAAAAAAGATTCTTCATCTTAGTGGGACTTCTGGTTAAATAAATGACAATGCAAAAGTAAGCAAATAAAAAAATAAAAACAAAGCTTGAAGTTGAAAATATCGGAAATATTAAATTTATGCTTCAAAGAGGACAGAGAATAATGAAAGAGTGCTGTTACATGTCTAGTTGCCCATGAGCTACAAGCCACCAGTGCTCACACTATCAAAGTGTGTGAATCATCAACTCCCTCTGCACTGAAGTGACTAAATCACCTCTGCACTAACATGAATGAATCATCAACTCCATTTGCACTACAGGAGTGAATCACCAGCTCTCTCTGCACTAAAGTGAATGAATCACCAACTCCCTTTACACTAATGTGGGTTTAACAGCGTCTGCAGTTTTAACTCCAGTCCTGGAGGACTGCAGTGTCTGTAGTTTTAACTCCAGTCCTGGAGGACTGCAGTGCCTGCAAGTTTAACTCCAGTCCTGGAGGACTGCAGTGTGTGCAGGTTTAACTCCAGTCCTGGAGGACTGCAGTGTCTGTAGTTTTAACTCCAGTCCTGGAGGACTGCAGTGCCTGCAAGTTTAACTCCAGTCCTGGAGGACTGCAGTGTCTGCAGGTTTAACTCCAGTCCTGGAGGACTGCAGTGCCTGCAGGTTTAACTCCAGTCCTGGAGGACTGCAGTGTCTGTAGTTTTAACTCCAGTCCTGGAGGACTGCAGTGCCTGCATGTTTAACTCCAGTCCTGGAGGACTGCAGTGTCTGCAGGTTTAACTCCAGTCATGGAGGACTGCAGTGTCTGTAGTTTTAACTCCAGTCCTGGAGGACTGCAGTGTCTGTACTTTTAACTCCAGTCCTGGAGGACTGCAGTGTCTGCAGGTTTAACTCCAGTCCTGGAGGACTGCAGTGTGTGCAGGTTTAACTCCAGTCCTGGAGGACTGCAGTGTCTGCAGGTTTAACTCCAATCCTGGAGGACTGCAGTGCCTGCAAGTTTAACTCCAGTCCTGGAGGACTGCAGTGTCTGCAGGTTTAACTCCAGTCCTGGAGGACTGCAGTGTCTGCAGGTTTAACTCCAGTCCTGGAGGGCCATAGTGCCTGCAAAATTAGTGGAAGCAATGACAGTAGTGGCTTTGCAAAAGTACTAGCTCTATTATTGGAATAAGCTTTATCTGTAACAGTAGATTTAGCAATAGCTGAAGCAGGAGCTGTGACTGTACCTGGAGCAGAAGCAGACTAGCAGGACCTGTAGCTGTAGGGGAAGCAACATGGAGTGTGGCTGTAGCTGTAGCAATAGCTATAGCTGTTGCAGTAACAATGTTTAATTCATTAGCAGTCATTTGAAGTCTATCCACGTGGTGAAAGCCAATAGCTGACTAGCTGTATTCAATTATCCCAGTGCTGTTTTCAAAATGGCTGTTTGATTTACAATCCTCATTTGAGTTTGGCACTGGCTGCCAGGTGCCAGCTGTTGCTGTGGAGACATGCCAAAATCTAAAGGGGGGGAGGTGGGTTGGAGAGTGAGGGGGGACGGGGGTTGAGAGAGAAAGAACAGGGAGATAGAAAGAGAGAGAAGGATCAGGGAGAGGGAAGGGGAAGGAGGATTTATCTCTGTATCCTGGGGAGTGATTTTTTAGGAGGGCGTGAGGGAACTCTTACTGAACTCCACCAGACAGTAATGCAGGTAAAACTTTAAAACTGTATGAGGAATGAAGCTTTTTCTCCCCATGGACTCTTCACACACACACACACACACACACACACGCACACACACACACAGACACACACACACACACACACACACACACACACACACACACACACAACACACACACACACACAAACCCACACACACACACACACACACACACACACACACACAAAGCAGGCAAACACTCAAAAGCGCACACACAGACACACACACACTCACACTGACACACACACACAAAGCAGGCAGTCACTCGAATGCACGCGCACACACACACACATACACACACACACACACACACACAATGAGATGCAGACCAGAGCATGGTGTAAAACAGTGTTTTATATGTGCGGAATGTTCCAGTTTTTAAGCTTTCCAGGAATGAGTAGGACGAGCATCTGCTACAGAGGAGGGAAAGCGTCTGTGCGCCTCCACCAGCTTCATTACAGCTCCGGCTCTCACTCAGACACTGTCACTCTGCCAGCCTGCCCTCCTCCTTGCCGTGTGTTTGTCCATATTCTCCCCTTCCTTTGGATTCTGAGTCAGTTTTTGACCGGCATGGTGTCTGCGCTGCCCCCGGTGGGGGGACGTGGCACTGAGCCAGGGCGGCTCTGGGTCGTGTCTGCCTTAGCGCGGCACCTCAGGTGAGGAAGACACACACCTCCTCCACTTCCTTGACGCTGTGCCGATTTTTGGCACAGAGAGAGAGGATGCAGCAGGGGAGGAAGAATGAGAAGATTAAAAAAAAAAAAAATCATGAAAAATTAACTGCAGACAAGAGAGTGGCATCTCCAACAACAGTTTGACGTGCTGATGGGAACATCTGCTGTCTCTATGGCAGGCCTTCCACATCCGAAAAGAGTCCAAGCCCTGCTCCAGCCGTGTTGCGGAGTGATGATGTCACGGCTCAGCTCCAGCCACGGTGTCGCAGGTTGATGACATGGAGCCTGGCTGAGTGAGATCAGTTCAAACACGCTTATATGTCTCCCCCCTGCTCTCCCAGGTTACAGACGAAAGGCTGTGACAGGCCCATGGAAGTCCTTTTTCATACACGGTTTTGGGGTTCTCGATTTTAAGTATTCTGCCCACCAGCACCCCTTCCTGGCAGCTGTCACACAGTCCAATCTGAGTGATGGCACACCTGACCCGGTACAGTTCCGAGTTCCACGCCGTACCGTGCCACATCCTGCATTTATATAACATGCTGCTGCATAATGCGCAGAGAGCGTTTGAATGGAAACTGTCCACATCACTGAGCGTCTGCAGTGCTTGTGTCCATGTGGCAGAGAAGGGCCACTGAGCCCCACCCCACCGGCCCTGGGGCTCCTGGGACCCCATACCCCAGACCTTACACACATGTCCATACCCCAGGGTTTGGGTACTGCCAGGACATTACACGTTCCCCCATACCCCAGGGTTTCAGTACTGTAGCATTAGTCTGCTGTGGTCTTCCGTCCTGTAAAATGTTTTTTTCAGATCTGACCACACCCCCACCTGACTGCAAACACACAATTCATCATGAATAAGAACAGGGGGGTCCAGCTTCTGAAACATTGTGTGTGTGTGTGTGTGTATATGTACATATGTGTATGTATATTTTTAAAACTTGAATGTGTGTGTCTGTCTCTTTGCACTCACGGCTCTGCACCATTGTTCATTTTTGACCCAGATCTAATGTTAAATAAAGTTTAAGACTGAATTTCACCACTATTCTCTGGTGCACCCCCATAACCCCACCCCCACCCCCCCCACCACCCCCTCACACAGCAGGGGGCACCCCCAAACTCACCCCCTTTCTCATGTAACACTGAAAGTTTCATGGAACCAACCTTAGTGCTCAACACTAACCCAAACAATTCAACACTGTGACACCGTACAAAGAGGTACAAAAATAACTACCAAACATAAAAGCAGAGGAAAAAACCAGACATTTCAAATAGAAAAATTAAATTAAATTACAAGGCAAATGGCAGTACTCACTTCATCTTAAAAAGAACAAATAAAAAATGCTTGCTGGGGGAAAAAGATTAAAGTTGGGAAAAAAACAACAAAAACAAAAGAAAAAAAACAACAAAAACTAAAAAGAAAAGCTATTCCTGGCATCTATATATATACTCTCTCTCTCTCTCGCTCTCTCTCTCTCTCTCTCAATATATATAAAACGTTTAAGTGCTGACAGTGATTTTAAGGACATCTGATCACTGTTTATGTCCACTTGGTTTATGTCCAATGCAGACACACATAAACACATACACACTCAATCTCACACACAGTAACACGTACACATACATACTCACACACAGTAACACCTACACACTCATACTCACACAGAGTACCACTTACACACACGTACTCACACACATATAGCTACACAGTAACTGTACACAGTCTGTCAGTCCGGGACGGAGCAGTTCTGAGTGTCATGTGCTCAGCCGGAAAGCGCTTCGTTGGTCCCGTTGGTCCTCTCACACTTTGTAGTAGATGTTGGCGGGGCTTTGGGGGGGCATCTCCTGCACGATGTAGACGGGGTGCCCGTAGTCGCCGCTCACCTTCTCGTAATGCGGGCAGAAGGCAGAATCAGAAGTCCGCAGCGGGATGATGATGTCACTGGGCTCCGAGCCATTGTTGTTGCTGCTCCCGGCGACGCCCCCAGCGACGGCCGACCCGCTGGCCCCGACCCCCACGCCGGCTCGCAGAGAGGACAGGGACAGCGGCGGGTGGCGGGATTCGGCCTGTTTGGCGCGGCGCCGGCAATAGCACACGGCACAGACCACGGCCACCACCAGCAGGAGGAAGGCGCAGCCGCTAGCCACGCCCGCTATCAGCACCACGCTGGAGAAGGGGAGGGGCCCACTGGACGCCCCCCCTGCCCCACCCCCGCCTGTGTGTGTGCCATTCCCCGCTGGACCTGGAGAACGAGAGCGAGTGTCAGTCAAACCAGCCAATCAAACAACCGGCATATCAAAAAAATAATTAAACATTAAGTGAAAAAATGATACACCAATCCAATAATCACTCAGGCAAAGAACCAATAAGCCAAAGGACAGGCCGATCAAACAACCAACCAATCAAAGAACTGGCTCTTATATTTCACTATTACTATTTCTTATACCTTTCCTTCTCCATTCTTGGAGCTGTGCAGATCCTCACTGTGGTACAAAGCTGCAGAGCCATTGCAGACGGTCTGAACGAGACTAAACCGCTTGTGCCCCTGAGCTTTTTGTTTTTGCATTTTTTGTTGTCAGCAAGTGAGCCTCACTAAATCTAGGCCTTTATGGGTCAGACTGATATATATTTTCTGCAGTGTGTGGTTAGCATTTTCTCTTCTCTACCCTATTATTGGCTCTGTGCACCTGCAGCAAAATTCAGTTCTACGTTTTGACTGAGCACACAAACACCTCTCTTAAAGGGGAATTCCACCGAAATAAACACTTAGATAATTACTTTACAATATCTGGCCATCTATAATATTTACCCAAGCTCTGTTGCTCTAGGTCACATCATTGAAGATTCACAATACTGTGGAATATATTTGAATGAGATTCACTGTATGAATATTGTGGGAATGATTCATGATAAGAGTACTAGTAAGGTTGATGAGTATGTATGAGTATTGCAGGATCTTTTCATAGTATGATGGTGGTGTATGAGTGCTCTGGGATGGATTCGTTATACATTCGCTGTATGAGTACAGTGGGACTGATTCATTATAGGTGTGGCGTATGAATACAGAGTAATGTGGGACCGATTCGTGATGAGATTCGCTGTATGAGTACAGTGGGACTGATTCATTATAGGTGTGGTGTATGAATACAGAGTAATGTGGGACCGATTCGTGATAAGATTCGCTGTATGAGTACAGTGGGACTGATTCATTATAGGTGTGGCGTATGAATACAGAGTAATGTGGGACCGATTCGTGATAAGATTCGCTGTATGAGTACAGTGGGACTGATTCATTATAGGTGTGGCGTATGAATACAGAGTAATGTGGGACCGATTCGTGATAAGATTCGCTGTATGAGTACAGTGGGACTGATTCATTATAGGTGTGGCGTATGAATACAGAGTAATGTGGGACCGATTCGTGATAAGATTCGCTGTATGAGTACAGTGGGACTGATTCATTATAGGTGTGGCGTATGAATACAGAGTAATGTGGGACCGATTTGTGATAAGATTCGCTGTATGAGTACAGTGGGACTGATTCATTATAGGTGTGGCGTATGAATACAGAGTAATGTGGGACCGATTCGTGATAAGATTCGCTGTATGAGTAAAGTGGAACTGATTCATTATAGGTGTGGCGTATGAATACAGAGTAATGTGGGACCGATTCGTGATAAGATTCGCTGTATGAGTACAGTGGGACTGATTCATTATAGGTGTGGTGTATGAATACAGAGTAATGTGGGACCGATTCGTGATAAGATTCGCTGTATGAGTACTGAGCTCTGAGGGAATGACTCGGCGGGTCAGTGATAATCAGATGTGTCGTGCTCCACTGGCGCATCAGAATTCCTAGCACAGCTCCCCTCTCTCTTCCTCTTCCAAACTCATCCCTCCGTCCCTCCCTCCCTCCCTCCTTTGTCTCTGCTCTCTCTCGCTCTCTGACCCTTATTACCGCGGGACAGAACGGCCTTCAGTGGCAGTAGTGAGACTCCATCCTGTCAGCCTCAGACCGATAGGGAGAGAAAGGAGGGAGAGAGAATGGGAGGGAGAGACAGAGAGGGGGACAGAGAAAGAATTAGACAGAGGGAGAGAAAGATAAAGGGCTGCTCTACACACTGACTAACTGAAGTAGACAGAACAAGCTCATCTCCTACGGGGAGGAGGACAAGTTGGGTCTCTGCCCACCCCAGCCGTGAAATCTGTTCATCATCCCTTCATCCCTTCATCCTCTCCTTTTCTCCACCTCGCTTCTGCGTTCGCCATCTGTTCACCCTCTCCTCTCCTTCGCTCTGGCATACCTGTGTTCTTGGGGTGCCCTGAGTTCTGGTCCGTTTTTGGAGGTTTGGGGGGCAGGCCATAGGGAGCTGTTGGGCGACACACACTTTCATACACTGACCACACACTGACTGATATGGACACACACAATAACCGCACAGTGAACACACACTGACCACGCAAAGACCACACACTGACCAACACAGCCACACATGTTCACACACTGACCACACATTGACTGATACAGACACACACAGTGACCGCACAGCGAACACACACTGACCGATACAGCCAAACACACTAACCGCACAATGACCACACAATGACCACACAAATTTTTACACATGGACCACTACAATAACACATTCTGTTACTTATTTGTGTGTTTGTGTGTGTTTTCGCTCCTGTATGTGTTTGTTTGGTTTGTGTTTGTATGTTGGATATATGTGTATGAGTGTGAGTAATCCAAGGTAATGGTGATGATAATGATGGTGACGATAATGATGACGATGTTTGTGATTGTGATGCGGACGGTTATAAGCTACTCACTTTGTCCCACTTTCAGCACCACCTTCATCCCACGAGTCACACACACGCCCCCCCTCATGCTCTCCAGCCCCTGCCGCGTGCCGTCCGAGGTAGCTGTGGAGGGAAGAGGATGAGGGACGGAAGAGAGAAGAGGTGGGTGGAGGAGTGTAGGACAGGGGGTAGGAGAGAGAACATCACTGTCAACTTTACAAAACAGGCCAATCAATCAATCAATCAATAAACCAGCCAATCAGACGCAGTCACATGGACCAATCAAGCAAACCAATCACACACAATACAGTGCAACTAGCCTCAACATTACAGTGATGCTAATAACCGACCAATCACACAGTCATACTAACCAATAACCCAACCAATCACAGGCATATTAATTATCCAATCACACGCAGCACAGTGTAACCATGTTCACCATTACAAAAATGCTAATCAACCCATAATCCACTGGTCCAGACTCCAGCACTCCAACCCATGCTCCACACTGCTGCCCACCGTTCTTTGCCAGCTACTCAACACTGAGCCATTTCTCTTCTCCTGTCTCCTTTCACCTTCTCCTCTGCAATCTCGAGAGGAAGCACATCTGTCTTTCATTTCCACTCAAACAGAGAAAACAAAACTGTCTGCTCTCTGCTCTCTCAGACAGGGCCACAGAGTAAACAATGCACAAAGAGAGGAGTTTTATACATCTCACCTCTCTCTACAGGAGAGGCGTGACAGGAATACAGCACACAGATGACGATGTGACACAGAGCAGAAAATGGATAAAAATCAGTGAGTATGAGGAAAAGAGAACACGGCGAAAAAAAAAGACAATATGAAAAAGGAGGAAAAGTACAGAGAAGCAATGTGGCAGGAACGAATGGGGAGGAAAATAGACAGCAGACAGGAACATACAGAGATACAATTCACACACATGCAAACACACACACACACACACACGTACACACACACTGATGTGGAACACAGCTGGGAGATGGCTTGGTGGAAAGCAGCAATCACCTAAACAATTCCCCCCCCCCCCCCACCTCTCAACCCTCTCTCCTTCATACTGGGCAGCCACAGTGTACCTGTCTGCATCATATGTGCAGTCGCTGTCTACCTGTCTGCATCATATATGCAGTCGCTGTGTACCTGTCTGCATCATTTGAGCATTACATACAGGTCCACACATACACACACACACACACACACCACATACACAGTGCACTAGCTCACACACACACACACACAAGTAAAGAGCACATGCACCCACACACTCTCACATACATACACCCACACACACTGTACACACACACACACACCACTTACACAGTGCACTCACACACACACTCACATTCTCAGAAACATAAAGACCACATACACCCACATACTCTCACACACACATATACACCCACACACACACACACCACTTACACAGTGCACTCGCACACACACTCACACTCTCAGAAACATAAAGACCACATACACCCACATACTCTCACACATACATATACACACACACACACCACATACACAGTGCACTCACACACACGCTCACACTCTCAGAAACATAAAGACCACACACACCCACATACTCTCACACACACATATACACCCACACCCACACACACACACTACATACACACAAAGAGCAGTGAGTCCAGTCACAGTCTCCAGGTTATCAGCTGTGTCCTTGAGCGTGTAAGTAATGAAAAACTACTCGGCTCCAGCGTACGCTTTCAGAACAAGAACAGGTAGAGTGTGTGAACTGTATCCATTTCCCTCAGACGCCTGTTTTTCATGGCATTAGAGACACGCTGGCCCTGTTATCATCCACTCAGGCAGGTTAATTAAAGCTGATTCGCCCGAGGGACAGGGCTCACTCATCTGAAGGCTGTGCTTGAGACCGTAGTCTCACACACGCAGCTAAGGATCCTGCGTGTTTCTAATGTCAGGGATTCTCACACAAGCTGCTCAGAGTCAATGTTCATATGCATCTCAGGTCTCACGCAGATTACAAAACACATTACTCAGCCTGTTTACACAAGCATTTCACACACACATACACACACAGCCCGGCAAACACACACACACACACACTCATTCTTACACAAACCCAGACACACACTCTCTCACACACACATACACACACACACACAGCCCGGCAAACATACACATAAACACACACACACACTTATTCTGACACAGACACACTCATTTACACTCATTCTTACACACACACACACACCCAAACACACACACACTCACTCTTACACAAATACACACACAGCCCGGTAAACAGACACAGAAACACTCACTCACACACACACACATACACTCATTCTTACACAGACACAAACACACACACACGCAGCCAGGCAAACACACACATAAACACACACACACATACATACACTCACACACAAAAACATTTACTCTGACACAGACACACACTCATTCTAACACACACACACACACACACACACACACACACACAAACACACTCACCGATGATGTAGTAGTCTCTGTGTGTGTGGAACTCATGTCCCCACAGGTTGGGGCTGAACTCCTGGAACTTGATGGTGAAGCGGGTGTCGCTGTGTGGGCGGTCGCAGGTCAGCAGCACGTTGGGGCTCCCCATGACCTCGCAGCGGTCGGCCTGCTCGCGCGTGGACACCAGGTACAGCTTGTAGTACTCGTACTCCGGGGGGGCCCGGGGGCCGGCGGGGGACGAGGCCGGGCAGATCAGGTCCAGCCGGTCCCCGATCTGTGGGTACAGCACGTACCCCCGCTCGTCCCCAAACCTGCGGACACAATGGGGTTATAGCACCCGTTACTGCAGCGAAATGCCTGTTGCAGCGACTGCAGTCACCTGCGCAGCTGAGAGCAGCAGGTCGATATTTACCCACCTGCTCTGTGGCTGCAGATACATACTTCATAAATCACCACCCGGCAAAATCAACATTTCATAAATGCTGCTGAATTTCAAAGGAAATGTGATATTAAATTAAATATCACAAACATTAATGCATTTTCAGCCAAGCTGCTCAATCATCATTCAATCGCAGTAAAATGTAAAGTAAAATGAGCCCTTCTGAGCTCACCTCCCAGCCCACACCAGAAAACTACCCAGAGGCTGCGCACATATTCCCTTGCTTAGACATCAGCTAAAATCACAACCTTAAATGTGGGGATATAACTCTGTGAGAGGGTGTGGTTATGTGGGGGTGTCTCTCTCTGTGAGAGGGTGTGGTTATGTGGGGGTGTGGCTCTGTGAGAGGGTGTGGTTATGTGGGGGTGTGGCTCTGTGAGAGGGTGTGGTTATGCAGGGGTGTGGCTCTGTGAGAGGGTGTGGTTATGTGGAGGTGTGGCTCTGTGAGAGGGTGTGGTTATGTGGGGGTGTGGCTCTGTGAGAGGGTGTGGTTATGTGGGGGTATAGCTCTGTGAGAGGGTGCGGTTATGTGGGGGTGTGGCTCTGTGCGAGGGTGTGGTTATGTGGAGGTGTGGCTCTGTGCGAGGGTGTGGTTATGTGGAGGTGTGGCTTTGTGAGAGGGTGTGGTTATGTGGGGGTATAGCTCTGTGTGAGGGTGTGGTTATGCGGGGGTGTGGCTCTGTGAGAGGGTGTGGTTATGTGGAGGTGTGGCTCTGTGTGAGGGCATTGTTATACAGGGCTATAAGAGAGGGTGGGATCATTTCTATTTATACCTTTCACCACTCAGGACAGCTGTTAGTCACAGACAGTCAGAACTCTCAAGCCATTTCTTATTCTGTAGGAACAGCTCTAACTGTAGCACTGATCTCAATGCTGGGAACTGCTTTTACTGTAACACTGATCTCCACACTAGGAAAACCTATTACTGTAGCACTGATATCCACACTGGGAACAGTTTTTTACTGTAGCACTGATCTCCACACTGGGAACAGCTTTTTACTGTAGCTCTGATCTCCACACTGGGAACAGCTTTTTACTGTAGCACTGATATCCACACTGGGAACAGCTTTTTACTGTAGCTCTGATCTCCACACTGGGAACAGCTTTTTACTGTAGCACTGATCTCCACACTGGGAACAGCTTTTTACTGTAGCACTGATATCCACACTGGGAACAGTTTTTTTACTGTAGCTCTGATCTCCACACTGGGAACAGCTTTTTACTGTAGCACTGATCTCCACACTGGGAACAGCTCTTACTGTAACAGAGATGTCCACACTGGGAACAGCTCTTACTGTAGCACTGATTTCCACACTGCGAACATCTCTTACTGTAGCAGTGATCTCCACACTGGGAACAGCTCTTACTATAGCACTGATCTCCACACTGGAAACAGCTTTTTACTGTAGCTGTGATCTCAACAATGGGAACAGCTCTAACTGTAGCACTGATTTCCACACTGGGAACAGCTTTTACTTTAGCACTGATCTCCACACTGGGAACAGCTCTAACTGTAGCACTGATTTCCACACTGGGAACAGCTTTTACTTTAGCACTGATCTCCACACTGGGAACAGCTCTAACTGTAGCACTGATTTCCACATTGAGAACAGCTTTTACTGTAGCACTGATCTCCACACTGAGAACAACTTTTACTGTAACACTGATCGCCACACTGGGAACAACTCTTACTGTAGCACTGATCGCCACACTGAGAACAGCTTTTACTGCAGCACTGATCTCCACACTGAGAACAGCTTTTACTGTAGCACTGATCTCCACACTGGGAACAGCTCTTACTGTAGCACTGATCTCCACACTGGGAGCAGACCTTACTGTAGCACTGATTTCCACAATGGGAACAGCTCTTACCGTAGCATTAATCTCCACACTGTGAACAGCTCTTACTGTAGTACTGATCTCCACACTGGGAACAGCTTTTACTGTAGCACTGATCCCCACACTGGGAACAGCTCTTACCGTAGCATTAATCTCCACGCTGTGAACGGCTCTTAGTGCAGCACTGATCTCCACACTGGGAGGTGGCAGGTTAGACAGGTATGACTCTCATACAAGAGTGACGTACTTCCTTTCAATTTGGATTACTACTTTCACCTTGGACTGACCTTCAGTGATTGTTTAGAAAATACTGCAAGCAGTCTGAGAGTGCGTGGGTTTTGCTCCACCGAACTGCGGTTCTTTTGTCAGGCCCAACACACAAATACACACACAGACGCACAGACACAGACACACACACTCTCTCTCCCTCATGCCTTTCATTTCCTGAGTGCTTATTCATTATTTGTTTATATGCTGGCCAATTTCTCTCCTTTCTTCCCGTCACACTACAGTTACGATTGACAAAGATAGAGACAGAGAGGGAGACAATAGCCCACGTTACACAATATCTGTGTTGGGTTTATCAGTTTTATGCTGCTGTGTGTCGATACATACAGAACCGTACTTTTAAATAGGCTACTTTAGCCTTTCAGCTACGAACTGTTAGAACAGCAACAGGAGTTCCTGTCAACTAAAACAGACACACACCTTACACACACATGTGTCATGGCAGCTGCTATCAGTAGCATGGAGTTCACTTGCTTTGCCTTAGAATCCCACACATTTTCTGTCACGGCATACAGGAGAGGGAAAATGAATATCATGACCTAATAAAACCAGATGAAATTGATGAAAAGTGCGGTGGACTGTGAGAGAACTGACTGTGTGCTTTTATTGACGTGTCTGAAAAAGCAGGAGAAATTTCACACATGGGAATATGAGAAATAATTGTTGTCGGAAGCAGACATCAGAGGCAACAAAGAATGCAAATCTGAGTGTTTGAAAAGTCTGAAGATCAAATTAAAGCAGAATACAGGCATACAAGCCAACTCATAATCCCTTTCATAAAAGAGAACACACACACACACCTGCAGCTCAAAACAGCTGCCATGCACACACACACACACACACCTACAGCTGTAAACACAGGCCACACACACATACACACCTACAGCTGTAAACACAGGCCACCCACACACACACACACACACACACATGCACACACAGTGAGTACAGTCAGTTTTAAATGGCTTTGCCTGGGGTCAGATAGGGGGTCACTTTAAAACTAGGTTGACCATTTGCATGTGAAATCGCAGTGTACATATATATGTGAGCGTGTGTGAGTGTGCATGTGCATTTGTTTTTTTTTTTGTGTAAGTGTGTGTGTGTGTGTGTGTGTGTGTGTACGTGTAGTAGTAGTAGTTGTAGTACTTTGTCCAATTTCATCCAAACATCTGGCTTGGTGGGCAGGGTTTAACTGGTCTAACGAGGACATCAAATGAGGACAACCATTCCCTGGGGCTAGACCACTGCACCCTTAGTGCACCGTATGTGTGTGTGTGTGTGCAGTGCACCTCCAATGCATCGCAGCCCTAACACAACCTAACGAAACCCTAACACTGCCTTAACACCGCCTAACGTGGCCCTAAGGTAGCCCTAACGCAGCCCTACAGCGCTGAGCCGCCCTTGCGTTTGGATACATTTGCATTAGAAATGCACTCAGCACTGTGAAACTAACTCCACTGGGAGAGTGGAGAACTGCACCCAAACATCAACCTCAAACCAAGAGGAAAAATGAGAAAAATGAATAACTCTAAAAATATAAACTGCTTTTGTTTTGGGGGACTGAGGAGCAGAAGGGAGGGGATATGAGAGACAGACAGAGGGAGAGAATACTCACCCCCCCTTTCCCTTCCCTCCCCCCTGTCTTTATCCACCACCTCTTCCCCATCCCTCGCTCCCTCTCTGAGCCTCTCTCTCGCTCCCTCTCTGAGCCTCTCGCTCCCTCTCTCGAGAATGAACAATTTTCCTTTTTGAGTTGTTGAATAAAATGTTCGCACTAATGAGCAGATTGACTGACAGTTACACAATATGACAAAGCGAGGGAGATGGAGGGAGAGAAGGGGGGAGGGAGGGAGGGAAGGAGAGGGGGAGAGAGGGAGGAAGGGGGGCAACTGAAGGCAAATGTATTGAAAGTGAGTAAAGGGGAAGTATTTGACTGACAGAGGGACGCGGCTTCTCTCTGGACAGGCATACAAGTGAATGGGAAACAAGGGAAGAGGAGAAGATGTGCAATGAAGAGAAGTAAAAAAAAAAAAACTCCTTACAAGATACTGTGAGATCATCATTGAGCGACCAAAGAGTGAGTGATGAGGTATCACTGTGAGACTGGGAACTGAGAGACAGACAGACAGACAGGCAGGGTGGGATCTGGACAGGGTTTACCTGGGGGACCAAGACACTGTCCAGCCCAGGCACCATCAGAATAAAATAACATACATCAGCCATGAAAAGTCCCTATCATACTCATCAATACTAGAATGCACAGGCCCCTATGCACAGTCTTACTTTAGACCAGAGCACACAAGCACAAACTCCTCTACGCACAGTCTACAGGATAACACAAGAGGACAACACAAATGAACAGATGTGTGGTAGGCAACAGGGGACATGATAGCTACGGCACTAACGCGGCCTGTAACCGTGTGTTACAGCTGGAATTGAGCGTGCGGACCAGGATTCCATTACAGATGATTCAAATTGTTCTCTCGTCCAGTAAAACGCCCTATTGTTTGACTGCATTTGCTGTGATTAAAGGAGAGAGTGATTTAAAATGCATAAAGTTATCAGTGGGGAAGTGAGAGGGGATTTAGTGAGAGTGAGAGATGAGTTTAGGGAGGGGGGTGGGGGGGGAATTAAGAGGTAGAATAATTTCAGGTCTGACAGAGAAGGAGATAGATATTCTTTCTGCCTTAAATTTGAGGGAGAGATCTTTTGTTGCAAGATGAAGAGAGGAAAGGGGAAGAAAGGAAAGGAGGAGAGGAATGGAGAGACAAGAGGAGAGGGAGTGAAACATTAAAAAAAAACTGCCTACAGGATGTTTAACCCTGAGCTGGAATCTAGCCAAGCAGAAACCAACTGCATTACTGTCTTTTTTTCCCTGGACACTTTTACAGACAAAAAGGAAGGAGAGAAAGATCAACACAGAGAAAATGAGAGAAGAATTTTGAGTGGTAGTGTAGCATAACGGTTAGAGAGCTGGGTTTGTAACTCAGAGGTTACAGTATAGTATAATGGTTAGGGGGCTGGGTTTGTAACTCAGAGGTTACAGTATAGTATAATGGTTAGGGGGCTGGGCTTGTAGCTCAGAGGTTACAGTATAGTATAATGGTTAGGGGGCTGGGTTTGTAACTCAGAGGTTACAGTATAGTATAATGGTTAGGGGGCTGGGTTTGTAACTCAGAGGTTACAGTACAGTATAATGGTTAGGGAGCTGGGCTTGTAGCTCAGAGGTTACAGTATAGTATAATGGTTAGGGGGCTGGGTTTGTAACTCAGAGGTTACAGTGTAGTATAATGGTTAGGGAGCTGGGCTTGTAGCTCAGAGGTTACAGTATAGTATAATGGTTAGGGGGCTGGGTTTGTAACTCAGAGGTTACAGTGTAGTATAATGGTTAGGGAGCTGGGCTTGTAGCTCAGAGGTTACAGTATAGTATAATGGTTAGGGGGCTGGGCTTGTTGCATAGTGTAGTATAATGGTTAGGAAGCTGAGCTTGCAGCTCAGAGGTTACAGAGTAGTATAATAGTTAGGGAGCTGGGCTTGTCGCTCAGAGGTTACAATGTAGTATGATCAAGACAGATGGAAAGAAGGACAAAAAGGACAGAAAATGTACTTGCAACTCGTATTATTAATATAAAAACTATCCAATTATTTACAATATTAATTTATTTATAAAATAAAAACAAAGATAGTACTACCGCAGGATTTCAAAAACATACCTCTACACTATCATAACTGCATACTGATACTGCTTAATATACCTTTTACATTCGATACATGACCCTATCATTAGAATCTAAAATCAGTCATGTTATTTCAAGCTCATACAAATATTAGATAGCTCACATGTTCGTTTGCCGACAAGTGAACAGGTTAACTGCCAAGCAATATATATAAATGTTCACGAATACATGTTATTATCTCTGACGGTCTCATTCAAGATGAAACATTGGCTGGGCAGGTGCCAAAGTGTTGATACATAAGGGACATATTATTTATTAATAATACATGAGACTGGTATCATATCATCTCACCTGTCGTCTTCTTCTTCTTTTTTTTTTTTATTAAAAAACGTGTCATGTCCTCCTGAACTCGTCGCTTAGCCATTTTAATATATATATAACAATGATATTACTAGCGCGGGATACAAAAACAGACCTCTACACTATCACAACTGCATACAAGTTACTGCTTTACCTTTTATATTCAATACGTCACCCTCTCTTTTGAAACTAAAAGCGGTCATGTTACATAAAGCAAATAAATATGTTAGATAGCTCACATGTTCGTTTGCTCAAAACTGAACAGCTTAGCTGCCAAGCAATATATACAACATGCTCAAAAACACGTGAACATGTTATTATCTGCGACGGTCTCATTCAAGATTAAACATTGTCTGAGCTGTGTTACAATTTTGTTAAATAAGGGACATATTATGTTTTAATAATACTAGACTGGTTATCATCTCACCTGACGTTTTCTTCTTCGTCACTAAAAAACTTCTAAGGTCCTGCTGAAAAGGTTACTTAGCCATTTTAAAACGTACCATCTGCAATTCTCGTCTAAAGCAAAACTCACCGTGAAGTTGCATTGGCCAATGAGAAGCATGCATTTGCAGGCTCCAATCAAATGAGCAGTAAGCAATCAAATGCAACAAAGGCGCAGAGGGTACAAAACAACAAAAACTGGACCGTAATAACGAAAGATTGACATTTAAATATCGCTGAGGTTTTGTCTTTTTTCGATTAGGCGATAAATAGCGTAGCTAATTCCATTAAAGCAAAGAGGATGGGAAAGGAGAATACAGTTTTACAAGGAGGATGGTGATGGTCAACTCGAGCCCTGTGTATAATGGTTAGGGTGCTGGGCTTGTAGCTCAGAAGTTACAGTGTAGTATAATGGTTAGTTAGCTGGGCTTGTAGCTCAGAAGTTACAGTCTAGTATAATGGTTAGTGAGATGGGCATGTAGCTCAGAGGTCTGGTGAGCACATTTATATTAAGTTAAGAAAAAAAAAACTTTACTTAAGAGACATGGATGCCCCCCTGAAACTACAAAAAGGAAAATCTGGTGTGGAATCACTGGACAGATAACCACCTCCCACACTTTATGAGGGACGAGTCGGGCTGCTACTTCACATCAAATGTGCTACACTGGTCTGGCGGAGACTGAACTTGTTAAAAACAAAACAATAACAATTTTTACATTGTAAAATCTCAGCATTCAAACACCCACGCACATCAAACGCCCGACTTGTAGCACAGTTATGAAGTGGATTTGACTGTGGGGTACATGATGCTTCTGTAACAATTCTCTTAACATGGAGAGTTTTTGTGCTTGTGGAACACTATCGGGTTAGCACAAGATCTGTGACAGGGCTGGAGGTCAAAGGTTGATCTCAGGAGTGAGGATATTCTATCTCAGGCTCTGTTTATTTATTTCAGTCTAAATTTTTTCAATTAGAAACACTTAGCCTCATTAACTACCCTTTTATCCAGAGCCAATTAGACTGGGATTCATTAATGATTTAAGAGCAGGGGAAGATTAAACTTTAATGTGCGACTGGAGAAGGACCACTGTAGTACAACTTATCCCCCGGTGCTGCACTCAAATCATTTAAACTCTTTTACACTCATTTGCTGAGGAGAACGTTCCCTGCGGCCTGTCAAAACTCTTCTGCGGCTCTGAGCACCAACTCAGGCCTTTGTAGAAGTGTTAGCGCTACAGCACACTGCAAGGCAATCTGCTGTCAGCCTTAGCATTACAGCACTGAGCAATCTGCTTTTACCGTTAACATTACAACGCAGAGCAGTTTTCACAGTTCGGAGCATTAGCAGGCTTGCATTGCAACAAAGAGCAGAGCAGTTTGTTAGCAGGGTTAGCTTTACAGAGCAGCACATAGCACTACATTAGCAGGGTTAGTGTTACAGCACAGAGCACAGCGGTTTGGCAGCAGGTTTAGCATTACATTGCAGAACAGAGCAGTTTGGCAGCAGGGTTAGCGTTACAGCACAGAGCAGAGAATTTTGGCAGCAGGGTTAGCGTTCCAGCCCAGAGCAGAGAAGTTTGGCAGCAGGGTTAGTGTTCCAGCACAGAGCTGAGCAGTTTGGCAGCAGGGTTAGCGTTCCAGCACAGAGCAGAGCAGTTTGGCAGCAGGGTTAGCGTTACAGCACAAGAGCAGAGCATTTTGGCAGCAGGGTTAGCGTTCCGGCACAGAGCAGAGCAGTTTGGCAGCAGGGTTAGCGTTCCATTGCAGAGCAGAGCAGTTTGGCAGCAGGGTTAGCGTTACAGCACAGAGCAGAGCAGTTTGGCAGCAGGGTTAGCGTTCCAGCACAGAGCAGAGCAGTTTGGCAGCAGGGTTAGCGTTCCATTGCAGAGCAGAGCAGTTTGGCAGCAGGGTTAGTGTTCCAGCACAGAGCAGAGCAGTTTGGCAGCAGGGTTAGCGTTCCAGCACAGAGCAGAGCAGTTTGGCAGCAGGGTTAGCGTTACAGCACAGAGCTGAACAGTTTGGCAGCAGGGTTAGCGTTACAGCACAGAGCAGAGCAGTTTGGCAGCAGGGTTAGCGTTACAGCACAGAGCAGAGCAGTTTGGCAGCAGGGTTAGCATTACATTGCAGAGCAGAGCAGTTTGGCAGCAGGGTTAGCGTTACAAAACAGAGCAGAGTAGTTGAGCAGCAGGTTTAACGTTACAGCACAGAGCAGTTGAGACACAGAGATCTCTCAGTGGAACGCTGACATAAATTTGAAGGGGTCAGAGCAGAGTAACATGGGCTTGCAGAATGGGAACACATTGACCTTTCTTTGAAGGACATCTGATCTTATGTTCGTGACACATGCAACGAGCAAGAGAAACAGAAAGAGAAGGAGAGATGAAGAGAAGAAGGGGGAGGGGGAGAAAGGAAAGGGGACATCTGGAAACAAAATGTAACAACCATATTCAGCGCCCAAAAAGCAAATGCACACACAAACTCAAATTGTCTCTCACATATAAACTCTTAATCACAAACACACTCACATACACACTTTCTCGAGTACAGTCAAATGCACTGTAATACATAAACAAGCACACACACCATCACACACACACAATCACATGCACAGTCTCTCTCTCACACACACAAAATAAAGACAGATTCCTACTGCACACAGTAGCGTGACAAGAGCCCGGCCAATAAGAATGGCCGACATGGGACTCCATGGTAACTGACAGTTGACCAGCTGAGTGGTCAGGGTGAGAGAGACAGGGGGTGGACAAAGAGAGCCCATCTCTGGCTTTGCAGATAACACCTGGGTACAAGCAGAGCACAGGAGCAAGAGACAAGCCCAAGCTACCAAACGCTTGCAGAATTACACATCTTAAGCTTCTCCAAGGCCAGCCTCGGGAGCACTCCAGTCTAACAGATTGTGCCTGAAAGTCCTGGCAGACACGGAAAAATGAATGAATGCCATTTTTTATTCTGTTCCAGTGTGTGTTCATTGATCAAAGGCACAGGAGATCTCTGGTTGTCATACGAGTGAACGTGATTCTTGTGAACGTTAATCTCATTCGCCACTTGTGCTGTCCCAGTGGATTTCGTTTTGGTGCCAAATACTCTTGATGGTAGGGAATTACACAGAGGGCGAGCGATTAGCAGCCAAAGTCGTAGAGCAATTATATAAAAAAACATATTAAATTGAATATTTGATGCTTATTTTATCTGAAAAGATTTCTGTGATATCTGCGTCAGGACAAAGTTATTTTTTAAAGCCGAACCGCTGCTGCCACTCATCTGTGCAAAACTGATACCACATAGTTCCGAAATATAGACGACTGAAGGTAATATGCTCTATTTTGACCATTTAAGCCATATGTTAGGAGGGCCCTCTGTAAGAAAGCACTTAAGCTCCCCGTGTTACGGTACCTTTAAGTTACAACTTCAGAAACAATACAAGGGTTCAAAGTCTGACGTAATTTTCACCGGAAACAAACCTGCGCTTGGCCAAGTGGGCCTGAGAGAGACCATCACCATGGTGAATAATAACCGACCAGAAGCCCCGCGCCAGTCATACCCGTCTGCCAAAAACTATAATGGCCGACCTACGCAGAACAAGAATTCACAGTTGCTTCTCGCCCGTGCTCTGTGGGGCGGAGATGTAGGCTACACCAAGCATTTAAACACCGACCACCGCTCTGTAATTAATGCCCATTACAGTCCCCTCAGTCGCACAAGACACGATACCACAGAACTGACGAAAGGATGTGACACACAACTAACATATGTTATTATGCACTTGTGGGAACAGATTGATAGGCAATATTTCTTGAATATATATTTTAAGATTGATCGAAAAAGGATTGGATAACTATGCCAGAGTGGCCCCATTCAGAATCACCGCTGTGCCCATCTAGAAGACAATGCAGATTTGCGAAAGAGGAACACCGTCAAAGCCAAGGTGAAACACAACTACAATGAGAGCACTTTCGGTCCAAGCTCGCTTGAACTCCTAAACAAACCTTCGAAAGCTGAGCTGTGACTCTCCTCACAGATGCACAGGCCCATAGAAACGTTCGTTTTAGTAGCTACTGTATCCAAATCGTTTCAGCTGAAGGACACACATAGCCTAAGACATAACACTTTTCTATCCAGCCCTCAGGAGTTATTAAAGAGTCTAATATAGGCTACAACCAGTATCCAGCAAAAACAACAACAACAACAACAATAATAATAATAATAATAATAATAATAATAAAGACTTCTATATTCCACCAACAAAGCGCTCAAGGAAAACTTGGAACAAGCTAAACTAACCCTCTTGAGTCATCTCGGTTCCAGCAAGGCATCATCCTATCAATTCACCCTAGGCAATCAGGTAGGATGCTTCAGATACAAAACGAATTTGAAGGCAGGGAAAGCACGAACTTACATATGAAGGAGGATTCCCGAACACAATAGGTTATTTGCTGGATATGCATCTAGGAGTTTGCCAGTATAAAGCAAACCGTATGTGCATACCGATGTATGGTATGCATACATTCATATATGCGCATATGTCCAATATGCATACGACATAACAATAAACCTACCTTTTGTTCAAAGAGTTCCAGTACACCGGCTCCATGTTGGTGGCTGAGATTCTGAGTAAATCCACAAGGAACACTGCCAGAATTGGCAGTCCATTTGCGCCCCTCCGGTTTGCCATTGTCACCCCTGAACTCGGTCTTTCCTCTCCCATCAGCGGCACTGGAAAACCCTTTGGACAAAGACTCACTCACGCAGCCGTACGAAAAGTTCAATAAATCCAACCGCGCGTACAGAGATGGCGTGACTGTGTCAACCGCATCGGCATACACGCTTCCCAAAAAAAAAAAAAAAAAAAAAACGCACACACACACACGAGTACAAACAAATAAGCAAAATTACAAATGAGACTTTAACAGTGATGTTTTAAAATGCCAGAAGTAGGTCAACGAAAAAACAACGTTTTTGTCTTAGGGAAAACAAAGTTTATGTCCCAGAGTCCAGAATGTTAATTCAGTTTCATGTTTGCATTATTATATTATGTGTTCGCGAGGACACCGTGCACAGCTCCCCTCCTCTTCCGAACAAACTAATTTCGCTCTTTTAAGGAAAGCTCATTCAATCCATGTCGTTTTTAAATAATCAACTGAATTATAAATTGTTTCTGTGTATCCTAAGGGACAAAGCGGACTCTCACCCTTTCAGTTTTCCGTGGCTTCTGGTAGAGAAAAAAATCCAGAACATTGGGAACTATGACAACTATTTAGGATCTAAGTGGTTACTGTCCCCTTTGCGTTTCCATCATTAAAATCCAAGGAGCAGCGCGTTCCTTCGTCCCAACATACCTACAGCTAAAATTTCGCCTTTCCCCGCGGAATTCGATTGGAAATGTTCTCATACAATTGACAATCAACTCATTCCTTTTGTGTTCTCTTTAGCATATAGAGACTCATGCAAAGAACATACAAACTCGTTCACCGTCTGCTATTCCCTGATCCTGCAGCACATGACTTAAGTTTTACGAGACGCAAGACATAAAATGATGAAAAAAAAAATAGGTAGGCGAAACTGAGGCAGTCGGGAATGGTCAATTTTGGTTCAAAAATATAAAAAATATAAATAGCCTGAAACGTTAACAGCCGGCTTCATTCAGCCCAGTCCGTCGCCAACTCCGACATTTGGATTCGATTCATTCCTTCATAATCGGTCCTTCTCTTGTTCCAAGTCCCGCTCACGCGCCCATCACTCCAAAGGTACTGGCAGGCAGTCTGTTTGTCTCAGGGGGAGGGAGAGGGGGTGGGATGTGTTTGTTTAGGGAAAAACAGCTCGAATCCGATATTTCGCGTGATAGAGGCGCAAATACCGCGCGTATGGGAGTTCTTTCGAGGACAAAGGTCTATTTTTTCATCCCTATTTTCATCGACTCGACCTTTCTCATCCAGTCCCGTTCTCTCTTGAACACATTCCAGAAAAGCCAGGCAGACATAGTGTGGGATCCGCAGAATGCTAGATGCGCAAGGGAACGATGTAGGGCAGATTTGTTCCCTTTTTTCAAAAAAAACTATCCACCCCCCAACGGCCTGACACAAATCACACTCCGTTTTTTTAAACAAATGTGAGTGTCAGTACTAAGAAAATCCCTAAGTGACCACAGCGCCCCCAGCGGTTTTTCAAAACACGGTCATTGTGGTTGTTTCATTCTTTGGCCAAGAGCGCTGTCCACTTGAAATAATTAAAATAATGATTTTGAATTATCTGGCAAAATTACGAGCTTGATTGGTGTGATTGGCCTGAATTCGTCATCAGACTAGTCATGCTCTTTACCCCTTGTCCCTGATGATAGTTCACTTGAGTCGGAGAGCTTTTTAATAAATGATTAGCTACATGCATTCTTATTCGATAACGGTTTGACTGGCGGCCTGTTGATTAAGTTTGCCTGTAGGTCTAATATAATATATCGCTGTAATAGCTACTTGTACAGCATAACAAATAGCAGACCAGCAAAGTGACAGCTGCAGTCATTTCCAACATCATATTTGGTCTTGTCCGTTTGCAAGGGTGTCACGTGCGTGGGCTTTATATTAACAGTTGAGAAGAGTATGTGACAACAGAAATAACAATTTAAACTGTCGGTATGGGATTCGCGTCTGACAGAGCACAGCACCCCTGGGCAGGCGGGTGCACAGTGGGGGCCACACAGCGTTGTTTATACGGTGCCCAGATCTGTTGATTATACCAGTTTAGCGCAGAGGCCCGGGAAAAGTTAGCAGCCAACAAAAATACAGCTGCACCGCCACCTTGTGGCAGTTAGGGCTAATAGCAAGCTGGATATCTAACTGCAGTGGTGAACTTGGACTGCATGGAGGAATTATGGACAAGGAATTTAAAGCCATTTTAGGTGACCAATGATAGAGAGTTTCCTTTAGATGTTCTCATACACAGCAACCAATAAGACCTGAACATCACTGAACCCTCATGGGAAGTTCTGGAAATTACCCATCAGATCTTTAGCTTTTAAGGCTGTTCTGAAGGCAAAGGGTGGTCCGACTCACCCATTAGCTAATTAAAACTCATTATTGTAACCAAATATCATTCAGCTAACCATATCAGTCCACTGCCATATTTAACATTATGTATTTGGCTACTGAACTATCCAGCTACATCCCTTTTAGCTAGACTCAAAACAGAGCACCAATTGATAGACAGATAGATAGACAGACCATGTGTACCATGGTGGGTTGTGTGGTGAGCATTCTTGTATGAAAATGGCTGATTTTATTGCAGCTTTTTTTCAGTTTCCTGAACAAAGGAGTGAGCTAGCTGAATTAAGAGATTGTTGAAAACCTGTTAGAGGGTGTTCTGTTAGCTGTGAGAGGGGAAGCGCTCAGCTGTCACTTGTGTGTACAATGGCACGTGTGGTGTTCTGACGCAGTCCAAGATGCTGCTCTCGCATCCTGATGCCACCTGGGGTGTGTGCTGCTGGCCAGCGCAATCCAGTTAGCCATGTTCTGAGCAGATAAAACAGGCGGGTAGCCTGTAGTCTAGTGGCTAAGGTACTGAGTTTGGGGCCCCAGTCTAGCCACAGCAAGAACACCATTGCCATTGGGCCCCTGAGCAAGGCCCTTAACCCCACATTGCTCCCAGGGAAGGACTGGCCCTTGGTTAGCCTCAACTGTAAGTTGCTTTTGGATAAAAGCGTCAGCTAAATGACTGTCATGTAAAACCATGAGCATATTAAAACATACATATTAAAACATACATTTTGAAGAATCTTTACTGCAGTTCCTGCAGTGCACCTCCTCACCCCACACAGCTACGGCTTTGGTTTACAGGGACCTCAGCGACGCAACTGTGGCTCTCAGTATAATGAGCGCTACCCAAAAACAGAACGTGCACATGGCACAGTCAGAGCAAAAGAACAAGGACTCGGGATTCTCAGATTCAATATTTCAGTCCGTTTATTATTATCATTATTATACATTTTTTTGTTCTCCAAAGAAAAAAAAATATTTACATTTTCGTTTTTTCTTAATATTTGCCACATTTTCATCGTAAAACATTCAGGAAGGTGTTCTGCTTTTGTGCGAAGGAGGCAGAGCTGACCAGTGTCATTTGCTGAAGGGAGATTAACCATTTCTATCAGTCCAACTGCCATTCTTCTGCTGGAGTAATAAATCATTGAAACAAATAAACTCTGCTGTAAAAACCAGGAACAGCACAAATAATCTCACAGCTGCAGAGCCCAAAGCTTCCTCTAAACTGTAGAGTGTAGAACTCAGCCTCTAAACTCACTTCAGAGTCCGAGGTTTGCCTCTACACTCACTGTAGAGTCCAGAGCTCAGCCTCTAAATTCCATGTGAAAAACTGCAAAGTGGGCACCCTCGCACCCAACAATTTTTTGAGTAATCTGCATGAGCATTTTAGGATAGGTGTGTGTCTGTGCGTGCATGTGTGTGTGCAATTTCTTTGTGTGCTGAGGAAGGGAAGGACCTGCCTAGGAATTGTTTTGGGTACAAACTGATGCAGGAGAGAGAAAACTTCAGCCTCCCTTCCCTCTCGCTGAGGTCACCTGTCGGCTTGGCCTCGCCCTGGCCCCAAGCCCCTCCCTCACTCTGCGGTCATTGGTCAGCTCAGCCTCCCTCCGGCCCCAGGCCCCAGTCTGAAGTAGCTACATGAGCAAGCCTGTGGGCTTGGAGTCTGTACAGCAGCTCCCAGCAGCAGGGACAAAGCCTGCTGGCATATTCAGGAGATGAGCCCAATGGGGGGTATTTACAGCACACTGTGTGTGTGTGTGTGTGTGTGTGTGTGTGTATGTATATGTGATTGTGTGCATGTGTGTGAGTGAATGTGTGCGTGAAAGAATGTGTGTGTGTGAGTGAATGTGTGAGTGTGTGAATGTGTCTGTATGTGTGTGTGTGTGTGTGTGTGTGTGTGTGTGTGTGTGTGGGTGTGTGTGTGTGTGTGAGCGCACTTGAGTGAGGACCACCTCCAGTGCTCACTGTTGCGGTTATATCCTGTACAGTTAAGGCATGTCAAACAAAGTCAATATTAAAATAAACAAATTCCTCTAGGAGAGTCCTGTACAGCCTCCCTCCACAACTCCAAACGCATCTGCCATCCGTGGGGGCTGCATCTCCATGCTGATTGGTCCATTGGATAGCCCCGCCCGTTCAGTCTGATTTGGTGAAGGACTGCAGGAGCTGCTCGAGGAAGAACAGTACAAATGATGTGGGCGGGGCCAGTGCCCAAAGTCCCTCCCCCAACCTCCACAGGCCCGTCACAGCCTTTTAAAACTACAACCTGTCGAAGAGAGAAGAATGGGAGGGGTGGGAGAGAAAGACCAAGAAGGAGGGAAGAAGAGAGAGTGGGAAAGAGGGTCAGAGAGGGAGAACATGGGTAAGGGAGAGGAGTGGTTGCTCTGGAGAGAGAGAGAGAGAGACCTGTGTGAAATGAAAAGCAGCACATGACTACATAATACAGTAGGCATGCCATAACACTCTGCAAGAGAGCCAAATGATTTATACAGCAACCTCTACCGTGCAACACAGCAGATTTATACACTGTTCCCATCCTTCCCTCTGACCAAGCAACCATGCAGCTGTCAAACACTACCTCCCACTACAGCCAGACACTCTGCTACAATTGGTTAAATTGACACTTCTCTATCCTGTGATTGGTCAGACTCAGGTCTTACCTGCCATGGGTCCTCCTGGTGCCGGCCCACAGCCCCTTTCTGTTCACGTCCCAAACCTCGGTCTTCTCCTGCTGCTGTCTTCCTCCCCATTCTCCAAACAGGAAGTGATGTCAGCAAGAGTCAGGCACTGGGAGCATTTTGGGAATTGTAGTCCAGTTTCCCAAAAACATTCAGCTTTTTTCCTCAGTATTCAGGCAGTTGCCTGTTGTTTATAAAGTCTCACTCCATATCAAAGGAGTTTAAATTTTGTTTTTTTTTTTTTCTTTTTTTGCTTGTCATTCCTGCCCCCAACCCACACTGTCCAGATGAGGCAGTCCTGGTGCATATGCACAATTCTGCACATATATGGGGGGTGGGGGGGTGGGAGGGGGCGAATTTCATTTTTTAGTTTCTCCAGTACAGAAGAGCTGCTTTTTCAGGAACATTCATGGAAATATGAACAGCAACCTCTACCGTGGAAGGTTTTCCTTCATCACTGTATTTCAGGCACCCTTACTGCTGCCCTCCACCCCCCCGAGGGGAGACCATACTCAACACCTGTCCCCAAGGAGCCAAAGTGCATAGTGGCAAAGCCTTTTGGTCTCCCCTCCCCGACCCCCAACAGCAAAAAAAAAAAACTCAAAATAAATGCAAAGCCGTGCCCCACTGAGTGGCAAAGCTTTAACTACACTCGCCCATCCCCCCCAAAAACAAAAAAAATAGACAAATCCAGGAAACTGATCACGAAAAAGTGAATATTGTTTGTCTTGGTGATCAAGAACATCCTCTCATTCTAATTAAAATAAAGACAGATTTTCTTCTCAAGGCAGATTAAAAAAAAAAAAAAAAAAAGCCAGTAAACAGAAGGTCACAACCCCCTCTTTCAAAATAACATACTCCTGTAGAGTAACGTTTAACCTCCTTTAGACGTAATAACTGTATAACTGTACTGATGACAGGGTGGCGAGGGCCTGCATGTCCTCTGGGCCCATCCACGCCCATCCCAACAGCACACTTTTGGGTACAACACCCCCGGTGTGGAGGGGTTGCAACCTCGTGCTCCAAGAGACCCTCCCCAAAAAAATATCCCCCACCCCCCCCCACAAATCCATGTGTTGTGTAAACAGAAGTCTCTGTGGTAGCCAGAATGCTCAGGCAGTGAGACACTGTGAGACAGCGAAAGGTCTGTTTCCTTCTTCAGCTTTTTATAAAAAAAAAAAAAAAAACACAAGTCTTCATCCTGGATACTTTGCTTCCATTTAGCAGTTTTTTTTTTGTTTTTTTTTTACTTTTTGTTTTTTTTTTTTTAAGCTTGTTTTTTGTCTTGAAGAATCCAGCCCCTCCTCGTTTTTTTTTCTTGGAATACATTCAATATAAAAATAAACAAAAACAAATACGCCTCTCAAGGATGAAAAAAAATAAAATGACAAAAAATTAGCAGCCCCAAAAGTGCTCCATATATGAGTTCAAAATACTTTTCACGTGTATATGATGTATACGTAAAATATAAAATATTATCATCATCGGCAAAACAATGAACACACACTCACCACCATCCACACACAGCATAAATCACAATTACACTCCCTCACACACGTATTCACACGATCACACGCAAGCGCACACACATATGCACAACACAATTCTGCACGCACACACACACACACACACACACACACGCTCATCACAAAATACAGATCATTTTCAATAAATGACAATAATAACATAATGGCCTCTTTGTTTTACACATCTTGGTAAGCAAAATGAACATTGTGCAGGCTAATACATTGTCAAAGCACACACGCACGCACGCGCACACACACACACACACACGCACACACACAAACACACACACACACACACACACACACACACACACACACACACGCAGTTTCTCCCTTTCTCACACATCCACACATATTCCACAAAAATATTTCTACAACTAATCCATTTTGTTTTTAGTTTTTGTTTTTTTTAACACAAGTGCAAATCTTCAAGTTTTTAAAAATTCTTTTTTTTTTTATAACTTTAGTTTTTTATATAAATGCTTACAAAAAACAGTGTTTGATTTTCAAGAAAGGATTTTCTTTCTGCAAAGTAAAAAAAGCTCTCCATCCTACCCAGTTCAGAAATATAACTTTCCAGTTCTTGTGTGAGTATGTGCATGTGTCTGCATGTGAGTGTTTGTGTGTATGTGTGCATATACGTATGTGTGTGTGTGTGTGTGTGTGTGTGTGAGTGTATCTGATGTATGCATTTAAACACGCATACATGATCACAGAATCTTTACTCTCAAAAGAATGCAACATGACCCCCCTATACAATAAAGTGCTTCAGTTTAAGGTGCTTACTCATAAGTGCCAGAGAATCCCCCTCCCTGGGAGTGAAAGGGGGGTTACCTCACTGTGGCCTGTCCCACAGGGGGCGGGGTGATTTGCCCCATTGCTCCTCCCCTCTCTGCCCCTCCCCACCCCTCCCCCACTCCAGCAGTGCACATCGGTCATTGGAAGGCCTCGGGTAGCTATTGCTGTGGATCAGTACTCCTCCGCCGCCTCCATCTCACTCAGACTCAGCCTGTCTGCTGCGCCGTGGAACGAGTATCCTGCAAAGCCAGAGAGGAAAACATTAGTCCGCAGCACAGGGAGCTACGCTCTACAGCACAAGGAGCTATACTCTGGAGTACAGGGGACTATACTCTGGAGAACAAGAAACAATACTCTACAGCACAAGGAACTATACTCTGCAGTACAGGGGACTATACTCTGGAGAACAAGAAACAATACTCTACAGCACAAGGAACTATACTCTACAGTACAAGGGACTATACTCTACAGTACAAGGGACTATACTCTACAGTACAAGGGACTATACTCTGGAGAACAAGAAACAATACTCTACAGAACAAGAAACTATTCTCTACAGTATGAGGAGCAATACTCATCTGCAATACTGTTACAGAGGACACACATGGAGCGTACCCAAGATGCTCGGGTCAGAGTGCAACATCATCGACTGCTTCTTCTTCATCTTCCCGCTCTGGCTGTCGTATGTCCCTCCCTTCCCTACATGGGCTGTGTGGAACATGGCCTGCAGAGCGCTGGGGCTCAGCCCCCGCATGGAGTCCTGGGGGGAGGACAGATACCACACCTCACAAATCACAACCATTAACTCTGACACTCCCGGTCTAAAGCACCAATCAGGACAGAGTGCGGCGGCGCGAGGCTCAGGGACTCACCTGTAAAGGGAAGTTCATCGTCAGGCCTGCTACTTCCTTTGATAGCTGGAGAAACACAAAAGCCACATCAGACACGAGCACACAAACGCACACACACAGACAAAAGCAAACAAACTCTTGTATAAAGTGAACCTGCTGTTGCTGTCTCTGGTGGTTGGCTTTCTGTTTGGCACGGCGCTCCAGGAACTGTTTGGCAAACTCTTTGGCTTCCACGGTGTCCCCCAGGTAGGAACGGATGAAATCGTGTACCTCGTAGGGGGACTCCACCTCCTTCAGATATGCCACGATGGTGGCCACTGCAAACATACCATAGAGACACAAGTGCTAGGATTAAAACCATAGAGAAACATGCGCTAGAATCCTACAGACACGGCCATGAGTGTCACACCACAGAAAGGACTGGTATGAGGAAGGAAAAGGAGGAGATTTTACCGTCGGAGGAGGAGGAGTTGTTGTTTGCGGAGGTGTTGAGTGCATGCAGCATCTGTTCACACCAGGTGGTGAACCCGTCCTGGGGCTTCAGCCCCTGCAGCAGCTTCAGCAGCTTCTCCTCTTCCTCAGTGCGCTTCCGCCGACTCAGCATGTACTGCTCACTGCAACACACACACACACATTACTGCTCACTGCAACACACACACACACTACTGCTCCCTGCAACATACACACACACTCATATTACTGCTCACTGCCACACACACACACGCACGCACGCACGCACACACATTACTGCTCACTGCAACACAGACACGGGCGCACACGCATTACTGCTCGCTGCAACACACACAAAAACACTCAGTATTGCTCACTGTAACACAGACACACACTTTCACGCACACTCACACACAGACCCTTTCTCTCTTGCTCACACACACACACACATACCTGAGGGAGGGGCTGCTCCGGCTGTTCTTCAGCCCCAGGTTGCGGAGGCCAGACTGGTTCTTCACCGCCTCGTCCCACAGGCCCATTCCAGCTCCGCCCCCTTTCCCCTCCACACCCCCGCCGCCCCACACTCCACCAACACCCTCGCTCCACTGTCCCCCCAGGCTGCCGTGCTGTGGGAAACAGACAAAACACACACGCACACACCAGTCAGTACTGTTTATAAAGATGTCGCTTCTGTTTTGCTGTCTCTCTGCTTAATACTGTCTCTGTGGTCGGTTCCCACTCTATGCCCAGCGCTCACTCAGTCTCTGCGCACAGCGCTTGGTCAGTCTCGGTGCCCAGCACCCGCTTGGTCTCGGTGCCCAGCACTCTCTCAGTCATTGTTCTCAGTGCTCACTCAGTCTCTGATCTCAGTACTTAGTCTCGGTGCCCAGCGCTCGCTCAGTCATTGTTCTCAGTGCTCGCTCAGACTCTTTTCAGGTCTCAGTACTCACTCTGTCTCTGTGCTGGGCTCTGTGCTGTTGCTGTTGCTGCAGCTCCAGCAGGGTGAGGGGGGTTTTGCTGGATTTGGGCATCTGGGCGGGGTTCCAGCCTGAAGTGGGAGTGGCCTGCTGCTGCTGACTCTGCTGAAGCAGCTTCATAATGAGCTCCTGCTGCTGCCGGCACTGCTGGGACATTACAAACTGTTACACACTGTTACACATTACATACGGTTAGTCATTGTTACACACTATTACACACTGTTATGCACTGCTACACATTTCACACTAGTACACACTACATACGTTTACTCACTATTACACACTATTACATACGGTTATGCACTGCTGCATGCTGCACACTGTTAAACACTGTTACACACCATTACACATTACATACTTGTACTCTGTTACACATTACACACATTATTCACTGTTACACACAAGAAATATTACCCACTGTCACACAATACACATTCTACACATTACACAAATTCCTCACTCTTACACACGTTATACTGTTACACACTACATGCACTATGCACTGTTATACACACTGCTAATTACCAGCTGCACACGGTTACTGCTGTGTAACATGTCGCTCTCATTCCTGACCTGTTTGCGGCGGAAAAGCTCCTCTTCCTCCCGTCTCTTCTGCTCCTCCTGCTGCCTCCGCTTCTCCTCGCGCCGTTTCCTCTCCTCCTCCTCCCGCTTCGCCCTGAGCTCTGCATCTCTCCTCTCTTGCAGCTGCAGAAACACATAATAATCAGTACATATTCACAAAATCACACACACACAAACAAATATATAAGCACAAACATATAGAATCTTAGCGACAACACAAAGCCACATATTAAACATCGTGGTATACAGACAGAGTTTACATTCATTCTGAATTACCTTTTACATCACAGACACACACTGCCCTTCTGTGAGACATAAATTGGTTAACCCTACCTTCTCCACACTGCCAGGGGGCACCAGCACTCACCTTCTGCAGCTGTTCCAGAGTTGGACCCTGAGTTGAAGAATTCATCGTTAAGTCCCATAGACTGGCCTCACCACCTGCGAGCAGAGAAATTGGATACAAGAGAGGGGAAGACGGAAGAGTGTGACAGGATGATTGAGTGAGTGTGTGAGTGTGTGTGTGTGTATGTGTGTGTATGTGTGCGCGCATACAGTGTGTAGTTCATAGCATGTGCTACCTGGCTGCAGTGAAGCTGAGGTGTGTGCGTATGTGTGTGTGTATGTGTCCTGGCTGACATGAGGCTGAGTTGTGTGCGTGTGTGTGCCTGTGTGTGTGTTGGTGTAGTGCACTGTGTTACCTGGTTGCGGTGAGGCTGAGGTATGCATGTCCCACATGGATCCTGCGTCCGGAACCGACATCGACCTGCTCATGGAAGGCATCAGGCTCTGCTCTCCACACCTGCCAAGAACACAGCCCCCCTTATCATCTGATCCTGGATCAGTCTGCAGCTCCCACTCACAGGCTGGGGCTTCCACTGAGACTGACACAACTGATCTGAGATCTGCTATTAAGCACAGAAAGTACCTGGACCAGCATTGACTCATCATAATAGAGTACACATATGCAACTAATACAAGTGTTCAGGTAAGCTGTCTTTTTCCAATTGTGCTGTACCTGTTACAGGTGAGCTGTAGCTAATGCAGGTGTACTATACCTGTTAAGGGTGTGTTTTACCTAACGCAGGTGTACTATACCTGTTACAGGTGAGCTGTACCTATAGCAGGAGTGTTGCACATGTTACAGGTGAGTTTTACCTAACGCAGGTGTGCAATACCTGTTGATGAGCTGGAATAGCTGCTGTTGCTGTAGCTGCTGGTAGAGAGCAGCAAACTCCTGCTGCTTCTTCAGCCTGTCCTGCTCCATGTTCCCCTGCAGGTACACAAGCATGAACAGGTGACAACACTGTGTGGTACACAGCCAGAAAACACACACTGCTCTGCCAGCACAAAGACACACCATGATTATCACTAAACATAAACACAGCATGATTATCACTTAGGACAGACATGCAGTGATTACCACGAAAGACAGGTACGCTGTGATTATCACTAAATACTGACACACAGTGATTACCACGAAAGACAGGTACGCTGTGATTATCACTAAATACTGACACACAGTGATTATCACTTAATACAAACACACCATGATTACCACTAAAGACAGGCACACAGTGATTATCACTAAATACAAACACAGCATGATTATCACTAAAGACAGGCACGCAGTGATTATCACTAAATACAAACACAGCATGATTATCACTAAAGACAGGCATGCAGTGATTATCACTAAATACAAACACAGCATGATTATCACTAAAGACAGGCATGCAGTGATTATCACTAAATACAAACACAGCGTGATTATCACGAAAGACAGGCACACAGTGATTATCACTAAATACAAACACAGCGTGATTATCACGAAAGACAGGCACACAGTGATTATCACTAAATACAAACACAGCATGATTATCACTATAGACAGACACACCACTGAACACGGAGCACTCACTGTGGGCCCACGGGACAGGAGCTGGGGTGGGGGCTGGCTGACCAGCAGGGGGGGTGGGGAGGGCCCCGGGGCGAAAGGCACGCGGCCCCACATCTTGATGACATCGCCCAGGGGCTGGAAGCCCTCGTCACACCCCCTCTTCACCAGCAGCGTCATGGTGAAGTACCCGGCCTGGAACCACTCCGACATCTCCAGCGTGGTGAAGGGCCCTGCAGAATGCCAAAAACCAATCAGTACGCCCGGAGAAAGGCTCTCAGCCAATGAGAGTGCAGTATGTGTGCATGAGGTTAGTGCGTGCAAGTACCCTGTATCTCTCCCTGTGGGTCCTTGTAGAACCACTTCATTGCGGCCTCGTGGGAGAGGGGCAGGGCAGCGGCTGTGTTCCTGCTCTCCTGCAGCACCTGCGAGAAGCACTCCTCCTCCAGAGAGGAGTCCTGCAGAGAGGCCACCATACGCTCCGCCTCCTTAGGGACACATAGAGAGAGGGGGTGGGGTTACACACACACACTGACACTCACAGGTTACTCACAAACTCACACACGCACGCATACACGCAGAGTGAGTGGCCAGCTGTCGCTGCCGGAGGTTTGAGGGCCCAATCAGAACACAGCAACCTACGGCAGTACCTGTTGCAAGTGCTTCATGCCCTCGTCGTCCTCAGGGTCGCCCCCTGGTGGAGGGAGCTGTGTAGCAGCAGAGGACAACGGAGGGGATGGGGTCAAGGTGAGGGGCGCAGCCGGATTCAGCTGAGGAGCGCCTACTGCTGGTGCTTTCTCTGCATGACAAACACAACACAGGCCGATGTAACCCAGCGCAGGCACCACGAACACACATAAAAAGACTATATAACCCAACAAGCACACACACACACACAGACACACACAGACACAGACACACAGACACGCACACACACACAGACACGCACACACACACAGACACACACACACACACAGACACACACACACACCCAACCACATACGCGCACAAATAAAAGGGATATACCACCAAACCCCCCCCCCCCCCCCCCACACACACACACACACACACACACAGCACTCACCTTCACTTGGCAGCTTGCTGGCCTTGGCAGGCTGGGGTGTAGGGTCAGGGGTGGGGTTTGGAGGGGCCTCCGGGTCACTTGGCGCGGGCTGTGGGTCGGAGGATGGGGCCGACAGGGCTGGGGGGGAAGAGGGGGGTACAGCATTCGCCTCCCCCTCACAAACCACAACCGCTCCATCTTTCACATCTGAAGCAGAAGGACAAAGGGGGAGAGATACAAAGGAGGATTGGAGTGAATTAGTGAGTGAATGTGTGATGCATTACTAGGCGTTTTTGTTTCCACATACAGTTCCAGAGAGTGTTCACTGAAGTGAGTCCAACAACATTACCCTGCTAGTATGCCCCGCCCCTCTGGCCCCACCCATGTGGGCCCGCCCCTTACCTCTCTCCTTATTGGTCTCCTTTCTCTCTTGCTCCTCCTCCTCTTCCTCCAGACCCTGAAACTCCAGCTCCTCAGCAACAGAATCCTTATTGCCTTTCTACAGAGAGAATCAAACTCGTTTACACATACTCACACACACAATCACACACAAATTTAAACACAACCACACACACATACGCACACACCTTGATAGGCAGGAAGGCCCCAGAGGAGTCGAAGGTGCCCATCTCTCCGTCCTCCTCGTCGGTGCACCACTCCGGCAGTCCATCTCGCTCGTCCTCCAGGCCGTCACTGCCAGCCCGTCTGCGCCCCCCTTCCCCGTGCTCCCGAAAATCAAACTCAAACTTCCGACGCCAGCCAGCTGACCGGGGACCTCCGTCTGAAATGCAGAAAGACACCTACCACTGAGAAATGGCCAATCACACACCTACCACTGAGAAATGGCCAATCACACACCTACCACTGAGAAATGGCCAATCACACACCTACCACTGAGAAAGGGCCAATCACACACCTGCAACTGTGAAGAAACAGCATATGCTACTATAGATTTCCATGGTCTGTGTACACAGAGCAAGCACGTGTCTGTGTAGCTTGTCTGTGTATTGTCTGCCTCCCGTCGGATGTTTGCATGTGTAGTATGCATTAGCGTATGTTAATGAATGTATTTGCATGCGTTAACATGTATAGTGTGTGTGCGTTAGCTTGTATAGTGTGCGTTAGTGTGTATAGTGTGCATGTCAGTGGGCGTTAGCATGTATAGAGTGCATGTCTGTGTGCGTTCGCGTATATAGTGTGCATGTCTGGGTGCATTAGCGTGTATAGTGTGCATGTCTGTGAGCGTTAGCGTGTATAGTGTGCATGTCTGTGTGCGTTAGCGTGTATAATGTGCATGTCTGTTTGCGTTAGCGTGTATAATGTGCATGTCTGTGAGCTTTAGCGTGTATAGTGTGCGTTAGTGTGTATAGTGTGCATGTCTGTGGGCATTAGCATGTATAATGTGCATGTCTGTGTACATTAGCGTGTATAATGTGCATGTCTGTTTGCATTAGCGTGTATAATGTGCATGTCTGTTTGCGTTAGTGTGTATAGTGTGCATTAGCATGCATTTGCAGAGCCTTGGCGTACCGTCCCGACGGCTCCCTGCCAGTCTCCAGCTGCCTCCAGGCTCGGCCCCCTCCTCCTCCTCCTGCTCCTCCCGCAGCGTGCGCCAGTTATCGCTGTCTGAGCGCGTGTAATCCTTACGCCCCCCGGGCCCCGCCTCCTCAAACCCAACACGCACCCCCTCCCGTCGGCCTGGCTTCTCAAACCGCCGCTCGCCCCTGAGAGAGAGAGACAGAGAGGAAGGACACAGAGAGCAGAGTTAGTCTTTACAGAAATGTGAGGAGGCATTCACAAAAGAAGAGTGGAGGAAAAGAGGAGAGAGGAGGCCAGGGTAGAGAGGCGGGGAGGCTCACCGGTCGTCCCAGCTCTGGCTGCGGTGGATCTCCCTGCTGCTGCGGCCGAAGCCCCCTTCCCCCTCCTCTCTTTGGTAGAACCCGCCTTCACCACGACCACGGCCTGCTACACACACATTACACATTATACAATGTCCCCACTCATTACATTACATTATAGGCATTTTGCAGACACTCTTATCCAGGGCGACTCATAACTCAAATCGCATTATGCCGGGAACAAGAGAGCTAAAGAGCTAGAGTTGGGTAAAAGTCCCTAGTGCCAGAAGGGACAGCATGGACTAAACCCTGTGGATGACCTGTTGAAGAAACAAAACAGCTCATCAATTAGTTAAGTTAATCTTCGATCTCTATATCCTGAACGGGCCATTCTGGTCTACTCTAATGCAGGAACTACTTAATTGATGAGTGTTGCATTCCAACAATATGATCAAAGCATACGTCATTATAATTATTACATAACTTACAAGACAATGATATGCTATGTTAGTTGGGGACTACACTTCCCATGGGTCTTTGGCTTCCAGAGCACATACATAACCCTCTCACCTCTGCCTCCTCTTGTGCTGCCACGGCCACGAGCCACACCAGCGGGGAGGGCCCCACCCCCCTTTCCCATGAGCCTCAGCACAGCCACGCTGTTCACAGACATGGAGAAGTTCCTCTGGAGCAGAGAAACAATGTGAGACCTACGCTAACACACAATCACACACACACACATATATGCACGCACGCGCATGCACACACACATGCGCACACACACACACACACACACACACACGTGTGTTACCTGCTCCTCCTCAGTTAGAGGTAGCAGGGCCAGTGGCTGCAGGGGCTCATCCTGCAGAATAGCAGCAAACTCCTGCATCTCCTCTGGGACCTGGAATACACACACACACACACATTCCATTTTAACATATACAACGTAAAAACTGCAAGTTGCACAATAAGCTTTAACTACCATTATCTTTATCAGTTCCATTACACAGAGCCTCCTGTGTCTGCACTCACTTTGCTGTCGTTGACATACAGTGCTAGTGTTACCACTCTCATCTTGTTGCCTTTGATATACAGTGCTAACATTAGCACTCTCACCTTGCCATGTTTGACATATAGTGCTAGCATTAGCACTCTCACCTTGCTGTGTTTGATATACAGTGCGAGCATTACCACTCTCACCTTGCTGTGTTTGATATATAGTGCTAGCGTTAGCACTCTCACCTTGCTGTGTTTGATATACAGTGCGAGCATTAGTACTCTCACCTTGCCATGTTTTATATACCGTGCTAACATTAGCACACTCAACTTGTTGTCTTTGATATAAAGTACTAGCATTAGCACTCTCATCTTGCCGTGACTGATATACAGTGCGAGCAGTGCTAGCATAGCACTCTCATCTTGCCGTGACTGATATACAGTGCGAGCATTAGCACTCTCACCTTGCTGTGTTTGACATACAGTGCTAGCATTAGCACACTCACCTTGTTGTCTTTGATATAAAGTGCTAGCATCTCCTCTCTGCCGTAGCGGTACTCGGCCAATTTGTACTTTGGCATGGCGGGGGAGGGGGGAGGGGAGGTCACACTGCCCCCACTGGATAGTGCACGGAGCCTGGGGGGGGGGGGGGGGGGGTCAATCACAAAAGTCAGAGTATCAGCAAGAGCACACCACAAGCACGCACACACACCCACCCACCCACACAACACTCACTGCAAGCATACACACACTGCAAATGCACGCACACACAGCAAAGGTACAGACTGCAAGCACATATACACACACATAAACGTATGCATACACATAATGCATAATGCACACACAGCTCACACAGTGTGCACCCACCCATGCATGCAGAGATAGAAAGTTGCAGAAACTGCACCCATGAGACATTTGGTAAAACCAAAACTTCATAAATCATGCCGATCACCAAACACATATGCTAATATAAATCAGTGGGAAACATTACAGTTCTTATGGAGACAGGAAATCTGTGATCAGTTTTTATATAAACCAAACAAATGAAAATCATACACATTGGCGCACGCACTAATAAACAACACAAAGAAACACAGAATGGAGAAGAGCAAGACATAAGGGCAGGAAGGAAAAAAGAGAAGTAGAGGGTTGACAGAGATGAGCACAGAAATGGGGAAAGAGAGGGAAGGGAAGAGGAGGAGGTGTTTTACCATTCAGGGCCGAAGTTAAGAGTCTCAGCAGTCATATTCCCTTGTCCGACAGGCGTTGTGTTTCTGTGAAAAAAAAAAACTCCATAAATCACACATAGTTAACATACCCTCACAGCACATCCAATACTGCTGCAGGTTTTATATGCAAATACATGTGGTGCTCACAGCGCAGCATTAGAGCAACGAGCACAATTAAATAACATGTGAGAAGCATTGCGGTTACTGGTTTAACGAAACCACAGACCTTTCACTTGGCTAAACTTTTACCCCATGTACAAAATATGGGGTTACAGTTATGGTTATGTGTGTGTGTGAGAAAGTGTTAGAGTGCGTGAGAGTGCGTGAGAGTGCTCATGTGAGGCCATGAGATTTATAAGCACTTGGGTCTTTGCCGTGGCTGAGGAAACCACAGGTACAGGTTACTTGTGAAAGTGCTTACCTTGTCCAGAGAAGAGGCCCAGGTTGGCCTGGGCTGGCCTGGGTTAGGACCGGGTTAGGCTCGGGTGTAAAGGCTGGGTGGTGCTGCTGTCTCTGGCGTAGCTCCCAAACAGCGTTAGAATAGCTGCCTGAATGAGGGTGGGGGGTGAGGGCCGAGCTGGGGGCTTCACTGCACTCCACCAACGCAATAAAAAATAAGTAAAAATAAAAAAAACAAACAACGGAAAAAAAACCCTAAATCTTGAAAACTAAATAAAACCTCCACAAACCAAAAGTACAACTAATTACAACAACAACAACAATAAAAATATACTGCCATTAACGGTAACAACAAATCAAACTTAAACAAAAACTTAAAATAAAAATAAAATTTCAAAAGGAGGAAGAGCAGACAGGAGTGTCTCCTGGTCTTCCTGGCTCTCTGGGGCAGGCGTGTGTTTGACCGTTAGAGGTGCTCCTCCCCCCTCTCTGCTCCTGTGGGTAAAGAGTGAGAGGGATCAGCAGAGCGAACAGCTTCGGCCATTTCCTCCATGGCATCTCCTCATGGCGTTCTAAACCTTTCACAGTTAAAGGTGAGGCACCTTCGAAAGCAATACAAACATATCGAATCACTGAAAGTAGACTGTAGCTCTATTTCACAATAGCTAGACTCACCCAAACATTTCTCAGCATTAGGTCACCGCCTACAGTTTTAAAATGGTTGTGCATTGAAGGATTACTCCTTTTGAACAATTGAGTGCTGCCCTTAGTGGAAACGACACAAAATTTGATTGCGTGTGGTCCCTTTCTCTCTAGTCTTCCACATGATATATTGCACATCTTACAATATGGATGTGCAAGTTTCCAGGGGTCAACCCGACAGATCTACCATTGGTCCTGATGAAATAAAGAATACACATATGCTGTGTGCACTGTTTAAGGTTTTTAAGCTCTCATTTTGGGGTGAATATCATTGTTATTTGTTTTACTGTTATGCTATTGTACTGTGATTGTCTTATCTTATGCCATTTTGAAAATAAAAATCTTTAATGTAAAAAAGTGGTGTTGCATGCAGACCTAAGTTTGTAAATTGATGTCAGAGAAAGTATTTTGAGTATGAAAGAGTTTTCTCACTTCCACCATGAATGATTTCTCACATTCCCTGCTTCACGTCCATGCATACATTACTGATCAGACATGGCTGTCCTGTTTGTAACATTTCTGAGTACATGAGGTGTGTTACCTTTCAACCACCTGTGTGAACTCCCACATCACTACTCCCTGCTTCTGAGTTTGGCTGCAGTGCACCTTTCAGTATTAGGTGAAAACAATAAATTTGGCTTTGCCCTGCAGTCTATCTGAAACTGTCAAGAGGCTATTGCCTTTCTCAAACATCTTATCCCCTAAACCACTACCCAAACTCAACCCAAAGACTGCAGGTCACAGACTGCCTACCACCTCCACACCGTCACACATACACCCACCACCCCAAACAGGAACACAGCACCATCAAATCCATTCAAGAGACTGCCTCCCAACACACAGCAGCTAGGTCTTCAAAGCAGCTCATTCAGAAAAAGTACTGCATGTAGCTCATAAATACTCCTCAAGGGGAAATTAATCTATCTCCTCAAACAAGAGGAGCGTCTGGTTGTGGCAAATATTTACCCTAGACTTAAGGGCGGAAAACAAGTGCACTGATTGGGGCTAATAAACCAGAGCGTTAAGCCATCAAATCTTATCCAACTTCACCTCTACAAATATTTCCGTTCACGGTGTCCACAAAAGGATATGCGTGCCCAAGTTTTCGACTAGGATCCAGTGTCAAAGCAAGCTGCAGAAATGCTGTTAACGTTGCCTACTGTAACTTAGTAACCAGCTTTGCTTTCGTGTCTCATCGTTAGCTTCGGTGGAGAGTAGAAATGCACTCGGCCAAACTTGTGCAAAAGATTACAAGATCAAAGAAAGACAACCTCCTCATTAAACACGATATCTTGTGTCATTCACAAACAATGTAGCTGTCAGTGTTTACAGTATTTTACTAGATTGCAAAACTTTAATAGCTATATAAATAGTAATCAAATTCGATAGTGATTAGCTTGACAAACAAAAAAAAACAACGTAACCCTGCAATCACTGTATATTCATCACTGTTATAGTAAGATATCTTTTTAGCCATATTTTTGTCCACATATGCACAGGTTGGACCTGTATACACTGACGGGCGACATTAGCGGCTAGCACTCTGCAAGCTTGACAGAGCAGGATCTTTTCTCGCCCTTTCCAGAGCGGGTTAAAACTAGCCCTACATTGCTTATTCCAGCCAAATTACAAACGGCCATGAGCTCGCTCGACGGTTACGTGTCTGCAAGGCAGCAACAGCATGCCTTAACATCCAACATGCACCAAGAAGCCACCTTAGTGCTACGCAAGGGCCTCAAGGCGTGTAACTAATGGGTCTGGACATGTTGCCAAAGGGGCGGAGTAAAAGCGAGAATGCCCCCACCCCGCCCCCTCCCTCACCACCGGCTGGCCACGCAACTCTACTCCGCGGCTTGTTCAGGCCTACCACGGCCACTTCAAAACAAACAAAATATGGCCAAGCCACACGCAGCAAGAATCGAGCCCCTAAGTCACACAGCAACAACGCCACACAATCCCTCCGACAGCTTCGTATCCGTGCAGATCTTTTGCACAATGCATGCAAATGCAATGAAAGTCAGGTTTGCTGAATACATACGGCACAAATTATTCTGCAACGCGCAACGAGTGCATTTGGTACTTACCTTCTTTCTCCTATCGTTAGATAGGTATGTTTGTTATGTTCAGTTGTGGTTTTGTATAAAGTACTCTGGTTGCGTAGATATATGCTGCGTATCGTCCTTCTCTTTATGTGCTATATTCGTCCAACGAATATTTACTGTTAACTAATACTCCATATAACCGTTTGATTTTCATTAATTATTCTACCCCACTCCAATGGTCGCGGTATGTGTTTATGCCTACTCTCGTTCACTCCTCTTGTTTGTGTATTAGTAAGATGGCCGTCCTATTCGCACCACGTGACAGGGTAGGCCAACCTGACCAGAGTTCTCCCATTTTAGACGCAATCGACCCCTATCACGTGACAAAGTAAACCTACCCTTGTGTTTTTACATAATGGCAGACCACAAGTTAAGTTCTACATGCTTGCAGGAATCCAGCGAAACGAAACTGTCACGCTGACTTTACATATGGCATAGATAGATATAGGCAGCAAAACAATTGAGATACTATCTAGCTAGGTAGACGGTAGTGTGTTTTACCACCAAAATGTAGCTATTAGCGTGTAAATATATCGATTGAATGAAAAATGCAATTAAAAGTACTGCATGTCATGGATGTATGTATAAGTATGTTTAATTAGTGTTACTAAGTAATTTGGATTTTTGTTCTAGTTGTACATTTAGCAAGTTAGAATAGGGGTCATCTAACCATGAGCACCGATCTTGTAAGCACTTCCGGGTGAATTAACTGATGACGTACGTCGCTTAATGCGCGTTCGTTTGGTAGGCTGCGAAACCTGTACATGTGGATGAAGAATTTGATTCGGAATTCGTAGCTTGCCACCGCTGACTTTCGAACGTTTTTAGATTTAAGCAAGGTGAGTGACGTTGCAATTTAATGATAGTAAACTGACGAATAATGAATCGACTACCAATGAACCCATGTCACAAGCTAGTCAGCTCGCTAGCCGCAGATGAAGACCGCATAAATGGCTCTGATGGAACTGTTCTGCATGAATGCACAGAAATAGGCAATGCAATAAAGGATACAGTGTCTGCTTCTACCAAGTAGCCAGACAGCTACCTTCCCGATGTCGCCTGGTGGAACTGTCTGTTGTATAGTAACTAAATGTACCAAATGGTGCATAAGTGCACTCGATGTATACTGTATGTATCTTTAAAAATGCAGAAATACCCAATGCGATAGACAGCATCTGCCAAGTAGTTGGAAAGCTACATTGCCGACGCCGTCCCGTGGAACGTGGAAAGTGTACTAAACGGGTGTGAGGAGTCAAGATTCCAAAGATGATTGGGATCTACCATATTACATCTCTTGAACTGTTTGTCGAAATAATCAGTGTTTTATTCTGGAGACCAAAACCTTGGTTCAAACGATGTTAAAGGATGACTTTAGTTTTAGGTGTCATGACGCCTCAGTCTCGAATGACGAATGAGAGTATATATCCTGAAATTAGTGTTGGAGGCAAATAATACTTAAATTTTACCATGTGGCGACTGGCCGCTGTGGAGCTGTCATTTCCTGGCCAGATACAATGACTGCAACAATTGGGCTACTTTCAGAAAGTCAATATGAAATAATTAAAATCTTTTAATCCATATCCGAATCCTAAGGCTGTGGCCACATAGTCACTTTGAAGGAAGTGACTTAAATTGGATTCATCACCAAAATCGGATTCCATTGTGGTATTTCCCTCAGGTTTAATTATTCAAATCCACAAGGAATATGATATTTTCAAATGTGAATGAAATCACATTCAGTGATTAACTGAATTTCAAATATTTTACCCCACTATTTGATTTATGTGGAATGGTTAAACTTGATTTTTGTGCCCTTCTTTCGAGTACGATTCAATCCCCTGCAAACCTGAGTTGGTTATGTCATCACACCATCCCAGAAGATAGCAACCATGATTTTCCTGAACACAGGCACTTACTGTAGAAACAGGAGCCCCAGTAATGTATCTGAAAACATGAAGAACTGCAGGCGAAATGCTGCATACGGCTACTGCTACTCTGTGTAATATTAACTGTCCGTAATCGTGAGTGTTCTGTTGTCACCAGTGGTGTGTAACTCCTCAGTGGTCTTTTCCTCAGTGAAATGGCGGAGCCCTGCAGTCCAGCCCCCAAATCCTTGGCCCAGCAGGGGGCGTGTGGGGAGGGGGCCGCGGTGGAGATGGATCCGGTCGAGTTCACCCTCCGCAAACGCTTGCCCAGGAAGCTCCCCAAGCGACGCAATGACGTCTATGTCAACATGAAGACAGACTTCCGAGCCCAGCTGGCACGGTGCCAGAAGCTGCTGGACGGTGGCGGGCAGAGGGAGATATGTGTGCACGGCCTGGGACTGGCCATCAATCGCGCCATCAACATCGCGCTGCAGCTGCAGGCCGCCAGCCAGGGGGCGCTGCAGCTGGCCGCCAACACCTCCACCGTGGAGCTGGTGGATGACCTGGAGCCTGAGGAGGCTGGCCTGGGCGGGGCAGAGCCGCTAACCCACACGCGCAACAACTCCGCTATCCACATCAAAGTGTACTACCCTGACCCCCAGTGACCTGGGGCTCTGCCGCCTGCAGGGACGCCTGGAAGGAACGGACCTTCCCGAGACGCTGGAGGCTGACACTGCTGGCCTGAGAAAGGGTGAAGGTCATGTGGAAAGCACACGATAAACTAAAGATGTGAACCCTTATGGAAAGCACGGTCCTTCTTCGGTCATGCATGGCGGGGGGGAGGGACCAGACAGTGCCCCGCCCATCTCCTCCTCTCTCGTCCTGCTCCGTGGTGTTGTGTCTGTAAATGGGAGGGTCTAATGCAGCGGTTGCAGTGTTAATGTTACAGTGTTTCCTCCTCAGCTGCGCTGTTACCGCGACTCTGCTAGAGTCCCGAGGCACGGATTCAGCGCGGGCTGCTGTGCGTTAGGCTTGTGTAAACGTGTATGGGATGTCATTGTGTTTGTGTGCGACTGTATGTGGAGCGTCACGTCCGTTGCTAATACCGAATTGATCATTTACAGTTTTCTGCCGTAAATATGCTAAGTTGTAAATACTGCACTTTTGATTGTGCTAATCGTGTGTTGCATGGAACAAAGAATAAAGTGGATGAAAAATGAATTTGTGGCAAGTCTCCCCTGTTTTAAGAAAAGCGAAAATTCAAGTTGACTTTCCACTCAATGAAGACTGCTTTATTTCTCAGGATGCGCTTAGCTGTTAAACTAAGGACCAGTTGCTTATTTTGGCAAACCATGATGTTGTGTAAGTTTAAGGAAATTGTTGAAGTGAATTCATCCTCTTATTTTACATTAACTGAAACTCACTAACTTCCTTCTTTTCTGGACGTTCTAGAGTCAGGGTGTTCAAATTCAGTCCAGGGCAGGGACCTACAGTCTGCTGGATTTTTATATCGCCAATCTCTTCAGCTTTACAAAAATTTCTTCCTAAAACGTTCACTGTGCAGGTTTGGCTGGAATACTTTTTAGCTATCTATTGCTTCCTGTACTTAAAAGAATGTTGCTCAGAACCAGTAAAGTCAGTGAAAATATGAGTGTTTGCCCAAAAAATGTAATTTCCTGACGACTGTAAATTTCCCACATGCTATTATGTGTGTTCTTATATAAAATGCAGATGTGAGTCAGCCATCTTAACATTACTGAGAGAATGAAGGAGCATTATTTTCCTGCTGGTTCTGTGTACTCCTGTAACTACCCTGTATTTGTTGCTGCTGTTTTACGTACGTTCATTTTAGTAAAATCATGTATGTTTTTCTGGAGTCGTCCCGAATAAGGAGATGATAAAATGCAGGCTGGGACTCAATTAACATGTCTTTTTACTTGCAGCTGAATAGGAGTTTTATGCTTTTTCTCTCCAAGAGTGGTTTGGGAAGTTAATTTTCATGATTCCTGGGCTTGCCTCACTGTGACAGCGAAGGTAAAAATGAACACTTGCATTCATAATTGGAAGCACAATGAAGGACAAATGTTTCTTGAATCCTGACTGGACTCTTTTGTGGTTGAGATCAGGCTGTTGTGACACTTCCTGGCCTCTAAGGGGCAGTATAACTTTGAGAATGCCTTTGCGTAGTGCTTTAACCCAGCTAACTGTGCTGAAACTCCCTGGGCTGTTGTATTCACATGATGCTTTTAGACAGGATGGCTATGCAAATCTGAAGAACAACAGCGTGACAGAGACCTGAAGGATTTCCCCTGGTACCTGCATCACCAGCAGGGGGCAGTGTTTGAGCTTCTACATGACTCCTCATTCTCAGTCATCTCCTCCTTTTTTCCCTCTTCCTCTTCTCCCATCATTTCCTGCTCAAACCAGCCCTCACATTCCTAAGAAACACACATGCATGTATACTGTATATAGTTATATGCTGTATCTCTCTCACATATACTGAGGTACATTACAGGCATGTAGCAGAAGCTCTTATCGTAAGAGACTTACAGTGCAACACCAATTCATTGCTTTCCTGAAGTTTCAGGTCCTTTGATGTTCCATGCACATGTAGCACAGGCTCCACCCACACTGAGACCAGTCCAATCAGGAGCAGCTATGATCTTTTATTCCCACCCCATAAAGCAATAACCGGTCTCAGTTTACCTTTCCACATCAGCTGATCCGTCAATCACTCCGCCTCTGCTCTGATATCCTCCAATCACCCGGCCCCTGCTCTGAGATCGTCCAATCAGCTAAGGGGGCAGGCTGGTGCATGTGACAGCAGGAGGCACACTTTGCCCCACAGGAATTTGGTATGGACACAGAGCAGCTCCACCAGTGAAGGTACTCTCCATGCCCCTCAACCCCCCACCTTTTAAACTGAATTCTTTGGCATATTTCCCAACCCTAAACTCAACCCAGCTGTGCAGCCTCCTGCAGCAGTCTTCTCCCACTAGCACTTGGCTGTGAACCCTTGACAGCCCCACATGGAGGGAGGTCAGACGTAAAGCTCCAGCTGCTGCTTAGCCAAATGCAGGCCTCTGGCCATAGAGAGTGCAGCTGGGCCGCGGCAGACACAGGGCTCATGTCTGCTTCCCATACAGCAGCTACGGCAGGAACCTCTTATGGGCCAGCAGGCTTTATCCTGAACGTTTTATCCAGCATGTTTTTATTAATACTTTTTCATTAATATTGTAGTAATGGAGTTACAATATCAGAACCCCCATGATAGGGTATACTGGGTAACTGCAGTGCTCAAATGTATGTGAAATATGGAGATTATGTTGAATTACCCAAAACCTGTGTTTTGAAACACCATTCTATTGAATGATTTCATTTTCCTTGGAAAAATAATGTGCCTGTACAGGGCAACCTCGCAAAGCTTAAATGGGAAAAATGGAAAAAACAATTAAATCCAAAAATTTAAAACAGCCCAGTTGTTTTTATGGTACAATGCATGCTGGGACATATGCATATTTTAAAGTCACATGAGTGATGCACATCTATAGTGATGAACAGTTTTAGACCCTGAAAGCCATTTGTATTTTCATCCGAACACCTAAATGGGTTTTAAAAGCAAACCTCCTCCTCCCAATGTGGCTTATTGAGACTTTTTTCGATAGTGTAGTAATCATATGGGAACCTTTTTTGGTAATACATAAATAATGAATAATTTACAAATCGCTTGGTACTATGAAAAGCACACATGCACTTATGTTCTCATCAACTCATAGACTCTGTGCTAACAGTTTAGGCAGCAAGAGTGCATTTTTGAGGCAGGAAGGGGTAGTTTAGTGCAATGGAATCAAGATGAGCTGTTTTTTTTTTAGTAAGGTTTGCGTTCTTAGACTTTGTCCTTGTTTAATTACCACCTAGCTATAGGATGTATAACTTCACTATACAGTTTTAGTTTTACATTCCTGTTGAGCCACACATCTGAATTTTGCGGTCTTCTATGGAGTAGAATGGGGCTTTTCCCCTCACCGGTGTGTCAAAATTTGTGATGGGATCGTGAGTTGTTATGACAACAAAAATGGGCAGAGCTACCATGTTAGCAGGTACTTACTAACCTGTACCAGTCAATCTGCTTTGCTGTTAAGTGAAAAAAAAAAAGTCAGTGATTTACATCCAATTTTAGTTTCCATTATTTTTTTGTCAAGTAACCTCACCTCATCACCAATTTCTACCAAGTAGAAATGGCTCAGTTAGCAGCACCCTCTAGTGGTGAGAGCACAGAAGTTCTGCTGTACTCATCATTAGTGGCTAGACTTAGAAGCTCCTGTCCTTAAGTTCTAACTCACAAAAGACTATACAAACACAAAACAGTACAACATTGTTCAATGTATCAATGGTTTATTCATTCAAAGAATGGCAAATTTGACTGTGCCATTGCTGATTTCAAACCGCCAGTTAAAAGATAACACTCTGGAAGTCACAGAGCAGTTTGCACTGGTAGAGATAGTGACAGTGCCATGTGTCACACAGCAAAGGCAGATAAAGCCAAATAACTCTGAACCTCCTATAAAACACACAGTCCTGTACTGTCCTTACACTTTCTGTAACTGCCTCCGGTAAGATTTTTTTTTTCTGTTTTTAAACCACATTTTGTTAATATTACCAACCACCAGAGCCGATTATTTCTACATTGAGAATCAGAGGATAAAACCCAATCCTTATAGTAATCAAACTAAGAACTAAGAGTGTTCCTATTATTCTTATAAGTTTAGTATTCAGCAGTGCAGCTAAACAGTAGCAAGATCCACTTCATTTAGATTCAATCAATAAATTATATTATAGTATATATATAAATAAATAGCACGCTGAATAAAACCAGTGTCTTTCCCCAGCAACTGCTACAGTCTCTCTTATAAGTGAATAAGACATGGTCGGCTCAGATAGTGTGGTGCAGATACTGTGGGAGAGGTGATGGAGAGATGCAGTTGTCGTAGAACATCTGCAGGTTCTGGTCTACGTCCATCTTGTTCTTCAGATAGTTCTCCAGATCCTGCACGGTCATCTCATGCACGGCGTTGCTCTCCTTGGCGTTCTTGGCAAGAGAGGCGTGCGAAGGGAAGCGGATGCGCACGTCGTGCGGCGCGTTGCGGTCGTACTCCGTACAGCAGTACGCGCTCCACACGTCCTCCGGGATGCCCACACGGTCCTGGTTGTTGCGGCGGATCATGTGGCCCGCGGTGGTCACCCCGGTGACGATGTAGGCGGTGCCGCGGCAGAAGTTGTTGAGGCGAACGCGGATGCGCTCCTCGTGCTCGCGCCACGGGCCGATGTTGAACTCGCGGATCTCCGGCACCACGTTGGTCAGGGTGTATGTGGCAGCGCGGTCGTGCGGGTCGGACTGGTGCTGGTCTGGGTTCAGATGGCCTCGCTCATACAGGACCACATCCGAGTAGTCGTCCAGAACCGCCTGGCTGTCCTCAAACTTCATATGCAGGTAACCCTGGGGGAACGGCATCATGTTCCCATTTCCATCGATTTCTGCCAGCTGAGAGAAACGGAGAGAGATACAGGGAGAGGGAGATGAAGGGAGAGAGAGAGAAGAGGGGAAAGGAAGAGCACAACCATCAATCAATTGCTTTTACATAAACAGCAATTTCACTCAAAATATGCTGCCCTGCTCGGTGATCGGAGATGTGTGGCCTCGATTCTCAATCTTCAAATCATCTCCTCTGAACTGCTGTTGCTAAAGTTATGAGCGAAGTATTGTTGTTATAATAGATCTAACAAAGCAGGGGTTAAAATATAGACTTCGGAAACAAGATGTGCGCCAGGACCCAATTATTGTTCGAGGGGAGCTACACATTAGAGGAAAACAAACATACTTCCCACTATCATTCACCCCTGCCATAGTAACAGTGGACAAGGTACACACAATACAGTAGTATTTCAATGTTTTGGAAAATAATATTTCCAGTTCCTTATTTGAAAATAGTGTATGACATGATGAATTTCAGTGGATTAGCCACAGGAAATGTATTTGCTTATGAGCCGGGCCGTGGGCTCGGAAACGTTTAACTCTACAGGCTGTCACCAAAATCCGGTGAAACCACTGACCTGAGGCTCGTACATCCAGGGGTAGTCCACACGCCGGTCGCCCTCCGTCTTTTTGAAGGTGTACGCGGAGTACACAGGGATGCGTTTATGCGGGTCGTACAGCGTCACGTAGCGCGGCTTGTCCGCATAGCGTTGGCAGATCTTTTTCAGCTTGAAGTCAATGATCCCGCGCGGCGGGGTGCCCATGTACAGCGAGTCCTTGCATCTCTCCACGTGGTTGAAGTCCTCCACCACCGTGGCTGCGACTCGCGGCGCGCCTTGGAAGCCCACAAGGATAAAAAGCAGAAACCCCGGTGCCAGATGCATAATAAGTTGCGGAATAGGGCAGCTCTCTTTAACTACGGTCCTCACCTTACGAATAACAGCGCAGCAAAGTGACCGTTTGGAAATGTAGCCTGGATTTAAATGCAATCGAATGTTTTATGCAAAGCATGGATCTGCGACAGTATCATCTTACCTCAGCCATAGGACCCATTCAGAAGCACAAGGATTGTTAGATACAGGAGGTGAGCTCACAGTTTTTTTTTTTTTTGATTGCCGTAGTAAGTGTGCTGTGAGTGTGTGCTTTGAGTGCAAGCTGAACTATTCACCCGACTGCGTAGCTAGGGACAACATTACTGGCATCGCATTCACAGTTGACTAGAGTACTCATTTTTTTCCACATTGAATGTACAACACTTTATGTACCAAATGGCTTTTGTTGAAATGTTTACAGTATTTTGGAAAAATAAGATTTCCCCCATAAGAATGTTTCCCCCATAGCAGCACATACACTTTCAGTGTTAAAGTCTCACAAAGAACACGAGAGAGAGAAAGTGGGTGCTTCTTTTGTGTGTGTATGTATAAGTTTTGGTTACCACTCCAGAACCGTCATCATTTGTCATTTGAGAAGTTAATAAGATGCCAAAGCTGATGTTTTATTTCAAACCACAAGAATGGCGGGAATCTTAGTAGATAAACTGAACCGCAGCACATGACACAAACCGGCTTTACATGTGGCATCATTCAATCGGATAAGGTAATTCACTGGGAATAGGCGTCCAGACCCACTCCTGGGACCGGACAAGAGACTTGCAGCCCAAGTTCGACAGCGGTTAATTATTCGTTTGTAAATAAAGCCTTTAAATTTAATTTGACTTGTGTGATTATTTGTATCTTACCATCAATCTCAAAAAATGCATCACTTAAAAAAACCAAACAGGTTTCAATGCATAGCTTTATTTTTTAAATTTGTATTCATTTCTTTAAGTGTCTTGGAGATTGTGGCCAGTGTTGAGGCCATCTGTGTAAGCGTTTGGGCATTCTTGACTTCTCAACTTTTCAATTTCTGTGTGTGAGTTCTGTGTGTGCACACAGCCCTGCAGTCTCATGCCCTTTTATGGGAATTGGCAGGGTGTTTACCTATGCTAATTGGGAAAAACTGGCATGCACTTCCAATTGACAAGGACAATGGGATTCATCATTATAAGAACACAAGTGTGAACAATTCTGCGGTTTAAGAACACATCATGAATCTGACAGAATTTTCTTAGGACCTTCCTCAAGAACAAATTTAACAAAAAATTTAAGATATTGGAGAATGAGGCCCAATGAGTTTCCCTGGAAGAGCAGTAAAACGCTTTAGCCGAACGCAGCGAGGAAAGCGCAGGCGAATAGTCACATGGCTGCGGTGAAGGAAAGCATCTCTATGACACCTCACATCAGGGGCGGGACAAGGGGCAGGGCCAATGACTGTCCAGTACTTAGGTTGAAATGCCGTCTTTTCTGCATTTAAACTGTATTTAACTGTGGCGTTTTCATTTTCTGTATCTGAAAGGCCATTATTTTTGCCCTGTGGCACACCCAAACGCCTCATTCCTGGTCCTCTGCCTCCCACCCAGTGTGTGCAGTTCACTGATGCCATTTGGTAAAATATAAAACACTTACGCTTTCATGCTTTCAGAACAAGCATTATCGCATGGACGGTGCAACTGTATACCTTGGGTTTCAGATAACTGCAGAACTGATAACCATCACTATGGGAAATAAACTTTGTGCTGTCATGACCAAACTTTAAACGCAACATCTGAGCTCATGACTGGCACTTGGGAGCGAGACTGGATTAACACAAACAGTCACAAGCAGAGAAAGAACTGTGTGCATAGACATTAGTTCATCCTCACACAGCGCTAGCTGACTATCCATCTGCTAACTGAGGCAGCATCGCTGAGCCTGGAACCTGTGAAAAACAGGCATACAGTGAAAGTGGGGCGAAACCTGTGAAAGACAGGCAGATCCAGCAATGTTTCTACAGCTGCATTATGTTTTTCAAATCCATTCTTTTTGGGAGGCTGTATACACAATACAAGAAACCAAATTAGGTTTGTGTGTGTAGACAAGCTACTGGCAAGTAGTTTGCCTTCGCAATTACTTATCATACAGTATATGCATATCTTTTGCTGAAGAAAACTTTGAAGTTACGATCATCCTGTTTGTATTTTTAATCCCTTTGACTATACACTGCAATGCCAAAAGTATTGAGACACATGTAGCTCTGGGAAAAAATCTTTTGATGCAAAACGTAGTACCTTGTAGGTCCTCCCTTGGCCAAACATGAATTTTTCAGTTTGAAAATGAGTGTAATTGTATGCATTTTAATTTTTAAAGTCATACTTTGTTGGCTTTTTTGGTTCAGTACCACTGGGTGGTATGAGAGTCAGTGTTGCTGGATTTGTACGGAGCAGTCATTTTCAACACCCTCAGGGGACATGCTAAAGCAGTGCGGCACAGCGGAGGACGTTCCCTCTCATTTAACCTCCTTTGCACCTTCTTATGAATGTGACAGAATGAAAGTCAAACTAATCAAACTGGGGGTAACATATTTATTCAATTACGACATCTTGGTGTTACTATACAACCATTCGGAAACAATGAAGAAATGAATAAAGTGATGAACTGGGAGGAGAAGACAAAAGTTATCACTAAAACATGATTCTGTCTACTGCAAAGACTGCTGGAGAGTGAAAGTCCAGTCATGACACAGGCTGTAGGTAAATGAAGAGTCTGGCTGGTCTGAATGATCTGCCCTCTTTTCAGTCTTTGGTTTTGAGAGCCACCACTGAAGCTGATCTGGAATCAGTGTGGTGTCCCCAGGGCCCTGTTGTTTGTGCTTGAAGTCAGGGTGCTGAGGCCGATCTGGGGTTGGCAGGCAGCGTGCAAGGCTAGCATTAGCGGAGGGAGGAGGGTGGCGTTAGGCAGTCTTCCTGGAAGATCTGGAAGTGCCTGCTGACGAAGGTGACTCTCTTCAGGAAGTCCTGCAGGTCGGTGATAGTGAGCTCGCTCACCTGGCTGTCCCGCTGGTTCAGGCCAAGCGAGGCAAAGACCGGAAGCTTGCTGCGCTCCGCAAGCGGAGCGTTGTGATCATACCTCGGGCAGCAGTAGGCAGACCACAGGTAAGTCGGCACGGCGACGCGGGCGGAGCCTCGGCGGCGGATGGCAAGGCCTGAGGTGGTTACCCCGGTGACGATGTAGGCAGAGCCACGGCAGTAGTTGTTGAGACGCTGGCGCACGCGGTTTTCTTGCTGGCCCCAGGGCCCGGAGCTGAACTCCCACACCTGCGGCACCACGTTGGTCAGTGTGTAGGTGGCAGCCTTGTCATCCGGATCAGCCTGGTGCAGGTCCGGGTTCAGCTGTCCGCGCTCAAACCCCACCGTGTTGGAGTAGTCCTCCAGAACCGCCTGCCCGTCCTCGAACCGACGGTGCACCTCCTCCTGCGGGAACGGCTGCATCTCCCCCAAATCTGACACCCCAGACAACTGCAGCACGCAGGAAACAGGAAGTACAACACTTACGGGCAACTTACATCAGCTGAGCTGTGCTGTCAGCTGTAAGTGTGTAGTCTGATATCAAATTAAATGGATGGATTGTAAAATGGAAAATGTCGTATCAGGTGGCCTCACCAGCAAATGTGAATTTGACTATGAAAGAACGGACTTATCAGTGTGAAATGACATTAAAGGTCAGATAAACCAGCTTTTCTTCCTGCGGCCAATGTCACAGAAAAGCAGACGCACATGTTCTCTATGGAAATACATCTCACCTCACCTCACCTCACCTCACCCACCCACACACACGCACGCACGCACGCACGCACGCACGCACACGCACACACAGACACACACACAGACACACACAAAAGAATGCAAAAACCCAAATGCATTGACTCACATACAAACACAACAAGACTACCAGACATATTTCAGAAGCAATATAAGAGGACTAAATAGGTGCTCCACAGCCAACCCACTCAAACTGGAATAGAAGGATCCCTTCCCCAGACAACTTCACAAGGACTAAGCCCAGACAGAGAAATCTACAGTACTTACACAAACAGACACACTCACAGACTCACACAGCTGTACTTGCTCAGAGGGGACAGAGACTAAAGAGGAAAAGGCAGACAGAGGGGCGCGTACCTGAGGCTCAAACATCCAGGGCACGTCGGCCCTCTTGAGTCCGTCGGAGGGCTTGAAGGTGTAGGCGGAGTAGACAGGGATACGGTCGAGCGGGTCATACAGGGTGAGGTAGCGGGGCTGCCCGCGCAGTCGCTGGCAGATGTAGCGGAGTGTGGGGTGCTCCAGCCCAGCAGGGGGGTGGGCCTGGTACAGAAACACCCCACAGTCCGGTGAAACGCGCACCCCAACGCTGCCCTGCGCCTCCCGCACCCCCACCAGGACACCCAGCAACCACAGCTGCCACGGCAATGCTGCCTGCCTCTCAGCCATCATCACAGAAACGCAGAGCAGAGTCTGCTCACCTGAAACCCGGGCTGCGCCAAGAACTCAGAGACTGCATGCAAATCACACACACAGATATGAGCCCTCAACACACACACACACACACACGGCCATTTAAAATCTTGCTGAACAGTTTACAAGTTTAAAAAGGTTATCGGTCTCCAGCTTTTTAGTTTTAGTCAGTCCTGTCCTGTTTTTATATAATAATGAAACTATCCCTTCCCTAAAACTGTCAAACAGTGTGTAAAACTGGATTTTTTACACACTTTTGTTTTGTTATGGGTTAAAAGCATGTTCTCTATTACAGATTTTTCAATGAATTCTAAAACATCTTTTGTAATTTTCTCATCTGACTGTTTCTCTGCATGCAAAAATTCTTCTATATACTAGTTCTATTGATGTTTCCTTTATTATTTTCTTCAAGTACCTTGCGCATTTTTCCATTCTTCTCTTTATTTGCTGCCTCCCTAGAATGTGAGACTGCGGGTCTTCTAAAACCATAAATATTCAGCAAATTAAAATCCTTTCCCATGTATGACAATTGTGGTACAAAGCGCCCGCCCATCCACCACCACTGGGCTCCTTTTCACCAGCTGTGGGTTTTTGATTGGACTCCACCTGCTTTATTGGCATTAGAACCGCTCCAAATGGAGGGTCCATGGGGCTACCCAGCTGTAGTATTTTTTATTTATTTATTTTTAAACAGTAGGGCACATTCCTGGATTAAAAATCGATTGGCTCCTCACTGCTGACATCACACATCTCACATTTATTGTTCTGATAGTGAGGACCATTGATAAAATATATACAACTGACGAAAATGACATTTCAGAAGACCACAAGACGAAAAGAAGTTTTTAAAATATCATAAGGACTATGCACGGACCTCCACCTTCACCTTTCTGGGGAAAGGGCAGGGAGGTTTGCTCCATCCCTCCTCCGGATCCTTTGAGTGCGCCATTCAGGATGCTTAGGAGTTGATTGCAGCCCCACATGCAGAAAAGAGACCTGGTTGGGTGAACCAGAAGGGAAGAACATAGACTCCTGGAGCAGTCCAGGGGTCTCCTCCTCTTTTCTGCAAACCCCTGAGCAGCAGGGGGCGACATTTTCAATGCAGATCTCCTCACACATTAGCATTATCTCCACTTCTGTCTTCTACCAGTTTTACTCCATCCCTGGAGCTGGGACGGGGACCGGACCATCCCCCCTCACCCTCATCACCTTCCTCCTCTCAAGTCACAGATTTTGGCTGGATATTTAAACTTTCCTCCAGAAACGGTACACTTTCTGCCATTGGGGCACTCTACAAAAATGCGCCCAATTTCTCTACATTTCCTGCAAACGGTTTCCTGGCAGGCCTCTGTCAGGTGCCCATGCTCCCCGCACTTTTGGCAGAGTTCAGGCCTTGCAGTGGATGACGCCTCTGTCCTCTCCCAGGACTATCACTGATGTGTGATGTTTCAGGCCCTGAAAGCCCTGTGGGTCTTCCCATTGCTGAATGGGGACGCACCAAACACAGTTCCAGACATCATCCTCATCCCTCACCTTTGTAGCCTGGCCCGTCACAGTGCAATATCCACCCAGCCACACAAAAATGTCTTCTGCATTCACCATTGCATCAAACATCCTAACATTATCAGTTAATTTTCTCCACATCAAAAACAGAAAACTGGGCTTTAGCAATTTAGCCCTGTCCAAAACACTCTTGATGTTGCCGCAGACACAAGACTCACAGCAAAACCTTTACTGAACGGGAGCATCAAAATACAGTTTGAATCATTTAGGGTGAAATTGAGGGCCTTTTGGAGGAGTGTTCTGGGGAAGTCTTAACCTTGCCTACGAAACCTAAAAAACGAGACAACAATGAATTCATATTTAAATATTTAAATGCAGCGTCTGATAAAAGCTACGTACTCTGATTCAGTGCACTCTCTACCGCAACTGTAGAAAGAATACAAAGCAAGGACAGTTTGAATGCGAAGCATTGAAATTAAATACTTTAATTCAAAGGCAATTCAAAAAAAAAAAAAAACACTTCGACACTGCAGCTTGGCCCCTGCTGAGCCTCGCCATCTACAAGAACCTGCCTGCCTCTCACCACTGTGGCCTGCTGCAGCCAGGTGGCACCAGAGGGCAGCATGTGGGTGTGAGAGACCAAGAAAGAGTGTGTGCATGTGTGTGTGTGTGCGTGTGTGTGAATGACAAAAGACTTCAAACAAGGCAGTCGTGGTTTTCACGAGCTCCTAAAAAGGAATTACTTTTTTTAAAATTACATAAACCAAAGAAAATTCCTGAAGTAAATACTTCGGACAAGAAAACAACAGGGACCTATGAACATTTTTTTCCACTTAAAAAAACAGGAGGAAAAACAATCGATAGACATCTAGATAGACACAGGCCAGAAGATACCAAACTTAAAGGGCAGAAAATAACAGCAGTGATGAGAAGACAGCCCCCCTCCCCCTTGCTGCATAGCATGCAGAGTGTCAAAAGTGCTGCAGCAAAGAAAGAATTTACACATGAACTGCTGAAGAAAAACCCACAGGAAAAACCCTCAAAGCAGATTTTTCTCAAATAGGAGATGGGCGCAACCCAACAAACCTGCTCCTATACATGGACTGTACAGCGGCTTGGCACAGTGCTATCAGTAAACACTACAAGAACCACAGAAAGAACGATATCTGGGGCAGATTACCACATATGAAGAGCATGATAACGACAGCATGCCCCTCACTGTAAATGTGTACCACAATGGCACCAAGTGAGTATAGTCTCAGCTCTGTTCAGAGGGGCTTTGACATTATAAAAGCACTGGCAGAGGCTGAGAGACTCGAACTGAAAGCTAAAACAGCAATACTAAAAACAAATACCAATGAGGCAATGGTTTCTGGAGCAGGGCAGGGCAGGAAGAGGAGCACCCTTCAGAGGACTGTGCTGGATACCACAGACAGCTGGAGAGCACGGTCTCCACGCTCAGAGAGATGCTGTCACTGCAGGGGGTGGAAATGGTGGAGATGACGGAGCTGGTGCTGTCCCACGAAGACCCAAGAGAACATCTTAGAGACCAGATCAGCCAGGTGAAGAAGGAAGTGAAGGCCTCAATGCTGTAGCTGAGAGCAGAGCTCTGAGGAGGCAGCAGGGAGCAGGGAGTGAGGAGCTGCAGCTCAGAGACCAGAGCCTGAGAGAGGAGCTGCAGCCCAGAGACCAGAGCCTGAGAGAGGAGCTGCAGCCCAGAGAGCAGAGCCTGAGAGAGGAGCTGCAGCCCAGAGAACAGAGCCTGAGAGAGGAGCTGCAGCCCAGAGAGCAGAGCCTGAGAGAGGAGCTGCAGCCCAGAGAGCAGAGCCTGAGAGAGGAGCTGCAGCCCAGAGAGCAGAGCCTGAGAGAGGAACTGCAGCCCAGAGACCAGAGCCGGAGAGAGGAGCTGCAGCCCAGAGACCAGAGCCTGAAAGAGCAGCTGCAGAGCCTCCACCTCCACCCCCACACTGACTGACACCAGAGCAACATGGGATCAGCAGGTACTCACACCCTCGCCACAGCTCAATGCAGAGGAAGTTACGACAGCGACCTCCCCCCACCACCGAGGCGCACGCTAAAAATGGAAAACACAAGAAAGGCACATCACAACCACCACAACCACCTGCAACTCAGAGGCTTCCACTGAGGCTCTCAGCAAGGCCAACAAACAACATCAACTGCAGAGATGCAAAAATAATCGTTTTAATTCAATCGAATGGGAAATCTCTGAAAGAGAAGCAGCTCTTTCTAAACCACAAGATTGTGAAACTGTGGTGCCCAAAAACAGATATTGCATTGGAACTGCTCGCCAAACAAAACCTGGGTGAACCGAGCCTCATAATAATACACACAGGCACTAATGACCTGTGGACACATCATTGAGAAGATCCTTAACTTAGAAGATCTCCACTGAAAGAAGATCTATTAGACTTTCACTATGAGTAATCCATCTGTGAAAACAGCCCTGTAATTGCTTGCAATATGGCACAGTATGAATCTGGGACATTTACTTTTCATGGCATGCACATATTTCTGAGATAACATGGTTTAAGATGGTAAATACACCCTGTAAACATGAAGCTCCAAACATAGAAAAAAAAATTCTATGATTGCAGTTATGCTTGGCAAGAAAACCAGCATACACAGTGGGTTCCCCTTGGACTGTGGGTATAAAAACCACTGTTCCAAAGAAGAGTACTAGGCCACCCCTCTGTGGTTATAAGACATGGGCCACAACCATCATAATTGTCCAAGCAGATCTATAGTAAAGTGGTTTAAAAAGAATACTTATGTGTAGAATTGTTTCCGTCAAACTCAGGTCTTATAACCTATTCAGATGTTGGACTTGAAGCAAGCTGCTCATGCACTGAGGCCCACGGAGCTGAAGTAATTCTGTATGCAAAAACAGGGTGAAGGTGGTCAGAGCAGAAGGAAACAGCGACAGGAAAAGTTTAGTTGAACTCCCTGTGGCTCAAGACCCTACCAACAGTTATGATGATAGAGTATTCACATACTTTTGAGCACTAGGATATTTTATATTGGACCATGTTGTTAACTAAATAATCCAAGTGCTACGTTAACCTTTTCTTCTGTTATTCAGGTTGGTCTTTCTTATTAAAAGAGACTTTCACAAAGACTTAACAGAATTTCAGCATTAAAATGTGTTAAATACAGATCAATATAAACAGGGTCACATACTTCCAGGCATCACTGTAGACGCTCGACACAAATACTTGATCAGACGGTTGCTTACTAAGGTACTTACAGCGTTACGGAAAATTATTTTCTAGGAGACCAGAGTGTGAAGTTTTGGCAAGTTCTGAAACCATTTCCTTGAGTGTTGACACTGTTCTGTGCATCCATCTCCCTTTCAAAGTGCAGTAGATTAAATACTAGGTATATACCTTAAAATAAACATCTCCAAAATAACTCCAATCAATATGCAGAAATATGCAACACACATTCAATGAGTGTTACAATGAAATTACTGAAATTTTAAGGTGGATATCAGTATTACTCAAATAAAACACTGTACCATTCAACATTTGATATTTCATGAATGAAGCAACGTTGAAGCAAATTACACATTATATTACAATTATTGCAGTTTTTGTTAACTCACAAAATACAGTGCTTGGATTATCAAATTGACTAATAATGTTAAGTAGCAAATCATTAATGGGAATGCATAGTTTCTTCCTTAGGTATGAAATTTTGAACATCAAACACAGTGATGAATTATACCCCAAAGTGTATGATTTCACTTCACACCATATTTTACCCTGAAAAATGTGTAACGGATGTTTCACAACCCATTTAACATTATCTCTTCAACTTTCTTTTTACTTCACGGTTTCCCCGGGTGGGGAGTGCACCGTTCCTGGAGGTACTGCAATACCAGGTCGATGCGTGGAGTGGACGGAGCAAGCCCCTATTCCATCTCCCTGTTCCAAAAATCAATTTAATATATGGTCCCCAAATAGGGGACGTATCAGATATTAAACTGATAAGAACAGATACTACACTTGATCTTAGCCAAAAGGCCGAGAAGCGATACCAAGCACCACTTGAGTCAGGGCAGTCAATGTCGGAAACAGAATGCACACTGACGGCAGCGCACATGTGCGCTCCATTTCAAACGAACCCGACACATTAGCACAGCTAAACCAAACATCGTGTCAGCGTCATGGATTAAATAAACACTGGATATGTATGTTTTTCGCAGTTTGATCAATTCATTAAAATCCCATGATGCACCATACACTACACAAAAACTATTTCTACCAATCACAGCGGTTTGTAATGTTGTCGTTTTTGTTCATGCGGCCACGAAACTATGGCAGAGGAAGAGGCACAAACGACACCAACCACGCAGTGAGGAGGCACACTTGCTGCTATAATTTTGACATACGTTTGCGCTTTCATCTTTTTTAGACATTCATGACTAATTAACTGTAATCGAGAGACCATTCTAACGAATTCGGTCTAAGACACACAATGGATGAACACAATTCCCCTGCTTTCAAATCAGACTGCTGCTCCGTGATGTGTGGCACAGAAGCGCAACGGACGTTAGTCTGCTCATTATTTTCACCTTCAAACATTACATTTCACATTATAAGCACAAGAACAATAACCATGGTTTAACACGATGAGCTAAGATAACTGACCATGAAACAGGAAGCCAGCAAGCGTTTATTTCTAGAGTCAAAGCCGCACAAGAGACAACAATCAAACCCATTCCTCCGTTTAAATGCAGTGTCAGATGAAAGCTACGTACTCTGATTCAGTGCACTCTAACGCAACTGTAGAAACAACACAAAGCAAGGACACTTTCAAAACATTAAAGAAAAGACAAAACACTTAGACATGCATTAAAAATAAGATCCACATGCGTTGCAATGGGAGAATAAACAGCCTGCTCACGATTTAAACCCCAACAGTGCCTGTTTCAATTATTTCAGTACGGGGAATATTACCAATGGTTATCTAAACACGGTGTAATATGTTAACTAAAAGATTTCGGGAAAAAAAAAATGACGGCCAGTAAACTGTTCTTTTCAGCGAAAGTGTCAGTCTGACACCAGGAACATTGGGACCAAGTCATTTTGCAATTTCCTCAAAAAGACACAGACATGGAGAAGGACATTTCCATGAATAAATTAGAAATGGACCAAACAATATAGGATAAATGTCTTATTTCATCATCGTCGAGAAAATTCCAGTCAAAACAAAATCTGAATATGCACTTTACAGATATGCTACGAGACCAAACTTCAGCTGAGTGAGAGATGGTGCCTCTAACGGGCGGCTCCACCTCACAGTCAAGCGCTAATGAACTGATAGAATAAAGTTAAATTCACGTTTTCAGGTTGAGCAAACTTGGGTATGGTCCTGTAGAATAGCGGCATGCTTTTGCTTTCTCTTGCCCTGCAAATTTACTAAAAACATGGTCTGCAGTATTATAAGAACAATACATTTATTGAGGGTAATGTCTAACTTTGATCTATGCAATCCTATTTTGTTAAATTACGGGCTGACACAGAACGCGTTAGCTTTTAAATATTGATGTAATACAAGAGATTGCTCGATTATTGTTACATATTTATGGTTACTGCTACAAAGCAAATGTACTAAACAGCTATCACTTACCAATTCTGCCATACTAAAAATTCGATGTGAAGAACGGGAAAAGCATGAATGCTAAAAACGGTGTATAAACCTACCCTTCTGCCGCAAAGACATTCTTAGTGCGCTGCTGAGAAACAGCGCTCTTACAATACCAGGCCTGCTAAAGTCTCATAAACGCACAGACGCCCTGTTAAATCTATACAATCTCAGTTCGGGATTATCGAGCCACTACAGAACAAACTTGATCAACACTGACAATGGACATTATGTGGTTTCAATTTAAAAATTAATTCAAATATATACTCCATTCTATCGCTCAAGTAAGTGTACAACGTCCAATTTGGCCTCCTCCATTGCAGCTAGCAGCAGGTCTTCTAATTGACACTAACCAGGAATCCTCAGTCAAAGATTTCCAAGACAGAATCATAATCAAGTCTAACAACAAAGTTACCTGGTCATAGACAATACAAAGCGAAACTGAAGTCCTACAACTCAGGACTACTGTAGAGATCTTTCAGCGCCAAAATTGCTAGACAGCGACTCAGTGGTAGGCCGCACATGTAATGACAACTGGCGATCCCACAGAAAGGCGTCATGAACAGCCTAGATGAGGGATTTTCAATTTATATTGTTGGTGGGTCACTTTTACATTTGTGAACAGTGGCGGGCCTGTTGGGCACGAACCATATAGTAATATTACATTATATCATAGATCTCAGCAACTGCTATCAAACTCACTTCTTTTGGATACTAGGCATGTTACTGGGTAGCCTAGACCCCACTTTCATTGACACATGTATTACTGTTTTTTGTGTACAGTCCAATTTTGACACTTCAGTATTTGAGACTTGCATTTTTATTCATAGCTGGATAAAATGCATTTTTTTAAAAAAAATATTATGAAATATAACTTCCTTTAACATATACTACACATTTTCCTTCATATTTTAATGTTTAAATGTCATGTTTTATGGTTTTTGTGCAATTTCTTCATTTTTGTACAGAACCTCTTATCACAGCCACGACCCAGAAGTACTTTTCTAATTGCTGCTGGCAGAACACAAATCTCACTGGCCTAGATCCAGCCTACCTATGCTATGGAAAGACATAGGTGATGTACACTCTGCTGATGAATTACACTGCACTGCAAGTGTCTGTTCTGAAGGGCCAGATGAGGAGTCTGCAGAACAATGGTTTAGAGAAGGCTAGACATCAGAAAGGCTAATGAGCAATGGTTTACTGGTCTCAAAGGATTTCCTGGCTTTGGTTGTAAATTAAACTCGGTCCCAGCAAAGGATGTTTTTTATACAAAATTCTGAATCACATGTTTCAATAATAAAAAGCCACTGTTGGCCATGGCAACAGATTTCCCCTTTGGTAAAAACTGTCTTGACACAGATGACTAGGAAATGAATGTAGAAAACTGAGTCAAATACAGTATATCTCTAAAAGCCTATTGGCATCCGTACAATGCTGTTTTCCATACAGTAAGGCAGGTTCACTTTCTGGGATCTGGACAAGTGGGGTCAATGTATCAAGCCGTTACAGCAGAAAACCACCCTGCTCTTATTGACGTTCCTGAATCCCTGTAGGTCTTGCACAAATATGATGCGGGCTGAATGACCAATGCCCCACCCCTGGAAGTAGTACCAAAATCTGCTTACAGGCCATGTAGCCACAGTATCCCTTGGCCAGATGCAGAGGGAGGTATACATCAACTCCTCCCTTACATGGCAAAATTGACCCATCGTAAAGACCATGTGTCAAAAGGAGGGATGGTAAGCATGGTAAGTTGGGTAGGGTTCACAACTTTTGCTGAAACTTTTTGTAAAAAATGTTTGATTTGTGCACAGATTTGATTTGGGAAAACACCTACATCTGTGTACCCTACACCCTAAATGCCATTTGAACACATCATTATGGATGGAACTAACACCATGTAGAGGTCACAAGTACTGTTTGGTGGTAGTGGACACATTTTCAAAATGGACAGAAGCATTTCCATGCAAAAGAGCAGATGCTAAATCAGTAGCAAAGCTACAACAAGAAATGACTTCCGGCCAAATTGAGCTCTGACAATGGCAATCATTTTGTGAACAATGTACTTTCATTCCTAGCCGAAAAACTAGACATAGACCTGTGTCAACACTGCTCATAACATCCCTGGAGTGGAGGATGAAATGGTGGCTGAAACAAAAACGGATTGGGTCACAGGTTTGCCATTAGTACTAATGTATGTGTGTGCATGCCCTCACACCACCACAGGCTTGTCACCCCATGACATACTCACAGGCGGGCCTGTGGGAGTATCAGTCTACCGGGGGATGCACACAGACATCATGTCAGAATTCAGTGCAAGTACTCAAGTGCGGAGTAGCGTATACAGAGGAAAACTGAGACCAACTCGCAACAAACACAAGACAGAGCAGGGTACAAATATACAGGCTAACGAGCACAAGAGACACAGGTGAACAACGGGGCAAGTGAAACAAATCAACAATTAGGTAACGAGTGGAGAAACAGAGGGTGCGGCAAACATGAGGGTAATGAAAACAAAAGCACATGGAAGGGGAACGGAAAAGAAAAGACACAAAGACTGTTTCACTGATGTTACTGACCACCAACTCTGCTGTGAAGGTCGGCAAAAAGGCAGCGTGGATCCACACATCCCACTGTAACACAGTTCCAGAGGGCCTTGGAGCAGTAGGAGAGACTGACACTGACCAAGAGGGATCGTCAGCACCAACTGACAGTGCAATGCTGGTGCATTGCTGAATATACTGCCTCTCCCATTGCAATATTAAACAAGACACAGAACTTTGACTGTTCTCCATTATTTAAGGATATTTTTTCCACAACACCATGAAGCAAAGTTGAGCAAGATGCAGTAACCTGGTTACCTGCACGTGTAGCTACCTATAAAAAAAAATTAAATACAAAAAATAACATTATGACGATGACAGGCCATTTGGCCCAACTATACTATACCACCGAAACAGAAGAGTATCCAGTACTGGACCTCAACACCACAAGGTTTTCTGGTGCAACTACATGACATCTTTCTCTATTAAATCACCCCCGAACCACTCATGCAGTGCTCAACGCCCAGGAGGTTTGTTAAGTATGACTTCCTTCTGTGAAAACCATGCTGGCTCTTATTTAAGATGCCATTTTGTTCAAGGAATGAATGAAAAGGAATTGTCCCTAAATGATAGATTCCAATATTTACATGTAACACATCTGAAGCTGGAAGGCCTGTGATTTCCTGGGTTAGTACAGTCTCCTGTCTTGTAGACTGGTATTACATTGCAATGTTTCCGGTCATCAGGTATTTCTCAAGAGATTGCCTTATAAAAACTGTCAGAGGTTTGTAAAACATTTTCACTCGTTAGCTGTCGTCAGGTGATTTTCATCCCGCCAAACCTGCTCGGTACCTGATGGCTGACAGGGACCTGCACAGTTTTCAGATCAGGTGATTAAAGTACCGTTTAGTAGACCCAGGTTCTCAGAGTTTTTATCCTCCACAGGACACTTAAAGAGGTCTGCAGGAGGCGACAATGATCCTCCTAAATGACCCAGTAAGCTCTCTTATGTCACAACTTTTTCTCCCGCAAAACCATCATTCGGAATAACTACAAAATCAGAATTAAAAACTAAAGCATCTTCAGGGAGCACTTTGATTAATACAGTTATGAATGTCCAATGATGTATGAATGTCTGCCAATAAATATCTTCAATACAAAAACAATACATCTACGGTAATATGGAAGAAATCATTAATAAAAAAAACTGCATGTTTAAACATAATAGGATTCATTCAGACGAGTACGACACATAAAACAAGTCATTGACCACAGCTGTTTAACAGCTTCGTCTCTACTAATCTGATTTCTAACGTGTGTTGGCAGTTTCACTTAAGTGTGTTTACACTGTAGTGCAGCTGCAGTGCACAGTGCAGCAGAGGAGGAGGTGGGTGCATCACAGTGCTATGAATACCGTGCTGATTAGCCTTGAGTTAGTTAAGCTGTTCTCATAGTCAGACAGGTACTAGCTCTCTAATCATGAAAATAAACTATTGCCATGGTTCAACTACACATGTGCAGGACAGACCAATGGAACAGTTGCACGGCTGAGCCTGCTGAAGCATACTCATAAGGTTAAGGTCAAAGGTCAGTGCCATCTCTGCCCAACGTAACGTAGCACTTCTGACTGCACTTTCACACCGTACAACATGAAACATCCAAAGATACCAGCTAACAACTCTCCCTCTGTCTGAGCATATCCAAAATAATACAATTACATAATAGAACCATCAATCAATCAATCAAACTTTATTTATAAAGCACCTTTCAAAAAAATCAAATTGCAATTCAAATTGCTTTACAAGTGATTGACAAAACTAAGTGTAAGAAAATAAGTGTAAGGGACGACAGTGTTAAAGTGCTAGAGGGGGTAAATGTGCCAGAAGGGTTTGCATGGACTAAACCCTGTGGAGGCCTTGAGCACATTTTCCTTCTTCAACCTTCTCCTGCAAAGGCAGAATGAATTATGCCCTCATGGTAAAGGCAAAATACCAGTACGATTTTTGGACTGTGCTGAAGTTTTTTCTTTTTGTGGTCATTGTTGTCACTGAAAGCTAATGATGATACACATGCCTATATTCACTAATAGTTCTCAACACTGTGTAGTCCGTAATGTATATAGGCCTATCCAAATATAGTTGCAAATTAGGTAAGGTAAAAGAATACAAAGAATTGTTATAATCAAACACTTTCAGACAAGAGTACAGTGAAAATTGAGATTTTTTTTTTGAGTTTGTAATTATAGGGACTCCTCATTGAAACACATGGAGGTGGGCTTAAATGGAGCGTACTGGGCTTAAATGGTTCCACAATGACTTATGGCAAAAAAAGAGACAATGTGGTCCTTTCTAAATGAACAATATATTTACAAAGTCATGCATGAAGCCTAAATATATGACTAAGCATCATATTAATTGTTATTTTGCCCACACAGGGAAATATTAAGTTATTCTCATTCAAAGTCAGCTTGTGTTGGCCCAAGTTATCATGCTTTTTGTAGTACTGTACCATTTAAGCCCACCTAAAAAAAGAAGCTAATTTTTGAACATATTCAGCTCTCCAAAACAATTTGTGATGTATTTCTTTGTAGACAAATGTAAAATGAATCAAAAAACATTCAGTGTACATACCTGACATGCCTAATTCTTTGGCAGTGTATCTATCAATGAAGCTAATGGTTTGACCTTGAGATTAGCTGTGTGCCAGCTCATAAAACCCATCTTTCCATATGAAGAAAATGGCCTTTATATCTAAAATACAGTGAACATGGCCTCGTGTCATCAGGAGAGAGCTGAGTGTCATCACTATAGCTGTGGAAAGAGATGCCGTGCTTCCTGATGACACTGCCCAGGAGCAGCATGTATAAATTAAAAAGTAACGGTACTAAAACTGATCCTTGTGGTACCCCACGGGTAACCACATAGTGTTTGGAGGCGGGGTCATCTATTGGTAGGAAAACATTTTCTTCCACAAAGATATGAGGTTAACCGGTTAAAAAGAATTCCAGACAGGCCAACATGCTCACTTAACCTATCTAAAAGAATCCGGTGGTCCACAGTATCAAAGGCAGCGCTCAGGTCAGGCAGCAAAAAGCATTAACAAAGCCTTCACAAGATGACAGAAAGACGTTATTTTCATAGATTGCATTATGTGATGTGAGAGTTTTGGCTTCAGGGGTTACTTCAGGGGTAATGTAGCGTTTTTTGACAACACGTTCTGTGGTACTTGGCAGAGAATGAGTAGAACTGTTAAAAAACACACAGTAGCGGTCAGACAGAGCCAGATCAGTGACAGCAAGTATGGATATTAAGGCCGTATTATATAATTAAATCCACGGTGTGTCCATGTTTGTGAGTCGATATGTTAACATTTTGTTTGAAAGCCATACATTCCAACAATTCTAAAAACTCTTTGGTTCTCGTATCTGCCAGATTACCAACCTGTATGTTAAAATCACCAATAAAATTATCATAGCTCATGTGAACGACAAAGTAGGTTTGAGAATTCTGTTAAAAAAAGAGGGGACAGATAATTCAGGAGATCTATATACTGTCACTGCAAGAAAACGAGGCTGAGAATTTTAAAAGGTAGTTTTATATTCAAAGGTATGAAATGTGCCTCGGTCCACATCCCTGCCCTACCATGGAAGCGGTGGCAAACCAATATAACACCTCTGTTTTCAAGACAGGGCCAAAACATTAAGGTGATATGAGGCGATTTCCTTCCTCCTTTATTTTCTTTTTTAAAATTGGTGCGCTGCTGCAATGGCCTTGTTTCCTATGAATGTTTTTTATATGGTAGAGCACCCAGTCTATGGGCACGGCTAAGCAGCACACCAAAAACCAGTGCTTAGTGTTCCATGTCCATGAATCATGTTCTGTTAATTCATCAGTCTACTGGTTTGCGAATAACAGGGATTGCCTTTATCTTTGAGGACCTGCTCGGAGTCCATTGTTTAAAACAAGTGCCCCCACATAGCTCAATTTCTTGAGCCACATTCTCAATCTCACTGCTTGTCCTCAGCAGAGCACCTTTCTGAGATTTTCCCCATGTTCACTATCCCTGATGATGACCTCATCCAAAATGATGGCACATGGGCAGTCAGCAAAGACCTGCTCCATGACTCTCTGGAAGACTTCTAAAGCCAGCTTTCAAGAAAATCAGGATTTTACTGGCCAGAGCTCATATAAATAATGCAAAGGCATATACTGAACTTGAGACAACACAGTTGCTCCAGAAATGGTGGGCAAATAGAGCAATTATGAAAGGAAGGACCTTATGTGTATTCTGTCCATAAATATCATAAATATCTACTTCATTATTTATTTCATGTGTTACAGATCCCAGGATGGGGTGGGGGGGGGGGCTTTATAAGAATTTGAAGCACATGATTATCTGCCCTGTTTGTCTTGATATTAATAAATAGCTGTTCACAAAAATAATAATGAAAAATAAGCAGGTGAAGATCATTCCACCTTATTCTGATGAGGCTGGAGGCTTTTTTGTGCAACTTTAGCATTTCACCAGCATTTATCATATGCATTTCCAGCATTTATTTTTTTTATCATATTTATTTTTTTACCAAATGACATCATAAATGTAACTATTGAACATTTGCTTCACACTTGGGCCTGACGGGAGGGTGATGATTCCATTATCTCCAACCACAACTGGATGCAGCGCCCAGCAACACCTCCGCAAATGTATTAAGAAAGCCTGTAGCGATGCAGAACAGATAACATTTAGGAGATACACGTTCATATCACACATAAGGACACGCTTGTCCTAACTTCACCCTTCTCCAGTGAGGATGCGTTTGTGTGGTGTTAGGGTGTGGTGATTAGACTGGTGCTGAATTTCTCATGATTCTACAGTTTTGTCAACTTGCATCTGGCAGCCTAAGAAGAAGTGTGAATGCAGTTATTAGTTCACATATTTTTTGATATTGCACCACTTAAGCTACAGGAAATGGTGCAAAACACCAAACCAAACGAAGGCACTTAGAACCACATGAACTTGAACTTACTGCACATGAACTTACTGACCAACAGCAATAATTAATTAAAAAAAAGGAGAGAAAATACAAGTCCTTCCTGCAAACAGGCATGGAGGCTATGAATGGCAGGATTGACAAAAGATGCACAGGATCTTACAACAGCATGCTCCCAGCATGCTCTGCAGGGTTTCAGTACCAAGCTCTGTGGCAATACAGGTGGGTTACTTTGTCTATTTGTTTCATCATTTTCGTTCTATACGTTTTATCATTTTAGAATCCCTCATGAAATACTAATTAAAACTAAAGGGTTCAGCACAATGACCCATAATGGCTAAAAAAAAAAAATATTTCACAGACTTGTTTACTGAACCCTTAAGTGACACAAAACCAATATGGAGTATTTTCAAAGTGTTACTTTACAAAATCCTCTAGAGAGCCATCAATCTTGTAAGGAGCATTCCCTCCTTTTCTTTTTTTTTCTCTCCACATCTTATGTGCATTTTATGTGCAAATACACACAACCAAAAATTACAAATAATGAAACATGAGGAAATGTTTCCTGTTTTGTAGAGTAAAAGGACTGACCAAAATCTTACGTCATAAAGGTGTTAACCACTGTCAGGGCCTTTGTGCACTTTGTATCCTCAGACAGTTTTCAGTAATGTAATGCTAGCTGCATTACTTTCTGCATACTGGGTGACACCTTTAAGCAGTGAACATACAGGTATATCAGTGTCTGGGGAAAGGCTACAGGGGTGACATGACTGGCTCATGGACCTTAGAGAGTATAACATGACTAACGCACTGTTCCAGTCTTTGCAGTCAGCAGACCTGTAATAAAATATCTACACTGTGTGTCCATACACATGAAAGTAGCTGATGTTCTTGTTCACCATGTCAAAATATCGTAATGTGGCATGATACTTAATTTCAGTCATAGCTACTTTTATCATTATGACATGAATAGCTAGCTACAGCAATAAGATAAAAAATTAACCAACCGAACCAACAATGAGTACAGCTTCAATTTGGCTTCAATTTGATGTCTCATGTTGTCCCTTCTCTAATATCCCTTAAAGTCAATAAAATTCACCACAAAAAAGATAGTGGTAAATTATACATAATTACAATTCAGTGCTGAGTATTACATAACAATGATCATTATTTGTTTAGAAAAAAGGAGGGACAAAAAAGCCTTTCTAACCAGGAGCCATTTATTGGTAAGTATTTAAAACTTCTCTCAATACCTTAATACAATGACCAATAAATTTGTATGTGGAGAGTGTGCTCTCTGATGGTGTGTGTGCATGTTGATGGTGTAGCATGGTTTGTGGTTTGGGGAGGGGCTGTTGAGCTCTATATGAGGACCAGTCCAGCAGCATTAAGGCACACAACACTGAGTCACACTGTTTGAGTCAGTCGGTTGGGTAGAGTCAGTCAATATGACACATCTTGGGCTGTTGTGTGTGCTTCTTCTGTCCATCATCACTACAGGTAAGAGCAGTTGTGACCTAACATCTCTAAAACTCTGCACATTAACAGAGATAGAGAGTGATAAGACTCCTATAGAGTACAGTGATGCTGAGGGCTGTAATTTCCATCTACTACATCAAACCACACTAGAAACAGAAGGGGGAGTTCTTATTGCAGTGTTATATTGTAAATGTTGTTGCCCCACCTGCCTGTAGTACACTGACGAATGGAGCTGCAGTTCCCACTGTGCAGCCTGGGTGCATCGGTTGGTGTGTGGTGTGGGGCTGTTTGCGTACACTGCTGCTGTGTTGTGGAAAGGTTTACGCCGCTCTCCGTCCCCCTAGCATCCGCCCGGCCACGCTCCCGCACCTCCATCGTCGGCGGCCTGAATGCCTGTAATGGGGAATGGCCGTGGATGGCAGCTATAGAGCTTAAAGACAAACCAAGGACCATCCACTGCGGAGGAACGATCCTGAACAAGAGATGGGTACTGACGGCTGCCCACTGCGTGGGTCGGTGAGTCCAGTCTTCATGCACCATAACACCACAAATATGTTTTATATCTATTTTACATACATCTGATACACATCAGTTTAGATGTTGTAAAGGGCTGTATCCTCCAAAGCTAAAAATGCTGTACGCTTCTAGCTCAGAAGGCTAAGCCCAGTGCATTTTTAAGTTTTTTTGGTTGAGCCTTCTTAGTTGCTATGATATGGTCAGGTTAGCCAGATCACTCATAAACCAGCTGGCCCTGTTTTATTCCAGGTTATATTCGTACTGTCAGATCATAATGTACACGGAAATAATTCATGAGTGGCCTGAAGAAATGGGCTGCAAAATAATAAAGAGGACAACCATTATAGAATTGACCATTTACTTACTAGTTCCGCAAATCCATATTTTTGTGTGGGAATGGCACCAATCGATTAGGGTTGGGTGATATGACGAATACATTAGGAACCAACGACTGGCTGAATTGATCATCGGTGGGTTTTTCTGACAGTATTTTGCTAATTTAAAGTCCTTTGGTTATTCAAAAGTTTGCCCCCCTCAAAGTATCAAGAATAAGCAATCATTATTGTGCAATTAAATGTGTGCTACGCATTCATATTGTTCTAATTGTGATCTAATATCTAATCTCATCTCTACTGACATGACATGTACAGTAACCCATGTCATTTTATGTGTGAAAGCCAACTATGCCCTTTATTTCTTCTACCATACATTCCTTTTCAAACAGGTGTTCCGCACAGCATATAGCCCCAGAAGAGGGTAGACCAAGAATTATAACCAAATTACAATTTATTTGATAGTCTATCCTGCTGGTCTGTCAGGCTATTCATAATTGTTCATTTGTTTGGACACTGACTAAAGATTAACCTACAGCTCTTGAGGTTTGCATTTTTGTTGTATGCTAGCTTTAAATATTGCATAGCCCTGTGTAAATATAATTTACAAAATTTGTAGCAAAGAAAAAAAACATATGCATAATGTCATCATGTTTTGCATACAGGCCTACATAGCCTTCCTATACGTTCCACAGACGGCTACCTTTACTCCTTTTTGTTCTTTATCTACACATTTCCATTAATGACAGATGGATTAATATTTTTTGAGTACAAAATAAACATTGGTTCTGGTTTACAAATTCCTTGCAGCTAGCAGACTGACACAATGACAAAAGTGATGCCCAAAAACTAGGCATTTTGAAAAAGTGTTTAATTTAAAACTTATTCTCTTAACAACGATGATTAATTGGACCAGATTAAAAGTCAGCAACAAAGTCAAACCAGAATAATGTAACAGCTGATTCAGCCGAAAGATTTTTGCACAGGAAACTAACCATGTTCATTTTATCTGGTCTGAGCAAAGTGCAAAGGGTAGCAATATTACCAGCTGTGCTAAATATATCTGTTGCTGAGCTGGTGCCCAGAATTCACAGATATTTTCGTGCCATGTGTGACATTAGAGGAAATTGCCTTTCGTGACCTTTCTACCAACTTAGTAATAATGACAATAACAACAACAATACTACAATTGTATTATTGCAACATTTTCTCCTCCCACTCATACCCCATCCTCGCAAATACATCGGCTATCACTGATACAAGCAGTGACAGCTGCGGATAGGAAATTGTTGTCGTATCACCCAACCTCACTACCAGTGGGTTACATTTTAGCATAGTGTCAATAACACACAGCTCATTGTGTAATAGGCAAAACAGTCAAATAGCTAGTTATCGTGTTTGACAGATATTTTAAAATAGCTTAATGTGATAACACGGAATCTGCCTATGACCATGTCCTGTTATCTATGATGTAGCTACACTGTGATCTACACAGCCAATCAACTCCAGTTTAGCCAATTTGATGCATTTCACAAGCTAAAAAAAGGTCTTCACATGCACTGCTATATCACATTTATTAAATACCTACTGTATTGCAAACTGTTTAAGTGTTTATCACTACACTCGAGTTATCATCTTGTTCAGACCAATGGAACCAGCCTCTCTTGTGTAGCGTTTGTCCCTCCCCTCCTTCAACATTACTGAATGGTTGGGTGAAAAGGGACAGTGATGAGCCCAGAGTATAATCAACAGTTGAAAATTTTTCAAATGCAGGCACTCAGGGCTGAAAATCAACTCCTCGCTGCACTCCTATGTTCCTATTAAGAACGAGGACAGAGGCTCATTGGGCTGAAGGGAAAAAAGCTCTGGTGGATATGACAGTAATAAATGATCTGAGATCAGTGATTAATTCATTTTCAGGCCAAGGAGTAACTTCATTGTGCGGCTGGGAGCGTATCGTCTGAGCGAGACGTCTCCATATGAAGCCTCCTACAAGATTATCAAAGCCATCCGCCACCCGTCATACAACAATATCAAGAGCGGTGATGACATCGCCGTGGTGATGCTGGACAGAGACATCGACTTCAGCTGGTTTGTGCGCGAAGTGCCACAGCTTGCCGTTTCGGGGGATGTCTTTAACGCCTCAACCACCTGCTACGCCATTGGCTGGGGTAGAGTTAAGGAAAACAGTGAGTTTGACTTCGAGTTGCCAACACCTGCTGTAATATTTTTGATGTTAATATTTTACTTGTAAATACAGCAACAAATGACTTCTGAGTATTTATCCTCAATAACGACACATGACTGACAAAGCAAAAGAGGCCATTATATTGACCATGTAGCAACTATTACTCACATGCATTTTCCTAACATAGCCTAAATAATAAAAAAAAAAAAAAACACTCTGCATTTAGGACAGTTACAGTGTTGGTAAGCTAGCTAGCTAACGATAGCTACATGGAACATTAAAAGAGCCATCTTACTGCTCTTTCAACTATTTCTTGTTACTATTCTTCCAACAAATTACTTATACTGTTTATACTCTGGGGGGCAAGCTTGCCTCATCCTACAACAAATCACAATTTGGAATTTGGAAAATTAGGAAATGAAAGCTCTGAACATAGCCAAAGACAGTTCTGTAAACACATCTGTGAAAACAGCCAATACCTCTTTCCATAATAATCATTAACATTCTTATCTCTTTATCTTCCTTTACCCAGCCCAACTGAGTATCCCAAAGACATTACAGGAGGTAAAGGTTCCAGTTGTTGACAACCGCATCTGCAAAAAAAGCTACCCTGAGCTCAGACAAGAGATGATGTGTGCTGGTGGACATTCAATTGACTCCTGCAAGGTAAATGCATACTTTCCTTTAACATGAAAAGTAAGACAGGAAACACTGATCTTCAGCTTGGAGTCTCTCTGTGAGCGCAGTTAAGTGCACAGTGAGATGACCGCATTGTGACTGCGGTGTGGACCTACTCCGGCCCTGAACCCCTAAATGGCTCCTCAATAGGAGGGCATTACTAAAACATAACAGCCAACCAGCTCTTATCAGGAATGTATTACAGTTTCGCCTCTGATACAGTCTCTTGGATTATGTGATATTTAATAAAAATATAACGCTGCTGATACTTAAGCCAGTTGTCTAACATACACATGCTAAAATTAGCTCAAAACTGTGCTGCCTCTGGGATGTGGAGGTTGAAAAATTTGATTTACTTTCATTTATCTTTCAGTTAACAAGCTAATATTCAACTATGATACACTTAGCTACACTGCAATTTTGAATTACCTATATATAAGACCATAAGCTAACATTAGCCACCTAGTACAGAAAAGCAACTTGCCTTCCAGCCATGTAACTTGGCATCCAGGAGCCCTAACTCTCCAAAACTGCACAGCAAGAGATGCACTCAACTGCAGTTTACTGAACTACACTTCTCCTGCTACATATCCATACACTTTTGTAGCAATGGAGGATCTCCACCAGTCAGCATATTTGATGTACTATTGCTCATTAGCTTTTCCCTTTTTTGGACAGTGAGCACTGACTTGGTGTGTGTTTTTGTGTATGTGGTTACGTGCATGCACGTTTACCTGCACAAGTGTGCGCCTCTGTGTGTGTACACATATGTACCTGTGCGTATGTATGTGTGTTTTTTCAGGGAGATTCAGGGGGTCCACTCATGTGCTACTCCAGGAAGACCTGGGTTCAGGTTGGTGTTGTGAGTTATGGAATTGGATGTGGTCGGCCGAACTATCCCGGCGTCTACACCCGCGTGACCAGCTACCGCGACTTCATCAAGAAGAATACCGAAATACCTGCTGCAGAGGACGACTGAGCCCCAAAACCTGCCTGCACTCACTGCAGCAACGCTACATAATCCGCTCACCCTGCACATCCCTCTTCCTCTACAGTCTCTCTTCACCTGTGCCTCAAGTTTCTCTGGCTCCCCCGGCTGTCTGCCTATTGCTCTGCAGTGTGTGTTTAATTATATTTACACTGCTTTCAGTGGCTCAAATTATAACACATTAAAGAAAGCATTAAAAATACCTGAAGCGCCCACCATCTGTGTTTATTAAAGGGAGGCAGATAAAGAATGAAACATGGCCAATTCACAAAGCTTACATCACCAGCATGACATCAGCTTGTGAAAAGAATGCACATTTTCTACTGCAAGTTATGGTGTGGTTTCAGTCTCAAATCACCTATAATGTGGTTCAGGTGGCCGTATACTTTGCCACAGAACAGTGGCTGTGGGTGCTGCTGAATCCTAGAAAATCTCTTTCTCCCAAATTTCTGCAAGGGGCCCACTTTAAACCTCCAATCCTTTATGTTCTACCTGCTTAAAAACCTCTCAAGCTCCTGACTCCACTGGTCGGATTAAACATTAAAGCGCTGGCCTGAAAGGGTCATACACCCATATTCATGCATGGTCACACAGCCCTGTGTGTTTTCACAGAGGGAAGAGAGTCTGACCCTGCAAGGCAAATGTCTTGATCTGTAGGTTTAACTCCTGTCCTGGAGGGCCGCAGTGTCTGCTGATTTAAATCCAGGCCTGGAGGACTGCAGTGTGTGCAGGTTTAACTCCTGTCCTAGAGGGCCGCAGTGTCTGCAGATTTAAATCCAGGCCTGGAGGACTGCAGTGTGTGCAGGTTTAACTCCAGTCCTGGTGGACTGCAGTGTGTGCAGGTTTAACTCCAGTCCTGGTGGACTGCAGTGTGTGCAGGTTTAACTCCAGTCCTGGTGGACTGCAGTGTGTGCAGGTTTAACTCCTGTCCTGGAGGGCCGCAGTGTCTGCAGATTTAAATCCAGGCCTGGAGGACTGCAGTGTGTGCAGGTTTAACTCTTGTCCTGGAGGGCCGCAGTGTCTGCAGATTTAAATCCAGGCCTGGAGGACTGCAGTGTGTGCAGGTTTAACTCCAGTCCTGGTGGACTGCAGTGTGTGCAGGTTTAACTCCAGTCCTGGTGGACTGCAGTGTGTGCAGGTTTAACTCCAGTCCTGGTGGACTGCAGTGTGTGCAGGTTTAACCCCAGTCCTGGAGGACTGCAGTGTGTGCAGGTTTAACTCCAGTCCTGGGGGACCGCAGTGTGTGCAGGTTTAACTCCAGTCCTGGGGGACCGCAGTGTGTGCAGGTTTAACTCCAGTCCTGTGGGGGTATTCTAGAAAGGTGGTCTAACAAACCCTGAACTTAAACCTGAACTCTGGGTTGAACAAACCTGAGGAAACATACGCTGAGTTTTCTGTTCCAGAACAGGTTCAAATGACTAAATTAAACCTGACTGAAGTGCGTTCACGGTGAAGGTAAGAAGGCATAGCCAATGGAGCACACATAACTGGATGCACCATGGCAACAAGTCAAAAAAAAAAAAAATCGCAGAGCTTCGTACACGTATTTGGTTGCTCTATATTTTCAATCAAGAAATATGTCTTGTCATGCGGACTATGACTTTGTTTTGGTAAAAAGTAACAAGGCAGTGGCATCGAAAGAGCATGAGATAGAATGGGAAAAATCACTGAGAAACCAAGTTTAAAATAGGTTTAAAATGAGGTTTTATCACTATAATATTGTGTAAAGCATAGTCTACTTATTCAATTCACATAAATCGATGGAAAATTCTTTAACAAAGATGATGGATTGATTAAATAATGAAAAAGAATATTAAACATGTAAAGAAAATGTTAAAAATTTTCATATGAACATTTTTATTTGCAGGAAATGAAAACTTAAAACATGAATGAATTTGTCTTTATTTTATACAGGACAGCTGGGAGGTAGTGGAATGATAGGAATAGTAACAACAGTTGCCTTGCTAATGTGTCTGCATCTCCAATATTGTAAAGAAATGCAAAAAAAGGACAGTGTATAGAACTGGTACTGAACTGAGGTGGAATCCACGATTCGTAAAGTGTCTTTTTCTTTCTCTGACTAGTAATGTTTTAAAGTGAGGCTGGAGAATGTTGATCAAATAAATTATTAATTTTGCAGAAAAACTGTAACCTTCGAAAGGATAATCACCAGGGAACTATAAAATATCTTATCGTTGTCTCATCATGATGTAAAGATCTAAAAATTATCTGAGCTTCATTGTCGATCGGACCACCAGGAAAAGGGCACACCATGGCCGACAACTGTCTCCTACCTAAATCTTGCATGCCCGACAGGTGTTCTGATAAGTAATTTGGGTTTACATTGAAGTAAACCTGATCCTGACCCACAGCAATTGACCTTGAGTTAATCTGATCTCAGGTTTTGAAACATTTTTCTGTTCACTCGGAGTTAACAAACTCAGGTTTTTTGCTAAATCTGCTTCCTGAAACACCCCCCTGGAGAGCCGCTGGCTGCGTTCCAATACTCAAATTTGTCTCCTCCTTTCCTCAGTGCCCCAGAGGCTGATTATGTGTCCTCCTTACCTCCACTGTTCCAAAACAAAATCTCACCTCCTCCTTTCCTCCTTTCTCGTCTCCTCCTTTCCTCCAAATAAAGGATACATCGATGTATCCCACCACAGAAGTCTTTTCACATTTCTGGGTGACATCATAGTGCTCACGACCAGTCAGATTAAAAGACCATCCCATCAAAAAGTTCTAAAACATGACAAGGGATTTATCAATACTGAAGGATAAGTGCCAGAACAGTCATCTGGTGATTTGCAATAATGGGAAAACTGTTTTTTTGCGTTTTCAAACATATCCACATTGACGCGATATATTCACGTTTTTGAGATAGGAATGGTAATTTTTACCAATGTAAAACTGAGCGAGTTTATGTTGCGGTAAGTGTATTTATTCTTTACAAATGTTTATGTTACATCATGAGCAGAATGTGAGAAACTGACATTTGTATTTTAATACATGAAAAGGGCTGGCAGCGTTAAAGAAGCATGCTTGGCTTTGGCATCCTCGGAGCTGGGCAAAGTCCCTTGATGTTATTTTTGTCTGGCTCACCCCAGGTTTTTTTTTTTTTTTGCTAAATCTGCTTCCTGAAACACCCCCCTGGAGAGCCACTGTCACTGAAGGCACTTAAGAACTTGGGTAAGCCTCTGACAGCACTCTCGTCACTGAACCAAGGGCTGTGCTCTGGCTCCCTCTAGTGGTGCCACTACCAAACATCAGCAACAGACACACCCAGCATGTACAGATTGTTGTACAGCATGTACTCCCTTTACGACCAGTTAACAACATGATTATTTTTCTTATTCAATCATTCACCCTTCAAGAGCAAAACACACTGCTTGGATTGTCAAGTCGACAAACAATGTTATGTAACAAATCATTAATGTGAATTCATAGTTTCTTCATTAGGTATGAAATTTTGAACATCAACCACAGTGATGAATTATACCCAAAGTGTATGATTTCACTGCACACCATATTCAACCCTGAAAGATGTGTAACGGATGTTTCACAACCAATCTAACGCCAATTCTTCAACTTTCTTTAAACTTCTCGGTTTCCCCGGGTGGGGAGTGCACCGTTCCTGGAGGTACTGCAATACCAGGTCGATGCGTGGAGTGGACGGAGCAAGCCCCTATTCCATCTCCCTGTTCCAAAAATCAATTTAATATATGGTCCCCAAATAGGGGACGTATCAGATATTAAACTGATAAGAACAGATACTACACTTGATCTTAGCCAAAAGGCCGAGAAGCGATACCAGACACCACTTGAGTCACGGCAGTCAATGTCGGAAACAGAATGCACACTGACGGCACCGCACATGTGCGCTCCATTTCAAACGAACCCGACACATTAGCACAGCTAAACCACACATCGTGTCAGAGTCATGGATTAAATAAACACTTGATATGTATGTTTTTCGCAGTTTGATCAATTCATTAAAATCCCATGATGCACCATACACTACACAAAAACTATTTCTACCAATCACAGCGGTTTGTAATGTTGTCGTTTTTGTTCATGCGGCCACGAAACTATGGCAGAGGAAGAGGCACAAACGACACGAACCACGCAGTGAGGAGGCACACTTGCTGCTATAATTTTGACATACGTTTGCGCTTTCATCTTTTTTAGACATTCATGACTAATTAACTGTAATCGAGAGACCATTCTAACGAATTCGGTCTAAGACACACAATGGATGAACACAATTCCCCTGCTTTCAAATCAGACTGCTGCTCCGTGATGTGTGGCACAGAAGCGCAACGGACGTTAGTCTGCTCATTATTTTCACCTTCAAACATTAAATTTCACATTATAAGCACAAGAACAATAACCATGGTTTAACACGATGAGCTAAGATAACTGACCTTGAAACAGGAAGCCAGCAAGCGGTTATTTCTAGAGTCAAAACCGCACAAGAGACAACAATCAAACCCATTCCTCCGTTTAAATGCAGTGTCAGATGAAAGCTACGTACTCTGATTCAGTGCACTCTAACGCAACTGTAGAAACAACACAAAGCAAGGACACTTTCAAAACATTAAAGAAAAGACAAAACACTTAGACATGCATTAAAAATAAGATCCACATGCGTTGCAGTGGGAGAATAAACAGCCTGCTCACGATTTAAACCCCAACAGTGCCTGTTTCAGTTACTTCAGTACGGGGAATATTACCAATGGTTATCTAAATACGGTGTAATATGTTAACTAAAAGATTTCGGGAAAAAAAAAATGACGGCCAGTAAACTGTCCTTTTCAGCGAAAGTGTCAGTCTGACACCAGGAACATTGAGACCAAGTCATTTTGCAATTTCCTCAAAAAGACACAGACATGGAGAAGGACATTTCTATGAATAAATTAGAAATGGACCAAACAGTATAGGATAGATGTCTTATTTCATCATCATTGAGAAAATTCCCGCCAAAACAGAATCTGAATATGCACTTTATCAAACTTCAGCTGAGTGAGAGATGGTGCCTCTAGCGGGCTGCTCCACCTCACAGTCAAGCGCTCATGAACTGATAGAATAATTCACGTTTTAAGGTTGAGCAAACTTGGGTATGGTCCTGTAGAACAGCGGCATGCTTTTGCTTTCTCTTGCCCTGCAAATTTACTGAAAACATGGTCTACAGTATTATAAGAACAACACATTTATTGAAGGTAACGTTTAACTTTGATCTATGCAATCCTATTTTGTTAAATTACGGGCTGACACAGAACGCGTTAGCTTTTATATATTGATGTAATACGAGAGATTGCTCGATTATTGTTACATATCTGTGGTTACTGCTACAAAGCAAATGTACTAAACAGCTATCACTTACCAATTCTGCCATACTAAAAATTCGATGTGAAGAACGGGAAAAGCATGAATGCTAAAAACGGTGTATAAACCTACCCTTCTGCCGCAAAGACATTCTTAGTGCGCTGCTGAGAAACAGCGCTCTTACAATACCAGGCCTACTAAGTCTCAAACGCAAAGACGCCCTGTTAAATGTATAGGCTACGATCCCTGTTCTGTAGTGGCTCGGTAATCCCGAACTAATTTGATCAACATTGACAATGGACATTATTTGGTTTCACTTTAAAAATTATTTTAAATATATATTCCATTCTATCACTCACGTAAGTGCACAACGTCCAATTTGGTCTCCTCCATTGCAGCTAGCATCGGGTCTTCTATCTCAAGTCTAACTACAAAGTTACCTGGTCATAGACAATATAAAGCGAAACTGAAGTCCTACAACTTAGGAATACTGTAGAGATATTTAGGTGCCGAAATGGCTAGACAGCGACTCAGTGGTAGGCTGCATGCATAATGCCAACTGGCAACAATGCCCCCACCCCTGGAAGTAGTACCAAAATCTACTCACAGGCCATGTAACCACAGTATCCCTTGGCCAGATGCACAGGGAGGTATACAACCCATTATAGAACAAATGCTTGCAGAGGGAGTCCAGACACCATGCCCTACTTCACCCTGTAACACGCTAATATTTCCAGTAAAGAACGCAGACGGCATTTTGTAGAGACCTGTCCAAGATCTGCGCTCAAAAAACAGCTGTACATGCACATGCTCCAAAAGTATCAAATCCCTGTACTATTTTGTCAGCTATCCCCAGGAACTCAAAATATTTCTCAGTTACTGGTTTGGCTGATGTGTTTTTTCAGCATTCCAATACATCCTGACAATGATGATCCTGTTGTTTCATTGAAAGATATTCAATCCTACCCCTCAGTAACAACTAAAATAGAAGAGAGACAGGGTTTTCTTGATCCACAGGGCATCTGGAGAGGGCCCACAAGCTAGGGCTGCGCGATATGAACAAATCTCATATCCCGATGTAGGTCATTTCATATCCCGATAATGATACATATCACAATATAGCACATTTCCTGTAAATTCAATGAATAAATAATTTATAGAAAATGTCAAAATTTTCAATTAAGCATGTAACAAAATACAGGTAAGCGCTGCGTAACATCAGTTGGGCAACGTCTGACCGCATATACATCCGTATATTTACAAAGTATTATTATGTATACAGTATTGTACAGTATTAACCTACTCAACCCATAAGTTACCTTGCCAGATACATTGGCTGAAATACAGAACTGTATGTGTACAGTATCTTGGCTATTTAGTTAATACAGGTACACGATGTAATGTTCACAACTGCTACAAGGACCTGTATTCGGTTTCTGTATTCTAATACCATTAGAACACCATGCAAGTAACCAGGACAACTGCCCATGTTTGAGGTGAGCAAGCAATAAACGGACGTAAGCGTTCCCACTCCAGTGTTTAGTTCATTCTATTTAATAGAAATTGAGTGAGGTACAACACACTACAATATCCAATATAGCTTTGCTAAATAATTATGATAATATGGTGTTTGCACAACGTCCTTATCACATAACGTCCTATTTCACAGAACGAATTGTGGACATTAAGCGACGCATACCTGTGTATGTAATTGTGCTGCAGGAAAAAGCCTCTTGCAATGTCCGAGTCTGGGGTTTGTTTTGAACACTCGACTGTACTTTTGAGGCTCTCATCCGTAGACTCTCTCTGTACTGTTTGACATGATTCTTGTATAGGTGGTACAAGAGTTTGAGCCTGTCGTGGGGACCAGTCTGCGGCATAATATGCAAAGTACGGTTTTCTGGTCCGTTTCAGACTTTTCATACCCAAACCACGTCCATGCGACAGAAGTAGCCCCTCTTTTAGGTTCAAGCTTCTCATTTTGTCTTAGGTGGTCGGAGTCCACATATCCCACTGTAACACAGTTCCAGAGGGCCTTGGAGCAGCAGGACAGACTGACACCGACCAAGAGGGATCGTCAGCACCAACCAACAGTGCAATGCTGGTGCATTGCTGAATATACTGCCTCTCCCATTGCAATATCAAACAAGGATATATTTTAAGGATATTTTTTTTTCCACAACACCATGAAGAAAAGTTGAGCAAGATCGAGTTACCTGGTTACCTGCAGGTGTAGCTACCTTAAAAAAAAAATTCAAAACAAAAAAAATACAAAAAATAGCATTATGACAACGACTGGCCATCTGGCCCAACTATACTCACCATCGAAATGGAAGAGTATCCAGTACTGGACTTCAACACTACAAGGTTTTCTGGCGCAACTACATAACATCACTCTCTATTAATTCTCTTCCATGCTGGCTCTTATTTAAGATGCCATTTTGTTCAAAGAATGAATGAAAAGGAATTGTCCCTAAATGATAGATTCCAATATTTACATGTAACACATTTGAAGCTGACAGGCCTGTGATTTCCTGGGTTAGTACAGTCTCCTGTCTTGTAGACTGGTATTACATTGCAATGTTTCCGGTCATCAGGTATTTCTCAAGAGATTGCCTTATAAAAACTCTCAGAGGTTTGTAAAACATTTTCACTCATAAGCTGTCGTCAGGTGATTTTCATCCCGCCAAACCTGCTCGGGACCTGATGGCTGACAGGGATGTCCAAAGTTTTCAGATCAGGTGATCAAAGCACCGTTTAGCAGACCCAGGTTCTCAGCATTTTTATCCTCCACAGGACACTTAAAGAGGTCTGCAGGAGATGACGATGACCCTCCTAAATGACCCAGTAAGCTCTCTTAGGTCACAAATTTTTCTCCCACAAAACTATCATTCGGAATAACTACAAAATCAGAATTAAAAACTAAAGCATCTTCAGGGAGCACTTGGATTAATACAGTTATGAATGTCCAATGATGTCTGAATGTCTGCCAATCAATATGTTCAATAAAAAAAAACAATACATCTACGGTAATATGGAAGAAATCATTAATAAAAAAAACTGCATGTTTAAACATAATAGGATTCATTCAGACGAGTACGACACATAAAACAAGTCATTTACCACAGCTGTTTAACAGCTTCGTCTCTACTAATCTGATTTCTGAAGTGTGTTGGCAGTTTCACTTAAGTGTGTTAACACTGTAGGGTGGCTGCAATGCGCAGTGTGGCAGAGTGGGAGGTGGGTGCATCACAGTGCTATGGAAACCGAGCTGATTAGCCTGGAGTTAGTTAAACAATGCGGATTAACCTGGAGTTGGTTAAACTGTGATGTTTAGCCTAATGTATATAGGCCTATCCAAATATAGTTGCAAATTAGGTAAGGTAAAAGAATACAAAGAATTGTTATTATCAAACACTTTCAGAAAACAGTACAGTGAAAATTGATTTTTTTCACTGCAATTGAGTGTTTAATTAGAGGGACTCCTTATTGAAACACACTTCGGTGGGTTTAAATTGAGCGTACTGGGCTTCAGTGGTTCCACAGTGACTCATGGTAAAAAGAGAGACAATGTGGCCCTTTCTAAATGAAAGATATTTACAAAATCATGCATGAAGCCTAAATATGATGTGACTAAGCATCATATTATTATTTTGCCCTCATACAGAAATATTAAGTTATTCTCATTCAAAGTTAGCTTGTGTCGGCCCAAGTTATCATGCTTTTTGCAGTACTGTACCGTTTAAGCCCACCTAAAAAAAGAAGCTATATAGGGCAGCCTATAGCCTAGTGGCTAAGGTACATGACTGGGACCCCTGAGGTTGGTGGTTCAAGTCCCAGTCCAGCCACAGCAAAAACACCATTGCTGTTGGGCCCTTGAGCAAGGCCCTTAACCCCACATTGCTCCCAGGGGAGATTGGCCCTTGGTTAGTCTAATCAACTGTAAGTCGCTTTGGATAAAAGCGTCAGCTAAATGACAGTAATAATAATAATAAAGAAGCTAATTTTTGAACATATTCAGCTCTCCAAAACAATTTATGATGTATTTATTTGTAGACAAATGTAAAATGAATAAAAAAAACATTCAGTGTACATACCTGACATGCTTAATTCTTTGGCAGTGTATCTATCAATGAAGCTAATGGTTTCACCTTGAGATTAGCTTTGTGCGTCAGCTCATAAAATCCATCTTTCCATATGAAGGAAAATAGCATAAAATGACAAAGTACCATTTCTTAATACACAAAAATCAAAGCATTAATCTCTCATTTTACATTATGTAAATGTACTTATCGAAGAAGTGGCTGAATATATCACAAAAGTGATGATATCTGAGGGGTCCCGAAACACCAAAGTTTTTTGGTGACTTCGTGTGAGGTCCCCTGAGACTGCATGCACACAGGCAGGGCTAACAACACTGGAAAATATGACTGGTGTGCAATAAAAAAAATGATATGGAAGTAACTTATTGCTTGATTTTTTAAAATAATGAGTAGCAAAAAATATTGTTCTCTCTTTTTTTTTTTATTTGACTTCAAAGTTGAAAGTGGGCTTAAAGGGCACATGGGCTTAATGGGTAAAGGTACCCTACCTCTTTCCTTAATAATCATTAGAGCATAACATTCTTATCTCTTCATCTTCCTTCATCCAGCCAAACTGAGCATCCCGAAAACATTACAGGAAGTTAAAGTTCCAGTAGTTGAAAACGGCATCTGCAAAAAAAGCTACCCTAAGCTCAGACGAGAGATGTGTGCTGGTGGAGAATCAATTGACTCCTGCACGGTAAAATGCATACTTTCCTTTAATATGAAAAGTAAGACAGGAAACACTGATCTTCAGCACTCTGTGAGCGCAGTTAAGTGCACAGTGAGATGACCACATTGTGACTGCGGTGTGGACCTACTCCGGCCCTGAACCCCTAAATGGCTCCTCAATAGGAGGGCATTACTAAAACATAACAGCCAACCAGCTCTTATCAGGAATGTATTACAGTTTCGCCTCTGATACAGTCTCTTGGATTATGTGCTATTTAATAAAAATATAACACCGCTGATTCTTAAGCCTGTTGTCTAACATACACACGCTAAAATTAGCTCAAAACTGTGCTGCCTCTGAAATGTGGTGGTTGAACAATTTTGCTTATTTAACATGATGTGTTTCCTTTATTTAGACTGACACAACTAGCTATACTGCAATCTTTTATTAGCTTTATATATAAGACCACAAGCTAACATAAGCCATCTACTACCTGGAAAGCAACCTGCCTTCCAGCCATGCAACTTTGCATCTAGCAGCATTACCTCTCAAAACTTGCATAGCGAGAGGTGCATTAAACTGCAGTTTACAGATTTACAATTCCACTGCTTTGCAGGGAGATTCAGGGGGTCCACTCATGTGCTACTCCAGGAAGACCTGGGTTCAGGTTGGTGTTGTGAGTTATGGAATTGGATGTGGTCGGCCGAACTATCCCGGCGTCTACACCCGCGTGTCCAGCTACCGCGACTTCATCAAGAAGAATACCGAAATACCTGCTGAAGAGGACGACTGAGCCCCAAAACCTGCCTGCACTCACTGCAGCAACGCTACATAATCCGCTCACCCTGTACATCCCTCTTACTCTACAGTCTCTCTTCACCTATGCCTCAAGTTTCTCTGGCTCCCCCTGCTGTTTGCCTATTGCTCCGCAGTGTGTTTAATTATATTTACACTGCTCTCAGTGGCTCAAATTATAAAGCATTAAAGAAAGCATTAAAAATACCTAACGCACCCACCATCTGTGTTTATTAAAGGGAGGCAGATAAAGAATGAAACATGGCCAATTCACAAAGCTTACATCACCAGCATGACATCAGCTTGTGAAAAGAATGCACATTTTCTACTGCAAGTTATGGTGTGGTTTCAGTCTCAAATCACCTATAATGTGGTTCAGGTGGACGTATATATTTTGCCTCAGAACAGTGGCTGTGGGTACTGATAATTATACCACAACATGCATGGATTCATTTGAAAAAATAGTTTATCCTGTACGCTCTGTTATGTGCAAAACCTCAATATTACAACGAGAAATTCCTCACTTCCTCCTTTCTACCACATGACATCCCCAGGTGGGGAATTCACCGTTCCTTGAGTACTGCAATACCAGGTCAATGCATAGAGTGGACGGAGCAAGCCCCTACCTTGAAACACGATTCAAAAATTATCACTTTACGCGACATTATGCACCGAGTGATATTGTTTAAATAACATTATTCAGTATTTATATTTAATAATATTTGAATTGGCAAAGGAAATTACGAGTGGTGTTTAAAGTAGTGTTCAGCATTTATTTAGCAGAAATGTAATTATATACTGTACCATGAGCATTATCCGATATCCCCTTTACCAACCCGATATCCACCCTCTCTCTCATAGATTCCCACTAGGTCTTGCTATTTTTTTCACGAATTTCCTAAGTTAATCGACGTTACGCGACCACGGAACGCATCTCGAGCATTTCCATTAATTTAAATGGGGATATTAGACTTGAATTATTCGATTTTGCTTTACGCCAGGCTTTGCAGGACCACATCTTCGCGTAAAATGCGAATGCACTGTATAAAACTGGTAAGAACAGATTTTTATTATTAAAAGGTTTTTATTGTAACACGTTCATTTTCACATATAGTACAGATTTTTTTCTTTCTTCTTCCTTTCTTTATTAACTTATTTTACAGACATCATTTTCAGTATTACAATCTTTTGTCATATTTTCTTTCCCATACAGTTGATGATGGTTACTTTGAATACACTAATCAAAATGCTTAAAAGATTAAAAACAGGGCTCTAAAAACTGTTGCATCTTCTTTGTGCTGGAGCGGTGAGTCATTAAGCAAAAAGAAAACTCGGCCCGTTCTCTCGAACTCCAGCGGTTCCGCAAGGCCCCGTCTGGGGCTCAGAGGCGACTTTGGTTTTTTGCACGACTTTCCCCCCGCTTGCCAGGCTGCCGCCGCCGGGACCTTTGTTCCGTGTGACTCTGGCCCCCTCGTCTGTATTGGCGCAGAGGCGATTGTGGCTGCAGCCATTCGTAGTGCAGCCACGGGGGGATCTGCGTGCACTTTCCTACCAGCAGGTTTTTGGAGGTCCAGATGGCGTCTTTCACTGCATTTACGGCGAGCCAGAGCTGGGAAAAGTCCCTTGATGTTATTTTTGTCTGGCTCACCCCAGTTTTTTTTTTTTTTTTGCGAAATCTGCTTCCTGAAACACCCCCCTGGAGAGCCAGTGTGACTACAGGCACTTAAGAACTTGGGTCAGCCTCTGACAGCACTCTCGTCACTGAATAAAGGACTGTGCTGTGGCTCCCTCTAGTGGTGCCACTACCAAACATCAGCTACAGACATACTCATCATGTAGAGACCTCCCTTTACGACCAGTTTACAACATGATTATTTTTCTTATTCAATCATTCACCTTTCAAAAGCAAAAAACACTGCTTGGATTATCAAATTGACAAATAATGTTATGTAACAAATCATTAATGTGAATGCATAGTTTCTTCATTAAGTATGAAATTTTGAAAATTAAACACGGTGATTACATTGGGTGAGGAACTGCATGATTTCACTCTCCATGTAAAACTAACTCCTCAACTCTTTGTTTACTTCATCGTTTCCCCGGGTGGGGAGTGCACCGTTCCTGGAGATACTGCAATACCAGGTCGATGCGTGGAGTGGACGGAGCAAGCCCCTATTCCATCTCCCTGTTCCAAAAATCAATTTAATATATGGTCCCCAAATAGGGGACGTATCAGATATTAAACTGATAAGAACAGATACTACACTTGATCTTAGCCAAAAGGCCGAGAAGCGATACCAAGCACCACTTGACTCAGGGGAGTCAATGTCGGAAACAGAATGCACACTGACGGCAGCCCACATGTGCGCTCCATTTCAAACGAACCCGACACATTAGCACAGCTAAACCAAACATCGTGTCAGAGTCATGGATTAAATAAACACTGGATATGTATGTTTTTCGCAGATTGATCAATTCACTAAAATCCTATGATGCACCATACACTACACAAAAACTATTTCTACCAATCACAGCGGTTTGTAATGTTGTAGTTTTTGTTCATGCGGCCACGAAACTATGGCAGAGGAAGAGGCACAAACGACACGAACCACGCAGTGCGGAGGCACACTTGCTGCTATAATTTTGACATACGTTTGCGCTTTCATCTTTTTTAGACATTCATGACTAGGGATAGACCGATTATCGGCCGGGCCGATTATCGGTGCCGATATTCGGCACTTCGACGGGTTTCGGCATCGGCCTTTTTTTTTTTTTTTAATTCGCCGGCCGATAAGAGATCAATTTTAAACTGGGTGATTTTGGCTCTTATGCAGCCGCACCTCTCTGTCTGCAGTCACTGCCCTGTCTCCATCATTGTCCCACCCACAGCACCATCTGATTGGTTACACGCAGAGCCATGGCACGGGTAACAGCCAATCAGCAGTGAAAGCTGTGCATGAACAGTGCTCACACACACAGCGGAGAGGTGAAAAAGTTTTGCCGAGTGGAGAAGCTCCGGAGAGCAGGTATATGTTTCGAAGGGAAGTTAAGGCAGCAGACTCTCCCGAAATTGTAATAAACATCCAAGTCCTCTACAACTCATAACTACTAGTAACGTTACTGTAAGCCCAATAACGTTATATAAATATAAGCGGCAGCTCTGCTCGCTCGCAGTCCTTCCAGACGTGTCTGTTAATCACTTGAAACAAGGTTGCTGATAATATCGATATAGAAAAAGTCCGTGATAGTAGAAGTATGTGTGTGAGTGAGAGAGAGTAAAAACCTAATGAACTCAATTCAGTCCGGTTTTATTGCAGGGAAGCACGTTGAGGTGAAGGCTGATTAGCTTTTAGCGTAATGTTAGCCCACCGGTCCGCTTTCTCCTCCTCTGACTCTACGCTCAGCAGACTGTAGCAATGGGTAGAATGTCTGTTATGGTAGAGAATAGCGTGTGTTTGTGTGGAAGCCACATGAGAAACTCTCCAACTCACGACTACTAACGTTACTGTGAGGCCCAATACGTTGGCGGCAGCTGTCTGATCCTATGATAAACACAAATTATTAAAGTGAAGATGCTGTAGGCTATTTAGTGTTTTTAACGGTTTAATCACTTGAAAACTATAATACATGCTGCTGAGCCGGGGAGCTCCCTGCACTTTTTGTTAGAATTTTAAAACAAGATGTCTATTATAAAATTAAAAAAAAAAACCTTTAACATGTTGCAAATCTGAAAAGCTGTTTAATAAACATATGCTTAAAGGCATTTAAATGAAGTTAAGTGTTGGAGTTTGTATTATTCAAAATTTTGACGCCAATATTTTCACTTTTACTGCAAATGAATATCGGCTCCAAATATCAGTTATCGGCCTCCTTGACTACTAATAATCGGTATCGGTATCGGCCCTGAAAAAACCATATCGGTCTATCTCTATTCATGACTAATTAACAGTAATCGAGAGACCATTCTAACGAACTCGGTCTAAGACACACAATGGATGAACACAACTCCCCTGCTTTCAAATCAGACTGCTGCTCCGTGATGTGTGGCACAGAAGCGCAACGGAAATTAGCCTGCTCATTATTTTCACCTTCAAACATTAAATTTCACATTATAAGAACAAGAACAATAACCATGATTTAACACGATGAGCTAAGATAACTAACCATAAAACAGGAAGCCAGCAAGCTGTTATTTTTAGACTCAAAGCCCACAAGAGACAACAATCAAACCCATTCCACCGTTTAAATGCAGTGTCTTATGAAAGCTACGTACTCTGATTTAGTGCACTCTCTAACGCAACTGTAGAAAGAACACAAAGTAAGGACACTTTCCAAACATTAAAGAAAAGACAAAACACTTAGACATGCATTAAAAATAAGATCCACATGTGTTGCAATGGGAGGATAAACAGCCTGCTCACGATTTAAACCCCAACAGTGCCTGTTTCAGTTACTTCAGTACGGGGAATATTACCAATGGTTATCTAAACACGGTGTAATATGTTAACTAACAGATTTCAGAAAATACATGAAAGAAAGACGGCCAGTAAACTGTCCTTTTCAGCGAAAGTGTCAGTCTGACACCAGGAACATTGAGACCGAGTCATTTTGCCATTTCCTCAAAAAGACACAGACATGGAGAAAGCCATTTCTATGAATAAATTAGAAATGGACCAAACAGTATTGATAAATGTCTTATTTCATCATCATCGACAAAATTCCAGCCAAAACAAAATCTGAATATGCACTTTACGGATATGCTACGAGACCAAACTTCAGCTGAGTGAGAGATGGTGCCTCTAACGGGCGGCTCCACCTCACAGTCAAGCGCTAATGAACTGATAGAATAAAGTTAAATTCACGTTTTCAGGTTGAGCAAACTTGGGTATGGTCCTGTAGAATAGCGGCATGCTTTTGCTTTCTTTTGCCCTGCACATTTACTAAAAACATGGTCTGCAGTATTATAAGAACAATAGATTTATTGAAGGTAATGTTTAACGTTGATCTATGCAATCCTATTTTGCTAAATAACTGGCTGACATAGAACGCGTTAGCTTTTAAATATTGATGTAATACAAGAGATTGCTCGATTATTGTTACATATCTATGGTTACTGCTACAAAGCAAATGTACTAAACAGTTATCACTTACCAATTCTGCCATACTAAAAATTCGATGTGAAGAACGGGAAAAGCATGAATGCTAAAAACGGTGTATGAACCTACCCTTCTGCTGCAAAGACATTGTGAGTGCGCTGCTGAGAAACAGCACTCTTACAATACCAGGCCTACTAAGTCTCATAAACGCAAAGACGCCCTGTTAAATGTATAGGCTACGATCTTTGTTCTGTAGTGGCCGGGTAATCCCGAACTAATTTGATCAACATTGACAATGGACATTATTTGGTTTCACTTTAAAAAATATTTTAAATATATATTCCATTCTATTGCTCACGTAAGTGCACAACGTCCAATTTGGTCTCCTCCATTGCAGCTAGCAGCGGGTCTTCTAATTAACACTAACCAGTGGATCCTCAAAGATTTCCAAGACAGAATCATAAATCAACAAAGTTACCTGGTCATAGACAATATAAAGCGAAACTGAAGTCCAACAACTTAGGACTACTGTGGAGATATTTTGGCCCCGAAATGGCTAGACAGCAACCCAGTGGTAGGCCGCATGCGTAATGCCAACTGGCAACAATGCCCCCACCCCTGGAAGTAGTACCAAAATGTACTTACAGGCCATGTAGCCACAGTATCCCTTGAGGTCAGATGCAGAGGGAGGTATACAACCCATTATAGAACAGAGGGAGCCCAGACACAATGCCCTACTTCACCCTGTAACACGCTAATATTTCCAGTAAAGAACGCAGACGGCATTTTGTAGAGACCTGTCCAAGATCTGCGCTCAAAAAACAGCTGTACATGCACATGCTCCTAAAGTATCAAATCCCTGTACTATTTTGTCAGCTATCCCCAGGAACTCAAAATATTTCTCAGTTACTGGTTTGGCTGATGTGTTTTTTCAGCATTCCAATACATCCTGACAATGATGATCCTGTTGTTTCATTGAAAGATATTCAATCCTACCCCTCAGTAACAACTAAAATAGAAGTGACAGGGTTTTCTTGATCCACAGGGCATCTGGAGAGGGCCCCCCAGCTAGGGCTGTGCGATACGACCAAAATCTCATATCCTGATATTGGTTGTTTCATATCCCAATAATGATACATATCACAATATCGCAAATTTTCTGTAAATTCAATTAATAAATAATTTATAGAAAATGACCAAATTTTCAATTAAGCATGTAACAAAATACAGGTAAGCGCCGCGTAACATCAGTTTGGGCAACGTCTGACCGCATATACATCCGTATATTTACAAAGTATTATTATGTATACAGTATTGTACAGTATTAACCTACTCAACCCATAAGTTACCTTGCCAGATACATTGGCTGAAATACAGAACTGTATGTGTACAGTATCTTGGCTATTTAGTTAATACTGGTACACGATGTAATGTTTACAACTGCTACAAGGACCTGTATTCGGTTTCTGTATTCTAATACCATTAGAACACCATGCAAGTAACCAGGACGACTGCCCATGTTTGAGGTGAGCAAGCAATAAACGGACGTAAGCGTTCCCACTCCAGTGTTTAGTTCATTCTATTTAATAGAAATTGAGTGAGGTACAACACACTACAATATCCAATATAGCTTTGCTAAATAATTATGATAATATGGTGTTTGCACAACGTCCTTATCACATAACGTCCTATTTCACAGAACGAATTGTGGACATTAAGCGACGCATACCTGTGTATGTAATTGTACTGCAGGAAAAAGCCTCTTGCAACGTCCGAGTCTGGGGTTTGTTTTGAACACTCGACTGTACTTTTGAGGCTCTCATCCGTAGACTCTCTCTGTACTGTTTGACATGGTTCTTGCATAGGCGGTACAAGAGTTTGAGCCTGATGTGGGGACCAGTCTGCGGCATAATATGCAAAGTACGGTTTTCTGGTCCGTTTCAGACTTTTCATACCCAAACCATGTCCATGTGACAGAACTGGCCCCTCTTTTGGGTTCAAGCTCCTCGTTTTGTCTTAGGTGGTCGGAGTCCCTCACCTGTTCGGAATGACCCCTTTCTGTGTCACGTTCACTCTCCTCGATGTTTGTTCGCAAAATATTGTTCTCTTTATTTTCATTTGACTTCAAAGTTGAAAGTGGGCTTAAAGGGCACATGGGCTTAATGGGTACAGGTACCCTAATAATGATAACAAATAAAATTAAAATAAATACTAAGACCATAAAATTATAAAACACTATATAAATGCCAGACTGAATAGATGGGTCTTTGTTTTTGTTCTGCTTTTTGGAACAGCTGAAGGAGTAGAACTGGAGGATCTGAGGGGCTTTCCTGGTTCATAAACCAAAAGCATTTCTGAGAGGTAGTCTGGTGCAAGGGCATGTATATAAACTAATTAAAGAATTTTAAAATTAACACTAAAACTAACAGGTAACAAGACGAAAGACTTCAAAATAGGCATAATGTGTGCTCTCCCTTTGGTCTTAGTCAGCACTCGTGCGCCAGAATTTTGAATTGTAGCTGATTTGTTGCATTCTTCGGTACACCAGAAAGAACAGCGTTACAGTACTCTAGACTGCTAGTTATAAAAGCGAGAGAGAAATGGCCTCACTTTGGAGATGTTCTTCAAGAGATATGATGCTGTTTTTCTAACACACCACACATGAGCTTTCTTGCTTCTTGGCTTGGGTTCAAGTCCAAGTGTATTTAGTTTGGGGGTTAGCTGATCAATACTTCTGTTTTATCCTGGTTGAGCTGTAAAAAAAAAATTCTGTAACATCCAGGCCTTTATATCTAAAATACAGTTAACATGGCCTAGTGTCATCAGTATAGCTGTGGAAAGAGATGCCGTGCCTCCTGATATCACTGCCCAGGGGCAGCATGTACAAATTTAAAAGTAACAGTACTAAAACTGATCCTTGTGGTACCCCACAGGTAACCTCATCGTGTTTGGAGGAGGGGTCATCTATTGATAGAAAAACATTTTCTTTCACAAAGACATGAGGTTAACCGGTTAAAACAATTCCAAACAGGCCACCATGCTCGCTTAATCTATCTTAAAGAATCTGGTTGTCCACAGTATCAAAGGCAGCACTCAGGTCAGGTAGCACCAGAACCAGAAGGCTTGTTGCGGTCAAGATTTATATCATCGTTCACTACTTTTAGCAGTTCTGTCTCTGTGCTGTGATGTGTCCTAAAACCTGATTGCAACATTTCTAATTTAGTGTTCAAGTTGCATCAAGCACTGTATTCATTTTATGGCTAAAATTATTAACGTAAAACATTACTTTTATAGATTGCATTATGTGATGTGAGAGTTTTGGCTTCAGGGGTTACTTCAGGGGTAATGTAGCATTTTTTGACAATATTTTCTGTGGTACTTGGCAGAGAATAAGCAGAACTGTTAAAAAAAACACACAATAGCAGTCAGACAGAGCCAGATCAGTGACAGCAAATATTGATATTAAGGCCGTATTATATAATTAAATCCAAGGTGTTTCCATGTTTGTGAGTCGGTATATTAACATTATGTTTGAAAGCCATACATTCCAACAATTCTAAAAACTCTTTGGTTCTGGTGTCTGCCAGATTACCAACCTGTATGTTAAAATCACCAACACAAAAAATATCATAGCTTGTGTGAATGAGATAGTAGGTTTGAGAATTCTGTTAAAAAAGAGGGGGCAGATAATTTAGGAGATCTATATACTGTCACTGCAAGAAAACGAGGCTGAGAATTTTAAAAAGTAGCGTTATATTCAAAGGTATGAAATGTGCCTCGGTCCACATCCCTGCCCTACCATGGAAGCGGTGGCAAACTTATGTAACACCTCTAAAGAGGTGTTAAAGACACGGCCAAAACACAAAGGTGATATGAGGCGATTTCCTTCCCTTTTTTTTTTTTAAATTGGTGCACTGCTGCAATGACCTTGTTTCCTACAAATGTTTTTTATATGGTAGAGCACCCAGTCTATGGGCATGGGTAAGCAGCACACCAAAAACCAGTGCTTAGTGTTCCACGTCCATTAATTATGTTCCGTTAATTCATCAGTCTACTGGTTTGGGAATGACAGGGATTGCCTTTATCTTTGAGGACCTGCTCGGAGTCCATTGTTTAAAACAAGTGCCCCCACATAGCTCAATTTCTTGAGCCACATTCTCAATCTCACTGCTTGTCCTCAGCAGAGCACCTTTCTGAGATTTTCCCCATGTTCACTATCCCTGATGATGACCTCATCCAAAATGATGGCACATGGGCAGTCAGCAAAGACCTGCTCCATGACTCGCTGGAAGACTTCTAAAGCCAGCTTTCAAGAAAATCAAGATTTTACTGGCCAGAGCTCATATAAATAATGCAAAGGCATATACTGAACTTGAGACAACACAGCTGCTCCAGAAATGGTGGGAAAATAGAGCAATTATGAAAGGAAGGACCTTATGTGTATTCTGTCCATAAATATCATAAATATCTACTTCATTATTTATTTCATGTGTTACAGATCCCAGGATGGGGCCTCATAAGAATTTGAAGCACATGATTATCTGCCCTGTTTGTCTTGATATTAATAAACAGCTGTTCACAAAAATAATGAAAAATAAGCAGGGGAAGATCATTCCACCTTATTCTGATGAGGCTGGAGGCTTTTTTGTGCAAATTTAGCATTTCTACAGCATTTATCATATGCATTTCCAGCACTTTTTTTCATCTTATTTTTCACCTTTATAGCATTTTAATACCAAATGTACATCATAAATGTAACATTTCCTCCTACTTGCATTCACACTAGGGCCTAACGCAGGGGTCGGCAACCCGCGGCTCGCGAGCCGCATGCGGCTCTTTGGCCCCCCTGCTGTGGCTCCCGCCAGTTTGGGGGGAAAAAAGTATGAAAGAATTTATAAAAATTACATCAGCTATTTTTACATGTATTTACGCTATACTCTGAATGATTAAATTGATTATTAATAAAACTACAATTGTATTTCGCAAATATTAGTATGTCCCAAGAATGCGTCACACCCTGCATCCACCGCCAAAACCTCTCATCCTCCCGCGCGCTCCTCCTGCAGGTGTCTTATCTTCAATTCCAGACCCCCAGTAAGCTAACCATGGATCAACCCAAAAAAAGAAAAGTCTTGGAGGAAAATCGAGCGTTTAATTGTGTATATTTGCAGCGAGCAATCACCACAATGCAAACCGCATTTGGGGAAAGATTCGGTGAATTCAGAAAGGAAACACATTAACCTTCCCCGTGACGCCACTATACATCGACCCATCACAACTGAACATGTCATCGTTCACAGCAGTAAATCATGCCGATCTTGAACCTGAACTTGCCAACATAATTGATAAAGACTTATGGATGGCCAAATTCAAAAAAAAAAATTTGATTTGGAGGATGTAGCCCGACAGCGGGCTATTCTCGCTCAGGAGCACAAATGGAGTGAGATTGAGAGCCTCCCCAAAGCCGACAAACTATTATTTGACACGTGGAATGCCATTCCTGACACGTATGTGAACATGAAAAAGTATGCTTTTGGAGCCCTGTCCATCTTTGGATGTATATACTTATGTGAGCAGGTTTTCTCTAACATGAACTGTAAGAAGCCCAAACGCCGCTCTCGCCTCACTGATGACAGCCTGCAGTCCTGCATGAAGATCAAAGTCACATTTTACAGCCCCAAGACAAGAAGCTCTGCAGTGACGTTCAGAAACAGAAATCACACTAAAAAGGTGAGAGCAGTGTAATTTATGTTATCATTTTTCTATAGCTATATTTTATCTATATGACACTGAGCTAGTTTTACTTTATGCCCATGCAGGCTGAACGGTTGTTCGCTGCCCGTGGCGTGATGAAAAACAGAAGGGGAAGACGGTGTACACTGAAATGGACTTAAGTCATAATTACGTACAAGCTGTTTTCATGTTTATTCTTATTTGAAAATTATCTGGCCACTGCTATATGTTTTATTTATTTTCAAAGTATAATATTTTTACTTGATTAATTTTCCACAAGAGGAGGACTGAAATAGCCCTGCAAAATTGTGCTTTATTTTAACGTAGGCCAGCATGTACCAGTGTTGTGTTTTTATTCTCTTCAAACTGTTCGTAAACAAAGTTCTTCTATATAGCCTTCTTCTATAACCATCTTATTTTGCCAATATCATTGTCGTAAAACTATATAAAACTCCACATGCCACGCTATCTTTATGTTAAGAGCCAGGCTCTGCTGATTCTTTCTGAGCGCTTATTTACTTTACTAAGCGAATCCCCATTCCCCGCTCCTGCGGTATAGCCTATGCGTTTTGTACACACAAATGCATGTATTAAGGATATTGCCCCATCTCCCTCCCCGTGTGGCTCTTTTTCTCATGTTGGTTGGTAGGAGGGGCTAAAATGGCTCTTTTGATAAAGGTTGCCGACCCCTGGCCTAACGGGAGGGTGATGATGCCATTATCTCCCACTGCAACTGAAAGCAGCGCCCAGCAACACCTCTGCTGATGTATTAAGAAAGCCTGTAGCGCTGCTGACCAGATAGCGTTTAGGACATACATATTCATATCACACATAAGGACACGCATGTCCTGACTTCACCCTTCTCCAGCGAGGATGCGTTGGTGTGGTGTTAGGGTGTGATGATTAGACTGGTGCTGAATTTCTCATGATTTTACAGTTTTGTCAACTTGCATCTGGCAGCCTAAAAAGAAGTGTGAAGGCACTTATTATTAGTTCACATATTTTTTGACTGAACCATTTAGGTAAAAAGAAATGGCAAAAAAAAAAAAAAAAAAAAAAAAAAAAAAAAAAAAAAACCAAATGAAGGCCTTTACAACCATTATGGCACATAAACTTACTGACCAACAGCAATAATTTCTTAAAAATAGGAGAGAAAATACAAGTCCTTCCTGCAAACAGGCATGGAGACTATGAATGGCAGGATTGATAACATGGCAAAAGATACACAAGTTTCAGTACAAAGCTCTGTGGCAATTCAGGTAGGTTAATTTGTCTATTTGTTTCATCATTTTCATTTCTTTTGGTTCTATCATTTTAGCATCCCTAATGAAATACTAATTAAAACTAAAGGGTTCAGCACAATGACCCATAATGGCTAAAAATAAAAAATATTTCACAGACTTGTTTACTGAACCCTTAAGTGACACAAAACCAATATGGAGTATTTTCAAAGTGTTACTTTACAAAGTCCTCTAGAGAGCCATCAATCCTGTAAGGAGCATTCCATTCCTTTTCTTTTTCTCTCCACATCGTATGTGCATTTTATGTGCAAATACATACAACCAAAAATTACAATTAATGAGCCATGAGGAAATGTTGAGGACTGACCAAAATCTGATATTTCATAAAGGTGTTAACCACTGTCAGTGCCATTGTATCCTCAATTTTCAGTAATGTAATGCTAGCTGCATTACATTCTGCATACTGGGTGACACCTTTAAGCAGTGAACATAAAGGTATATCAGTGTCTGGGGAAAAGCCACAGGGGTGACATGACTGGTTCATGGACCTTAGAGATTATAATATGACTAACGCACTGTTCCAGTCTTTGCAGTCAGCAGACCTGTAATAAAATATCTAAACTGTGTGTCCATAGACATGAAAGTAGCTGATGTTTTTGTTCACCATGTCAAATTATCTTAATGTGGCATGACACTTAATTTCAGATAGTTGCACTTATCATTGTTATGACCTGAATAACTAGCTCCAGCAATACGATAAAATTTACCGAACTGAACAAGTACAGCTTCAATTTGGCTTTAATTTCATGTCTTATGTTGTCCCTTCTTTTCTAATATCCCTTAAAGTCAATAAAATTCAACTTAAAAAAAGATGATTAAAATTATACATAATTACAATTCAGTGCTGAGTATTACATAACAATGATCATTATTTGTTTAGAAAAAAGGAGGGACAAACAAGCCTTTCTAACCAGGAGCCATTTTGGCAAGTATTTTTAAATTAAAACTTCTCTCAATACCTTAATACAATGACCAATAAATTTGTATGTGCAGAGTGCTCTCTGATGGTATGTGTGCATGTTGATGGTGTAGCATGGTTTGTGGTTTGGGGAGGGGCTGTTGAGCTCTATATGAGGACCAGTCCGGCAGCATTAAGGCACACAACACTGAGTCACACTGTTTGAGTCAGTCGGTTGGGTAGAGTCAGTCAATATGACACATCTTGGGCTGTTGTGTGTGCTTCTTCTGTCCATCATTACTACAGGTAAGAGCAGTTGTGATCTAACATCTCTGCACATTAATAGAGATAGAGAGTGATAAGACTCCTATAGAGTACAGTGATGCTGAGGGCTGTAATTTCCATCTACTACATCAAACCACACTAGAAACAGAAGGGGGAGTTCTTATTGCAGTGTTATATTGTAAATGTTGTTGCTCCACCTGCCTGTAGTACACTGACGAATGGAGCTGCAGTTCCCATTGTGCAGCCTGGGTGCATCGGTTGGTGTGTGGTGTGGGGATGTTTGCGTACACTGCTGCTGTGTTGTGGAAAGGTTTACGCCGCTCTCCGCCCCCCTAGCGTCCGCTCGGCCACGCTCCCGCACCTCCATCGTCGGTGGCCTGAATGCCTGTAATGGGGAATGGCCGTGGATGGCAGCTATAGAGCTTAAAGACAAACCAAGGACCATCCACTGCGGAGGAACGATCCTGAACAAGAGATGGGTACTGACGGCTGCCCACTGTGTGTGTCGGTGAGTCCACTCTACATGCACCAGAATAACACAAATATGTTTAATATCTATTTTATATACATCTGATATACATGTTTTTATCCTGTAAAGGGATGTGTCCTCCAAAGCTGAAAATACTGTGCACTTCCAGCTCAGAAGGCTAAGCCCAGTGCATTTTTAAGTTTTTTTGGTTGAGCCTTCTTAGTTGCTATGATATGGTCAGGTCAGCCAGATCACTCATAAACAAGCTGGCCCTGTTTTATTCCAGGTTATATTCATACTTTCAGATCATCATGTATGGAAATAATTCAGTGGTGCCCTGAAGAAATGGGCTGCAAAATAATAAAGAGGACTATCATTATAGAATTGACCATTTTCTTACAAGTTATGCAAATCCTTATTTTTGTGTGGGAATGGCACCACGATTAGGATTGGGTGATATAATGAATACATTGGGAACCAACGACGGGCTGAATCAATCATCGGTGGGTTTTTCTGACAGTATTTTGCTAATTTAAAGTCCTTTGGTTATTTAAAAGTTTGCCCCCCTCAAAGTATCAAGAATAAGCAATCATTATTGTGCAATTAAATGTGTGCTACGCATTCATATTGTTCTAATTGTGATCTAATATCTAATCTCATCTGACATGACATGCACAGTAACCCATGTCATTTTATGTGTGAAAGCCAACTATGCCCTTTATTTCTTCTACCATACATTCCTTTTCAAACAGGTGTTCCGCACAGCATATAGCCCCAGAAGAGGGTAGACCAAGAATTATAACCAAATTACAATTTATTTGATAGTCTATCCTGCTGGTCTGTCAGGCTATTCATAATTGTTTATTTGTTTGGACACTGACTAAAGATTAGCCGACAGCCCTTGCGGTTTGCATTTTTGTTGTAGGCTAGCTTGAAATATTGCAAATATTGAAATATTGTGAATATAATTTATTAAATTTGTAGCAAAAAAAAAACATGCATAATATCTTCATGGTTTTCATACAGGCCTACATAGCCTTCCTATATGTTCCACAGAAGGCTACTTTTACTTCTTTTTGTTATTTATTTAGACGTTTCCGTTAACGACACATGGATTACTATTTTTTAATAACAAAATAAACATTTGTTCTGGTTTCCAAATTCCTTGCACAGCTAGCAGACTAACTCAATGACAAAAGTGATGCCCATAAACTAGGCAACATCATTTTGAAAAACAGTAAATAATTAATTGACCAGATTAAAAGTCAGCAACAAAGTCAAACCAGAATAATGTAACAGCTGGTTCAGCCTAAAGATTTTTGCACAGGAAAATAACCATGTTCATTTTATCTGGTCTGAGCAAAGTGCAAAGGGTAGCAATATTACCAGCTGTGCTTAATATTCTCTGTGATGCTGAGCTGGTGGCCAGAATTCACAGATATTTTTGTGCCATGTGTGACATTAGAGGAAAGTGCCTTTCGTGACCTATTATAAGTTAGTAATCATGATAATAACAACAACAATACGACAATTGTATTATTTTCAACATATATCAACATTTTCTCCTCCCACTCATCCCCCATCCTCGTAAATACATCGGCTATCACTGATACAACCAGTCGTATCACCCAACCCTACTTCCAGTGGGTTACATTTTAGCATAGTGTCAATTACACACAGCTAATAGTGTAATAGGCAAAATAGTCAAATAGGCAGTTATCTTGTTTGCCAGATATTTTAAAACCGCTTAATGTGATAACAAGGAATCTGCCTATGACCATGTCCTGTTATCTATGATGTAGCTACGCTGTGATCTACACAGCTAATCAACTCCAGTTTAGCCAATTTGATGCATTTTACAAGCGAAAAAAGGTCATCAGGTACACTGCTACATCACATTTATAGAATACCTACTGTATTGCAAATTGTTTAAGTGTTTATCACTACACTCAAGTTATCATCTTGTTCAGACCGATGGAACCAGCCTCTCATGTAGCGTTTGTTCCTTCCCTCCCTCAACATTACTGAATGGCTGGGTGAAAAGGGACAGTGATGAGCCCAGCATATAATTAACAGTTTAACATTTTTCAAATGCAGGCACTCAGGGCTGAAAATCAACTCTTCGCTGCATTCCTATGTTCCTATTAAGAACGAGGACAGAGGTACACTGGGCTGAAGGGAAAAAAGCTCTGGTGGATATGACAGTAATAAATGATCTGAGATCAGTGATTAACTAATTTTCAGGCCAATCTGTAACTTCATTGTGCGGCTGGGAGCGTATCGTCTGAGCGAGACGTCTCCATATGAAGCCTCCTACAAGATCATCAAAGTCATCCGCCACCCGTCATACTGCAATACCAAGGGCGGTGATGACATCGCTGTGGTGATGCTGGACAGAGACATCGACTTCAGCTGGTTTGTGCGAGAAGTGCCACAGCTGGCCGTTTCGCGGGACGTCTTTCACGCCTCAACCACCTGCTACGCCATTGGCTGGGGCAGAGTTAATGCAGACAGTGAGTTTAACTTCGAGTTGCCAACACCTGCTGTAATATATTTGATGTGAATATTTTACTTGTAAATACAGCAACAAATGACTTCTGAGTATTTATCAGAAGTCATTATATTGACCATGTAGCAACTTTTTGCAACATTTATTTTCCTAACATAGCCTAAATAAATAATAAAAAAAACACTCTGCATTTAGCACAGTTACAGTGTTGGTAAGCTAGCTAGCTAACGATAGCTACATGGAACATTAAAAGAGCCATCTTACTGCTCTTTCAATTATTTCTTATTACTATTCTTCCAACAAATTACAGTTTGAGATACACACAAGTAAAAGTATTTCTTGTCATAATTTGAGCTTAGTTTGTTTTTACTCTGGGGGGCAAGTTTGCCTCATCCTACAACAAATCACAATTTGGAATTTGGAAAATTAGGAAATGAAAGCTCTGAACATAGTCAAAGACAGTTCTGTAAACATCCATGAAAACAGCCAATACCTCTTTCCTTAATAATCATTAACATTCTTATCTCTTTATCTTCCTTTGTCCAGCCCAACTGAGTAATCCGAAGACATTACAGGAAGTAAAGGTTCCAGTAGTTGAAAACCGCATCTGCAAAAAAAGCTACCCTAAGCTCAGACAAGAGATGATGTGTGCTGGTGGAGATTCAATTGACTCTTGCCAGGTAAATTCATACTTTCCTTTAGCATGAAAAGACAGGAAACACTGACAGTCCGTTAGGAGCCTCTCTGTGAGTGCAGTTAAGTGCACAGTGAGATGACCACAGTGTGACTGTGGTGTGGACCTACTCCGGCCCTGAACCCCTAAATGGCTCCTCAATAGGAGGGCATTACTAAAACATAACAGCCAACCAGCTCTTATCAGGAATTTATTAATTTTTTGCCTCTGATACAGTCTCTTAGATTATGTGCTATTTAATAAAAATATAACATCTCTGATACTTAAGCCAGTTGTCTAACATACACACGCTAAAATTAGCTCCTAACTGTGCTGCCTCTGGGATGTGAAGGTTCAACAATTTGATTTACTTTCATTTATCTTTCAGTTAACAAGCTAATATTCAACTATGATACACTTAGCTTCACTGCAATATTGAATTACCTATATATATGACCATAAGCTAACATTAGCCACCTGGTACAGGTGGTTAATGTTAGCTTATGCAATTTATGCAGCTAATGTTAGCTTAAGCAACTTGCCTTCCAGCCATGTAACTTGGCATCCAGGAGCCCTAACTCTCCAAAACTGCACAGCAAGAGATGCACTCAACTGCAGTTTACTGAACTACACTTCTCCTGCTACATATCCATACACTTTTGTAGCAATGGAAGATCTCCACCAGTCAACATATTTGATGCACCATTGCTCATAAGCTTTTCCCTTTTTTGGGGTGTGTTTTTGCGTATGTGGCTGCATGCATGCATGCACGTTTACCTGCACGCGTGTGCGCGTCTGTGTGTGTAAACATATGTACCTGTGCGTATGTATGCATGTTTTTTCAGGGAGATTCAGGGGGTCCGCTCATGTGCTACTTCGGGAAGACCTGGGTTCAGGTTGGTGTTGTGAGTTATGGAAATGGATGTGGTCAGCTGAACTATCCCGGCGTCTACACTCGATTGTCCAGCTACCGCGACTTCATCAAGAAGAATACCAAAATCCCTGCTGCAGAGGACAACTGAGGCCCAAAACCTGCCTGCACTCACTGCAGCAACGCTACATAATCCGCTCACCCTGTACATCCCTCTTCCTCTACAGTCTCTCTTCACCTGTGCCTCAAGTTTCTCTGGCCCCCCTGCTGTCTGCCTATTGCTCTGCAGTGTGTGTTGGATTATATTTACACTGCTCTCAGTGGCTCAAATTATAAAGCATTAAAGAAAGCATTAAAAATACCTGAAGCGCCCACCATCTGTGTTTATTAAAGGGAAGCAGATAAAGAATGAAACATGGCCAATTCACAAAGCTTACATCACCAGCATTACATCAGCTTGTGAAAAGAATGCACATTTTCTACTGCAAGTTATGGTGTGGTTTCAGTCTCAAATCACCTATAATGTGGTTCAGGTGGCCGTATACTTTGCCTAAGAACAGTGGCTGTGGGTACTGCTGAATCCTAGAAAATCTCTTTCTCCCAAATTTCTGCAAGGGGCCCACTTTAAACCTCCAATCCTTTATGTTCTACCTGCCTGAAAACCTCAAACTCCTGACTCCACTGGTCAGATTTAAGATGGCAGCTGTGGCCTCATGCATGATCACACAGCCTGTGTGTGTTTTCACAGAGGGAAGAGAGTCTGACCCTGCAAGGCAAACGTCTTGATCTGTAGGTTTAACTCCAGTCCTGGAGGGCCGCAGTGTCTTCAGGTTTAACTCCTGTCCTGGAGGACTGCAGTGTGTGCAGGTTTAACTCCAGTCCAGGAGGACTGCAGTGAGCGCAGGTTTAGCTCCAGTCCTGGAAGACTGCAGTTCGTGCAGGTTTAACTCCAGTCCTGGAGGACCGTAATGTGTGCAGTTTAACTCCAGTCCTGGAGGACCGTAATGTGTGCAGTTTAACTCCAGTCCTGGGGGTATTCCAGAAAGGTGGTTTAACAAACCCTGAACTTAAATCTGAACTCTGGGTTGAACAAACCTGAGGAAACATACCCTGAGTTTTCTGTTCCAGAACAGCTGATTAGAATTAGTTCAAATAACTCTGACTAAATTAAACCAGACTGAAGTGCGTTCACGGTGAAAGTAAGAAGGCATAGCCAATGGAGCACACATATCTGAATGCACCATGGCAACAAGTCAAAAAAAAATCCCAGAGCTTCTTACATGCATTTGGTTGCTCTAATTTTCACTCAAGAAATATGTCTTGTAACGCGGACTACGACTTTATCTTTCGGTAAAAAGTAACAACGCAGCGCCACTGAAAGAGCATGAGTTAGCATGGGAAAAATCACTGAGGAAACAAGTTTAAAATAAGGTTTTATCACTATATTGTGTAAAGCATAGTCTACTCATTCAATTCACATAAATCTTTTACAAAGATGATGGATTGATGATTAAATTATGAAAAAGAATATTAAACATGTAAAAGAAGTAAAAAATTTTCATATGAACATTTTTATTTGCAGGAAATGAAAACTTAAAACAAAACATGACTGAATTTGTCTTTATTTCAAACAGGTTGCCTTGCTAATGTGTCTACATCTCCAATATTATAAAGGAATGCAAAAAAAAAAGGACTGTGTAAAATTCGTACTGAACTGAGGTGGAATCCACAATTAGTAAAGTGTCTTTTTCTTTCTCTGATTAGTAATGCTTTAAAGTGAGGCTGGAGAATGTTGATCAAATAAATTATTAATTCTGCAGAAAAACTGTAACCTTCGAAAGGATAATCACCAGGGAACTATAAAATATCTTATCGTTGTCTAATCATGATGTAAAGATCTAAAAATTATCTGAGCTTCATTGTTGATCGGACCACCAGGTAAAGGGCACACCATGGCCGACAACTGTTTCCAACATAAATCCTGTATGCCAGACAGGTGTTCTGATAAGTAATTTGGGTTTACGTTGAAGTAAACCTGATCCTGAGCCACAACAATTGACCTCGAGTTAATCTGATCTCGGGTTTTGAAACACTTTTCTGTTCACTCGGAGTTAACAAACTCAGGTTTTTTGCTAAATCTGCTTCCTGAAACACCCCCCTGGAGAACCACTGTCACTGCAGGCACTTAAGAACTTGGGTAAGCCTCTGACAGCACTCTCGTCACTGAACCAAGGGCTGTGCTCTGGCTCCCTCTCGTGGTGCCACTACCAAACATCAGCAACAGACATGCTTAGCATGTAGAGACCTCCCTTTACGACCAGTTTACAACATGATTATTTTTCTTATTCAATCATTCACCCTTCAAAAGCAAAACACAGTGCTTGGATTATCAAATTGACAAATAATGATGCAGCAAATCAATAATGTGAATGCATAGTTTCTTCATAAAATATGAAATTTTGAACATCAAACATTGTGATGAAATTGTACTCCAAGGTGCATAATTTCACTTCAAACCATATTTTACCCTGAAAGATCTGTGATGGATATTTTAAACCCATGTAAAACTAACTCCTCAACTTTCTGTTAACATCACAGTTTCCCCGGGTGGGGAGTGCACCGTTCCTGGAGGTACTGCAATACCAGGTCGATGCGTGGAGTGGACGGAGCAAGCCCCTATTCCATCTCCCTGTTCCAAAAATCAATTTAATATATGGTCCCCAAATAGGGGACGTATCAGATATTAAACTGATAAGAACAGATACTACACTTGATCTTAGCCAAAAGGCCGAGAAGCGATACCAAGCACCACTTGAGTCAGGGCAGTCAATGTCGGAAACATTAGGTACGCTGACGGTAGTTACTATTTGAATTCCACCTCGCAACAATCCAGAAAGTTAGAATAGCTAAACTAGTAATTTCACCAAGTTTCCATGTTTATGACGATTGATTACGTACTTTTATAATGTTTCAATATTTCAAATACATACCCATGATGCACCGGACTGAAGAGTTTAAAAAAAAAAAAATGTCAACCAATCACACCAGTTTAGGCTACTGTAATTTTGTTCAGAAATCCAAAAACCTACGGCGGGGGAAGAGGCACAAACTACACGAACAGCGCAGTGAGTCGGATTTAACGCTGCATTTTCTTGTTAAGGTGTAATGTTCATGCAGTCGTCTTGTTTAAGGTTACACAATTCATTTGCGACTAACTATTTATCGACGAGAAATATGGTTAAAACGTGTATATGATCAGTTTTCTGTTCTTTACTGACTACTGTATTTCATCGTGGGACGTCAGGCAGCGAGATACAAAGGGGGCTGTTGCCTGCTCGTTGATTGCCATAATTCAAAGTTCAAATGTAGCCAATTTTATCATTTTCAGTAAAGATAACGGACTTCGTCTACTAAAGTTCGGGTTGACGTTGCGTTCAATGTTGACGAACCTACGTTAGAAACTAACTGCATTGCCTACAGCCAGCACATGCGTTACACTCCCTCATGAACAGCAGTACACCAAGAAAAAACGGCGATAAAAACTTAAGTTTAGCGACAAAACACTAGTATGTGCCGGCTACAACAACTTTTAAGATGTTAATTCTAATATTAAAGTAGCGCACAGCCAAAAAAAAAATTAGGTAGGGTAGGGTAGCCTACAGCCATTCATTCTCTCATGTAAGAAAATTTTTACTTTAAGTGACAGCATCATTGTCAGAGGGCATTATTTAATGTGCAACTTCTCAGATGCAAATTTGACATAACACGGCTAAAATACTGAAGTAAACGTTATGCTTTAAACATTTACAAAACTAACGGATTCAAGTAGGCTGCGCACTTACACGATGTAAGGTGATTCGCTAGCAACAGCAATTATGGACAACAATCACTCCGGTTCAATCCATTTATCCCTGAGTGGCAGGCTACTGCAGAGCAGCGTTTCTCAAACTATGGGCCGCGGATCACGACGAGGAAACTGCCGGTCCGCCAGTCAAATTATGCTCGGTGCTTCTGTCATTCGCCAGGTCCTCGCCCCCCTTGATTGAACTTCTTGCTTCGAAAATAGTAACATTTTGTTCAAGATTCTTGAATGTTAAGCGTTCCCGCCAGCGAGAACTTGCACCCTTTGTCCTGTCAGTCATTTCAGAACTCACTCAATCGCACGGTACTTGAGCTCTCTTTTAGTCATGGCATGTTCCAAGCAAGCAAATTTATATTCCTTTTTTTAAGGAAACAACAAGCATCTAACGATGCTGATTTAAACGAGGAACCAGAGGCATACAAAACAACACCCCATTTATAAGCAATTACTACTCATCATATATTCAATTTTGTTTCATTTCCAGCGATAGCTTCCCCCCGAAGCCAAGCCTGTGTCATCTGCCAAAACCATACTAAGCAACGGGGCTATGAAACCATTGAAATTGCGCCGGCATTTAGAGACAAAACGTGCTCATCTCAAGACAAATCGGAGGATTTCTTTAAAAAGGGATGAATTGGCAAACCAAACAAAAATAAATCTGCCCATCTCTGTTGTGCGTTGGAAATGTTCATAAAATAAGTTTATAGGTTATTTGCACTGTTATTTTGGTAGTGATTTTATGTTCGGCCAGAGGACTTCTGTTGTAGGTTTCTTGATATAATTGTTGTTAATAATGTTCTATGGGCACGTAGGCCTCTAACAACAACCAGCTACATGCATCTATCTGTCGTTACTGCAAAGGGGTCCTTCCAATTTTGCAAATCCTCTGCACGAAGTTTTTCGAATGTAATGTCTGGACATATGTAGGCCCTTCATGTCAGATATGCGTCTTGCACCCAATGCCACATATTAAATTATTTTATTTTTGAAATATACATCCATTAATAATCATAAATAAAAGGTAACGTTTACGTTTTCTTTTGCCCTTTCGAATAATTGACGCTTGAGAAAAGGGAGCCACATTATGGCTTTGGGAGAGCTAGCCGGTAGGATACTGAAAATAATTTTATCTTAGCGATAAATTAGCTAGCTGGTTTGTTGTGCCTTACCACTGGCATTCATACCTCGTCAAAATGAAATGCATTCAATTAAAACCAGTGAAATGACTCACTCTGAACGTGGTCTAACTACATCCAAAGCCACATACGCTAACACTTTCAACATGAAACAGTCGCTCGCGATAACTTCGCTAGCTAACGTTAGCAATCTCTCAAACTCAACTTACCAACGATGCAGGCGTCATTGTTTAAGTCACAAAACTAACAATTCTGACTAAGAGATGGATTTTTCTATCTTTGATACATTAAAAACTGTGGGCGCTTCGATATTTCCGAGTAACGTTCACAGACAGCAGGAATAGATAGGCCTATTCAAATTTCGCCGTTAGCCTACTCTGCCCTCCATCTTTGCTGACGTTGGTTCCCGAGTTGGTTCGCTAACTAGGAAAGTTCACATGACAAGAAAATTAGCCAATTTTTTTTTTTTTTCCAAATTGAAATACTTGCGTATAAATCACAGAATGTAGAAACATTAAGGTATAGTTCATCTGATTCCAAATTCTGGTTTATGCATATTAGTGGGGTAATTCAACAACAAATCGCTTCGTTTCTGTTGCAATGTTATTTCGAGTGTTATTCGTTTTTCAATAGGAGCTTAAGTGTCTAAGAGCAATTAACCATAGGTGAATACAGATTAGTCTGTATTCCATGTTAGACTTTCAAACCGAGACTAACGAGCGTGAGACGTCCTATGCCTTGTGTGTGTTTATTTGCACCCAAACCATACACAAAATGAATGTCCACTAACATAATATAAAAACTGAAGGAAAACAACCTTTACCTCAAAAAACTTTTGCCATGAGACGTCGTTCATACAGCTTTTCATCCATGTGTCTTCTCTTCCACTCCCGCCAAAATGGAGTACCACTAATTACAGCGATTTTCAGAAGGCCTAAATTAGAGACTCACATCCGTATAAATTCTATTACCCTGCCAAGTTCATCCGCTTTGCTGTAGATAGGTTTTCTCGTGTGAAGTTTAGCTATAAAACGTCTATTCAGAGTAAGCAAATATTTGAGAGAAGCTTACTACCGAAAATGTTATAACACGAGAAGCGTTTATTTGCCGTCCTTCCTCTTTTGCAAACGATTAGAAAAGTAATGCTTAGAAGAAATACTACTGCCACCTACTGACGTTTCCGAGCACTAGCTCGGAGATTAAATTATCAAACCAGTGCCAGACTCTGCCACCATCAATTCAGCTGAAAGGCAAAAATTATAATGGCCAAGAAACAAATACACAAATTTTATTTGAGTTCAGCTTTTTTCTGGGTTATTGTATTACATCTGAATACTTAAACAGGAGGTAACTTTTTTGTGACAAATGTACTTTGTTGTCACAGCTGCATTTTCTTCTGAGCTCAACTTCATATGAATAACTGACAGCAAAGATATTGCTGTCATATGTGAGCAGTCTGATTAGACAGCAACCTTTTTTTAAAATAATATTTTTAAAATTATATATATATATATATATATTCCAAACAGCTTTCCAGACAGACATTTGTAGGGATAGACTATAGAAAATGGTTATTCCAATAAGATCGTGATTTCATCAGCATCACTTTCCCCATCATAAACCCCCCTGTACCACCTCAGCCACAGGTAGAGCTTCCATTTGTCCTGCAGGAGGAGGATGAGTGCATGGGGAAGGAACCGGAGGCACCCCGATTCCAGGAGGACATGTCAATAACCTTGCAGCCATCCAGCAGGTCATCTTCGGGGCAGGTGGTGCTGTCCAGGGCGTCCATTGGGTCAAGCATCACCAGGCTGTGGCAGCGGTGAGGGCAGTGACATTCACATGGCTCAGGCTGATGTTGGAGACCTGGCTCACACCCAGCAGATGCAAATCTGTGGAGGAGCGGTATTCATATCAGCGAACGAAACACTGACAAGGATCAAAGCACACGAGACTTACAACCATAGCCACTGCTACTCTGAATACACAAAGAAATAAAAGGTGCTCCTGCACAAAGCACTACATTTCAGAATGGACTTGATTTAGGTGTCCTTGGAGTAGCTACAGGACAGCATTGAGAAGGGTTTCTGCCAGGATGAAAATTGGTATCCTGTGGCATCTTTTTGTGGCTTTTTGTGCAGAAGCACCTTTTAGTTCTTTGTGTATTCAGAGTAGCAGTGGCTATGGTTGTATGGCTTATGTGCTTTGATCCTTGTCAGTGTCTCTTTTGCTGATGTGAATACCGCTCCTCCTCAGATTTGCATCCGCTGTGTGCGAGCCAGGTTTCCAACATCGGCCTGAGCTCTGCGAATGACACTACCCTCACCACGGCCTTCATGGCCATGTCGTAGATGGGCTAATCTGCCCTGGGCACACATCACTGCAAGCAGTATAGAACCACCAATAGGCTCCCTACTCTGCTCCCAAGCTATGCGAGGAGAAGGAAACACTATTTCCTACCTCAAATAATCAATAGTAATCAAAGTAGGCCACTTATATTTATATGAGTGACTGACACATATAGGAAGCCATACATGTATACACAGAAAACCAAAACCATTTTTTTGGTCTGATGATACAAAATTAGTTCTGAAGGAAACTAAAGCTTTACAAATAGCTCATGATATCTATATTAAACGTGTTGGTTTACGCTGTTCATGTTAATTTGTATTCAGCGGCATGTATTCAGTGTACAGAGAAATGCATTTATTCACACCTCCAATATCTACTTACCTCATGGGCCCTGACTCCACTTATTAATTTCCACAGACTTCACAATAAAATAAATAAAATTTCCTTGTGACATCTTGGGAATCTTCAAAAATATCAGAACATTGTAAATAAGACTGTCACTGTGAGCTTGGACACCATGTGGGTTCAACACATACAGCTATTGAATAAGAACAGAAGTAAAATGTCCCATATATTTATTGCCCGCTGTTAGTTTAAATAGGATTACCTTACTTGCCCACAGAACAAGTTACCTCTACATCCACAGAACTGTGGGGAGTCCAGCTCAACAGTGGTTCGGTGGTAGTAGTATCGATACGTAACCTTATAAGTTAACGGCTGACTACTAACATTTTGACATTGGACAGCAGAGCCAAGATATCCTCCAAAGTATTTGGTGTCGTTTAACTGCCATGAGAATTTGCAAGACAGAAAGGGCAAAGCCAACACAAATTCAGGTTTAGTTTGATTTCTTACAGCTAGTGTTAGGTAAATCAGACAATGTAAGCTGCTTGTGAGCAAGCTAATTTTTACCACCTTTAAAAGCAGTCAAATTCAAGAGCAATTTCAGAAGTTCAATTTCAGAAGTTTCCAATGGCAGCCGGTGAACTCAAAACAGGTGCAAAACAACTTTACTTTTATAGGCCTACGTATCATTATGTCCAACCCGTTCCCACGTAATCTCTTTGATAAACAATAAAATAAGTAAATCATTGACTAGCGCCCAGACACAACAAATGGAGTGGGCATGACAGAGGGGGCAGATTGTGTGACAGAATATGGATAAAAAACTAAGGGGGCACAATATTATAACCGAGGGGGCATTGCCCCCTTTTGCTCCCTCATGGCACTGGGGATGGATTGGGGATGCAGAGGGAGGAACAGAAGGAGGAAGGAAAGGATGGGGGGAGAGAAAAAGGGATAAAGGATGATGGAGGGAGAAGGGAGAGGGAGGGATGGGGGAGACAGTTCAGTCTTAACTGGCATTTCAATCACCAGGGTGGTCTCATGAATTGCTTTCTCAAACCTTTTGCTCTAGTGATTGGCTGAAATCAGCATGTAATAGCATCGGTTGCAAACCACATTATAGGCTATAAAAAACCTTATTCTCAGTATTTGGGGTATAAAAATACTCACAAAATGTCTGGATATATTATAATTGGATATTCTTATACAAAACAGAGACAGGAGACATAACAACTGTACACATATTATTTTAATATGAACTTTTATTTTACAGTGAGTGAAATAAAGCATCAACTATAGACCGCTTGGCAGTTTATAAATTATTCAATAAATATCTTCCCCCAAAAATTGTCTTAAACATAATATCAATGCTATTACAGGTAGAGAATAGAATTTTTTGTGAATGCAATGCGCTTCAGCAAAAAGCAGCTGATTGTTGTGGAATGTGTATTTAGAATGTGGACTGTAGAATGTTTCCTAAATCCTGCATTTGACTGCTATAAAAATATAAAAGCCCATCAATCTAGCTTTTGTGACAATGTACAGAGTAGGTATGGTAATGTCTGTGAAAAAAACTATGAGATGGGATTCTGTATCTTTGCTCCAAGGTATGGAGAAGGAATCAAAAGTCTTTTTTTCCAATTAATGGAATGGTAATTATAATTTTCAGAAATCAATTATTTTGTTTTTCTGCAATAATGCAGAATCTTTCACTTTGGCATCGTGATGCATCGTAAAAACGATTACTTTCCCCAGCTCTAATCATCATTATTGTGTGTATTAGACTGTAAAAAATAAAAATCTCTTTTGTCAAACTTGAACTTTTGAATTAATTTGAAAAGTGTTATTTCAACCGTGGAAATAATATTACAGATGGCAAATATGTACATTTCATCTGACTATAATACAGTATTCAAAAATTTCAGCACTGCTATAAAAGTCTGACATGAACTTTGTTCTTCTGACTGACAACTGCATACAAAACATAAACCTCACGTACCGGTGTAAGTAAAAACACTTTCATTTCATAGAAATAAATGGAAATTTTATCAGTATTTAATGGAACAGTACAGAGTAAAACTGTCATTATGATTATTATGATTATTATTGGCACCAGGGACACCAGAGGTGCCAGCTGCAGTCAAGCCCCAGGGATCAGACCTTTATTAAAAAACTTTATTTAAAAATTAAGAACTGCCAGTTGTTACCTTATATCAGACTGGGGAAGATAAACAATTCCATAACAATTTCAATGAATACTTCTTTAAACTAGGTGTGGTGTGGGAATCACACCTTCGATATATGGTCATCTGGTATTGTTTGTCACCCTTCCCACTGAACAAAAAATTCAAAGTACTCTACCTGAATTACCTATAGAAATGACATACATATACTTGTTGAAAGGTAGTTTTCTTGCCATAACATTGATACAGGACAGACACCACAGGATAAATTGTGCTGTATCAGCTTACTAAAACTTCCACTTGTAATGTCCACTTCGGATTTTCCTATTCGTTCTTATTTTCCAATACTGTGATATTCCTAGGTACCCCGAACCGACATTCTTAGTTTTATTGCTGGGAACAGGTAAGCATATTCTAGCTGTGAGGATATCATTAACAACTAAAACTAAAATTGGTGTTCCATTTTCATCTCATTGAGTCACATAACATGCCTAAAAATCTATAAAACATGGTATTCAGTAAAATATTATTCTTTTTTGCATCTTAAGTGTGCATCATCTAGTGCAAATATCGTGTTTGATATATCATCAGCTTACACGTCTAAAAAGTCTACGAGGTCGAAAAACAGCAAGAAACTTTTGCTCATCCTATTATGACCATGCTTATATTATTATAACAATGAATTAGGATGGAAGCCCATATCCTAAAATAACAATCACGTGTAACTCCCTGATTCCTTGTGTCTGCATTACTTTGTACCAGTGACTGGCTACTAGAATTATTTAACCTTAGATGTCATAGACTATGCTTATGAATCTCAATATACCTGACAGAAATGTTCCCATCTACCATTTTGAAAAGCCTTGTAAATTAACTGCATAGCTCCACATTGTCAAAAACAGCACAGAAAAATACATTTCAATTTTAAATACAGTCAATTGTTGTATAGTTTATTTTTGATATGTTTTCATTTGCCCATCCATGTCCCCCTGAAACGAACTTACCAGCCCCACCATAGTGACCGTCCCCCACAGACTACAGAAAGAGACTACGCATCTGCCCGCATGACTTCCATCTGTCTCACTCGTTGGCTGTGCTTTGTTTTTCTTTTTACGTTGCAGATATTACCTCAATCACATACTGCCTATACTGTCAAAGAAACACAAAGCCAACACCTGCTCTGCTCTTTGTAGGGACACTTCAGTCCAGTCATGGGTGCTAAAGGCAGACGAGACTGGTCATACTGACAGGCTTAACTCCTTTCTTTCCCTAGCGAGGCAGAGTCAATTGCCGCCGCACCATTGTGGACCTCCAGTCATAGCGGCTCATGGCAAGTCTGCGAAAATACCACAAACATGTTTCTTTACTCTGTGATCGTTTGAAGGCTGTTACTGAATAATTTCAATTTGATTCTCGAACTGAAGTGTTGTATGCTCATTTTCAATACTCTTTGCAAAACAGCCGAGATGCAAGAAAGCACAGATGGATGTCAAAACCAGGGTTGATATATGGCCAAATGATGAAAATCCACTGGCTGGGATTCAATTAAAACTTGTCTGTAACTTTTACTTTCAACTGAATGAGTGTGCTACGCCTTTTCTCAACAACAGCAGTTTAGTGAAGTAATTATCATGATTGCTGGACTCCCCAAACTATGAAGGTCAAAATAAACATTTGCATTTAATCAGTGTTGTTATAAAGTTAAGGACAAATGTTGATTGAATCCTGGCCACACAGTCCATGTGTCTTGTCTGTCTTAGAACAGACAAGTGCAACAACACAACACTCTTGAATTAATGACTCCTGTAGTGAAAACAATTGTGGGATGAGAGAACAGAACCAAAAAATAAAACACAAATTGAAAAGAAAAAAATGTAAAGTTTCCCTTCTTTAGCACTCAGTAGTAAGTTTGCTGTACAATTTCATATTTTATACATTAGCTTTGTGCAAACCATTTCTCATGATTCATTTTCAGCTTCCTTTGGTTATTCTCAATGAAAACAGAGAAAAGTCTTGGACAACCCTCACACCTGCTTGCGTTTAAATGGAATAATCATTCCTCAAAGTCCAAGTCCAAGCACTGTGTAATAGTAACAAAGTCCACAAATTAAAACTTAAGAGCAATATGCTCTGCAAACACAACAAGTCACAGTCAATCATTATCAGAATCATTAGGGGGCATAAATACTAAAGAGTCGTGGAATGTGTGTCCGTATGGCCGCAGTCTGTAGACACCGAACATCATGACCTGCATCTGGTTCGGCGACATGCCCCTGAAAGTGACGGCCAGATCTGAGCAGCAGCTCTCCACCACGTTTGAAGGGTTTTTGGCACGGCTGTCAGAAATAAGACTACTGACGCTCTTACTGTTGAAGAGCCCCTTGCCTTCCGAGTCCTCCCCGTTCTCTGCAATCACCCCTGTGTACTTCAGGCAAAGCGCCAGCTCCTTATCCAGGCTCAGCTTCCACAGGGAATTGCCACCCTCCGGACACTTCTGCCTATCTTGGAAAGCCTCCACCAGCTGCCGCAGGGCCTCGTAGCTCAGGACAAGGCCGCTGGCATACTCCACATACTCCAGCTCTCCAGACTTCACTGCGCGGCCAATGTAGAAGGGCTGGCTGGGGTCCTTACCTATCAGGAGGTACTTGAGGTTCTCAATTATGGCAAAGGTGGTGGCTGGTGCCAAGAAGAACCACTGCATGTCTCCAGCATTCTGGAGGGCGTGCGTCAGGGCCCTACGCACTCTCGACCACTCGTCCTTCTCGTTTAAGTTCACCGCCTCCAGCACTTTGGCCGCCTCGGATGTGTAGAACTCTGCCTTGTCGCAGTGCTTGCTCCAGGTGCTCTTGGCTGTAGCCCAATATGTAAGGATCTTGGGTTGCACCATAATGACGCAATAGACCTGCACCCTCTGGCTCAGCTGCAACTTCAGGGTATCTGGCAGTCTCTGCAGCTCCACCTTGCTCGGGGCCTTTATGTGGTGGTGGTGATGGACCTCAGAGCCAGACTGGGGTTCCGGGGTCAGGCTCCCCAAAAACGACAGGAGAAGGCAGAAGAGCCCTCCCAGCATCATGCCCTTCATAAAGGAATTGCCTTCGGACAGCATGTTCTGAGGCCTGCTTTAGGAGAGGGACAAACAAAGGACCGTATCATCCAATATTCTACACAAAGGCACTGTTACACAATCACAGACAAGTTCACTCTGGGTCTTGTCTTGCGCAGGTTGTGATTACGCATGCAGGCATTCAGTTAAGCAAATAAAATTACTTTATTGGCCTCACAACGCAAGGCCAATTTTTTTCCAGGGCGTTCACTCGCTAGGCAAATATTAAAAACCCCACCTTCAGTCTTCATTAGCCTTTCAGCAAGGGTATACATTGTGAAAATATGACAAATAATTAGCTTTTATTCTGTCGTTAATTTTCCACCAAAGGACATCTCATTTGATTTTGCCATTGTACTGCTCTATTGATTGTGACGACACACTTAACTGGGAAATTTTTTTCCATAGCCTCACAACTTACTGTGTGCTACTCGCTTGGCATGGTCAGTTTAATAACGTTACATTTAAATATGATTATATGTAATCTATGACTCAGGCAATTGCTACCTTGTAATCAGCATGTTAAACAGACCATGACTGATGGCACTGTATGAGCAAAAAGAATGACAATGCGATTTGAGAGATAAAGGGGGTGGAAATGTACTCCACATTCTCCTCTACATTCTAGAACATTCCATTCAGTGAGGGTTGATTCATGTTAACTGTCATTATTTCTTGCTTCAAATAACTTGTCCATGACTTTACCGTGCTGAGTAAGAATCGCACACATGGACTACCACAAGTCATTTGCTCATACCATCACAGCTCAACGTTTAACAGTTGGGAGCAGGAAATGGCTGAAGGCTACATTTATTTTGTTTCCAAACATAAACTCATCCAAAGGTAGAAAAAAGGAGAATTAGACCTGTCATAAGACTGTATTACTTTCTTTAACTGCTCATAAGTAGATTTTTCTGCTTGTTAGACTTTCTTTCATAATGGCCTTGGTTAAAGTATTTTCCTAGTGCTAGCAGTCATGCTAAAATAAATATCAACTCATGACACACTGTTTTTGCTGATATTTTATATTCTTTGCTGATATTTGTTGCATTTTATATTCAGTTCTGTCATTTCCTTCAGGTTCTTGTTTTAAGCATCCATTCGTTCCAGAGAACGAGCTCAGACTTCCATTCTTCCTGTTCCTGATGTGATGTCATGATGTTTTGCATGATTGATGTGCTCAATATTGTCAAAAAGAAACATTTATAGGAATAACTTTATACTACAGGTATTTTACCCATTCTTTCACACCTTTTAGATATTAGTGTTTTTTTTTTTTTTCATATAATACTCTGGTTTTTTTTCCATGTAATACTCTGTATGAGCCCAGCCCCTATGTATAAAGACCAACTGGATAGACTTGCTTTTCTGGTTACAACCTGACATCTTGGCAGCTTCTCAGAGAGACACCCATTTATAGCTTTGTTTGATGGAATGTTGTCATGTCAGAATGTGCTAGAAGAAAGCACAGCGGAAGAGGTTGTACCATTTTACAAATAGAGCACCGGTCTGTCAACTTGCTCATAACTGCACTCAATAATTTTACAGCTACAACTGTGCAGTAAGAGGCAAGCTAGCCCAAACCATCATACTTCAACCTCAACTTCAACTGGTCAGCTTGAAAATTTAACAAACAATCTTGCACTACACTCACAAATGTCCAACACAGTGTCCTATTAAAAAAAATGTTCTGCTGCTGTCTTTCCTCCATTTTCAAGCCCCCCTGAACTCTTGCTGATGCCAGACCAAGATGACATTTGCTCTCCACCCTGTCTGGCCAACAAGCTCACACGGGTTAAATAGTAGGTGGGCTGTAGCAGCCTAATTTTTCTAACATGACGTAACTGCCAACATGTTAAAAACAACAGAAAGAGAGAGGTTGATGTCACCTATATAACCCACAACCAATGGACTTAATTTGGCAACAATGTCTTGCCTTGTAAGAAATTGTTCACTCTGGACAAAAGTGCTCATAGTGAAGTCTATCATTTGTAAACAGCACAAACGTGCAGTTCTTTTTGTAAGTAGGGCATACTGTTTATATTCTGTTTTTTCCGTCATGAGGCTAACACTCATCAAGTCGAGCCATTTGATCATCTATGCTGAATTAAAATGAAAGCCATTTCTGAGAAACTCTGTGTTTTTATCGAATAGTTCATGTATCAATACTGTGACACTTAACAGGTGTGGGATAACTACAAAGATTCAATTCAAGGAGGAAAAAAAAGTAACCCACACAAGTCTTCAACTGCTTTAAGTGTGTGTGTGTGTGTGTGTGTGTGTGTGTGTGTGTGTGTGTGTGTGTGTGTGTGTGTGTGTACATTAAAGTACACATGGAGGTATGAACCATTATGCATAAACTGTAATTGTATTCAAGTCTTTCAAGTCCAAAGGTTAGGACATATTGTGAGGGTCATATGTCAAGCTTCTCAGATTATCCTGCATGCTCAGAAAAGAATCAAGTGGAAAACGTGAAAGGCAATGCCATGTGCTTGTCAAGTCATTTTGTACTCTCTATAAACAGACTGAGCTGACTAACATAAAAACAGTCAAAAGCACCATTAGAGTATTGAATAAGCCAGATCATGATAACTTTACAACTACGACTATTGAAGTACGATGATTAAGTCTTGTTAGTGAAACCTTTACAAGTCAATACTAATACAGGTTGCAGTGCAAGCAGGCAAGTTGTATGATTAGCTAACGTTACGATATTAAAAATATGTGACATGTCCAGCCATAAAAACATGTCGAAATATAAGCGTCACTCCTACTTTAAAGTAGTTTAAATTCCGCGAAATACTAAAATGTACACTTATATCGTTTAACATAAATTCAACATTTAATAACAGCATTATCCTCTCCTTCCTTGTTTAAAGTAGGAAGCACTAGTCAATGAACTTCATTAGGGAAACACCGCTTCTATCTAATGTTAACAATTTGTTAAGTTCGGGCATGCGAGACTGTCTTAATTAAAATAACTTGGGCTACATATTCTTACCTTTTCCTTCTCAGAGAATGTACAAGAGCAGCTAGGTGATTTACAAACCAGCTACACGGACGAAGTGACCTGTATATCCAAGGAACTGCTCTTTTCCAAGTGTCCCTCTTTCATTTCAGCGATGCAAGTTATCTGATTCTAAACTTGTCATGAATTAACGTACAGTTAGTTAAGTATTGTGAATGAAATGCACGATCCTGCTCACTGACCAACTTAACTCAAAAACAGCAACCATCTGACACAGCCAACTACATAATGTTGCGACTAATTTCCGGTTAAGGAGAAGTGCCACGTGACTATACAACGCAACTGTTCTTCACGCTGATGCCTTTCAATCGACTGAATACATATTTATTTTACCCGAATTACACAACTGTTACCTCATTACACCACTGCTTTTAGCCAACACCTTTTAAAGTACCAATACTTATTATGAGAGGAGCTTCCCAAATCCCTTCCCTTAATTGTTTGGAATACTTCAACGATATATTGTATCTTGTCATATTTCTATCAGTTTATATTTTGATATGAATAGGTTTGCTATAAATGGCATGTATAAGTTATTACCTTTTAACAAATGCCTTCATGATGCTGGTAATCTTATAAAACCACATTTATGGCTATTTTATGACCTTTTACATCCTTTTATTTTCTACAAAGTAAATATTCAGCAATTTCCTACAAGGTAAGAAACACTGTGCCACTATATCTGTGATAATAAAATACAGAATATGACAAGTAATGCTATTTCTGACCTTAGAAATACATCATCTGTATACAGTTTGATGTAGAGACACTATTCTTCATCAAAAATATGGACGAGGGACAGGTTGTAGTATCTTCAGTGGCAGGAAAACAAACTTTTTGACAGCTTCATCCATCAGGAAGAGAAGTATTTGGTTTTTTGGTATTTCTTTCACCTATTTGGTTGAAACCTTTAAATTTGATAAAGAGCTGTATAGGACCATTTTTAAATTAAACACAATAGCTTAGCTACATTTTAAAATGCTTTCTATTTTCTTTCTTTTATAAATGTATCCTATTTTCATATATGGTTTGCTATACAGGAGATGATATTATAAATGAAAAATAGTGTGTCTGGAAATTTTATTAAGTCAGATTATGTTTAAATGGAGAGGCCATGGAAATATATTTCATGTATCTATTTTATTTCATATTTACAACATCCCACCCAGCCAATACAATTAATAATATGTAACATGCTTATGTGTCATGTGTTGTTAAGATATTACGCGAGTATCATTTTCTCGTTTACTCCATCAAGTGAAATTAAGGAGTAAATTATAAAATTTTTAGTATGATATATTTTTTAAATGCTGTGAGGGATTCTGTAAAACAGATATAATAGTGTTAGTGCATACATGATACATGTTCACATTCAGCTGTAGTAATACATTATTGAATGTGTAATCAGTGAACAGTTTTGAGGGTTGTTAATTGCTCACAACAAGGATGTCAGATGCATTTTATAATTCAGGTGAGGATAAAAAAAGGGCACAAAAAGTACATCTTGGGCATTGGGAAACTTGAAGGAGCTTATTGCAGGTAGGAGTAAAAAAATTGTGTGTTCTTTGTATTTGGTTTGAATTTTCTAGTTTAGTCAACAGAGATGTCTTTTTAAATACTTTTTCTGTCTTTGTAAAGCAAAAAGACTCAATGCAGGAAAAAAATGAGTCAAACGGTGAGAGGATTTTCAGATCAGAATGCAAGCCATGCCACTATTGCTGCACTTATCTGCATTGTTGGGTGCTGCATGTGTGAATACCCTCTATGGTAAGTGTATAGTCTGTTGTGCTCTCAACCCAAGTGGATGATACCAAGGCTGAGTTACTGAAGCTAAGTACTGTGGACAGACTGGCCGCTCACGGCTATCTCCGTTCTCAACTGAACAGAGTTTTCCCAAGTCCAACAAGCAGAGATCTCCTCTCTGAGATCTGCTGCAGCACTCTATGAATGGAAATGGTCAATGGTATTCAGTGTTTGAGTCACCTGGCAATGATGCTATACACATGGAGTAGTCCATTGTTAGGTTATGCATCCTTACCTGAGAGTTAATCTATGTGATTTAATGAGACATCAAACTTATGTGAGTCTACTATTGACGTATATAGCGCCGAGTTTGGACAGAGCAGGCATCACGAGTCAAATTAAATGACTTTATGTGACTTACTTATACTTATATCTAAGCCAAATGTTCTGTAATATTACCTTACAACTGCTGTAAATATGAAGGTGAGACTGATGTCGCACTTTCTGCATTCCAGTGTGATTTTCTTAAAGGAGAGCTGCACTGTACTCATAGGGGGAATTGGCTGTCGCATAAGGATGGGCAACAGGGTAGATGTACCATATCAAGAAGAATCCTAATGTGGGAAACTAACTAATGACCAAATTAAACTCGGTTGCAAGGAATATTTCAGCTTTAAGCACACTTAATGAACAGGGACAGGTCTGTCGGCAGTTTCAATGCCTATACCTGCAGCCTGACTCCGATAAAAGTTACTTGGATAAGGATTCCATTCCTGTTCCCTTTAAAAGCATTTTGCTGCTGTGTCTAAATAATCAAATGTGGCTGATTGTGTAAACAGACATTATAACTGACCATGCCTGTCACATTATAACAGGATGTGCTTTTGCAATGCCAAGGCGACTGTTTAATCACATGGTCATATGATAGCATCACCATCTGTTGAATTACATTTCAACTAAATACATACAGGTTGCAGTGACCCTGAAGGCTGTTTATTTTATGAGTGTGAACTATACATGCAAAAGCATTTTCAAATATTGCAAATTGTTCTTATCTCTTTTGTGTCCAACGTGTTTCAGGAAATACCGTGCGACAAACTTGACGGAACTCTGCCAGTGACGCCAGAAAAGTGCCGTATCTTGTACAAATACAGCTGGGTCCTCTGATCCCTTTCCCCACCTCCTCCATATCCCCGTCGTTGAAATTTCAGCCAGTAAAGTTGGGTAAATGAAAGAATTTTGTGCAGATGATTAAGCAGTTCTGTTGGATAGTCCTTTTTTTTATCTACATGCAAACAGGCGAACCCTGACAATAAAATCTGTAACGGTTCGGTTGATGTTTCTGTGACTATGGTACTTCATCAAACAATGGCTTTCCTCACTCAACATATTCATAAATTGGTAATTTTCCAAACTGTGGATAAAATCATTTAACATGAACTATTACACATTTCTGACAAGTTTAATCATAAAATCAGTCATTTTGGGGTTGGCAGGATAATGTTACTATTTACTGGGCTATAGAAAAATGTTTTCAGACCAGGCTTGAGTCAATTATTTAATTTCAAATACATTTAATGTCAGGATACATTGAGTGTAGATGTGCATCTAAAATTTAAAAAGGACTGGAATGCTTTTGAAAATATTGTACACAATATTTGACATGCTTTATTTCAGAATATCATGACTTCAGGTGTCTGTTGAAAAACGCATGCAGATATCTTAAGATTTTATACTAATTAGCAACAACCGTTGATAGATCATTAGAACAACTGATGATTGAAAACATAAACATTTTCACCCATTTGTACTGTATAAAAAACTATTTCCAAGCCAACTGTCTCCTATGAGACTTCAGGGATTCAGAGCTGGAAAGTGAGAAGCATTTGAAGTTTGGTCTGTCTTAGAGCTCCATAATATTTTTAACTTTCTTTTAATCTCTGAGAGAGCAGTTTCAAATCTTTCATAGCACAATTGGAATTCCATGAGTATCATTTCCTCATTTAATCCATGAAGTAAAATTAAGGAGTAAATGATAACATTTTTAGTATGATATATTTTTTAAATGCTGTGAGGGATTCTATAAAACAGATATAATAGTGTAAGTGCATACATGATACATGTTCACATTCAGCTGTAGTAACACATTATTGAATGTGTAATCAGTGAACAGTTTTGAGGGTTGTTAATTGCTCACAAGGATGTCAGATGCATGTATATAGATGCTAAATATGCTCTTAGGTAATATCCCCATATTTGCTGCTATGGTGAAATAAGTAAGTCTGCATGTGTTCATTTTTAACAGAACTGGTATTTAAAAACTCAAATACGCGTAACTTCCGCATAAACCCCATCTACAGTAATATATAAAAAAAGAAAGACCTTAAATGTTCATGGACGTAATTACAGCCGTTATATACAATGGGCCTCATAGATAAACTTAACTTGAATTGTTCTTACTTTGGCTCTTGAGAAAAGTTCCATGAAAAACCAATGTGGGATTCAACTTAACGTGACAATGTACGTACCTACACGGAACGTACCAACTAGGTGTACGTAGATTTAGGATACATATTTGGTCTAAATACTCTAGAGGTCTGTAAATGTGCACTTTTGTTTCATCATGCCTCTTGATTAAACATGATCACGTTACTTAATGTTTGTACAATTATATAAATATTTATTTAATTATACATACAATTATAATAGTATTGGCCATAATAATCATACAATAATTAAGTAATGACAATACTATAGTAAAAATAATGAGTGCTGGATGGCATCATTCGTCTGATCACAAGGTACATGAGATTCCGCCACACAGCCGGTGAATATGCAACAATTAAACGCTCGTGAAGATTGGAGTTCCAAATGCAACCGGTGCAATCAAGCGCACTCAATTTGCGATAAGGGCGCCGTCAGTGAATCCATCTGTGAACATAAACTGTGATTATGCAGTTTTTTCACAAATGATTTACCGAAATGCCCTTGACTGATGTTCTTGAGGGCATATCACCTGCATCCTCAAGTATCTCATCCCTGAGAGGACCGTTCCATCAATGTTCACAGCGAGCCGTTGATAAAAGGGTTTCAGGGGCGGCACGGTCTTACCTCCGTGCGTTGTTTTCACACTGTGGCGCTCCTTGGTACTAATGTGTTGATATTGTGGCGCGCGTTCAACAGTTGTAGAATTAATTGTGATTAACATTAGAAACATGCATATGTGTGTCTTGCGCAATGTTCATAAATCAAGATGTTTGTTGCATACGCAAATTCAGAGGTTTTGGCGTATGAAGGCTAACTATACTGACGCAAGGTTTAATAAACGAGGCCCCTTGTGTGCCTGATGATAGATGCAGGTTGTTCGTCTGTTGGATGCGTGTGCCTGTTTATGTTGATTCGCATGAGGAAACCTAGCCCTAGTAATCCCTTAAAATGTCGACTGGGCAGCCTGTAGTCTAGTGAATAAAGTCCCTGCGTGGGACCCCTGGTGGTTCAAGCCAACACACCAGCAACATTGCTGTTGGGCCCTTAAGCAAGGCCCTTGACCCCACACAGTTCCCAAGGGAGATTGGCCCTTGGTTAGCATAATCAACTGTAAGTCGCTTTGAATAAAGCTAAGTGACTTGTAATGCAATGTAATGTCGATTTAAGGATTGTGTGAAAACACAGAAATAGCAATGGAAAAATAACAATATGCGGTTTCCCCACAGCAGGATTAGACAAAACTCGCAAATTGTGATTGTCAAGTAGCTACTGGGTGTGTTTGCAAACTTGTAGATCCGCATAAATAATTGTGAATCACTTTAATAAGACGACTTCATTACATGTATTCCAGATTAATTTATTTATCATTGTATATCAATCAATGAGCAATCAGTTTTACATAAATGAGTTTATTGACATTAATTAGAATAGCCTATAGCCTCGTTAAAATGTATGGTATAAATAACAGTATAGATAGCCTAATCTTCATACTGACAATGATGCTAATTCACACGACAATGTTCCCCTTACCTTCTATACCGCGTGTATGCATTTTTAAACGTTAACGTAATGTCTCATTTTCATTTTAAGTAAAAGCAGTCGACTCTGTTTCTCCACATTTTACTCAAGAGTTGATCCGTGTGTAACCCAATCACGTGGTACACCCTGATTCAGTACTTTTGCTTGAGGGGGTAGTGGGAGTTGCAGGTGTGTGGAAAGAGTGACAGAATTGCCAACGACAGCGGCCAATTGTTTTAAACTTATAGTATTCCATTCCACAGGTGAGGAATGGTTTGAAACAATAAATGTTCCCGACAATAATACCATTCACTTAGGTTATTACTTTTACAATGAGCAGATAATCAAGTAAAGTATTCATAATTTCGACACTCTAAATCAATTGCCTATTTATGCATATGATTGTGTTGTTACATATTTTGTAGCTAATGTTAGGTCTGTAACTACTTAAATTGACGTTACATAAAAAATGAAGCAGTCAAAACAAAAACATCTTCAGCACAAATGCCTTTACTCGTGTTTCCAGACACTCGTACATTTTGATCGTGCCAAAGAACAAATTCAACTGAAAGAAAAAACGAAGAATGCCGAAATGATCGTCGAAACGTTTATAAGTAAGTATAATTTGCGATCAAGTCTGTTTTGTAAATGAATCCCAATGTGACTGTTTAAGGAGGGCAGTGGTAACGCTCTCATTTTTCACCACACAGGGGCAGTGTTTAAGATGTGCCGGTGTGCCACATTGTGTAACAATAACATCGGCACCCTGCATACTGAAACTGGTTTTATATGTTACTGTACATTGCTGGAAAGTTCTACCATTATATAGTGTCACTGATAAGATACATGTCACTCAAGCGAAAAGGTATTTTCTATTATGTGAGACAAATATTTTGCAGAGATGGGTAATATTGAAGCATCTTGAATGATTCTTATGGGCCTTCCATACACTGTCCCATTTCAAGTAAAATGCTTGAATATTATAAATACATATTGCATCCTCACAGATATGTATTAATGTTATAATCACCGTCATCACTGTCGTTACTTCTTGTATGGGCTCGACCTCTGCATTACGACAGGGCTGGTTACTGGTTCATGATAGTAAACAATGTTACGTATGTTATGTAACTGTTCTGTTCAGCTTATTCCAAACCTTGCGAATATGTTTCCAATACATTATTATATATTGAAATGTGTATTTACGCTATACATACGGAGTATTGTACTAAGTATGGGGGTGTAATAATAAAAACAAAAACAAAAATCAATTCCAGAGTGGATAGGATCCCTACCTTGTTATTGACATGAAAATGGAACATATAAAACAGGATGACTGTTGTTTGAAGTTCTTCATTCAAAGTGACTGAATCTTGAAAGTATCAGTGAATCAAATAACGTAACTTAGTAAATATAAGACCCAGGGATCACCTATGACCGTTCAGTTCATCGGAGGTGAAAGACGCACATACATATATCGTTCTGACGATCATGGTGAGCTGTTGAGAAGAAACGAGATTTTGGGGAGGTAGACAGGGCACTCATTTCCTCTTGCCAACTACGTCAAGGTAGGTCCTCTCGATCTCGATGTCGGCTGGACAGGTGTGCCTGAATTCCTCCCTTTCGTAGGCATTCTGCAGGTACCGCCAGACACCGGTAAACTGAGCTGGGATATCAAAGTCGCAATACTTCTTGGCAGCAACCTGCAGTGAAAAAAGGATCCTTTCTGAATCTTGGCGAATATTAATAAAAGCATTCATGGTGTATTTTCAGGAATGGACAGAATAAATTCTGAATAAATGTGAATGTCAGGTACCATATATTAAAATATTATTATATAATGTATATATTAAAATATTCCTACGTTAAAATCCCCCCTTTAATTAAGATACATATACATATAATGTAATGTCAGAAGACCAACCGTGATATTTGCAAATATGAAACCCCCAATATGAACCAAATATGAAGGGTTTTTGCCCCTTTTTTGTGTGGTTTATATCCTTGAGCAACCTGCAATGTAACATATTCCTCCTCACATTTTAGTCAGGGATGGGAAAAAATCGATAAGATATGTTCTAAAATAAAATATTTAGCACCTAAATATGAAATTAAAATATTAGCGGTGTAGGTGGCTTCACAGGTGACACAGAGGTATAAACCTCAAAAAACAGAAAGTGAGCACCCCATTCGGCATTTGAATGATTGTCTCGTTCAAAAGCTGGGCCACCCTTCACTAAACATGACTAAAAACCCCACATTTCATGCAGTACTTCACTCATCATTGCAGTAGAAGATATGATAAAGCACTCATAGCTTACTCACCCTCACCCCAACTCCAACCCCAAACTGGATTCTGACAGTAATAAGTTAATCCAGTGTAGGATTTTATAGCCATTTTATAGCCATTTTAGGGCCTTGATACCGCCATCGCTAATAGACAGAAATCCGTGTCACTTTCAGTACGGGGAACTTCTTTTTTACCCCACCTTGATGACATGGAGTTTGGGCAGCAGGTTGCAGTCTGCCAGGGTGAGGCGATCCCCATCTAGAAACTTCCGTTTGGAGACAAGGGTGTCTGCCGTGGAGCTGTGGTCGATCTCCTGTGGTAGCGGAGTGGTCAGATAAATATCCAACCTCTTGAATTCTCGCAGGAGAGCCTTCTCATGGTCTGAAGAAAACAAGGAAGAAGACGGTAAACGAATGCCTTGGATTTCGCTTTATATTTTTTTCGCTTTCTTTTTTTAATTGCTGTCATGCGTTGAGGGTGGCCAAGTGTTTCCAGTTTCCAGATCATTTCAAATATGCTAGCGTATCATCAAGACGGAGAATGATAGTTGTTTGTAATTGCTGTTAACTGGTGAAAGACTGTTATAACTGGTGGTCACTTTAATTAAAATCTGTTTATAAGCCACTGGTTCTTAACCTGGGTTCGATCGAACCCCAGGGGTTCGGTGAGTCAGTCTCAGGGGTTCGGTGGAGGTCAAGACACACACCCGACTCATATGATTCGTGATGACATGCCCTGCTTGGCCATCAAGAAGGGTTCGGTGAATGCACATATGAAACTGGTGGGGTTAAGAACCACTGTTATAAGCACATATGTAGGAGCACCTAAAGAGAGAAAGTGCAATTTTAAATAAGCAGGGCACTGGTGTGTGCTGAATTCTAGTCTTTAAGTAACCTGCATTCTCCTAATGAACCAAATGGTATTTCAAGCAGTTGACTTCATTATATTTCCATGAAAAGACCAACTAAACAACATATTTTGCTATTTTATATAATACATTGCACGTAATAAACTATTTTTGAGGTCTTTTTTGTCACCAGTATTGACATATTTAACTTACTTCTGCATTCTAATAACGATGTAATAATATAAACATTTCACACAACTCGTTGTTAATTTATTAAGTTACCGTATGACTACATCAGACATGTCTCACGAATATTACCATCCACTCGTCTGTTCACAGCCATAGCCTCTTAGAAGAACAAGCGAAAAGTCATTCTTCAAAGGACGTGACAATACCATGCTCCTTATGGGAGTGGCCGGATTTCAGGTCCTTTGCCGTAATCAGCCCCTAATTTGGTCTGCTGCTGCTCCCTGTCCTTGGTTTGTGAGAGCGTTTTGAAGTAATTTAAAAAAAACGATCCAAGGCTTGCGCTCAAGATTTGGCATTTTCTTATTGAGTTTAAATGGATAGATATGTCACTGCCGCCTTAACTGCAGGTCAGCTATACTTGAAGACAACTGTTGATGGGTCTACAGCAGGGGTGTCAAACTCCAGTCCTGGAGGGCTGCAGTGTCTGCGGGTTTTTGTTCTTTCCTTTCGATTGGCAGCCATTTTAGGCCTTGGAAACCAGGTGTGTGGACTCTTTAGCCAACCAGTGATTTTAATTAATCAATTAAGTGCTAAAACACACCAAAAACCAGCTACCACTGCGGCCCTCCAGAACTGGAGTTTGACACCCCTGGTCTACAGCAACTGGCCCTAGCTGATAGCATGTGAGTCAATCGCAGACGCATTACTTAGTTAATGCTGAGCCCTGACAAACGAAATGAAAGCAGATTAGTTTATATACATTGTTTATATATGTAAAAATCCAACACCAAAAAGTTTCCTCAGTAACAAGTCCCGTTACGATAACATCCAATAGTTTATGAAAAAAAATAAGCACCATAATAAATAGAATAAGTAGAATACTTCTCATTATTGTTTTTGTTATCATGTTTTGGAATAAAGGGAAAACCAGAACACAAGTTATGGAATGGAGACTTGTAACTCAAAATTTTTTTTTTTTTTTTTTCTCAGTTGGGTCATGAGCTTGAGCAAGGTACTTAACCTTAATTAATTCAGTAGACATCCAGCTATTTACACTTAGTACTTAAAACAGAAGTTGTGTCAGCTGCAATGGGTAAGAGCATCTCCTAAATGTATACATTTAACAGTAAACAGTAATTAGTTGTATTAGTAAAATTGTAATATTGTCAAAATTATGAGGAGACGTCAGCTTTAGAGAGTAGCTGTTTGACATCCGCACACTGAGGTCCGTCTTTCAAAGTCACTCACAGGCGTTGTTAGGAGTGTTCTTGATGTAGGCGGAGAACTTGGCGAAGATGTCAGCGCCTACGTCAAAGGACTCCTTGCTCTGTGGGCTGAGATGGGGGTACCTGAGGGGAAAGGGGAGGAAAAGAGGTTATCTCGGCTCTGTGAGGACTGCGACGATCACAGGTGCGATGGGTCGGATGTTATGATGAAGGGGCAGCCATGCCTGGGAGGGGCCAGTGTCACCTCCAAGAAGTCCTCAATCTTGATGAAGTCGGTCTTTAGTTCCCCGTTGTATAGCAGGAATGGAGGATTAGTACCTGGGGCCAAGTCCTTCAGTTCTGCCGGCTTCCTGAAGCACAGGGATAGGGGACAGGAGAGGGAGGGCACGGGGAAGAGGTTGGGTCAAGCGGGGTCACTTATCAGTCACAACATGCTATATCCGCCACAATGGCGTTGATGCCGATGAATAATTGATCTCGGATCCTCTCTGACTCACTTGGAAAAACGTGGGAAAGGGGAGTGGACGGCTGTGCCATGGGTGTGTGTGTGTTTGCGTTCTCTGTATTAGTCACTTAAGGGATATTTTTTTAATCAAATGAGCATATTTGTCCAGCAACAACACCTTTGAAAAGTTCCAACATAACCATCACAAGAAGTGACAGATTAGATTAAAATTAGCTTAGCGCTAACTGAACTCTTTGTGCTCAGGCATCTAAGACTCCGCCCCTCCAGTTCACCTTATCATAAATCATGTGCTTATCATAAATCACACTCCCATTCAAATTCACATTTATATTCTATGTGACTGCATTACTGATGCTGGGAGGACTACGCTTAGGTCTTCACATTGTGTTAGAATTCCAGTATGATGTATAGGTTCTGGTTGTGGCTTGGTTACTTTTTGTTTTGGTGACTTAGGTGACAAATGCACCAAACTGGAATGACTTACTTCTTCATGTCCACCGTGGTCACATTGAACTTGACTCCTTTAAGCCACAAGACCATGAACAGTCTCTGACAGAAGGGACAATTTCCCACATTCTGCCCATCGTGCCCAGCCTGAGGAAAAACACACGTATAGTTACGCCCATGTTTACCACAGCGAACTCATTTGAGGTGGCATGAAAGCGCAACAAACTAAACATATGTTCCTATTATACCGACCTGCGTGTCATTATGTCAGCTCAAGCTTACCCCATTACTGAACAAAGCCGCTTAAATGCTACAGCAGTATCTGCTAAATTATTGAACGCATAGCCCATATTGTCAAGTTCCTCTTAAAAGAACAGAGAACAACAGAAACAGAAATGAATAGAATGAAGGGAATATAAAAGAACAATACACCTGTGGAGGTACAGCAAGTGTTTACAGGCTCTCTTTCCTTCTTCTGAAATCAATGAAAATCCTCCAACAGCATTTTTTTTTTAAAGATTATTTTTTGGGATTTTTCCACTTTTATTTGACGGTTACGGTGGGGAGGCAGATGGGGATGCGGGGGAGGGAGGGGGGGGGGGACATGCAGCGGGGGGCCCTGGCTGGATTTGGGGCTGGGGTGCTGCAGTAGGGCCTTGGCCTTGTGTGGCATGCGCTCTACCGGATGAGCTACCGGGGCGCACCCCTCCCTTAGCATTTTAAGTACTATTCTGAAATGTTTAATTTCCTATTCCTTTTTCAGAGGTGGACTTGAAGACTTCACAAGGCTACGTTACCTGCTGAAATTTTCACTGAGCAGTTAAGATAACAATTTACACAAAAAGGTAAACAAAAATCATACAACAAGATAGGTGAAATAGGTTAGCTGCTTTGGTGGTATAGTTTTTGCTGTTTCTGGGTTTGCCATACTGAAGGAGTCACAGGGGGCTTCAGCAAAATGGAAAAAATACCACTATTGGCTACAGTGCATCAGCTTAAGACTTTTTTTATGACCCAGGATTAATTTATCAGAAAATCTCAAATTACAGTTAAAACTTTCAGGTAAATTATACCTGATTCATAGATTATAAGTCAGTGAGTAGAATAATGAAGTTTAATGGCAGGCACAGCATCTGGGGAGTATCAGTGAGATGAGGAAGCCCTTGTACTACCTGCAAATCCATAAGTGGCCGTATTGTTTCAGGTGTCTTTTAGCAGTCATAAAGACTAAGGATTACAATGTAAAAAAGAGAACACTTCGACCTTGTTCACAATCCGTAAAGGTCACAGTCGGTTAACATGTTCGATTTGTGTACGTTTCCACCAATCAGAGTCGATGTGTCGTTGACCAGTGGGTCTCAGCTATGGTGCTGGGAATCCCTGTGGTCGGGTTTTGTTACTGGTCCTAGCAAAGTTCTTTCATATTTTATTCTTTAAATGTATTAGCTCAGGTTTGGCTAGTTTCTGTTTGATTGACCAGTTAGGACCTATTAGGAATTCATCTGCTAAAACATTTAACCTCTTTAGAAACAAAGAATTTGCAAAATGGAAACGTTGTTTATGATAATATTGCAGTTAAACATAAAAGCTGATTGGGGTAGTTTGCCAAAAAAGACTATTTTGTAGGCTAATTCATAAAATAATTTACCATCAGTTATGTACTATCAATGGCACGGTGACAATTATGATGTTTAATTGAATTGTTATGAAAGGTGTCCACTGAGGAAGGTACAATGGTGACGAACAAACAAGCCATTCTGGTGTTTTTTTCTGCCAGTGAGCCCATGTAGTAACACAGGAATTTTGGCAATGTCTTTTTAATTGTTTGAGAAAATAATTGAAAATGAGAAGAAAGAAAACAAGTATTGGAAACTGTAAATACTGTCAATATAAGAATTTCTGTAACACTGTGTCAGAAGTAGTGGCAGGATGAGGCTAGCAGATCACCAATATCTTCATGAACCGCTACGACAATGCCTGCAAAGTTCACCATGAACAGAGGAGCGGAATAATGATGATGTGGGTGTCTTTATAGGGAAGATATTGTAATTTTCAATTGCAACATGGGCTCAGTTCAAGTATAGGATTTAATACTGTACAGTTGGGGTGTCCGTATTAAGCAATTTTTTCATGGAAGAAAAATACTGCACCCACCATACAAAAGAAAACCATGCAGGTTTCAAAAAAGCATATTTGGTTTATGTTCAGGTACAATCAAGCAAATGTGTGATGGCCTGATATGTATTTGTTTGTTTGCGTCTTTGTCTGCCACCCATAAACATGGTTCTCTTTTATATGGAATATTTTTCTTTGTGACGCAACACATTGTTTGTGTCACAACCCCAACAATAATTTCTCCTTTTTTCATTTTTCCAGATTCTTCTCAAATTAAAATTTTACATTACAACCCTTTCATTTTTTCAGAGCCAAATTTTTTATGAACAAATATTTTTTACATTTTCTATCGATATGGCCAACCCATTATTTCGCAGTGGTACATAAGATAATATATTTTTCATTATTTAATGTCCACTAACACCGCTTATAAGTGGGTACTTCAACCAATGTGTTGTCTCTTAGTGCATCATTAAGGTTATATGCAAAGCTGAGTAGAGCTGTTAAATCCTTAAATAAAGGTGCTAACATTCAGACAAACCTAAGTAGTAGAATATGAACAGGAAAATGTCTGATAGACATGGTGTCATTCTCTCCTGCTCTATCATTAATAATTTACCTCCATAGAGTCTTGAAGGCCCACTCCAACCAAATTTACTCTCTGATTTTACTCAAAGAAACCCTTAAAAGAGAAACAGGAGTATAGCAGCATAGCGCTAGATGTAGGTTGATGTTATTGCGACTTTGCACATTTGCACAGTAATACAGTCATGAAAGAGCTGGCAAGCAAACGCACCACGTGCCATTTGTGCCTGTTGCCTTATAATCACTTGCCTGGGTGAGCCGTGCACTGCAACTACCGCTGTGGAGGGGTCAAGTGAATACGCCCATGCTGCTTCTTAATGCTGTCTAGCCAACTGTTTATCAATCTAGCTCGCCACTTCAGCACCCAACACAGATAACTAGCTACCATTCAACATCACTAATTTGTTTGTAATAAATAAAGGTGGTTAATAATAATAATATGAACCTGTCTTTTGCCAAATTCCAGACTTTATTTATATCTAGAGCTGGTAAGATTCAAGTTGCCAAGCTGTCTAACTCATATCTTCCGACAGGTGGAGCTCATGTAGTTATCGTACAGTTTGTCAGAAAGCTGATTGATTCACTTGCAAAGAGTTAGATCATGGATGATGTGAGGCTCGTATTTATATCTCTGCAGGGTAACCTTTCATACAAGGTAACTATGTCTTATCTATAAAATATGCAAGATCATGGCAAATGGGAAATGGTTTTAGGATGAATTAAGAACATTTTATTTTGTTAGCCAGAATGTCTTGACCGAAAGAACAATTTTTAGGCTTGAATCATGGTGCAAACCAATTTTCAGACCACGCAGATATCATTTCTCAACTGGCATTCACGGGGGTCCCATCTGAGCGATGCTAAGTACCACTGCTGCAGCCGATGCGAGCTTCCAGTCAGAGTTTCTGAGGTCCATTAATGGAGTTACACTCTCATTGTTTTTTTTTTTTGCTTTGTTTCTTCAACAGGTTACCCACAGGGTTTAGTCCATGCTAACCCTCCTGGCACTTCAGACTTTTACCCACCCTAGCGCTTTAACACCCTTGTACTGAAAGAAATGCACTTTGTGTTGTAAGTCGCTCTGGATGAAAGGATATGCTAAATGCCTATAATGTAATGTAATGTAATGTAATGTCATTCATACTTTAAATACAATGGGTCGGCTAACTGATGAAAATAAAGTTGATTTATTTCTATCCTCAAATGAATTCCAAATTAACTTTTAAAATGGAAAAAATGGAAAATGGCAAAAAATAGCAACAATATTATATTAAGAAAAATGCTTCTGTCCACAATAGATAAATACTATTCACATACATTATTACTCCCATTCTCAATAGAAATATACAGTTTTTTTTTTCAGATTTTCTACACGGTTTTCCTACTTGGTATTTTATCTTTTATCTTCGATATATTTTCGTTATTATGTTCATTGTACCCAGACTACATTATCTGAACAGAGTACCGCATTCCTTTTAAATAAATTTGGCACAGCATATTCACATGATAATAATATATGTATTGTGTGGCTCGTTGTCGTAGAATAAAAGAGAAATGAACTGTACACAGGTGAGTAACTTTACATTTCAAATTTACAGACAGACGGGTAAGGTACCAACCTTAATGAAGAGCTCGATGCTGGGTTCTTTGTCAGAGTTCTGTCTGAGTGCCATGGTTTCCCTCGGCGATCTCCCAGCCAATCCAACAAACAGCAGGGCTACTTATGCTCAGCCTCACCCGTGACAGACGTATTCTCATGCAGAGTATCTCAGGTCTGAACTGCCCTAGACAAGACAAGTTGAGAATGAAAGAAAAGTTTGATTGTTTGGCATTGAAGTGAGAATCCAGGGAGCAGTATGTGCAGTTCGTAAGCTCCCCTGCCTGATCTTTCAGTAGTAGAGTGTGACTTCGTGCTCAGACCGCCCTTGTTTAAAAAGCCAGAAGAGGAGGGCAAAGACTGTGGGCGTGGGGGCTTAACCTATATAAGCATGTTACCAGTCTTTTTGGCTGAAAATAGATCCTGTATTTTTTTTTTGGGGGGGGGAGGTGATAGTGAAAGTTATGATATTAGTCACCCTATAAATACAAAAAGTACATAAAATTATTTAGTTATTGGTACAAAAAAACCCATGATGCAGGTTTGTGCATGAATGGCGGTAGATTAGGATAGCTGTTCAAGCTGTACAGAGAACAACTCATCCTTTTATTGTCTTTTCAGGGGAAATCCATGTGCATCTGTTTTAGTCATGCCTAACATTGGAATCTGAAGCTGTTTTAGTCATGCCTGACATTGGAATCTGAAGCTGTTTTAATCATGCCTGACATTGGCATCTGAAGCTGTGTTAGTCATGCCTGACATGGGCATCTGAAGCTGTTTTAGTCATGCCTGACATGGGCATCTGAAGCTGTTTTAGTCATGCCTGACATGGGCATCTGAAGCTGTTTTAGTCATGCCTGACATGGGCATGGGGCATGTACTTTACAATAGCACAGATTAACAGGGAACTGAATCAAAATCTGCAGTCATCATTAAAGCAGCTTTTGTGAAACATGCCGACAGAATCAAATTAAAAATAAAAACTATAAAGTTTATTTGTCAAGGAAGAGGTACAGTAAAGAAACAAAATTGAAACTTGGGTTTCCAAAGCTCAGACACAACGAAAGGACACACCACTTACAGGCAGTACAGCCCAGGTCCTCTAGTGTCTTTAAACTGCCTTTAAATGACCTTGATTGGATTGATGAGGATAAACATTCTTTTTAGATTTGGTCTGTTTTGTCTGGCATAGGGACTAAAGATAAAATCTCTGAGAGAGGCTAGTCTATACATTTCTCCTGTTTATACTGTATATTGGGTGTTTCTGAGGGAACATTACAGAAGTATAACCATTCCAAACGATGAAATCGTCTTGCATTTTATTAAGCAGGAACCACAAAAAATCTCAGTCCTCATTCATTCTCTGTGAATGAACTGTAGTGGACATTGAAATAGGGTTATATGAATATTATAGAATAGGGTCAGTTAAATTTATTTTTCATCTCCATCTCTGAACAAAAAGGATTTAGAATTCCCATTCCTAAGACTATAGAAGAAAAACAGAGTGCTTGAAATGGAAACTCACAATAAATCCTGGAAATTACATGAACAACACATACACATACACACAGGACAGGAAGTCAGCAGAAGCAGAACTTGTTCAGAGCGTGAAGCATCTTTTCCCCTTTCCCTCTTTAATCAAGAGGGACGTCAAGGCAGACCGCTGAGCCTTTGCATAACAGACTGACAACGCTATCACAGCCAGTGCCTTTGTGAATGGTTTTTTAATTCAATAAATCCACTCAGGAGGTGTTCCCGGATGGAGTCTCCGTACATCTAGGGCCAGCCTTAAAGTTGCCAGGACAACCTGTAGAGCAACCACATATCCAAATTTATGGGTGGAGGGGGCATGACATCGATATACCTGAGAAACATGAAATCAAGGCTGTTTAATCAGCACGAACAACAGCTCTTCTTCAATTCCCGTTTTACATAAATATTCAATACAGTACCTTGGACATTTGTAAAATGCCGTCTAATGATGCTTGTTTACAATGAAAGCACATAGTTAAAATCATGTAATCATTTCATCAGACCCTAAACCTATGAAACCTCTGAACGGAATATTAACTCCAGAAGCATAATTCAATAACCCTCACTTGGGTTAAAAAGTGCTTTCTGTCAAACGCATTAGTTGTGTATGTGGGAGCGCAGTTGCCTTTTGAATCAATTTCAGTGCTGATTTATGATATGAAAGTTTGCGTGCCAGAATACAGTACCTGCAGTACCATGCAGACATGCATTCCAGTCATTTTTAGTGTATGATATGTCGGCTTGCCGTGATAACACTCTGTTTTCAGTGGGGAAAAAACAACTTGGATGGCTGTTGAAACACAGCTGTCGTCGTACTGATATCAGTTTATAAAACAAGTATGCTGTCAATGAGGAAACTGGTGGATCGTTGCAAATGAACGAAAAAAAATTTGAACGAATCTAACTGACACAAATTCAAAAATAAAAATGCTTGCACTTTCATACATGACCATAATGCTGGTGAAGACTGTTGTCCTCACAATCTTGCCGCTGCAGATCCAATCAGATAGCAATGACAAAAGGTAACTTGGAAAAGCAGCTTTACAACCGTTCAGAGCAAGCCTAGCATCAGGCTCTACCGTTTCACTTGTGTCTTAATTCAGATGATCGGATAAATGACGCAATATATCACAATCATTGCCTGGCATGGTGATCCTTAATGCAGCTGTTTATCCTTGGCCAAATTATAAGAGCAGGTAAAACTCAGTGCAGTGTGGAACGATTACCTGAAACTACAGATTTTTGACAGTTTGCCTGTGCAAGACATCCGCAAATCTCTATTTAAATTTTAATTCAAATTATGGGAATGCCTTTGGCAGTTTCAGTTCTTGTCCTAGTTTAAACAAAAACGTCAACACATGCTAGTACTGCGATGTAGTAGTATGCGGTAGCGTGCCAAAGGCAGATGTTTCTCTGAAGAAGGACACTGCTGTCACAGGCAAACAATGGCATCATTGACCATTGACTTTAAGCTGCAACTCGATAGCAGTTAATAGCTGCATGATCAAGTTGAGCATCCAGACCCTGCAGGACATAATCTGCAGGATGCGGGTGGCACTGGGCTGGAGGAGATCGTCCAGCTTTCTGTTGATCTGTCTATGTCTGGCCCTTTCTACACACTCCCTTCAAGGAGCTCCAGATTTCACAGGTGGGTGTTCTTATATCGCCGATGCTTTCACCAGGATGAAAGCTTTTGTAATACGATCGAAGGGCCTGCAAGCCTTTAAATTCCTGGATTTGAACCCCTTGTATCCTGTGCGAAACTGTTGGGGATTCGTCGTAGGAAGGTAGGCGTTAGGGCAGAGAGAGGCTATCCATGGGTTTTCATTTGTTGTTTGCTCTGCAAGTTTTGTATTGTATGGAAATGCAAAAATGTATTTGCTCAAAATGTGCTCACACATCATGCTCTGAAAATATTTATCTGCTCAACCAATTTTGACTATTAATTGGGGATTTGCAGCTGGTGATAAGGAAGTTCATTTTAGCACCATCGAGCAAAAATAATATAATTAATTATAATGTATAAGTAGTTTGTTCACATCTGTGAAACCTAAGAGAAGCTTAACTGGTCCCTAATAATAATAAACCAAGGGGGTATAAGTAACAAATACATCTCTTTACTTAGTTGAGTGATACTGAATTTAGCAAGGAATAGCTTAAAATTTCTCGAAAAAGTGACGAAACTTCAAATGGAAAAATGTAAATCTGTCAAAGAGAAATCAGCAAAAGTTCTTTTGCAGTTCTTTACATGAAGGATGTTTATCAGCAAAACAACAAACAATCTTCAGTTTGGAAGTGTATTATCTCAGTTCAAAACAATAGACTGACTTTCGTAATGGTGAATATTATTATTTTTGCTGATGCTTCATATTTGCACCTGGAAGAACACAATGTCCGTGAGAGGCTGTTTCAGGCTCATCTCCGTCCAATAATAGCTCTTTGTGTATGAGAGCCTGGTACATGGCCTCGCTGTAGGCTGTGCCTCAATGGGTGCTATTCTCAGGGATAGGAGCCAGCCCTGTCCAAGCTGAAACGGGACGAGAGAATCAGGAGGGGGGGATCACATCACACTGTGACATCATACCAGAATGACGTGTCACATATGCCCTCAAACCCACAAAAATAATATTATTCCTTATAACCAGCTCTCCTCTCCTATAGACCACACTGTCTGAAGTTACTTCCTGTTTGTCAGCCGGGGTTGCTAGGAAGCTCTTTCCCAGACACTTTGTTCCAGTGATAGAAAAAATTGCTGACATTCTCAGAATTTCTCTACTTTTGTTTTTTTTTTTATTTTTTTTTTTTATTTTTGTAATGTTGATGAATCATTTTGGTATTCCAATTCAAAACTGTGGTGTCTGGAAACACGCACCTGTGAGTAGCAGCTGTGAGCTCACATTCTGTTTTTACTCCCAAATTCTACAACCAATCATCCTTCGGATGTGATTCAGTGACCTTAAGCAAGTACATGTTGCAATAGTTCTTTGCAGATATGACACACGCCCAGAAGATTAGATTCAGTACAATGTGACCTCAGGTTTTCCAAGCTAATGTAAGTGTTAAATTAATTATCCATGGTTAATTCATTATTCACATAAAGTATTAATACTGATTGAGTAACCTTTAAATGTGTATTAGCTACTTGTGTATCAACAGCAGCTATGAATGCAGTGCAAAAGCTGACGTGTCTGTGTAGCTTGTATTTTACACCACTGTCTCATTTTATTTCAGCATACTTGCATAAGATCTTTAAGAACCACACAGCTCGGGCCTGCGACGGCGAAACTCTCACAGTCACATGCCCATTGAAAACCAATGTGGCTGTCCTATCTGCATTTTACGGACGTCATGCCTCAAATGATAACTTCTGCCCCGCTGCAAACAGAAATGGGACAGAGGAGAACATAGACTGCATGTCCTCTTCAGCGGTGCAGGTAAACGAAAGCTTGGTCTGAACCCTGACATGTTTGGTGCAGATTATGTCCATACGGGTAAAATCCGCAGCATAAGTTGTCCAAATAAGGAAATGCAGCTGGGTGTTGACAAAGAATGACGAAGGACAAAGTTGCGATGGATGATGTCATCTGAAACATTGGCACCAGAGCAATGGCCAGCGCAGAAGCTGTTCATTTTTGATTAAATGTGCATCAACGCTATATGTTTGTGTTTGTAAACAAACTCTGGATGCTAATGGTGGAAAATGGCCAAGAAAGTGGTCATGCCTATGCTTCTGTTTTGTCCTGCATCCGTAGAAAGTCATTTATAAATGTCAGGATCGGCGGACCTGTCAGATCCCAGTCATCGGTAGCATGTTTGGGCCGGAGCCCTGCCCAGGAACCAGCAAGTACCTCCAAGTGTCCTACAAGTGCCGCCCAGGTCAGACTCCAAAATCCCTCTGTAGCCGAGGATGCACTGCATTTCCGGGCTTGCTGCACTGTGACCTTCATTTACACTATTGTGAATGCATAATAAAATCGTATAACTACATGGTAGAAACAGTGTTGTCGCTGAGTGTTATTGGAAAATTATACAAAGTGTAAATATAGCTATGAATGTTACTATTGAGCAAATCTTTGTTTACATGTAATTTGACTTTTCAAAACTTAATTACTGTGCCACTAGATGTATAAAAATGCTGACTTCATATATATGGGCAATTCTGCGCTATAATATACAAGGTTACTGTATCCAGCTATAATATAACAGTAGATAGTTTAATACAGTTAATAGTTTAATACTGCCAAAACATCCATATTACACTTAATATAAGTAGTATGGGTGTGCACCTGTCTGTTAAGAAAAAGGGTCACATATTATTTCATTGGACTGCTGTCACTCATTGGCTGATCTTTAAATGATGTGAAAACCTTATGCCACTCATTGAATTGACATGCACGCAGGTCCAGTGGGTGTAACGAAATTAAAAAAATAAATCTGACCAAGCATGACTACTATCACCACTGGTGTTTAAAGTCCATGAAAACCAGGTTCAAGACTCAAAGTACAATATAAATGTATAAATTACAAGTGAAATAATGTTACTTTGTTGTAACTGTGTTGTGATACTGTAGAACACCATCGTAGCAAGCTGGTCTGTGAGAATGAGAGGCTGCGACTGGCCTGCAAGAATGGCACGGTGCTGGCTATCTACTCTGCCACATTCGGCCACCTGCTGCATGGAATAATTGACTGCCCCGAAGAGAACACCACAGCACCAGACATGGGTTAGTTAAGGTTCTTGATGAAAAATCTGGAAAAAAGGGAGTCTATTTAGCAAATTCCTTGGAAGGGGTTGGGGCAGTGTGAAAAGATGAGGTCGTTGAGGTAACTACTTCCTGTTTTTGGCTAAAAATGCTGTGTTGAGGGGGCATACATGACTCATCTATCAGTCGTGAATCCATGAGAATAACTTCTACATGTATTTGAAGTCAAGATCGCCATCTAGTGGAGGGAAATGGTACACATAAGAAATGTTTTGCCCGTTTTCTGACCCTTTCCCCCTCCTCTCTCACTCTCTCTCCCTCTCTCTCTGAGTGTGTGTTTGCAGAGTGCCTGTCCCCGTCTGCCCTGAGGAGGGTGTCCCGTAGATGTCATGGTAAGATGAACTGCTCTGTGCTCGCTGACACCCACAGCTTTGGGGATCCCTGTTTCTCTGGAGTAAGGAAGCACCTGAGGGTGTCTTACACATGCGGTGAGTAGCAGAACTAAAAGGAGCGCCAAACTACTCAGACAGCATAGATGGCAAGGGAGACTAGCCAGAAGTTTGTATGTTTTATTCCCAGACCTTCATCATATATCAACAGTTTCTCCTAGTAATTATTAACTCATTACCTACATTGGAAATGCAGCTGAATTCATGAAATCAATGGAAAACATTTGTTTGAAAAATAATGTTTACTCTCCTGTGTTTACATGACAGTGCACACTTGAATGGACAGATCGACTGTTGCTCTCCCCTTTCTATCCTTTAGTGCCCAGAGATCTTCTGGAGGATTTGGGACATGGATCTTCAGATCCCTTTGTGATCACTGATTTCACACAAGGTGACAGCCACATTGTCTACACAGTGAATTTTCTTTTATATTACTTACACTGTCTTATTATTTCCATACTGATTTGATGTACTGTACTGTCATATATGCAGCATGTAGGTTTCAGTGTTTGTGATTGTTTGATGTTGGTAGCATCATTTTAACTGTCTAATGCAGGGGTCGCCAACACGTTGCCCGCGGGCACCTGGTCGCCCGCAGGGTCCACATGAGTCGCCCACAGGGCATGTTCTAAAAATACCACTAGTCACCATGGAGCTCCGTCTAAAAATTGTATTTAATGGTGTTGCTGTTCTTTTTGATCAATAACACTTGCATTGATGTAGATGTGAAAATGACAATTTTGAATTTCAAATTTAAAAAACAAAAATGTTTTATGCATATATGAACTCATAGCCATAGTTCAATATCGCGCACAAGACACACCTTCGTCTCACTCTTTGCTGAGACCAGCTAGCGGGTGCAGCAACGATGGGGAGTTAGATGCGGTTTTTTCCCCAAAAAAAATCCCCAGAAAAGCGAAAGAAAAAGTACCATTTTTACAGTGATTGAGAGGAAGAGTTATATTTTACGACAGTGAAAGAAAAGTGTGTATCTCTCATTAGCGGGGCGACGTGGAGAGACACTTCAATACTTGTTACAAAAGCTTCCATGCTAACTACCCACCTGGCAGCGCACTACGGGCAGAAAAAACCTGTGAGTTAAAGGCAGCTTTGGGTCTTTTTTCACGAGGCCGGTGAAAAAGTCACAAAAAGGAACTGAAGCTTAATTTAGAGCTGCGAATTTTTTGATAAAGAACAAAAAAGTATTGTGAAATTATTGTATAAAATTATTTTGAGGAATCATTAACACTAACATGTGATCAGACAGTCTCTTCGCATTTATTATTTATATTTATTATTATTATTGATAATAACATCATTATTAAAGGAGAACCGTGTAACTTTTGTTATTCAGTAAGGTTGTATCAAAGAAGTAGCCCGTCGTATTACTCAGTATCCTTGAAGTAGCTCTCAGTCTCAAAAAGCTTGGTGACCCCCTGGTCTAATGGTTAATTTTGCGCAGAAGTTTTTTTTTTATTGTTCACCCCAGCAGCCATGTCCCTTCCCTTAGGCTTCCCGGAGGCCGTGGCGCTTTACTTTGTGTCTGGGATCTGCACGGGCCTGATCTTCCTGCTGTGCCTGTTCGGACTGAAGTCCACATTAGTGCGGGACATCAAGGACCTGTTCTCCGAGATGGAGAACGAGATGAGGGGGTCCCAGGGTTCCCGCCGTCCTGAGCCGATGGAGGAACTCGACGATGACACCTCATCCGATTCGTCCTTCCGCAGACTCACACGCTGCTACCAGTCAGCCAACATGTTCAGCCCAGAACGGATGGTGGAAATGGAGGACGAAGAGGAGATGGGGCGGCCCCGCGGGGATATCTGGCTACACGGGGACTCCAGTCCTTACGCTATCCAGAAGACAAACGTCTCTACATAGGGAACCTGGGTTAGCTAAAGATATAATGTATACAGTTCTAATAGAAATACAGAGAGTAAAAAAGTCTCACATTATTGAATTAAACTGGATTAATTTTAACATAGTGGTCAATGCAGAGTTGGTATTCAGTGATGTTAAGTTATAAGAAATGAAACTGATGTTTCAGGGGATTAGCTACATGATACATTTCTATTAGTAACGTTACTATGAAATTATGTTTGTTATAGTTTGCGAATTTGTAATATTGTTTGACCGGGGTTATCAAACGATACGGCTGTTCTACACCATTTTGTATACATTCGGAATAACTATTCTAAGCTACTACATGTAAAATCCTTTCTACCATTCGACTGATGATTTGTTGTCAGTTTTAATTATAGTGCTGTATGAGTTAGCCTTAGACACATGTTTTTTCAAATATTTGTTTATTACGTAATTAAAAAAATAAATGTTGTCTTTCAGTCGACAACAAACGGCTCTGAATTGTTTGATCTGTGCAGTTGGTAAATTCATAACTTATGGCTACGAGAACAAAGGCAAACTCCAGATATGTATGTTTTTGTTTTTATTTTTTTTTTTTCAGCACAGAATGCATTTAGTTCTTTTGTAAAAACTTAATCAAAACAAAACAAAAAAAACGTATATGTACATTATCATACAACTTCTGATCGGTAATAAACTTTGCATTCCTTTCTTGAGTGCGCATCAGTGGGCTGAATGGTCATCCCAGATAGAGGGCGCTGTTGTCTCCTTTAATATTTCCGCAATCATATTCTTTCCGGAAGAATCTGCAACTTGGTTATTCTATAGTAGGTGATGACTTGTTAGCCTCACCCGGCCTGGGCGGTACCAGTGGCAGTAAAGCTAGCTAAGTAACTATTGATAGCTAACTAGCAAGGAAGTATCTTAGGGTAGCAAATGGTTAGAAAATGTAGGCTGCTAAGATTACTTATAAGAAGATTTTTTTTCTTTTTTTCGGGAGATTTGTTTTCACATTAGCGTTTTACGTGCAGGAAAAGGTGGACCGGCTTAGAAATTCCGCAGAAGCCGAAATCGCAATGTAATTGTGTAAATAGACAGCGGTAGCTAAATTAGTTTTGAATAGGTACATAGCTTCTATTGGAAGGCCATTTACAAGTAGACAGATAGCTGTAACTGGCTACCTAACTATCTATCGAAATCTTAGTTGTAACAATGTTTGGTTTTGCGATCTAGGCATAGATTTGCAAGCAAGACCATACTTTAATAATATACAGCTGTTCAAGAAATTCGACAACATTTCCTATCTTGCTGGTTTAAGTCACTTTTGTCTGATGGATCCCCTCTTGGAGTTCGCGCTATGTGAAGACAAATGTGTAATAATATCCTTTATTATAGATAATGTGTTTTGTCGCTGTAATGTCAGCTAACTGGTTAGATGTTTAAATACCTAATGTCGATTGTGTTGTTAGACAGATAGCAGCAAACCATCTCGTTTGAAATCGGCTTCACAGCTGAACGTCTCCGTGATGGAGATCTTTAACTAGCGCTTGGCATGTTGTAACTGACAGCTGAAACTTTCCTGTAGCTATTATGTCAGCTGTCGAGCTGGTAGTGATACACATCAAAACACCCCGCAAAATCCCTTTAACAGGAAAACACACTGTCTATGTAGAACTGACTGCATCGTAAGAATTTGCATTTTATGACCGGTCTTCCTCTGTAGTGCAGCCAGTCAAATAAAGTCAGAATATAAACTTGAACTTTAACCGGCCTAGCAGATGTAATTACTTCTGTGCCGTTTTGAATTCTGTGCTGCCTTGAGTTATCTTTACTGAACTAGTTGTGATACTTTCACTTTAAACTGAGTTTAGACCATTGTTGTCCCAACCATGTCGAATGAAGGTAACGCGGACAAAGTAGTTGTTTAACGTAGTTTTCCTGATAAACCTTAATGTACGATAATATTTTTGGGGGGTGACCTATAAAAGATAATTGTTTATGTATGATTTTAAACGCGGTGGATTATTTGGCTAACAAGGTTCATTCATATGAGCTTCACGTGATCAAATCTATATCCAGTCATTATTTCTTTGTAACGATTAAGGCCTGTATAGCTGGTCGCAATTTTGGAAATGCTCCGCATTTTATTTAACATTCAATTTTCTGTAAAATAGAGCAATATCAGTAAAATGCTAACTCTACAGCGCTGCTTTACGTTGTCGCAAAAGATGTGACATTGGTCCATGGAATGAGCTGTTCTGTCTCTCCACGTTGGTGATATTACTGCATCAGGATCCTTAACTAGAGCCCTCAGACTGTGAAAGCACTGGAGCTAAGAGGAGTGCAGACGGAACCACGGCTTTTGTCACTGGTAGAGCGCTCAGGACAGTACATGTGAGTATATTCTCCGACATTGCCTTTGCCCTGCGCAGCCTTGATAACTTCGATCTGTTTACCTTAAAACGTTGCTACAGATCGAGGGTTGGTAGCAACACAGTGTGGAGCCATGAGCTCTAAAACATTTCTTAATGCATGAAAGATTAAATGTAACACTTTCAAGTTTTAGAATGGAGTCGAATCCCTTGTTGTTTGATCTAACCCCTGTACAGTACTTCAGAGATTTCTGATGGCCGTTTATTTATTTACGTATATATATTTTTTTACATTTACATTTAGACATTTCACAAGCAATTTTACCCAGGGCGCCTTGCAGAAGTGCATGGAATGAGCTAGAACAGCCGAGGTAATAAACAAGTAATTCTAGCCATAGCCGATTATACTTACCGCCAATCTGTGTGACATCATTACAAGTTGTCATGTGAGTTTGAGGATATAGTGAGGCAGAGGAGATGATAATTAGTGTTCAGCATTAGATGGAACCAGATGCAGTTTAAACAGGAGTTTTTTAAGTTTGCGGTGGAATGTGGTAAGCGAATCTGCCGTCCTTACAGTGACAGGAGTTCATTCCACCAGTTTGGGGTCAAAGTGGGAAGAGAGGCGTGACCAAGAAGAAGCGGTAGCCTTTTGGGAAGGAAGGGCAAGGTGACTATAGGATGCGGAGCGCAGGGGTCTTGCAGGTGTGTAAGGTTTGATGATAGATTGTAGGTGGAAGGGTGCAGGTCCTCTTGCTGCCCCATAGGCAAGTATCAGGGATTTGAATTTTATCCTGGCAGCTACAGCAAACTAGTGAATAGAGACGAGGAGAGGCGTGATATGTGAGTATTTCAGCTGACTATAGACCATTTGAGTTGGATTGGCTTAATGGCATAAACTGGGAGACCAGCAAGGAGTGAGTTGCAGTAGTCTAGTCTGGACAGTACAAGGGCCTCAAAAATGAGCTGGGTAACATGTCAGGAGAGAAATGGATGGATCTTACGGACTTTTTATCTCAGTTTTAGCATAAAGCCTTTTTCTTCAAAGATGGTTGTCGTATTCAGTGTTCCCTCTGTGTGGATACCATTGATATCATTGAGTAGAGTGAATAGAGACTGGGGGAAAATTGTAAAATTGTAGCGGAAATTATCTGGAAAGCTTTGGATTTTGTACTGCTTCGTACTGTGTGGTAAATATCGGGTGACTATCTTTTTTAATCTTACGATGTAAGAATATACATGTACACAATTACAAATACTTGTCGTTCAGCCCAACGGAGCCTGTCATTTACTTGCAGTGTAGAGTGCCCAGTACCCAATCACCCAACCCAATCACTCCCGAGGGTCTCTTTCTCACCCCTGTGACCTGGCAGTATCAACAACAAGTTTTTGCAGAAAATATTTTCTGATATTAGCTTGGAATTTACTCCATTCCAAGTTCCATTTATACCTTCTTTTTCTGCTGACAAAACTCAGCGCGGAAAACCTTTTGTAACACACCTTATTCGATCATATTTAAAAACCTCAATGATGTCCTCCCTTTAGCGTCCTACAGATGAGTCAGAGTAGACCAAGGGTCGCATTTACTGAAGGATTAGGACCACCTTCCAGTTGTAAGAGCAGCGCCTAAAATATTATTTACGTCTGAATTACGAAACTGTCGGGTGAAAATCGCCATTAAAATGTAAACTGCAGTGGCTACCTATCTTTCTGGCTCTTCTGAGGAGATCTCTCTCCCAAGTATAGCCAAAGTCAGTGCTGGGGAAGACACAGAGCACAAAGGCAGATAAAACAATAAAAAGGATAGGGTGTTTCATCGTAGAATTACCCTCTCTTAGTTAAATGAACAGCAAATAGTGAAGCAATGCAGGTTACACAGTCACACGATAATTACCCTACTGGAGGATATAAAATAGGAACTTGAGCCCTGCACCCAGAGATCAAATACACTTTGCATTTGCTTGTGTCCGGATCTTTTCAAAGTAGGCTGGCTTGGGTGTCAGAAATTTCACATTGAGGGTTTGGTTTTATGCTTTCAAAGTGCTGAAAGCTTTGTCTCAGTGAGTATACACTCACATATATTTCCCAGACAGAGAGCAAACTGAACAAACAAATCAATGTTTTTATGAAGTGACTAACTTCCGACATGTCACCGGTGCAATCAAACGCACTCACACTCCATTTGTTCCACCATCACACAAAAAACATGTGCACAGAAATGGAAAACGCAACCATCGCATGACTGTTCAGGTTGTGCGTGACGCAAAACAAATAGTCAAAAATGGTTTTGCAGAGTGCCCCCTATTTTCTGGAGTAGCTTTATTTACAGAAAGTGTGTTGGTGTAACACGCGGAACGTGAGAGCAGTCCATCGCACCAATAACACGTGGAAAGTCAACGTTAGTGAAAACATTGTGTCTGTGTTTTACTTAAGGCAAGTGTAAATGACATGTATGCGATTTGCTGGGTCTGAGTGCACCCCACGTCATGTATCCATGTTACATCACTGTGTCTCCAGTCATCTAATAGTAATCAAATATTAAGAGATTTCTTAAATATTTCAGTCAGAGGCCTATAAATGTCTTTCTCTTCTTCCCAGAGAACTCCTGTATGTATCGTATTTGGCTCCACACAACTGTGTGAAGTTTTCATGGTTTTTCCTTGCACTTTTCCAACCTTGATCTCAATGTCCTCTACAAAATTTTAAATATTGGATACACTTGAAGGCATAGTGACAGTCTCATACCTCACAGGTACTTAGCTCTTGACATTCCTGCTTAGATAGCTTAAGCTATAAGGTGATGGGTATCTCCATGGTTAGTTACGGCTAGAATCTAGGCCTTTCATCAGACATTATAATAAAGGCATGAGGTGTGCCGCGTTTTAAAATTAAACCCCATAACTTTTTAAGCTAAAAAAAAAATAGTGAAACTTTATTGTTCCAGTAGTGTCTTGTATCATCTCCCTTGTACCTAAACTTAAAAGCCTGATGAAGCACATGTTGTTCGTGTTTTCTCGTTAGAAATGTATGTTGATGGCTTATATGCTTACCTGCGTCATTGCACAGTCATGTGACCCTGTCAGGTGCCTGGCTCAGATCCTGATAAATCATGGCGTAGTGTAACATGGGTGTTTTTTTTTTTTTTTTTTTTATAAAGTACATCTACTAGATGCAAATTCCAATAAAATGCGCAAAGGTACATGGTGTGGATGAGGGTGTCGTGGAGAAAATGATTCATTCATGATTTATTTTGTAGTACAAATTCTTATTATGTTTTATTTTCCATTTTGTCTCATTTGGAATGCCTAATTCCAAATTGGAGAAACTGCAATATTCTTTTGCACATTCAAGTCCTCCAAAGTGTGTTCAGTTAGCTTTTGCTTCCTAAAGTTCTAAAGTCCACAAGCTGAGCTGTGTAGTCACTTTTCTGGAGGACCGCAAGGTTCTGATTGACCATAGCATATTGTATGACGAGCCAGAATATCCATCTAATGGAACCTCTTACTCTCTGAGGAGTGCCATGGCCAGTTGTATTGCCCTTTGGGTGTACTGTCACAGTCAGCATTGCATTGAAGTAAACTTCACAGAGTACCAGTGCTCTAGCTGGATATAGCACATGGCAGCTGCTTTTCGAGTTTTTTTTGTTATGGATTAAGGGTGCTATGCCAAAACAGATTTTGATTTTATTCTGCTCACGGACAATGCATATTGTAAATAAAAGTGGACTTTATCAGTCTGATATACAGAATCGTTGCATTGTCTGTTAAACTAATTCTCAGTTCTTTCTTCTTGTGACTTTATTAAATATTCATGTCAGACTAGGCTCAAGTTTGTGCCTGTTCTTGAAACTTTCACTTTTGTTGCTATGTTAGATGTCATGTTTCTGGAAAAATCTGGACAGGCGAAATTGATTACAAAATTCACTAAAATGATGGTACAAAGATACATTGTTATAAAGACACAATATTCCAGTCTAAAGCTTCATGTAGCTTGTCTTTTGAACTGGCTAATGACTACAAATAATGGGTAAACATAACACCAACTTAATTTTGATACTGGTCATTCCATGTGAAATCACCGGTGCTATACACCACCTGCTACACATCTTTGTGACACTCTTCCAGTTGGTACATACTGATTTCAAAAATCATGTTTGAGTATTTTTATGTGAAAATAGTGATTGGTTGCAAAGGGAAAAAAAAATTCATTTGGGCAAAAGTGGCCATTTTGGTCGCATGTTTTTCCTGTAAGTCTTCATATTTCAAAAAGAATGACTCAGATTTGGACTAAATGATTGGGATCAGGAGAATCCAAAACAACCAATGATTTCCAATCAACCCTTGGCCACCCAAAATTGAAACATTTATCATTTAACATTATATCAATTGTCTGTTACAGATATGTTCTAAAAAAACTCATCTACTCTGGGTAATTTCTCAAACCATTATTTATTGCTTTTGAACAGAATTGAGTATATATTTTCCAGTGTGAAGATGTTCTTGTTTTTAATAACAAATTATTAAAGCATTTATGAAAAATGAAAATGTCATAACGTTTCTTTGATCTAAATGTTTTGAAATCCTAATTTTTTTTTTTATTTCCAGGATTATATGAAAATAGTTGTACTTGAGACACCATATGTTACTTGAGAATGGAAAATGTTCTCTTTTAGCTCGTGCTGCAGCTTTGATACTTTATGGACAATTTTATGCACTTAAATATAGTATAGCAAGCTTTCATTTTGCCTAAGGGGTAAGGCATTCAGTGTAGATGTCTGTACGGGGGTCCTCGACTTACGAACGAGTTCCGTTCCTACAACGTGTCGTAAGCCGATTTTCGACGTAAATCGGAATTTACACCTAAATTATACCTAAATTAACACCTTAAGTCACTCACACTGTACACACAACACATGAAGGACATATAAAATACAGTAATGAAATGAAACAGTAATAAAAAAAGAGAGAACAATTCCTTACCTTTATTTCTGTGGTCGTATTTACGAACCAAACCGCTTAAGTCGAAACTAGGTTTTTTAAGTAATTTATGAGAGTGCGTCGTAACCACGAAATGACATAACTCGAGACCGTCGTAACCCGAGGACCTCCTGTATTTAATTGCGGTGTAGTTATATGCCTGATTGAAATATGGAATTATTTATGTCTGTGCTAAACCATTCTTCCCATGTATAAGCAAACATGCAAGGTTAATATTTTTGGGGGGTGGGGGTTACAGTCTTGGGGTTAGAGAGGGTGTCTTTGACTGTGGAGTGTTGCACACCTCCCAGTTGGAAAAAAAAAACAGCTGAGAATTTAGTCCATTAGTTTTCTGATGTCTCTCTCTTTTCACAGTCAGTCATCTTCATTTTGATCAGGGTTTGCATAGTAGAATTCTCAGACAAATACTTTAGAGTGTATTTAACAAATTAAGTATTTTAAAGTATTTACATTTGTTTCAAGAGTATTTGAATACATCTGAAGTTTGTTGAGCTGTCAGATGCAAATGAGCAGTTTTTGCAGAAGGAAGTAGTAATTGATGACGGAAATTGATGCATGAGTATGCTCCAGGATGTCCACAGTATAGTTGATGGAAAAAGCAGTCCAGTGTCTTATCAAGATAGCCGAGAGGTGTGGTGCCACGGTCGGACATGTGATGCCTTCCGTTTTGCTTCTGCTGCAGGCTGGACATTCTCGCCAACCCTGACGCTGTTGTGAAGAGTCCAGTACCTCAACTGTCCATACCGATCGACAGCAATTTCTTTCTTGTGCAAGGTAATTCATCAATTTCTTTCTTAAGTGGTCCGTCATGTTTATTGAAAACTATTACTCACAACACTGCAATCTGATACTATGATTATTTATGCTACTATCTACAGTTGTGTTAAAGTGCCTCGAAGGTGGGTGGGTTGAGTCGAAGCTGAACGACTGTTTTTGTGCAGTTAAATTACGTATTTCTATACCGACGCAATGAGGAGTCTTAACGTCCTGCGCCTCAGATACTTACGCCGTTCTGTACGTGTTCATAAAATGTGGACGTGAAGAATGTAAACGTGTGTGTTTTGCTGTTGGATGCAGTGTATCTGCCAGTGTCATAGACTAGTAACGGTAGCATTCCCAAGCCATTTGTTGACTCCATTCCCCCCCCCCCCCCCCACAAGGCCTTAAATATGTACTTAAGATCAGTGTATAGTGAAGTTGTCAGCCTTGTCCCCCTCATCCAATACGGTCCTGTAGGAATCTTCCCTCAATGGCAATGTCCACCTGTGTTTGACCGCTGGTACTCAAAATTTCAGCATTACTGTTGATTAGGGGGGAAAATAACAAATATCTATTATTTCAGAAGCGGAAGAAGCTCTTCTCATTGACATTCCAGTTAACGGTGAGTGCATGTTTTGGGAATAAGGGTGAGAAAGTTACCACATCCAGCTAACTGTAATTGCCGTATACATATACCATAAATATGCGTTTGTTAGGTTAGGTTTGTTTCACCTCTTATGTATACGGTATTAAGTTTTGACACACTATATAGCGGTGAGTCTGAATAAAGAAGAATATGCTTATGTAGTGTTCATGTAGCTGTTATTGTTGTCATAGTTGGACAGTGACAGCTGTTTGGGCGACGGTGTAATGCTAATATTTTCATGGTATATAAAAAAATATTCCTCATACAAATACATACTGTGAAACAGTTTTGTCCTACTTTTGTTTTTCTTGCTATATTTTACCTGATGCTCCTGAGGAACAAGTAGGCCTACATAGCATCACGGGGTGCTGTGTTTCGTTTAGCCGAGATCACCGGCAGATTTGCATGCTAAGCCCTTGTGTACACCCTGGTATCCTGATCTTCAGACAAAGGCCTCTGTGTGACCAGCTGCTCATTCTGGGAGCACTTAGAGAAAAGTGCAAATGTTTTTTTTTCCCCCCCACTCTTCCTCCCGAATTCCGCGCCACAGCTTGCCTCCGGGTGCGGGTCCGAGGCGAGCAGGTCCCCGGGGTGCTGCTGGAGCTGCCGGACGATGAGCGTACGCAGTCTTTCCTCTTGCAGGTGAAGAGAGCTAAGCAGCAAGGTGAGCAGCTAAAGAGACCGGGGCCAGGGTCGCCTGGAACAGCTGCTGTTCCCTAGACTATGACCTTGACCTTGAGATCGATTTCTATAACTGATTATGAAGTAAAACATCGGATGCAGCTGTCATAAGGAGGTTATGACATTTCTCAGTTCGAGAGATCTAGTCATTGTAATTGTCCATTCCTCAAACACGGACACGAGCTGTAACTCATTATGAAGTAAAACATTACAGAACCTTCCGGAAGTTTCTTTCCGGAACATCAGTTTTTCTGTTGTAGTTAAATACTGCGCTCTTAGGTCTTTTAGAGGACATTGAAGTCATCTCAAATTTATGTGACATGAAAGTGTTGGATTATTCATCGTTTTTTCAGCAAGTTTTCATCAAATTCAGTACAGAGATGCCTAATTTTTAATTAAATGTGTGCGTTTTATTATTTGAGTTTGGTATATATTCCTATTCATATTATGCATGTTTTATGTGTTCGACCACCCTCTAATGGTGGTATAGTTGACATTCCTCACGTTCTGAGATATAGTAGAAATCCTGAAACAATAAGTGTTTTAAACACCATGGATTATTTTCTGACTTAAAAATAATTTAAAAAATATATATCTCTTATGTTTGAATCGTTATGTTGTAACATATTAAGATGTACTTTGTGCAAAGGTGTTAAAAACCTTATCTTTGTCATGAAAGGAAAAAAGAAATGGCCTTAAGGCAGACATAGGTGTCAAGTTACAGCGCTGAATGCATTTTAAAACCCGCCAATCCAGCTTTCTCTGCAGTGGAGCTTCAACTGTGCCGGAGCCTTCAGTAACGAGGTCATAGAGCACAGGAATGTTGCAATAGGCCAGCGAGAAGCAGAATTCAGCCACCACCCATGTTCCTTAGCGCTTTTGTTTTCCATGCGGGTACTGCTCAGCCTTTATTACAAATAAGATAAGTGTTTTATGACTACGGTGTAGATAACAATGTCGGTTTTTGAGGAGTGGATCTGGCATGACCAGATCCCTTGAATTGAGAAAGTGAATGAACAACTTATGACATCACATTAAGGGTGCTTGAATGACATGTTATACTACAGCTCATATTAGCCAAGTCGTTTATTGTTATCCGGGGAGGGTTGGCAAGGAACTGTCTGTCATAGAGATGGGTGGGAGGAGTCAGAGATAAGAACTAGTAGGATGTAAAGGAGTGTTTTCATTTGCTTTCTTTGTTTTATTCGCAGAGGTATTTTTACATTTCTGTCGCGTAAAACAAAATTAAGGAGCTCATTGTGAGCCAAATTTTGTCCTATTTTTATAATGGCGACAAGATTAGAGATTGAAATCAATTCATAGCAAACATACTGTGACGTTACGTCTCTTACTCGTTGCTTTGTAACATTGTATCCATGCCCTTCAAGAGGTACAACCTACATAGGCTAGTTATGAAACAGGATGCCTACCTTTTCTAGCTCAAAAGATATTTTACTATGATTTGATTTGTATATGCGGCTTAGGAACTCTTGTTGTACTGTGAGCTTTCATTCTAATTTCAGACATTTTGATTGCAGTTGTCTATTTCAATTTTATTTGTGTAGCGCTTTTAGCAAGTTGTCATCAAAGCAGTTTTACAATTGATCCCAGACCTGAAACCCCCTCAGAGCAAGCCAAAGCAAAAGTGGCAAGGAAAACAGGAAGAAACCTTTCTACCGCGGCAGCAGCCTTTAGATGTTGCTATTTTCGTTAGATATTTGTAACATGGTCATGTATGAGGTCAAGTGCTAAGTGCTATTGTTTTTTTTAAACAGAATGCACCGTACTGAATGCGGTTTATCACATTTTTGTACACCTTGGACTTCTTCAGTGATGTGGATCTTACCGGTTCTTCAGTACCCCAGTATTGACCAATGAAAGCATGCCTTTTTGTAATCTTGGCTTATAGTGCTCTATTGATTGAGAATATGAGAATGAATTGAAATGTATATAAGTGTGGACCTGAAGATTTGCCCTGATATGCGGAATGTGGTTTAAACCGTTGAGAGTCGATGTCTCCTGTGTTTTAGCTGTGCCGAAAAACCTGTCGCTCAAAGCAACGGACCCAGCCGCCCCGTTGCCCCCTGTGCCCCCGAGAGGCACCAGCAAGGTTGCCAATGCTTTACCTCCCGGCACCGGCAGCACCACAACAGTCAACTGTCTTTCCGTCGATCCCAACTGCACCGCTGGAGGACATGCAGTCACCATAGGTGTGGAAAAATCCCTCCGCCTCGACATGCGTGTGGCATGGAAATTCGTCATTTTTTACATATAGATAACGTTGCCGTGAACAATTCTGTCCACGTGAGCTGTGATTTTCTCTCAATAGATACGAGTGGCCCAGGTTTGACTCTGGCTGACCTTGGTATTGAGGACCATTTCAACCACACCTTGAAGGTGGAGGAGAAGAAAAACCAACAGAACCGGATCAGTGCCTCTCGGGATCCTCCGCCCGTGCCTACGCTTCCACCTCGAAAGGGCTCCTACAACCCCTCCAGTACGCCTGTGGTGGGATCGGCGTCGAAAGACAGAGGCCCACCCGTGCCTGTGCCAATGCAGAACAAAGATCCGATCGCTCCAGGCAGCAGAGAGTAAGTTTAACCACTGGAACACGTCTGACTGTAATCGATAGCGTAAGCTCATCATGAAAGCTTACATACAAATATGATTGTATTGCCTGACGTTATGGACTATTAGAAGCATCGTATGTGGCCCAAGCACTCCAAAGAGTTAGGAATTTACTTTACTGTATTCGATCACACTTAATATTATCAGTGTATTATTATGTCTGGAAGACATAATCGAACAAAAGATCAGATCAAAGTCAGACAAAGAATATCACTTATTTCATGACCTGATGCCAGTGACCTGACATTAGTCACACGCGTTCAAGTTCTACACGGCTGTTGTTCCTGGAACGCGGTTTGCAGTTGGAGGGCTCAGTTTGGCTGACTTGATCAGTATGATACCAAAAAACGTGCCCTCTAGGTAATTGCCCCCAGCAGATATCCAGCTCTTTAAAGAGGTAACCACTTAATATTTTCTGTTGCCCTATATGTCTGTCGAGTAAATGAATGTAATGCTGTGATGGTCCGTTTTGTTCTTGTAGGTACAGGAGTTCTATGGACAGGTCAGTGAGCTGGAACGAAAGCCCAACCACCAGCACCATGAGACAGGCCATGTTCTCCAGCCAGGCTGGGCAGAGAGAAGGCCTCATCAAACACCGGCTGGCCAAGAAGGAGAAGGAGTACGTGGACATCCAGTACTTCAGGTCAGTTCCTCTGGGCTGCTGACGCTTCCAAACCAAACCACTGCAGCTCAAAGAGAAAGGGATTGTGTTATCACCTCAGTCATGTTTAATGTATTGTTTTAAAGCAGAGTAATATCGCAGGTAAACTTGTTGTTGAATTAAGTGGCATTTTCAGGTATGTGACTCTTGAGTGTGTGTTGCAGGTTCTTTACAGGGACATGGAATGTAAATGGGCAGTCTCCAGACAGTGGACTCGAACCCTGGCTTAGCTGTGATTCCGATCCACCGGACGTCTATGCCATCGGGTCAGTGTCAAGGGCCAGGCTAAAGGCCGTCACCTTCTTACCTTAAGTAACAGAACTTTAACCAACACAGAAGTCTTCGCTTGGTGAATTAGCGACCACTGGTGTTATGTACTTAGCCCTATTCACATGTGTGTGATAAATCTAGGCCATCTGTCCCGAATCACTTTCTAAAAGTATTTTTTAAACAAGAGGGTACAGGAGGTCCTCGGGTTACGACGGCCTCGAGATACGTCATTTCGTGGTTACAACGCACTCCCATAAATTACTTAAAAAACCTAGTTTCGACTTAAGCGGTTTGGTTCGTAAATATGACCACAGAAATAAAGGCAAGGAATTGTTCTCTCTCTTTTTTTTTTTTTTTACTACTGTTTCATTTAATTACTGTATTTATATGTCCTTCATGTGTTGTGTGTACAGTGTGAGTGACTTAAGGTGTTAATTTAGGTATAATTTAGGTATAAATTCCGACTGACATTGAAAATTGGCTTACGACACGTTGTAGGAACGGAACTCGTTCAAAAGTCGAGGACCCCTGTATTTGCAATAGACAACGGCAGCAGAGAGTAAGATGTCGAACTGTTTATTTTACTTGTATTGCTGGTTAATTTCGCTCCTTCAGGTTCCAGGAGCTGGACCTTAGCACAGAGGCGTTTTTCTATCTGGACTCCTCTAAGGAGCAGCAGTGGGTGGAGGCTGTGGAGCGGAGCCTACATCCCAAAGCCAAATACAAACGAGTGAGTACGGAGAGCGCTAACAGAAAAAAAGAATGTCTATCATGTCTACTCGCATGTTTGTACGTCCGCATTCATATACATTTTAAATCTACGGACTGTGAAATTTCCAGTAATCACAAAGACGTTTACTTCAGCATCCAAATACACTGGGTGATCACTAGAGATCAGTGGCTACCCGCACTTGTTCTGCTGAAACAACCTGAAACAACGTTAACTTAGAGAAGTAGAGCTGAATATGATATATTCTGAACAAAGACAAATGTCTTGTAAAATATTATACTTCCCCATCTACAAAATGTCCAATATCCATACTTGGTGATGTCAGTAATCAAGTAAATAAAAATATGATATGTCACTTTAAGAGTGTTGCATTGAGGGAATGTTCGACTTGTGTTTAGGAATAATGTAACAGGATTTGAGAATAAATGTGTATCATGTTTTTGTAAAATCTGAAATTACATGCTGTGCCTGCAAACTGAATGAGCTGCAATCTCACCATTTGCATTCAATTCCTGCAGTTTATCTTTTCATCCATGTACATGCAACATCAATGGGAACGTTGGTCACATTGTAAATACAACTCGTGAAAATGCATTTTAAGACATCTGAAATGCAGGTATTGATAGTGAAGCAAAACCGTGTTAAAATGGCATGCCATAGTTGTTGTCACTTCAAGTAAATACATCCTAGCCAGATCAAAACAACAAATAGAACTGTACAAAAAGCAAATTTTAAGTCTTTTAAGGCATTGCTATGTTTTTATACACTCTGTCATTTACACTTGAATGCTGTACTCTGTGGCCTAATTCCGTTTTAATTTGCAATTCGTTCAAGCGATGATTCCATTTAACGGCTGCGATGCGGCGAATATAATTCATCTTCCTTATCGATCTTTTCCATCATGAATAGTAGGGATGCTGAGTTTTTAAAAAGCAGGGTTGGTCAGGGTGCTCCTTGTGTGTTCTGTTTCTTTTGGTGAAAGCAAAACTCAGCAGACCCCATGGCCTCTGCTGGAGTAGTATCAGCCACTCCAGCTCTCATTCATATCTTAATTTTTATATTCCTTCTCTGTGTGTGTGATGTTTTTGTGTGTGCCTGACCCGCACAGTGTTTGTATAGATATGCATCAGTGTACATGTGTATGTGAATATGTATGTATATGTATATATGTAAGAATGCATATGTGTGTGTACGTACGTATATGAGATTGGGGAGTTTAAAGAAAGAACGGCTCTCAGTACATTAACAAAATAAATATCTGCTTAATTACCTAAGCGTATATTGGGTGTCTCATCTAACACATATATCACAGTTTTAACCCAAACCACCGATAATATTTTGCGAAGCAATGTAAGAATTGCTTTCAGAAATCTAAATTTAAAATGCATTCTATAATTCAAAAACCTTAAGTTCAGTGAACTGAAAGTCAGTTTCAAAACTGACAGTTCCGAATAACATTGCGTACCTTATCTGTACCTAGAATGTGGACTGTCTTGCACCTTAATGATAATGTAGCTCCTAATCGTGGAGAGTTGAGTGTTTATTCCGTATACTATCAAAACTAAGTGTACAGTTTGCTTTTGTTCAGTTATGAAAACTCTAAATGGTTAAATTTTTACATTCAGTTTGATTGGAATGCTTGTCCAATTAAACTAAACTCCCACCCCAGTTTTTTGTGTTCTATGTTTCTCTCTGACGCTTGCCTTTTTTTTTTTTTTTTTACAGATCCGCGTTATCCGGCTGGTAGGAATGATGCTGGTTGTGTTCGCCAAGAAAGAGCACAAGAGCCACATCAGAGACGTGGTCGCCGAGTCTGTTGGCACGGGCATCATGGGTAAAATGGTATGACTCGGCCTGCTATCGCTCTGATTTGTACAAATACAGAGGTGTAATGGCCTGACAGCGTTCGTGTTGCTGTGGCAAAGCAAAGGTGAAGGTGAATTGGAAAAAGATGAGAACAATGCGCTCTTAAGCATTGGAGAACGCTGCCAGTGGCAATGTACCATGAGAATCCTTGATGCAGAAATCTGACAACCCAGCTGAAGAAGGTGTCTTGGATTTGAAAAAAGACTATTAAAGACCGCTTATTTATTTGTTATTTTTCTATAAAAGGAGCACAGCGTTAATGTGGCTCTTTGGTAGAAATCATTGCAGCATTCAGATAAAGTTGCACATTACTATTTAAGGGCAAGTGAAAATAGAAATGCAAAAATGATGCAAGTGCAAAGGTGGTCTGTCATGTATTTGTTTTTGCATGATGATGATGATGATGATGATGATGATGAGAACATGGGGGGGGGGGATTAATGTGACTCAAGCAGCAAGAAAATATTTGGGAAGCAGGCTTCAGCTTTTGCTACTGAGTGTTTGAGTCCTGGTCCCACCACTGCCAGCTGTGGTTGGGAGCTCCTCATTGGCCAGGCAACAGTTGAGTTATGCAGGGAATGATGGGGGTTAAAGCCAATAAATTATAGAGGCAAAACAATTATACAATTGACAGAAGTTGACTGAAAACGAAATATTGAAATCACTTCAAAGACAAGGACATGTTGTTCAATTTATAGCTTTCAATTTCTGTAATTTGAACAGGACCAAGTACACTGTTCAAGCATAATTTTGCTTGCCTTGCAAGTGGAGTTTATTTTTTGGTCCGTTGTTGTTTTCTGTTATATGCACTGTAAAAAGAAACAACATTGTAAGATTTCTTTAATGTTTATCTATTTCAGAAAACTTTGCTAGAAAGATTTATGGCTCAGAAATAGTTACATAATTTTGAAATTTTGCATTGTCAATTAACACAACAGATTAACATATTGAGATTAAGACATTGTTTCATCTCTACGTTTTTGGTTATACATCACAAATAGGTATTAACCCAGAAAATGTCAGTCCACCTCCTCTGACCGAATTGAATTTTGAAATTTCAGGGGAACAAGGGTGGTGTAGCAGTACGATTTGTGTTCCACAATACTACCTTCTGCTTTGTGAACTCTCACCTGGCGGCACATGTGGAAGAGTTTGAGCGCCGCAACCAGGACTACAAGGACATCTGCGCCCGCATGAGCTTCCAGATCCCGGACAAGCCCCCTTTCAGCATTGTAAAACATGAGTAAGTCTCCCTGATGTTCCCTCTCCAGAACACGGTGATCGCTGCCGCTCTGATCTGGCTTATATGAGCATGACTGACCAGGTGTTTATCAATCAGGTGGTCAGTGTGCGAATCATGGTGAAATTATGATCATTGTGGGTGATGTCAGTTTTGAATTTGGGCATTATGTGTGAAAATGAACAAAAATAGCCACGTTCTTTCGGATTCCATAAACTCAGTGGAGTGTATTGTATTATCCCTAGCAATGACAATACATTCCACTGTAGCCTATGATATACTATACTTTCCAATCTCGGTCTTACTTTTAACCTCATGTGCTGTGAGAAATGGGATACACTTTGATGCAGGTTTTGGATCAGATTTAATTGTATCATTATGAAAAATATGCATTAATATGCATATATGCATTCATATTTTTAATGTTGCAAAAGCACTACCTTGTGAAATGGTTTCAGTTTTGCAGATCTTTTGCAGAATTTTGATATGCAGCAGTTAGAGCCATTGAAATTTTTTGGAGACCTTTACTTAGTCAGACAGCCTTCTTAGTAAAGGGGTTCATATCTGGGACTCACTTCCTGTACATTTTAAAATAGATTATACATTTGCTCAGCGGAAACTCTTAAGTTAGGCGGTTTACCACACATGTAATCATATGCAAATATACTTTTCTTCTGCATTTCCCTCCTGCTTCCTCTTTCCTTCAGTGTAATGTTTTTTTTTTTTACTTATTTTAATGCATTTGCTGAGTTTTAGAAGCCCATCTATCATTTCAATCCTAGTTTGTCCTTTGCTTTTATATCGTGGTGACTGTGACTTTTGTTTTGACTATAACTTGTCATGCGTATCTTTTACAATTTCTTCAGCGTGGTGGTCTGGCTGGGAGACCTGAACTATCGCCTGTTTGTTTACGATTCATCAGAAGTCAAAAACCTCATATCCCAAAATGAGCTGAAGAAGCTACAGGAGTGCGACCAGGTATGAAAAGTATATCTACTATCAGCATGAATGCTTTTTGTACCCGTTACTATGTTTCAGTTCTGCTTTCATATCATGTGTAGTACATTTTCATATTGCGCGTGTGTGAGACTGCAGCCTGTGTATTTCGCCGATGATTTAATTGTCTTTTCTGTGAATGCACAGACCATACTTGGAACCCGTACTTTAAGCAGGGGGAGACCACTTATACTTTCTGATTTATCAATGCAAAAATATTTATTTCTCCTTTCCTGTGCTGTGGATTCTGCTGGTCAGGGTAGTATTTTCATTAATGCCTTATTTTCTTGCTCATTTTAGCTGAACATCCAGAGACAGACAAGAAAAGCATTCACTGATTTCATGGAGGGAGAGATCAACTTCATACCCACCTATAAATATGATGCCAAAACTGACCGATGGGACTCAAGGTGATGACTCTATTTCAGCATTCGAAGGCTAAATTAAGTCCTCTGAATCCTTCCTGTTGCCTGCTGTCACACTCAGTATCATAACTAGTAATTCCCAGCCCTAACATAAATATGCATTATTCAATATTATCCATTTCAGAGTGAGATGATATTTGTGGCGCCTGTTTGTGACCCTGTGAGTGTGCCTGTGTGTGTTGCAGTGGCAAGTGTCGTGTCCCGGCCTGGTGTGACCGAATCCTGTGGAGGGGCAGTAGTGTGAGACAGCTGCACTACCGCAGTCACATGGAGCTGCAGACCAGTGACCATAAGCCTGTCAGCTCCCTCTTTAGCATTGGGGTAAGACATGCCAGCACAGGTCAAAAACGCGCCTACGCGCCTGGAATTAGGGCCGCAACTAACAACTATTTTCTTTATCGATTAATCAGCCGATTATTTTCTTGATTAATCAATTAATCGATTACAATCGATTAATCATGTGGAGTAAACAGTGAAAAATGCCCATTACAGTTTTCTATGTCACACGGTGACGTCATTAAATGTCTTGTTTTGTCTGACCAACAGTCCAAGACCCCAAAATATTTTTAATTTACTACAGTGTAAGACCAAGAAAAGCGGCAAATTCTCACATTTGAGAACATAGAACCATCCAGTTTTTGGCAGTTTTGCTTCAAAAATGACTTTTGACGATTAATGGATTATCAAAATAGTTGGCGATTAATTTTCTTTCGATCAACTAATCGATTAATTGACTAATCATTGCAGCTCTACCTGGAAAGCGCTCTTTATCCTGAACGACAATGGGTCAGTATTGCTACTGGCCCCAGGTTACCTAGAGCTCCCGGATAAAGTAATAGCTGGTATTCTCTCTGAATTGCATGCAGCATAGAAGGGTAGAAGATGACTGTTTCAGTAATGCTGAGTTGCACGCAGTGCAGAACAGAAGCAGATGGGTACGTGGGCTTTGTAGCATTGGGATGCTCAATGGCACTTTCGTTCATTCAGTCGAGACAGAATTTTTTTGCCTCATGAGAAGGTTGTAATTGAATTTTTCTTTTCAAAATGTGACTAGCAAGTTTTGCTGATTATGCAATCAATCTGATTACCCACTGATTTGTAAATTAATTTCACCGCCAAAAGTAATCACTCCCTGGAGAGGGAGGAGCACTTCTGTGATGTCAGCCGCAAAAATAACCCTATAGTGAGAGCCTTGAAAGTCATCTGTTTACCCTAGTCATTTAAATCCAACATAACACACCGAACGCATACACCTGAAGTGTGAACTCTGACATCCTTTGAGGAGAGTCATCTATGGTCCCTCTTGTGCACTTTGAGTTTATCCCTGTAGTTTTATTGGTTTTCTATATGATAATCTGGGTTGTACTTATTTTCACTTATTAATTTATACATATACTGTCTGTCAGTGTTGTTAGTTTAGTGTTGAGTGTGTTAGTGTATGTATTGTTGGGTCCCCCTCGAAAATGAGATGACTCATCTCAAGGGGCTTATCTCAATAAATACTTTTCAAAATAAATAACCCGGTAGGTGACGTGGGAATACACAAAAGGTAACGTTGAGCTTGGGAGAGGACCCCCTGACCTTCAGTCATCAGTCGTTGGTCCTCTGAGGTGTTGCAGAATGTGATTTGTGTCTCCACGCCCTAGGTCAAAGTGATTAACGAGCAGCGTCACAAGAAGGTCTTTGAGGAGATCGTGCGGATGATGGACCGGATGGAGAACGACTTCCTCCCATCTCTGTCTCTGAGTCAGCGGGAGGTAAGACCACAGAGCGATGCATCACACACAGGCAGTACGGTGTGCCTTCCTTTGAATCGCAACACTCTTGCAAAAAGGAGAGCCATCAACTCAGTCGTGGAGAGAAAGCCAAGTTGACTTCTGCTGTTTAGACTTTGCACAGTCAAACAGATCTGTATCATAAATTTGAATGTAACATCTACACCAGTGCTATATATTCCATTAGTATTTCAGTGAATACGTCTTGTCCACTTCATTAGCGGAAGCTGATTGCTATTTTAATCGATTTGAGTTTTGAATCAATGCAAATGTGTGTGCGTATAGTTCCTCAACTTGAATCTCTCCTCCTGCAGTTCACCTTTGAGAATGTTAAGTTCCGACAGCTGCAGCGAGAGCGTTTCTCGATCACCAATGACGGGCAGGTTCCCTGTCACTTCGCCTTCATACCGAAGCTCAATGACACCCAGTACTGCAAACCCTGGCTTAGGGCAGAGCCCTGTGATGGCTTCTTGGAGCCCAGTGAGTCAATTCCCTAACCCAACACAACCCCCCCCCCCCCAACTTAACCCTAAACCCCCCCCCCCCCCCAAAAAAAAAAAAATGTAAGTCTTCGTGTCAAGTATATATCATCCTTCCCATATCTAAGACCTAACCATATCTCTCACACCATCCCCCCCCCACCACAGACGAAACTCAGGAGATCTTCTTGGAGGTATATGTGAGCAAGGACTCGGTGACCCTTCTGAATTCGGGGGAGGACTCCATCGAGGAAATCCTGGTGCTGCACCTGGACAGGGGCAAGGACTACTTCATCACCATATCCGGAAACTACCTGCCCAGCTGCTTCGGCACCTCCCTGGAGACCCTGTGCCGCATGAAGAAGCCCATCCGCGAGATCCCGATCACCAAACTCATCGACCTGGTAGGGTGGCCTCGCTCCTGCAGCGCTGTGTTATCTCCATGGTGATGGGGAGGGGCGGAAGTGTCATCCCTTCAGGTTAGAAGGATGTAGAAGACAGGGTGGAGGTTTCACTCGCATAGTTTTATGTTAGTAGTAGTGCCAGTGGTATAAATAGTAGTTCTGGTTTCTTTCTGCACTACACTGCACCCTGGTGTACTGCCATCCTCACCTACTGCCTTGAGTTCTTCGTGTGCAAAAGTCCTCCCGTTGGAAAATTATTTTTTTACCCTGCTATATCTCCTCCGACTGTTTGCCATCTGCTGCCTCTATAAGCTGCTGATTGTACAGTTTTTGCCAGTAGTGGAGGGGAAAAATGTGGATAAATTCCGTTTGGAAAATTTCAAAGCCGTTCAAGACAAGCTCGTCCATGTTTTCATCAAAGTGGAAGAGTCAAAAAAATGTGCCAAAAAGTCCGAGATATTCTGTCGTGGTAAATGGCTGTCGTCTGATGTGCTCCCCTGCTGTTGTCCAAAGAAATGATCCATTGACAGACTCAAGACTTCACCATTATTATTTTGTACACCCCCACCATTTTGTTGTGTTGTAGTGGTAGGAGTAGTTGTTACAGTCTGCGATAACATTGCAGGCCAACCACTCTAAGCCGATTGGAATGTCTTTTTGGGGTATTTTTAGAGAGCAAGGGGTTTATTTTTCGAGCAGCACATGTCTTTGTGTGAAGCACCAAGGAGACCAGTGGAATGAGGTTCAGCATACTGTAATGTGACTGATTTAAACAGGGTTTCCCTGAGGAAAATGTGGTCTGTCTGGCTGTTCTTGGTGCCTTTTTATGGTCTTACACTTCTCTTTCCTTTGCAAAACACAGGGGACGTTAAACTTAACCAGCTTGCAGCACATAAGTGCAAAGGGAATGTGGCTGAACTTAAATGTTAATGGACAGGAGTGTTGTTCCAACAGCACAAAGTAATTCCTTGCTAATTACTAAATGATTGGAGTTACCCCTGTTTTTTGCAAACCATTTACCAGCTGTTTTTATTGTATATTCTTAAGATATGCAACATGTTCTTAAACTTCAGTGACTATTTCTTCTCTTCCTTTTTTCTCACTTCTTTCCTTCTCTGTTGTGATCACTATCACTCATTTTTTGGCTGCTTGGTGCTCAGGGAGAAGACAGCTACACGGAGAAGGTAAAACTGCATGTCATTGACAGCTAGGCTTGGCAGTGTTAAAAGTGGTGTGTTATAAGTTGTGAAATCTGTTAGAATAGGTGTCCAAGCGTAAATAGAGTTACTTTACCATTTGCATAACCAAGTGCCGTTTCCTCACTTTCAACTAGAAATTAGGAGAGTGGGGTTATGGGAAGGAAGCAGATCTTGGGAAAGTTTTTGCAAAATTTTGCAAACGCATTGCAGTCATTTGTATTGGTTCCTGTCCCCAGCTCTCATTCAATTCTCCCATCCAAAGTCACCCACACTGTAACTTTCCATGTTCAGTTGCATTTTAGCACTAACTAGAATCCACTAAGAGAATCTTTACCCTAATTCCGATTTCACTACCGTCAAAACAAATTTAGTTCTGTCGTACAGTTTTCCTTATCGTTGTACGATTGAGCACACATTTTAATTTAATGGAACAATTCACTGTTGTAGGTCGGGATTCCCTCCTTTTTTTCTTAATACGTTCCATTTTTACAGTAACTTGAGAATTCTGTGCTCATATGTGGGTTTGAGGCCCATACTTAAATTGGAGGATCTTTCAGTCAAGGGTTGGACACTGAAATCATGTAAGCTCCTCCAAGGTCACTGAAAGTGAGCTGGTCTGGCAAATCTTTAAAAGGCAGACTCTCCCAGTAGCATGTGGCTGCTGTCTGTGTTTTCTTCTCTGGTTTCATGTCAGACCGTCCTTCTACTGAAGGTTATTTTTGGGCCGTGCTCTGTGGAGTAGTCTGAGCTCCATCTGCAGAGCCAGGAAGAATGTTGCAGGCTCTATGTAACTGGCTGCCTGCCAAGTCAAAGGCTCTAAAATACATTACCGTTTACAGTTTTTAGACGTAATACTCAAATTAATAAACACAAATGGTTAATACATTTGCTACAGGTATCTAATAATGCTTGGTATATCACTTGTTATGTGGGCTGTTTTATGAAAACATAAATTGATTCTCAGTTCTCCACTTCATCGGTATATAAGTGATCTGAAATTAGCCTTTTTCGTTCAGTGTCCCCACAGTTCTGTTCATGTCTGCTAAAGAAGACGTTTGTGTCTAATGCTGACGTTACCTTTGTGATACTCTAGGAGAAATCTCGCATGAACTTCCTGATGGACAGCGCTGGGACTGAGGACAGGCCTTTGAAGATCCCGAAGGAAGTGTGGCTTTTGGTTGACCACCTGTTCACCAAGTCCTGCCAACAGGTGAGATCGGGGGGTTCAGTAAGTAAACCTGTGCTTAGAGAGAGCAGAAAGGAGGTGCCGAATGTCTGTGAATCTGTGCTGTCTGTTCATAGGAGGATCTATTCCAAACACCTGGAATGCAAGACGAACTTCAGCACATCATCGATTGTTTGGATACCAGCATTCCGGAGACTATCCGTATCCTTCCCAGCGCAGACTTGCCACTCTACGTTTCAGCTGACATGTGGATACTTAAACGTTTTACAAACAAAATGTAGTTTTCTTCTGGTGTACCTGGATAGGAAACATTTTTAATTACTGACCCTCAGCGGTTTAACAGTGATTTCACGTTTTCAAGGCAGGTTAAGCTTTCTGATGTCGGTGGCAAGATGGCAGATGAAGTGGACTAGGTCAGGGGAAGGCGTTAAATAACAAAGTGATGTTAAAATCACTACGAAAACTTAGATGTTTGGTTTAAAGCTAATCTTTTTCAACACTTAAGGACTCTCTTATCGCTATAGTAACACCCTTTCCATTACTCCTGTCCTGCATTTTGACTCTTCTCTCTATCACCTGTCCTTCCACCTCCTGTGCTTGTTCTTTGTATTCATTATTTTCAGCACTGACAAATTTATCACATCTGACTTTAAATCTGAACACTTTTGAATGGCCAGTAATGATCACATGATAACTGCACTCTTCATCTGTCCTCTTCATACTCCTCCCTGTGAACCCTCTTTATAAAAAATGTGGTTATTCTACAGGCCATAGCCTGCAATGTTGAATACATTAAACTGATACAATGTAATTTAGGGCACTTTTTGAAGATGTCTGTGGTGCTTGGGTGGAAAAGAAAACGTGTCAAAACGTAGAAAACTCAGTTATGTCTGATCATGCTCAGACTCCCTGCTTTTTGTGAACAGCTCTTAGGTAGGAATGGGGAACCGAGTCTTGGTGGCAGAGAGCTGCCCTTTTTGTCGTTGTGTCCACATTTCTCTGCCTGTCCTAAATTCATTCCCCTTTAATGTTAACAGAAGAGGCTATCCAGTACGGTTTTCTGTCATTTGTAGACTCCTTTGCTCCGATCTCTCAGTGCTGTGGGCACTTAGACCGTTTCTTCCTTCAGAAGTTGACATTATAATTAACACAAAACTAAAAGATTGAAAACACATTTTGAAAGAGGTCAAGTAGTTTGTGACTGAACTGTAGGTGCATCAGGCAGAGAAATGGAAAAAAATGTAATGTGTCATAGGGAATACTGTTGACTGAAAACCTGAATTCACTCTTATTAACAACCTTTAAGGTGAGGCCTGTTATTAAGCATAGGCCTATAGTGTTACAACTACATCATATTAAACAGAACAAAGACATATTTCAAAATGAAACTAAAACAACAAGCCTTTAAAGAATCCTTAAACAGAGCTTTCAAACAGACCTTTCAAAAACTACCGCTCTACGAATGCGCTGCGCATCATTCCGTTAAAATGAATCTGGCTCAAAGCATCTCTCCGAAGCTGCGCTTCTCAGCAAGAATGCTGCTCTAATTGTGTCGTAAACTCATAGAATCATGGGTACAAAATCACGACATCCATCGTTCCAAAACAACAAATGTATTTGGCAGTATTTAAAATATATGATTTGGAATTCAAGCTAGCTGATTAGTCTTTTGAAGTTATTGGTTTCAGCAGTGTAAAGAAATGGCATTTTAAAAAATATGTTATGCTTTTAAAATATGCTACGCTGCCTGCGCATGCGATTTACGATACAGTAACGTTAACATTAGTCATATCTCATGTCATTGAACAGCACATAATCAAGCTCTAACCAAGTCATTATCTAACACAATTAGGTAGTTTGTTTCTTTTAGTCGAAGTTCGTGCTGTATCACCGAGGATGAATGCTGCCTCGCTAGGCGCTAGTACTGCCATCTAGCGAACATTCTGGCAAATAACACCTTTTATCCTCTTAACACGAGACACATTTGACCAAAAAGTACCAAACGTCTGAAAATTATGATACTCTACCGTTTTTAAAAAAAGAAGTATGGAAAACAGTATCAAAACATAAGTTCCTGTATCCCGTGCAACAGTAGTAGCAGAGAGCTTCACAAAGTTTATATTTATAGTCGGGCTACCATTCAGAATCTGCTTGTAAGAGCATAACTTGATGATGATTATAATGAGCACAAAACATTTCTTAGGGTGGGAATTAAGCAATATGTTCCAAGGCTTCATCTTTCTAAACCTGGGTTTGTTTTTTGCACATTATGGGTTTATATTTGCAGAAAGCCAAAGGAAATCAGACCATGGTGGCTGTTCTGAGTGTATTCTACACCCTGTAGAGTAAAATTTTCGCCAAGGTGAACCAGGTGCACCCTATGGCGCAAACAAAATATTTCCATACTCGAAGACCGTACCACCCCATAAATGGATTCAGCAGTGGTTCCATGAGCACCAGGACGAATGCTAACGTTCTCAAACCTTTTTGGGAAGTTTGGAAATGTCCACTGTGGAGTAGATTTTCGCCTCCATCTGTCACGCAAATGAACAACATGTTGAGAAATTTCCCACTAGAGGCCATTTTTGTGAAACACCATTTCAAGAAGCGTTGAAGCTGGCCCGAAGACAAAAGTTAATAAATATTCACATATTGTGTGGTCAGTTCATTATTTTGCCTGTCTCCTGCATCTTGCTGGAGCAGCAATGGTGTTGTGTGGAGTTCCTTGACTGCAGTCATCAGCTGGCAGTAACCACTCTGTGGCCGAAGCCCTGCTCATCTTCCTGGAGGCCCTGCCGGAGCCGGTGGTGTGCTACGAGCTGTACCAACGCAGCCTCGAGTGTTCCCATGACACCCGCCTCTGCAGACAGGTGCGGCACGTCCCACACGGTCACCCCTTTCCTAATCTATGGTCATAAAGGTTGAGAGCTGCAGGAGACAGACCCCCACTTAAGATTACCTCTGGCACTTCTCTGTGTTAAATACAATTATCAATATTGGAAATAAAAACTGCAATCTATCCCATTAGAACCATTCCTCCACAGCAGGGGTGCGCAAACTTTTGAAGTGACGACGCAAACATGGTGTCCGTGCTCGACACAACTCAACCTGAGCTCATTTTTGTTCTTAGCGGTTAATTGACAACTACAGTTAAACTACTGACAGTAGCCATGCAGTGTGAGTTGATGTTGTTTATATCTTATCCCCAATGCAGTTTGTTTCTGTTAAACTGCTTTCGCTCTGGTTAGGTCACCTGCTGGATTACTCAGACACTTTTTTTTAAGTCATGTTACTGTAAGTAACACAGTCATTCAGATTCTGAAACGGTTTTGTTCATTTTAACAGTTATATGGCAAAATATTGTTGCACATAGCAGCAAGCAAATAAAAAGCCGAACAAGGCACTTTTCGATGGAGAGGATAAATTTCCCGTTGGTGTTAACTGTCGAGAGAATTTTATTTTCAGTAACCGTGCACCATCATCTGCTGATTGGGACTATTTAGCCTAGCTGACCATTTTCACAGACTTGGTAAGACAGCAACTGCTGTCACTGTTCACAAAAGGAAGTTTATCATTCCTGTGATAAAAATGAGTAATTTGTTTAATTGAAATACACTTAAAATTCCTAGGTGAGCAGGTTTTGAATTTTTTCTAAACCACAAGAAGGCTGAGATATTTTAACTTGCATATTACAGACGAGCATTTAAGGGAGGCAGAGGGAAAATTATAAAGTAGCTAACTGATTCTGAAAAAATTACTTGGCATGAAAGAGTGATATGTAAGAGGACCTTTTTGGGTCTGTTTTCTTCAAAAAATTCCTCATGCATAGCAAATGGTTAAACAATACATTTTAGTTTTATTTTGGATAAACACAGAATAACATCAATGAAGCACATTTTGCTCATGAGGTTGTACTGTAATTGTATTGTTTCTGCATCCTAAATAATGCCATGACCCAAAAGATTATTCCAGTGAACCAAATTTGGGTCGTGACCCATAGTTTGTGCACCCCTGCTCCACAGAAAACCAATCAGCTTTGAAACTTAATTCTAATTAGTGTTTAAGCCCTTTCAATTGGTATTTGCAGCTGTTACTAAAGTGTTTAACACCCCATGTGTACTTTAGTGTAACACAGCGTAACATTTATTATGATTTTGAAGGCACTTCAACGCACGTGAAAAGCCTGTAATTCTGTTTTTGAGGAATTTAGGCTGGCATTTACTAATCACAGATTTTTTTTTCCTCTCGCTGTCAGCTGATATCCCAGCTGCCCCGAGCTCATCGCAACGTGTTCCGGTACCTCATGGCCTTTCTGCGAGAGCTGCTCAAGTACTCTGGCTACAACAACCTTACCGCCAGCCTCATTGGTCAGTGCCCGTGTCGGTCTCTACATTGGCAGGTGTGAGCACGTGAGCGCCCCCCGCATTAACTCTGTTCTGTTTCTCTCCAGCTACCCTGTTCGGTAGCCTTCTGATCCGACCCCCGCCGAACATGGTGTGCAGGCAGACCCCACAGGACCGTCAGAGAGCCATCGACTTCATCCTCGGGTTCCTCATGTCCGGTGACGAGGAATGAACGCCGCGGATCACGGAGGTCAACGGAAGTTCTGCCTCGAGTGGGGCAGAAAAGATGCGAAAATATATATATATGTATATGGTGGGGGATGAGGCAGACCTGACTGCAGTTAATCAACCATGTAACAGAGACACACAGACAGTACTGGGGTGGTCACAGTCACTGTATCGGAAGCCCTGCATTCACCCATTTTAAACACCAAAAAACTTTCACCGATCTGTGTGGCTCTGCACTACAGAAAGACCTTTACCTCCATAAGGTGGCATTGATTTCCACAGCTGTTTTTGACAACACCTTCTTAATGTCAAATCCACATAGCTGGATATTTTGTGCCAAAACTACCCTCCCTGTGATATTTCGGTGAGCCTGAATATATGTTTTTGCATTTCAGTACACAGATAATCATGTATAACACTAAAAACTGCACACACTAAAGGACATTGGGAACAGTTGGATTTATGCTGCTTGTCAGAATTATTCTTCTCTCTTAATGGACCCACAGAGTCTGGAGATATCTAGATTCCTCATGAACTCAGCATGAATCGAAGACAGCCGTGAATTATTGTTCATAATTAAGGCAAACCAAGGGATTGTTTTCTACCTGAGACATAGACAATTGGCCAATAATGAGTTTCTGAGCCTACTGTGACAGTACTGCCTTAAGGATGCTGATTGGCTGGTGTGTGGTACCATCAGAAATACCTGTTGAGGTTTTTATATGTTTTTGCACTGTTGTTGTCTTGTTTTTTTTTTTTTTTTTTTTTTTCCTCCTCTAGTCATGTTACATTCACATGGTAAATGAGCTATTGGAATATCAGCTCTGGGCTGTTTTTAATCAGTTTTTAATTATGTATTATGATTCATTTACAGATCTGAGAATATAGTTTCATAGCCTTGCAGGTTCTAATCCTCAAGGGAAGCAAAATTGACAGTGCTGGTACTCCTGGCTATTTCCTGTTGTGCAGTTTTACTCTGTGTTAAATCGCAACCCTTTCCCACAATCCTTAGCCCACCATTTGCAAGTGTAGGTTGTGTTCAGTTGGTTGCTTAATATTACAAAACAAAAACAAGTGTGAGAAGAACATTTTAAACCCAGGACCTCTGGTGAGCAACTCTGAAAAACAGCATACATGAAGTGTTTTGTCTATTATCGTGTCTGGATACTACATTTTAAACGGTCATCGCTTCTCCCAAACGTCGTGTCAAAAGAATACGTGCCCATTACGCCAAATGGCGTGGATGTCTTAAGTGGTGTAAATAGTGCTGTTGTACACTTTCAATCTTCGATGTTTGACTGTAATGTCATCTCCTCGTGTAACTGTTCGAGAATGTGTTCTGTTGAGATTATGTGTAGGAATTTGTGTGTCATGTTGAAAATGCGACCTGCAGAAAACGTGCAGCACAAGTGCTTGGGTGGAGTGTGACAGCAGGACGCCCATGTCCAGTCAGAGGGGAGTTAGCCGCGGGTAGAGCATCACTACTGATATGTGGGGCCTCCATGACCTGCAGAATTCCTTCCTGCAAATGACATTCTTGCCCGGAGGCTACAAGAGAAGCAGCTTCGACATCACAAAGCCTGCTTTTCCATGTGCTCCTCCCTCCGAACAGCCTGTAATCTCAGGGGCCACTCTGTGGAGGCTAACAACATCAAGAGGTGAATCGCTGTGTTGACTTCAGAATGTTCAGCATGTGAGTCATTCAAATGGTGTGCTGAAATGCCGCTGTTTGTTATGATCGATGTGACTTTTTATTTGACACTTAAACCGTGTACTTGTTTAAACTTGCTTTGGACGGTATCACCCACTTGCAAAGTAAATGCTTTGCTTGGCCCTTGTTGGCTATAGGAACAACGCCCCTATGACTGAAATATCTTATAGGCCCATCATATCTGAAAGGCCTATTCTCATTAATTATTACCTATATCTGCATTTCCCAATGCTTGTTTAATGCAGGTTGCCATGACAGCAAGCCCATTAGAGCAGAAACCACTTTGGAAGTTTAGGGAGATACTCCCTTGGTAAGCTTGGTGGGGCCAAGATTCAGTCTGGAAAAGGCCATTTGCGCTGACCTTTACTGCAGGGTGTTTCCCCACGGTTTTACCAGGCTTGCTGTAAATACGGTATACGTAACAGGAGGAAGAGTGTCGTCCATCACATCTGGAATTGTCGGGGTTAGGCCTGTCACTAATCTTTAGAAAGATTATGCAGTGTACATGAGGTGCGCACCACATAGACAAGAGGGAGCCTGCAGCCATTTTAGGAAGTGTCACTGGGTCAGTCACTCTTGTCCCGTGCCCTGTGGGCCTTGAGCGGTTGAAAGCTCTGTGCTGTGGAACATATGGAAATACTAAGAAAAATACAAAACCCTCTTGCACATTTGTTCAGAATGTCTTTTCAGTTTTGGTACTTTTTATTTATTTAATGGAAATAAAAATATGTGCTCCTCCGCTGTTTTTCCTCCTTCCTAATTTGTTTTGCGATCAAGTGCTTTTGTCGGCTACTTTTACCACCAAGCCATGCTGCCTGCGTCAAGGAGGTGTGGTTACAAGGATAAATGCATTTTTTAGTGAGAGACAGCAGAATATCCTGATTGGATTCTGCATAAAAATGTAAAATTTCTAGCTCTCTAAGTCGACACACACCCTTAGGAACAGGGATATAATGAAAGCCTTCTGTATCAATGTTTGCATGCGACAGACTTTTGAAACATTATACCATGCACGTGTCTTTTACAGACGTTTTTACTCGTGAGTACATGAAAATCAGTACTGACATTTAGCAGCATAGAGCTCCCAAATCACAATTGGGCCATCATTGAAACTACAGTATAGTAAATTATGAATCTAGATCTTTAATGACCAGAGTGAGCGTTTTTACTCTTTTGGGCAGATGTTTTGTTCAAAAGCCAAGTGCATCTGTAAACATTGTCCATCCACTTAACAATATCAGATGATAATGTCCTTTACATTGTGTCTGCACCCTGTGAAATCCCTGCCTGCTGATGTCACACTTATTCTGGTCTCAGTCTGTGCTCGGTGAGAGATCTCTCACCTGAGTGTGAGTCCTCTTCTCCCTGTACATAAACGCTTGTCCTGCCCCAGTGTCTTTGTTTGCTCATAGCCATGCTGAGAGTATCGTCATATCGCCGGCTGTTCGAGGAGCAACAGTGGGGCGGCCTGCATTTCGGAGGGCAGCACCTCTCCTCCGCCAGGTCAGTGTCCCCCTCTGTCCTGCCTGTATGTGTCATTATGGGACGGGTAAGTGTGTGTACCTTGAATTTGATCAAAACAGTGCCTTAGTAGAGTTGAAGGGAATTCAATGGAGTTTTAAGGAACGAGAACTGGCACTTTTAAAAAAAAAAAAAAATTTTTTGGTTGGTTACAAATTTGCAGCTGTGTTAAGGAATGACGGCATCAAGTTTATCAAGTCCAATCAGTGAAGGTCTTTTGTGGAGAGTCCCTCCTCCAGGGGTATGTAGTGGAGGCCTCTGCTTGCTCTAGCTGTCTGCCTGTTTTGCAGAGGTGGGACAGCGGAATTCCAGCTGGACGAGCCTGACTTTGAATCGGCCTATGCTCTGAACAGGGAAGGTCTGTCTCAGTTTAAGAAGGAGCGCGTCCTGATCGCTCAGCTCAATGACCGGCTGGCTGTGCTAATTGACACGGTGAGAGCGAGAGCAGAGGTACCTGGAATAGTTTTAAAAAAAAAAACTTGGTGGAATAATTCAGGCAGAACAGTCATGGCGGCCAAGTGACTGTGGGTCTTCCCCTTGTAGATTTGAGATGCAACTACTTGCACTGCAGATTGGTTCAACAATCCCTGAACTGGGAACGTATTTTCTGGGATAAACTTGAGCTACCTTTATCGCCTCATCCTCAAATCTGTATGCGACCTTACCATTAAAGTGAAAGTGCTATGGAGTGATTGGTTTTGCAGTTTGTAACGACATGTACGTGTCCCTGTCAGGTGAAAACGAAAATCCCCACTTATCCTCCCACAGGTTTATTGGTTCTTTGCTTGTGGAATTTGTATTCCTACTAAATATTGTCCCTGCCTAACCTTTTCACACTTTTTGTATGGCATACTTAAGTGTTAAAATACTGTCATCACTGTTTGAGGATATTAGTTTCAGTGCTAAAGAGTGTTAGCTAAATGTGAATCCCAAGACACAACGTATACATGCTGTTGGTGGTAAGTGATTGGCAATGAGGTGGTGTACTGACAAGCGTATGTCAACGGTATGTGGCAGAAGTCTGAAACACACTTAGTACATTACTGTGAGTGGGTATTTTGGGGGGGGGTCATGTGACTTATATTTTCGCTGTGTCAGGCGCGATGTCTGGAGGAAGACAATGAGTTTCTGGAGGCCCAGATCCTTGAGCTCGAGGGCAGGCTGAGCTATCAGGGGATCCAAGTCTCCGCCGGGGTGCCTGCATGCAGCCTGGAGGCCGTGGTAGAGCGACTGCGCAGAGAGAAGGTAACGTGCTCAAGTGGAACCCGTTCTGCACTTTCCCCTCAGGGTCAGACGAGCAGGTTTTTAATGGGGGACTTCTGGTGGTGGAGGGCCAGAGATGCCGAACCTTAACCCGTGTCTTAAGAAAAAGGACACCTTTATAAGGACTAACACCAGCACTGAAGGCTCTCACTTTACCATCCAAAATCCTCAGTCTCAGGTTCCTAATCATGGATCAAGACGTATAATCAAGCTTTACTGAATCAAAAATCAGGAACCCTCAGGCTCGGCGATAAACTCCAGTCCTGCAGGTGTTTGTGTGTTCCCAAATTCATTTAAGTCGCTGCTTAGCCACATTTGTCATGTTTAAGTTACTTACTGAAAGAGTCCACACCTTGCTTCCACAAACCACAAAATCATTCATCCATTTTGGGAAGAGTTTATCATCCTCCGCTGTCATTTATGACCTTAACAAGAAATGTAGGTAAGAATGTCAGATCAGGTGAAATATTGTTAATTTATAGTTACGAGTATAAAAATGGCACGGCTGCATTGCCCCACCCCTTTTCTGCACAGTGTGTCATTTTTGTTTTTGTAAAAATCGGGCCAGGCACAGCTGTCCTGTGTCCACGCCCTTATATTCCCTGCTTAGTCACTAGGTGGCACTGCAGTCAAAAAACAAGAAACGACAATATACCTCTGAGAGCTTGTAGTCCATGGTCGAAATGACGAGATGGCCTACTGACGCACGTGTCTGGACTGCGCTGACGGAGGCCGGATGCGTAGACATGCCAAATGGTCGGTAGATGCCTGCTGAGCGCGGGTTCTGACCGTAGCTGTACGTATTGAGTGATGGACTGATTAGCAAGAGGTCATGAAGACTTCCTCAAAAGGCTCCCAGGAGCCAAAGACTAAATACTTGTATTGACGCGTACTTTTGATATCGCTACAGGGATGCTGCAGCCACCTGTTTCACAGGGCTGGTGAAAAATTAGAAGAAAATGGTCATAGGCGTGGAGTAACCTAGCCTGCTCTACAGAAGTCATAAAAAGGTCCTTGGTGACATTGGTCTAATTCCTTTGTAGGAGCAAATCCTTTGTGACATGACAAAATTGAAGAAAGAACTGGACCTTCTGCAGGCACAACATGATGAGGTCGTGAAGGAGAGGTCCCTGGTAACCTTGGAGAGGGAGGACATTGCCTTGGTAATTCCATTGTGGTATTCACTTCAAATTATGTTTAATTTCTTCTGAAACAAGGTGCCTGACTGCCTACATTTTTGACATCGCTGTACAGCATTCAGGTATTCTCCTTTCTGATCTAGGAATATAGATTTAAGCACACAAGGAGTGATTTAACTAGTTTTTGATTCTTATAAAATAATTCTGAAATAAGGTACTTTAATGAGCAAACACAGCACAGGTTATATTTCAATGAAATGCCATCGCTAGAGGTTGCAGTAACATCTCGTCCACTAGATGGCACTGTTGGTCCAGCAGCATTGGTACTGCTTCACCGTTTCCAGGTTTTAATGATCTCTAGTCATCAAATGCTTCGGCAGCACATCAACACAGCTGTCTATCTCCTGACTCACTTACAGGCCGCCAGAAATTACTTTTGGGTCGACTGGTGGCAACCAGCCTATTTGAAAATCCACATGCTATCTCCTAACCAATACAAAACAAACAACAGTTGGAAATATAACATACCTGGAACTGGTTAACTACCTTTTTTAAAATCAGGGTAGCTTACAGCTTGACTATGTGAGTCACAATGATGGAGACAATAGGATCTCTACACTCTCTGATGGGTAACTCTTTGGGATGGATGAACAAAAGGTTTTGAGAGAGGGAATAGCAGACAGAAGGCTCCACTGCTGCTGTTCTGTGTTTTAAAATCCACAAAAGAGGGGGCTTATTAGAAACTGTTAAGCTCTGCCTAAAGTATTCAGGAAACATGGGATCTTCGGGGATTTCTGTACAGCACACAGACAGAGCTCAGACTCTCTCCAATTACCGGCTTGTGTTTGCACAGAGATAACGGGCACAGACCGCCTGGTCTCCACGTACATCAGGGACACATATGTTCAGCTGCCATGCAGGGGTTCTTAGCTCCCTGATCCCCTGGTACATTCAAATGCAAATACAGGTATCTAGAGTCATTTAAATCATCATCAATTAATTAGCTGCTTGAAAAGCTGGATGAGCTAAAAGACTGTAGTGGAATGGATTAGAGAACAAGCTATTTGTATGTGCATTTTCCCTTTGTTTCGCCCTGTATGGGGGGGCTCACATGGTTGTGGATGATCCAGGACAATTTCACACCTAGCACACCGACACAGGCATGTATTCGCACTTTGTGTGCTTTGGAGAAAATGGAAATAGCCCAAAAAATTCACTTTCAGTGAGAAATTGACGTATGTAAGGTGCTCAACTTTGGAGTGATAATGTTTGCTTCAGATTTTGCTCATTGTCTCCAAAAAGACAATGACTCAACACACTTTCATTTTTTTATCCATTTCTTTTGCAATTAATTACCGAAAATATGTGGGAAATCTGAAAGCATTGTGGATAAGGTTTCCAGTATTCTAAATGAGAGCTCTACATCTTCCAGAAAACGTCTACTACTGGTGGGCCGCAAATAAACCCACTAATTTACGGTTGCAACATGGAACCACCATCCACATGGGATAAACCAACCTGTATTTGATGGAAATGTAATTTGTTTACTTTCACTGTCCTCATATAAAGTACAGCAAAACTAAATTTTAAGTTAATTTGAATGCAGACCACAATGCCAGTCTCAACAGAAACAAGACCTTAAGAGCAGGCTTTAATTAACGTTTTTGTCTGCTGCCCTCTGCAGGATGTGGATGCACTAACCACAGACTGCCTGGCCCTCAAGGAACAGGCAGCTATATATGAAGAGCAGCTTGCCATGATGCGGATGGAGCACGAAACGGTGAGGTTATTTACTCTGCTTCAACCCAAGTATGAACGGTAAACATGATATTGTCAAGAGACCATTAGAAAATATGGGTGTGATGAATCTCTGATCATGGTCAAAAAAGGTTTTGGCACTCCAGCTTTCAGACATAAAGTTCTTGCAGCTGTCCCATTTGAAAACCAGCCATTTAGTGCCCACTGAAGGATGCCAAAAAAGAGGGACAGATGGGCCCCGGCCCTGGCACTGCCCTGGAGTCGCGTCACACCGCTGCAGAGCTGGGGGGGGGGTCGGTCGGCGGCGGCGTTGGTCTGCTCTGAACCGCAGCAAAGCCAAATGCTGGACGTAGAACAGCCATCAGCCCAACGACAGACAGCACCTAGTCCTGATGGACAGCACTTCCCTCCTCCAGCCACGCTCCCTCTCTCGCCCTCTCCTTCTCCCTCCTTCGCACTGCTGACAGACGTCCTCCTATCTGATCAGGGAGCCGAGGTCGTAAGTGCAGCGGAGACGGGAGAAAGGGGGCTGTGGGGGCAGTCCGGCTGGGTTTTCCTTTAAAGCTCACTTACACGGCGTTTACCGCACTCCCCCTGGGACCTGGACAATAACTCAATGCATTGGACTGTGGAATGAAAACACAAAGTGCTCCGTCTTTTACTGTCCACTGTTGTTGCAAGTATTTACAGACACTTCATATCGCCGTAATGGATTTTTACTGTGGTATAATTTATTCCTATTAAAGCTGACCAGTTGAGTGTTGGATTGTTTTCTCGAGCACCATATTTTGGAGATGAGAGAACTCGATAGGTATTGCTATTCAAAGACAAACATGCAAAGGTTTTAATGTTGTAACCGTCCACAGCGGCTTGAGAGCATGGGCGAACCAATCACAGCTGCCCCTGTGGTGACCTTGGAGTTCCCCAGCCCTGATGTCACTCCTGCTATCCTGGAAATGAAGGAGTATTACTGCCAGCTGGCTGAAAGCCTTCAGGTACCCACGTCTCAACCATGGCTATATGCCGTTCCCATCCTGAGATCTTTGTGTCTGTGGGGGGTAGTGTGGAGAGCATGGGTTTGTGGGTAAGAGGGCAAACTCTACAGATACCCAGCTCCTCTCAGTTTCTGCTTTGATGGATGTTCAATTTGGTAACATGAGTTTCTGATGTTCTATAATCGTACAGATAGTCTACTGTCTATTTCTACTGAACTTTCGTAGGTCGTGCCTCTTAAAAAATCCTTAGAAGAGGCATCAAGTCGAATGTTTAAGCAATTTGTAGGGAGATTAAATTATCTGTTGTTAAAGGATAGATTTGATAGGTTTGAGTGCACTGGCTGTACAGTTTTAAAGGGTGTTAGGGGTTACAGGGTGAGGACTGGATTATAGCCTGTAGGCACGGAATAGTGGTCCAAACGCAGCAGGCATTTGGGTCGGGGAGAGGAAAGACCATCGTCTTTGGCTCAAATCAGCAGAGGCCCCCCTCTTCTGCCAAACCCAGACTCTCCCTCCCTCCCTCCCTCCTTCCCTCCTTCCATCTCTACTTCACTTTCTACCAGCTGGACTTCAGCGCTGATCGCTTGGTCTGGACTCAATTAGCGAGATTCTCGGTGCAGTTGTTTCAATCACAATTGATTGCGAAATTGGGTTTCAGATGTGATTCTGATTGCAGGCTAAAACTGGCACACCTGGATACCCAACAGCCATTCATTATTTTTCTTTCTTGCTCCTCTGAAGTCCTTAATTGGAGTGAAATGAACAGTGGTTTACGGTTAATTTAAGTGGCTGCGATGGGAAGGGTTTGTAGATGATTGCACTTTTCTTCCTCATAATCTTCGGATAATTGTACTAGAGGGTGGCGAATGGTGTTTGTTCCATAATGAGTGAATTTGTGTGTTCTCGGCTGAGAGTTGCCGTGTACGCCCCAGTTTCAGCCTAAGGCAACGGCGGCCATCGCGATGGGGGGGCAGAGCGAGGGGGCGAAGGCTGGGGGCTCCGGAGTGAGAGTGGCAGACGCTGCTAAGGCTGACGAGCTGAAGACACAGGTGAGTAACTCCCCCTCCCCGTGCTTGATTGCCGAGCCGTGACGCGGGCGCACACGTCTAACGGCCCACTGATGCACCCCTGATATGTGTGAAGCGCTGTCTGACACCTGGTTTCAAATGCGTGGACAGTTCTGTTCTGAATGTGACGACTGAAGCTGAAAGGTTTGTTAACCCTGTCCCTGGCCCTGTAAACCGGCTGGGAGCGGCCGTTGGTCAAGGCAAGGCAGACGAAAAAGGGCGTGAGTGCTATGCTGTTTCTTAGTATCGTTGCAAAAATAGCATGAATAGTAATAACTCGTAGGAAAGCATTATTTTTGTTTAGAAACTTCAGTAACCAAGTTACTGAAAAGTTGGACAGCAAAGCAACTGAGACCCTGCTGACTGCAATTTATATTTCGAGAAATATACCTGACAGATGTGAAACTTGAATTTACTTTTTTCCCCCCCACTGTCTCTTTCTACTGACAATTTCTGCCATATGGGTCATGATTTTTCAAATTTTTTTCTGCTACATAATAAGCTTCATATGTTCCAGAGAGGAACCTTTGAGAGCGGAAAACAAACCGAAATCTAATAATCAAGCCTGGAGTGTCTGTCATCTCCTCTATCTCAGAGAAAGGAAGATAAAATTGGCCCTGTGGACTAGACAGCAGAAGGTTTCTGAAGCTGAAACCATCGAGGAGTCAGGAGAATGAGATATCCATCATAAATCCCCCATCAGCCTATACTTTAAGCCCAGCTGAAAAATACAGCATTTATGCAACGGTCATGTTCGCTCCAGTCCTAACAAACGCATAACTAGCTCTGATTGGACGTGCTCATGTCCTCATTTGCTTAAATAAACTGTTCCTCTGAAATCATAGAGACGTTCTCTGGCTCCCTGCAGAAAACACGGCTTGAGCAAACAAACAGCTCTAGGTGTGGCCTGATTTGGTTCTGCCATTCAAATTCGTACAATGTGACTAAATGGCAATAAATGTGCTTTGCTTATGTGCTTGATCAACTGTATTCAGAAGTTGGCTCGTTATCCTTGCCCCGAGGATTCTGAATTTGGTTCAGTGTGTTTGTCTGTTGGTCTGTGTGTGGCGCAGTGTTGTTTTTATCCATCTTAAGTTGATGCTGACTCAAAGGCAGGGGTTTGAAGTCTGTGGGAGTGGTTTGTTTCTCTTTTTTGAGTAGATTGTCAGCAGACAATATATTTGTGTGCATTGCCCAGTATCTGTGTTTTTTTTCAGTGTGTGTTATGTAACAGTGTATAAATATAAAATGCATATTAATATGTGATTGTGTCCATCTTATGCTTAGGTATTCCTATTTTTCAGATTGCTGCGCTCCAGAGAGAGTTAGCAGAGCTGGAGAAGTATGGAGAGGAACTGGATGACAGTATCATGCAAAGGAAAGCCGCTTACCTGGAAGAGATCGAAGAGCTAGAGGTAAGGACATCGATACACATGCATACTTGGCAATATGGTTTAAAAACAGTATATCAATATTTTTTTGAAAAATGGCGATATACGATATGTATGTCAATATTTCAATATTTTATCTTTATTGAAAAGCAAGTGTAATGTTAAAAAACAGCCTTTATTTGTTTAAACGCGACAACTGCACACAGCATATCTTTTAATAGTTGTTGTAAAGTTCAAATAAATTGTTTAAACAAGATAATTGCACATACAGCATGTCTCTTATAACGGTAATGGTATCGATAGCAGAGCTGTGCTCACAGTGTTTGATGTTCTGCACTGGAAGGTGTGGTTTGAGATGGTCGAACAAATTTGTGGTACTGGTACCTTTTTTTGCTGTACTCTGTCTTATCTCCTGAATCCAAAACACTTCCATACAACAGACCTGTGACTGTTTTGGAATTTGGTCTTCCTCAGCTCTAGCGGCCTGCTCTTCGCGGTTCTGTTCCATTTTTATCTATCAGGACACCTGACACGACACCGATTGACAGGCGTGGGTACAGTGTTGTGAGCGTCTGAGAGTTTCAGAGAGAGAGCGTGCAAGAGAGTTTCTGCCTGTTAGATGCTGCAGACTTTTAAAAGAAGCATGCAAATGATTACACTGTGAACTAATTCTAATTTGATATTACGATATGGCAACTTCTTGTATGTTTTGTAAAAAATTTCTGATAATATTGAATATATCCGATATTTCGCCCAGCCTTAATGTGCACACCCAGATATTAGGGTTGGGCCATACAACAAAAAATTATATCATTTCGATTTTTGGTGGAATGACAATATATCTTGCTTACATTGTTCCATTTAAGGTCATAGCACATACAGAATCACACCTTGAGATCAAACATGGATTTATTTACTGAAATCAAGCTTAGTTTGAAAGCAAGTGACAAAAAGCTGGTCATATGCTGTCAAGCTGTTTAATTCTCAAGCTCTATCAAAATCAAAATTTAAAGGAAACGAGGATAAAAATATGCAGAATATCTCAATATGGACTTTTATGTTGTTCTTTAAAATTATATTTAGCATATTGGCGAACTCAAAGGCGGGATGTGGAACTGTCCTTCACAGAGAGGGGTGGGACTAGACGAAGGAGTAATTAGGAAAAATGAGTGAAATATTCACTTTTCATATTTCAGTTTTGATTTACTTGGTGGTTGTGTATATTTCTGTCACATAAACCAGCACAATAAGGAAGAGATTATCATTAGCTAGGTTTATCATCTTTTTAACAGTAGCCTGGTGGGATGAGAGATGTGGAAACCAGTTTGAAGTAAATATCTTGGTGTTGCGGTCATTTATCTACTTCTTTTGTACCAAGTGGAACAAGACATCTACCTTATGATTGCTAACTTGAATGTTACTTTGGTTTTGATGGCTGTGCATTTGAGTTTAAGAAACTGAGATTTCTAAATAATTTCAGATGTAATTCGCAGGCCACATAACAAATAGGCCTACCTATTTGTTCTCCTTAGCACACCTGGCTAATCACTATGGAAAGTGGGCGTACATATCGGAATGTCACGATTGGAGAGTTAAGAGAAATGTTTAAAAGGAGAATTCTGCAGTCTGAAGGAGCCTTTCCGACGCTATTCAAGGCTATCCAGTGTTCCGAACAAGACATCGCTTGAAGCATGCAGCATCCTTCAGAGGCAGATTATTGAGAGAGCAGAGCAGCTTTTAACTATCTTTTGATTTTATCATGACAGTTCCAGCATCTTGGCTCTCGAACGTATTCCTCAACTGAAGTTATGATGGTGAGGATTGTTGTCAGTGTTTCTGTGTTGGCCTAAGAGTCTCACTCATCTGGTTTTCTTTCCAGGGCTCCATATTGGAGCTTGAGGACGCTCAGATGGAGCTGCAGGCACAGATGGAGCAGCAGTGTGGAGACTACCAGGACCTGCTCAATGAGAAAATGGCCAGGGATACCGAGATAGTCTACTACAGGTGAGCTTCTTTCATGGTACAATTAGATTTAGGGAGATGATATGACTCAGTTTTGTGATGACAGTTCTCAGATAAACAGGATGCACCTCAAATGTCGAGAGGGTCTAAGTTTTACAAAGAATTTTCACACGGTGAGGTATTGAGGGAAGGTCAGGGCTTCACAACTCTGATAAAGATCATTGCGCAGGCAACAACAAGTCATCCCTAAAAAGCAGACCTTGTTTCCTGATTTTAGTCGATGTCAAGCGCTAGATTCCTGACTGTTGGTGGTGTCATTTCCTTGGCATCGAAGACACCTGTGCCATTCCTCGCACTGTTTAGATAATAAACCATTTGCTTGCCAAGTACGCTGAATGACATACTCTAGCATACTATGCCTCCACCTCTGACCCTCCGTGAACGCATCTGACAAAGTACTTCCTGTCTGTCTCAGGAAGTGCCTTTCTGAGCAGTGGTTGAACATTTACCCTCGCAGAGGCTAAATATAAAGGACAGGAGGAAGTGTGTTGCATTGAATCTCCATGCACTTACAACACCAGGTTTTGAATTGATAAAACATTTCCTGGACGTTAACATTCTTTTTGCTTACGAACTATGTTTGTGCGTCATCCACTGCTAATAACGCATTAAAACAGTTACGAGTGTCATTAAGCAGCAAAATGCATTCGCAGGCCAGCAGAGTATTGAACAGATGTTCACTGATGTTGGTCCCGAGTGACTTTTCCTCAATGTCATTTATACAGTTATTATGTAACTGACACTTGTGGTTGCAGTATGTTGTACCAGTGTGTTTGGTGAAGCTTGTTAGAATGACAAGGAAAGACTACTGTTATTGTAGCACAATGAAAAAATCCTGTATTCCTTTTCTGCTGTACCCAGGGGGCTGGTGGAAGGGGAGGAAGTAAGATTGTGCTTCCTGTAACAGGAGACAACCGCAGAGGACAATGGACAAGAGCGACTAATGTTTTCCTTCAAGATCTTCATAAGAATCAAACCATAATGCAGCAGCCAACCAATACACGCTTTCTTTTGACATTTACACAATGAGCTTGTGTTGATAACAGGTCACAACAATGCAGTGCGAGCCATCTCACAAGACTGTCTAACACAAAGTCACAAGCAGAAAACCAGGTATGAGAGGCCCTGATAAAGATCAGAACTTATCCTGACTGGTCCCTGCTTTCCAGGGCCATCCTGCAGGTAGCATGGCCCTTGGCAGATATTAAGTCCCACATCTAACTTGGATGGTTAAACTACCTCTTTGAGTGGTGGGTGACACTAATTGCCCCACTCTAGATAAACACAGACAGATTGCACCCACTTAACCTCTGCTTTGTAGATTCCGCACTACTTCCACGCTGAGATAATATGCCTTGAACCGGGTGGATCTCTTCCCATTCGTCCCGATTATCATGTTTTACTGTCCATTTGTTCACTTCACCTGCAGCTACCTCACTATTAAGTCTGTCAACTTCCTCTTAAAATGCTCAGTGTGTGGCACCTTTGAAAATGGTTTCTGAAGTTCTAATGTCGTATACATGCTGCTTTTTGCAAGTGATATAAAATCTTCTGACACCTAAAGCTGCAGATGAACTTTGTTACATTGCAACAAAACTGGAAGTACCATGTGCAATTACACCTTCTCAATAACAAATTCATCACTGGTGCCAGTAGGTGAGCTATAAAGTGAAATCAGTGACAGATTTCTTTGAAAAGTTGAAATATGTGTCAAACGTAGACAAAAAGGCGAAATAAAATCAAGAAGTCTGTGAAAGAGTTCAAGGAGTAACAGGTTCTTTGGAGATTGTGATTTCTGCTGATTTGAATGTTGGGTAATTTCAGCAGCCAAGTGTCAAGGTTCACAGATACAAAATTAAAGCATATTTACAAAAAATAAGGCCCTGGTAATAACCTACATTCGCATTCACAGGGTCAAGCATATATGTAAAATGTTCATTGCTTTAGTTCAGTGGCAATTGTTGTTTTGTTTGTATCTATCGGTTATCTGTTATGTTAACTGTAAAAGTAGCACCGATAACCAGCCCACTTGCTTCTACTTGTTGCACAAGGAATAAATTTTGCTCTCAGCCCATTCATGCTTGCATGGGGCTACGGCTCATCTGCAGAGCACCGTGGGGTGGCCGCAGTGTGTTTATCGTCAGGGGGGAGGGGTTGGCTGGTTGGTCCACATTACCTCTCAGAGCTTTTTTTAAACGCAGAGCTCTGGTGCTCAGTCAGCATTCGCTATACGAGATGGTTTGACCCTCCCGGCTGATCCCAACCCTTCTGCCCCCAATCTGCGGCTATGCCTAGCACACTGCTCCTCTCCTCTGGGGAAACCCCCAGCTTCATACATGTAGGAATGACTCCTGTCACATCCAGGAGAATAGTCAAGATTTCACTTTGGGGCTGGGGGTAATGGAGGTTTGTCCCTGGGGGTTAGGTCAGGTTCTTTGGTGGTTGTATTTATGTTTCAGGAGTCAACTGAAAACACTCAGTCTCAGAAAGAGGCTGACCCAGCTGTGAAACTGAGAACAATAATCGTCTTTTTGCACATTTATTCTATTGTCTGTTTGTTGGTTGCTTTAGCGGTTGGCTCGTGGGCTAATTCTAACCAGCAAAATAATTAGCGTGAACTATGAACGCACAATCTCCTTGGTAAGTCAACTGTGTTTACAAATACATTATCTGGTAGACTAAAAATTCTGTGAAACTCAACTAAACACATGTTTATACTCTGTTGTTGAAGAAATAAAACCTGCAGTGATGGTCCACACTTGTGGCAAGCAGGTAGTTTCTATAAATGCCAATCGTTGTACTGTGGCAGTGTCAAACACTGATACAATAAGGGATGGAATAATCAATAAACAGCTTGTGCAAGTCAGAATTGTCGTTTGCAGTGGAGCGATCTATACACTTTTCTTTCCCGCTAGTCTTATCGCACAGGCTTGAGTGCAATGCATGATAACCCTAAGGGCAGACCTCTGACTGTGGATTACCTGCTATCCGCTCCTCCTTGTCTCGACCAGCACGACTGAGATTCTGTTCTTCAGTCAGTGAAAAGGATGGCCTGTTAGCCTTTGCCCTTAGTGTGCATTGGGGGTTGGGAGGATCAGGGGTCTGTATGTGTGAGGCAAAATCCTTGGCAAAAAAAAATGGACTTCTCAGTCTGTTATCACAGCTGCAACATCTGGTCATCATTATAAACTATGGAGGCAGGAAAATCATACCTTCGGGCGGTAATATGTTTGTCCGGGGGGGTGACTGCAAAACAAACAAACTGAAGCTCTGCCAGATACAGGGTCCTCATTACACTCATAATGCAAAGCAGGGCAAAACTTGCCAGACACGCTCTGTTGCTCACTGGGTCATGTAGACTGTGGATATTTCAAATATTTGTCTTTGTGTCTTATCTGAAGTCCTTCTGGCCAAACCATGTTGCTGTTGCTTCTGTGATTTTCTTAAACAAAGCCTTTGGTGACCATATAATTATATAGGGGGTCCTCGACTTACGAACGTGTTCCGTTCCTATGACTTGTCGTAAGCCGATTTTCGACGTAAGTCGGAATTTATACCTAAATTATACCGAAGTTAACACCTTAAGTCACTCACTCTGTACACACAACACAGGAAGAGAGAACAATTTCTCTTTATTTTTGTGGTCGTATGTACGAACCAAACCGCTTAGTTCGAAACTAGGTTTTTTAAATAATTTATGGGAGTGCGTCGTAACCACAAAACGCAACTCGAGACCGTCGTAATCCAAGGACCCCCGTATCTGTTTTTCCACGTTTTTAAACATGTTAAGGTACATGCGGCCGTTTGTTTAAATAATATTATTTTATGACAGTTTTTGACTGGATAATTTAAAAGGCCGTCAGTTTCTAAGGTTATTTTCAGATTTGTGTCCAGACCACGCTTAAAACTTGCGCCATTTTTATTGTCAATCACTAGACGGACACACTGAAAGGAAAAGAAATCGGCAAGTGTGCTTACGTCAGTTATCACTGTATGTGCATTGTGAACCTAGTTAACATGATGGAGGCTGCTCACTGTCATTCCTGTCAGCACCTCAGGCTTTGGAAAAGTGGTCTTTTCAAGACCCAGTCAAAATTTCAAAGTATCTTTACTTTTATGGCCGGGACATTGATTGCAGAATCAATGAACCATCATGATCCTCACTCAGCTTATATGACTCAGCTACTGACAGGTTCCCCCAAGACGCTTATATCCACCAGAATCACTGGGTAAATAAACATTCACCTCTGTTCAATAACATTAGTGGAAGTGTTCTTGAGAGGGGTCATTTTTAACCATGCCCGTACGAGAGCCGGTGTTTATACAGCAAATAAACAGGATTAAAAAAAAAAGAATCAAGGAAGGAGAAAAGAATTGTACAAACATACAAGCTAGAGTGGTAGTTGAGTAAGTATTTCCTTCATGGGAGTAGAGCACAGTTTGGAGGGGGTGCTTCCATAGCAGGACGATTGGTGGGGTTGAGGGTGGAGCTTTGCGGTCATTGTGCTTTCAGGGGGTTGAAAGTAGACTGCCCTTTCCAGCAAAGCCCCCTACCATTTCAGCATACCCTTCTACACTCCTACTCCCTGTGCTACCACAGGTGTGTGACCCCCTCCAGCTTTCCATCACTCAGTTCCTTCGTCATTGTGCTCTAACACAATTCTGTCATCCTGTCTGTCCCACGTGTGGCCTCTAATTATACAGACTGCCGACCATTGTGAGCTGTTCTGAGAGTACGCCGTCATATATTTAAACTAGGTTTAAACGATTTTCCCAAACATTTTATCGGTTCTCTATTTTCCTCTCAAATGCTGATTTGGCCATGATTGTAAATGTATGATTTGTAAATTCTCTGCACATCTAATCAGTATAAGGAAAATGAGATTAATCATGACTTGCAAAGAGCTACATTGAAAATATGTATCTCAAGCAATATGCAAATATGTCGTCGGCTTTGATGTGCAGTCTTTATTTTTAAAACGGTGCCTTCGGCCTTATTCTTAGTTCTACAGGGGCCTTGCAAGGACTTTAATGGTGACAAATAAGCAGTCTCTCAATATTGGCAAGAATCAAGTGGATTTAAGTCTGGCTTCAGGTCATGTTCCTACAAGCAGAATCAAGACACTTCATTCAGACCACATTGCACCCCATAAGACTGATTAAGTCTGTGACAGAAAAGTATATAAATTAGAAATTTGCCCCAGAATAACTTAAAATTCTAACAACAAATCAAAAATGTAGTTTGGTAATATAAAGTATATATATATAATATATTTCATATATTAAAAATGAAAGCCAATACAAACATTTATCTGGTTTCTGAACGTACCTTGAACACCAGGATCATTGCAGAAAAAGGTATTGAAATAGTATTAATTCACTTAAGTGAACATTGGACAATGGAGACTGGAACCACATTGCCTTAATGTGGTTTTACACTGACACACATTGACACAAGTTCAGCAATATTTTAAAGCTAAAGGATATAAGAACGATAAGAGTGATGAGAATCCCTCACATTTCCTCATGATTCATCTGCAAATGGGCTTTTGCACCAGCCAATGTGCAACAACTATAGGACGCACTGGAGTTGACATGGGACAGAATTCCTATTCTGCACTATACAGTTTAAACTGCTCGGAGTGCAAAAAAAAAATCTGTAATAAAGTGGCCTCTCAGTGTATTATTCCTATTTACTATGATGTATTTTCATATAAATCATATCCAGCAAGTGAACCTATTGGTAAGTTTGTATGTTAAATGCATGGTTTTCTTTTCCTCAATTATTTTGATAACTTTTTAATCATAAAGCTATTGAATGACTGTTTTGAGATTGATGTCATAATACCATCTAACAGATAAATAATTATATAACTGGAATGTCCCCCATGTTCCTGAAATGATTTTACTTTTTTTTACGTACACTTCACTTGGTTTATTCATTCATATTTCATTCATGAGTCTAGTTAGTGTGTAGATGAGTAAATTTCTGCCTGCACTGGTTATCACCAACATAGAATACCTAATTCTGTTAACTGTTATCAGAACATTGTGGAAAAAACAATTTTTTCCACAATGTTTTTCACTCTTCCGGGCCAAGTCTCACAAATGGGTCTGGTTTTCCTCACCATTGACAAGGTCAACAGTTAACTAGGGTACGTGATGTTAAGGATTTTTTTACTATGTGAATTGAATACCATGTGCTGTCACGTCCAGAACCTTTGTGTGAAAACACCCTCCTGAGTGCTGTTAAGGGCACGTAGGCTCAACTTATCTCTGACTGCTGAAATTTAATTGACAAAAGTACATTTTGCTCAAGCTACGAAAATAGGCCTGTGTAGATTACACCAGCATAGACTGAAAGAAAAAGAGGTAGATTTATGGATCAACTGATTTTTGGTGAGGTTTTGTTTAGTGGTAATAATAAAAGTAATTTCCTTTGAGCTCTTCACTGGAATGTTGGGAACAATTTTAGTAATAATAAAACGTGTTTGGGTTTCTGGACTTTGGGAGTTACTGTTTGAAAACAAACGTCAAAGTTTATATTGCCATCCTAAGCACTAAAATATTAAATCAATGTCCCTTATATGGCTGGTTTGTAAATACTTGGAGCTTTTATTCAAGCATTTTACCTGGAATTATGAGCCAAGCTCCACCCCAATGTTGCAGTTTATTATTGAACTATGTAGAACCCTTAAGGAGACCTGTCTCAAATACATTGCACTTCCTCAAGTGCCCTATGTACAGCCATGAAATGTTCAGCTAAGTGTTCAGTCAACAATAATCTTTCACACGGGCCACTGAGCCTCTGGCCCTGCCAACCCCGTCCATTGGAAGTTCACGAATGGAGCTGTCAGCTTTGTGTTTTTCCACAGCTCGGATTGCAGACAAAATAGCGCTTAACCAAATCTTAACAACATCTGCTGCTAATTTAGGGGAAATTCCTGCAGTCGGCACTGTTTAATATTCAGGAGGGCTGAAATCTGCAGGAGATGTGTGTAGGGGGGTGGGTGGATGGGTGGGGGGGGGGGGGGGGTGGTTGAAAGAGAAGCCTCTAAAGAACTGATGAGGGTTTAAAGATGAGTAAACGGGGAAAGAGGTGGGTCGTGCCCTGCTAAGCTGGAGGGTGATCTTCTGCATCCTCCCGGGGACAGAGTATGAAATGCAGTCTTTACATTGTGCTAGCCCAGCAAATCAAAATATATTTAATCACAAAAAGAGCAGAAACAAATTTGCAGCTAAAGATTAAGTTAGTGTGTATAAAGGGCAGTTAACAGGGGTCTCATCATGTGTCCTACATTGAAATTTCGAGAGTATGTCCTAAACTGCACTGTGGCTGTTTAAATACATATTACTAATCAGCAGTACTGTGTGGTTGCATGTAACTCCATTTTCATTTCCTATTTTTATGGCTTTAATCTGGGAAGAGAACAATGCATCTCTCAAATAAATGAAAAATTGAGCATTATTGCCAATACTTTCACCTCCACATAAGAATACCGTACCATGTGATGGCAAAGATTACTGAATAAATAGAGATATGTTTATTACTGCTCTGGTCCCAATTTAAACATACGTTTGAAGTGATGCAGTTTAGGGACTAATGTTAGGGAGGTAATTAACTTATATTCGTGTGCTTTTTACATTAGCCTGGGATAAGGATGTGATGGAACATATTCAAACGTATAAAACTTTCGTCTCAAAGGCCTTCGGTCTTTACATACAGCTTAGATTGCATCAATTAAAATGTGTGGCTAGACTAGAACTGTAGATGTTGGACCTGCTGCCAAAGGGTAAATTTTGTTGCCCGCTTGCTTGCTTCTTTCTGAGTGTTTTTCATTTACATATGTACCTTAGATTATCTGTTATGAATATTAGGGACATGCTTTTCTCAAGGGAAGCATACTTGGCATGGACTTATGACATGATTTCACTTGTTTTATTGTTTTTTGTCGATCAGTATAATTTAACCACTGCAAAGTGCATTTTTATCAATGGGTTTAAATGATCACTTTACACCACCTCAATCACATTTTTGAGTAAATCATTATGGGGTAGATTTAATAAGATCTAAGCTCATCTCCTGCTCCCCGCACACACAAGATAAAACCCGTTTCAGGTCTGCAAACATTGAGCTGTGTTGCATTCTTAAAATATATTTAATATGTTTTGAATGTCTGGCCACTAAAGAATTATGTGTCAGTACCTTGAGAAAAGTGTCCGGATTTATTGACTCTTAAGTAACACAAAGCATTGATATAAATTTATTGTAACAAGGGAACAATGACGTTGTTTAACCTACTTTGAACCATGCAGGGCATCACACTCTGAAAGAAATTAATTAAAGGGATAGTAAACCAAAAAGATGTGTTATTGCCTTTTTAAAAAAAAAAAACAGATGTAAAATGGGAACATTGGCTATTACGCTAATAATTATATAGACAAAATAAAGCATTTAGGCTTTACAAAAAAAGTACTGAACAAACAACAAAAGGGGTGAGGGCTGGCAGACTCTGGCATAATGCCACTGAGCTGGCCTGGTGTTTGCCCCCATGGAGGTAAGCTGTCTTTGGGTCTCAGTCATTGCAGCACATGGAAAAAAGCTTCTAGTTAACTAGGTATTCAGTGCTGGATAGGCCATATGTAGCTGATCTGTTATTTTTGCCTCTGAAATTCAGAAAAAAAGTATTAATTTATCATCACTGCCATACTTTCCGACTCTCAAGTTGAAATCTTGAGTCTCATTTTTTAAATTATTTTATTTTTTTGCTGCCATCTCATGGCTGTCAGTCAACGATGACAGAAATAGCCTAAAGTAAATGCCGCATTTAATTAATAAGGAGACCCCAGTTATCTCTAATTCTGATCAATCTTATGACTAAACATTGTGGCATGTATGTTTTACATAGCTTAATTTTCACAATGGTAATTTCTTATGATGAAACTATTTTTAATCATGTTTGAATGCGCCCCCGTGTATGTAACAAACGGGGCAGCCTACCCAAGTTGTGTACCTGCATATTTACCAGCTATTCTGTCCACACTTAACGTGTCAGTGCCAAGCTAGACAGATAGCTAACATGAAGGCTCCAATAAAGACTCAAGGTTTAAGGCAAGTTTAAAATCTTCACTGGCTCTTGTATTCACTTTTTTCTTTTGTAAAACTGAAATGACAATAAAACACTGCATTACATTTGCTGTCCGCATAGTTATTCTTGCTCTACATCAATAAACATGTTAAAGAAAGGAGAGTAGCTAACATGCATTTACATAAAAAATACTATAGCTAGCCACATAGAGAAAACTGGGTTATTACACTTAGCTAGGTTTTAGCGAACACAAAAGCTGAAATAATGTTATTTCTAAACATATACTCCACTTAATATGTAATGTTTACAAGGAAACGTTAGAATTAGAACGAACTCATTAACTTCACAATACACTTGAATGGATAATTAGCTACGTGGCTAGCCAAATACAATACACAACATAGCAAAATGCTAGCTAAGTATTATGGAAAATACAGCAAATGCTATCTCCGGTTAGCGCGTATGTTATCTTGCAAATAATTATACAAGAACTGACCAACAATTACAGAACCATTTTAACATAGCTACACTGCTTGACGTAACTGTAACACAAATTAAAGATATTTCGTCACTTACAGGTGTATATTTCCCAGACCTAGCCATGAGAAAAGTGCAGAACTGCACACATCTGGCTTGGCTGATCGCATCTTCGAAAATGGAGGAATGATTGACAGGATAGTTCCTAACAAACAAGTGCAGCTACAACTACGCCACTAGGGGAATTAATTAACAGAACAAAGACCAGAACACCTGCTGTTGTGTACCCAAGTACCTTTAAGGCATTGCACCATGAAAATAGCAATAACAGCTGTGAAAAGACTCAACACAAGTTTTGTGTTGGTCTTCAGCATTATCTATATGAGATGCAAGCAACATAGCATTACACTGGCATTTTGCCTGACCACACCTCACCTAAAGACCGACACACCCCTATGGGTGCAACCACTCATGCCATTTAGAGGCACAATGCACTAAGATAAGGCATATCACCTGATGTGCCGAAAGCACGATAGAGCTTATGATGTAAAGTGTAAAGGGAAGGTACAACACTAATTGCTATTGAATTACATTGACCAGTATTGATAACAGCCAGCCACAATAGTGTTTTAGCTGCAGAGTCCACTATACTGTGCATTTGGATAAGTATACATACTATACACTTTCTTCCTCGTTTACTCAAATGATATGAGGTTCATGTCTTATATATTAAGTGACTGGAGTAGCAAGCACAATCTCATTCCTTGCTGAACCTTGTGCTGGCAAAAACAATTATATTCTGAAATAGTTTTGACAATTAGCAGTTGCAGTGTCAGCAAACCAGTATCAATTTAATTTTCAAAACTTTGTTTTAAGTACTTTCTCTGTAATTAAAATTGATAATGCAATGATAATTAGCTAGATACAGTGCTGGATCTTTTTAGTATCTAGAGAAAAGCAACCTCCCAACAGCAACTAATTTCCTTAATGACGGTAAAAACAATTTTCATCACTTCTGGCTAATTTCTTTCTAAATGATTTAACAGGTGCTTTGTATTGTTGGTGACCAATACTATAAAACAGACACAGCACATGCTCTGGTGATTTTCCTACTTTTGCAGGAGTATTCGGGTGTGAAGGTGAACTGTCACATCTGGCTGGATCCAGAGGTGTTTTGTAACTATAGCAACATGGATCCAATCATGTAGAGGCACCCTTCAGAGTGACTGAAGGTAGGTGGTCATCACATGTTAATGTACCTCTTGAAAACTGTAGGTTCTTTGAAACCTAATAACAATGAATGGTAAACTCAAAAGTACTGTATATATTGTATTGTTTTTCACTGGAGCATTCCACCTATTTGACAAATTTAATGTTGAATTTGGATCAATGCAGCAAGATAACTAAAAATTCGATCAATTTCAAGTTTAATTGGAAATACCATGCAATTTGCACTCTGCAATTTGTGACTAATACACTATGCAAATGATGAAATTATGCAACTATTTACACAAAATTAAATATCAAGATTAAAACTGGAATTCACTAGAATCATTTTCAGCCTACAAGAGTGTGTATAGATGGGTTTATTGTTAAGGACTAGTATTTGTGAAATAGGTAGTATTTTATCTTGGGCTTGGAGTCCAAAGGTGGATGAGTAGTTCCTGTCTGTGGGGAGAGGAAGAATCCCCCTATAGGTGACTAAAAGAAACTGGGAGAAACAGGATTAGTCTGGTTGTTTTTTAAAGAAAGAGAAGGTGGAGATGGAGGAGGTGGGATTCCGTAAACACAAAGCACGATGGGAGATTAAACACATACTTGAAGTGCAACTAGGTTGAAACATGCTGTCAGTTTCCCTGTAAGGTCCATGAATGCTTTATGCTTCAGCTATTTATTGTTTTTACTGCACTTGCCATTTATTTTATTATCCATTCACAACATGCATCACATCATTTGAAATACTCAAATGGCTCTGTACCAACACATTAAGTGATGTGATTTGTTTTTGAAAAATGTTTATTGCATTTCAAGTCAAAACAACACACATGGACACACACATACACAAAAGTAGCTTACATCAAACAAAAGCAATACAAAGGTATTGTACAAACACCAATGTCCAAAGTATGAATAACAGAATACCATAATTTTGCAAAGAATACAATACATAGCTTTAACTCATGAAAATCCCTGAAGGAAAATGGCTGACAAATCAGGCTTAAAGAAATTGATGAAGGGCTGCCATATTTTATACAATCTGTGAGTTTAAAATGTAACACACCAATAAGATATTATAGTTGAATAATATTTTGCACCAACTACTAATCTTAGGGACTTTAATCCAATATAGTGAAATATTTTCCTGGTTGCAAAGGTGAGTATATTATACAGCCTTTATTTGTGTCAGAAATGACATGTATACTGAGAAGGCCTAGGAGTATTGACACAGGGGACAGATCATCTGAAACTCTTGAACTGTCCTCTATCCTAGCACCAGAAAAAAATGAGTGAGGGTACACCTAAGGCATACAGGGGAAGAGGAGGGATAAAAAAAAAATCACATATATGATTTGGAGAGATATGCATTCTGTTTATATTCTGAAATTGAGTTGGTTTAGTGTGAGTACATATTGATAAAGCATATTTCCAAATATATCCCCAATCTTTATTCTCAATTGTAACCGATAGCTCTTTTTCCCAGACACTCTTAACCCCTTGCATGTCATAATTTCTCATTGTGGATCTGAATTTGAGACTGCAGACCCCGGTAGTTTTCGCTCTTATTTGCAGCTCTGTCATAGCCTTGGCCCCTGATGTTCTCCATTTTTGATTGATTTTCCCTAAGGACCGCCATTGCAAAAGTCTGCAGCTCTTTACCAGCAGTTCCTTTCACATCACAAAAATAAGAAATGCTCCTTAATCTCCGTTTTATGGATGAAAGGAAGAGCAAAGGCTACCTGTTCAACATGAGAAACATCTGTATCCGATCCAAGAGAATGGAGAATATTTTAAAATTATCCATATCTTCATGAATGACTCTCCCGACATCAGTGGCAAGGACCTTGATTAAGTCATTCTGTGTTTTATTTGACAACAGAGACATCTGTGTTTTTTCTTTTGGACCAGATTTGGTTGATTTTATGCAGGTGCATTTTTATGGTAGGGTCATTGCTAGCTTCCCTTGTTTAATGATGTACTACTTATCTTGACCCCTGAATACACCCTCTTGCTTTGCAAGATATAATGTTATATGAACTAGTCCAGTCATTATGTGTATCTGTCGCTCTTCTTCTTTGCTTTGCTTTTCATGGCTGCCCTCTCGAAAGCTTGGTCCAGTGGCCTCTGTCTGAAGTTGCTCCATCTCACCATGCCTATTATGTGTGCTTCTATTTGTTTTTGTTCCTAAATTTTCTCTGTGCCCTTACTTTTCCTCCTTCAAAAATAGTGCAACTAAAACATAACATGGAATCATTTTCCACAGAATCCTCCAAGGTCATCCTCGGGGACACTTTGTCACATCTTCTTGCATATAGGGGTACATAGAGAACACTTCATGAAGTGTTTTCCACTGGATGAGCACCCAGAAGGGCACTTTTTTACATTTTGTCATACAAAGGGCAACTCTAGAGGGTGCTTCATCATGTTTACTCCACTGGAAGGGCACTCTAGAGGGCATATTAGTACATTTTCTTGTACACTGGGCAACTCTAATGGGCACTTCATCTCGTTTTCTCCACTGGAAAGGCACCCAAGAGAGTACTTCATCATGTTTCTTGTGTGTAGGGGCACCGAGGAGGGCACGTCCATGACAAAGGGCACCAGAGGGGTGATTGCACCCCCCACACCATACCCATGATAAATTAAACTGATAAGTCCATCCTAGATAATATGCCTAAATTTTGCTCGAAAGTAATCTGCTGTTAAAGTTGTGAAGTGGCCACCCTTTCCTGTCAGATCAGCTTCATCAGCTTCAGTCATACAAGTTCTTCACCGTGTGTAGAGGTATATTGGACCATTCTTCAAGAAGGAAAGCCTGCAATTCTTTAAAGTATGTGCAGATTTGTTGAGTGTAGACGCCATGGAAGGTGTGTAACTTCATCCCAGTATTCATGAGCCCCCCTACATTTTTTTTAACAATGTGTATTGAGGCCACCATTATCGCTGTGCTTGCGTTCATCTACTAAGAATGTGTTTGCCAACACTCTGAGCCACCATTATCGCTGTGCTTGTGTTCAACTGCTAACACTGTGTTTGCCAACACTCTGAGCCACCATTATCACTGTGCTTGTGTTCATCTGATAAGACTGTGGCTCAGAGCCCACGTTCTGAGTCACCATTATCACTGTGCTTGTGTTCATTGGATAAGACTGTGTTTGCCCATGTTCTGAGCCACCATTATCACTGTGCTTGTGTTCATTGGATAAGACTGTGTTTGCCCATGTTCTGAGCCACCATTATCGCTGTGCTTGTGTTCATTGGATAAGACTGTGTTTGCCCATGTTCTGAGTCACCATTATCGCTGTGCTTGTGTTCATTGGATAAGACTGTGTTTGCCCATGTTCTGAGCCACCATTATCACTGTGCTTGTGTTCATTGGATAAGACTGTGTTTGCCCATGTTCTGAGCCACCATTATCACTGTGCTTGTGTTCATTGGATAAGACTGTGTTTGCCCATGTTCTGAGCCACCATTATCACTGTGCTTGTGTTCATTGGATAAGACTGTGTTTGCCCATGTTCTGAGCCACCATTATCGCTGTGCTTGTGGTCATCTGATAAGACTGTGTTTGCCCATGTTCTGAGTCACCATTATCACTGTGCTTGTGTTCATTGGATAAGACTGTGTTTGCCCATGTTCTGAGCCACCATTATCACTGTGCTTGTGTTCATTGGATAAGACTGTGTTTGCCCATGTTCTGAGCCACCATTATCGCTGTGCTTGTGGTCATCTGATAAGACTGTGTTTGCCCACGCTCTGATTGGCTCTTCTATGACTGACCTCGGGGCCCCACAGCATGCCTGCCCCGTGGCCATGGCTCAGATTGGGTTTGGAGTAGGAACAGAAGGACCATTGAAACTGAGAAGAATCCTTTGCTGCATCTCCGTAGTTTGTGCCTTAAATGCCCTCAGTTTTATTCCTCTATTTATCCCTCTCCTTCACATTCACAAACTTCTCCTCATATTTCACACTTAAGACATCGTCAACGCTTTCTCTCTACAGAGTTTGCCTGGGAAAGACATTAGAGCTTGTTCAGTAAACAATTAAGCTAAAATCATTAGCGTAAAGAATATGGGGATACTATAAATACAAAAAAAATGTACCCAGTCATAAATATATCATACAAGTACGCATATGTTTATTATTATCATGTTCTTAATTGTTAATGTTTTAAGGGCCTGGAGGAAAATTTGAATGTAGATCTGTCCTTATGGAATTGCAGAAAGATGAATGTTCTGCTTCTGCGTATTATTTATGTTGTATTCCTGGGCATCTGAGACACCGAGATGTTGAAAGTGAAGCTTAAGGGTAGGCAGAATCTGGCCACCAGCTCAAATGGAAACATGTGCAAACTTACACTTGAACAGACACAAAGAAATTCCACTGGATTTATCAAATGTTCGTAAACAGAGCGTTTTGTATTCCACTGCGTTCGTTGATAAATACCAATCTATCATAAATGAGAAACATGTTCACAGAAGTTGTGATTAGCATAAATTGATGCCCCTGACATGCCACATAAGGATCTTGGAATTCCATCTCAGGCAACTTAAAGAGATGGCTAAGGAAAAAGAAATACATTTGATTGAAGACTGTCAGAAGAGCTGTTTAATCTCCAGCATGCTCTCTGCAGAGGTGTAGTGTTCATTCTTTTTCATCTCCCTTACACAGGGGTAGGGGTGCCAAGAAAACCAGTTTGGCTTTGAGAGTTGTGTGTCTGTGCTTGTCTCAGATGGCTGCCTTAATAAGCGAGAGGAGGCCTTTTGTGGGAAGAGGAGAGTGCTTCTCTCTCTCTGTCTCCCTCGCTCTCAGCCCTGTCTGGGTTATGTTTCCTCTATATTGACCTGTATTGAGATGTCAGAGGGAATGTGACAGCTAGAGTGCTGGTGTCCATGAACATTTTAAAAGCCTTGTTAAACTGTGCTGCCTTGGCATTCATGTGGGAAGTCAGGCTTTAGAATTTGTAATGGCTTTCGTCTAGGCCTAATCCATGCTGGCAGATTAGAGCTGTCTGGACAACACCCAGCACTACCACTACACTTTGTAACATCTCTGTCTGAGACATAAATACATATGAGCTTGGTGGTATTCGGACGGCTCGTTCTGCCCATGTGGTTAAGGTTTCAGGCATTGTAACGCTCTACAGGGAACAAAAGCAGACAGTGCTCCGCAGATCACCACGTTTAATTTGTTGTTCATTTGTAGAATTTTTGTCACCTTTATCTGTCTTTTGGAACGAAGTTCACCTGACACATTTGCAGTCTAGCTATCTTCCCCGTTAGCGTTGCTCTGTGTGTTTCTACAGAGCGAGCGGAGATAGCTACGCTGTGGTCTCAACTGGTAGGGTCAAATGCTACGCTCCTTCTTGACCTCCGTGGCCATCTGACAGTGATTTTCTTATCATGTGCAACGCTTTGATGGCTGACTTCCTCAGAGGGCACTGGCCTTGATTGTCAGCCAATTGTAGGGCTCCAGACGTGAGCTGCCAGCAATTAAGGGTCAATGTGTGTCCCAGCAACATCGTCTTCATGTTAATGGCGGTCTTTCTCGCTTCTGCAGTGATCTCTTATTTTTTCTTTTTTTATTGTAAAAATATCCCTTGTTTTTGTTTGTAAGGTTACAAATCATTGAGTCTGACATGTTTGGATGTTCAGTGTTTTTGTTTATTATTCTATTCATCTTCTTTGACATAGTTGACGATAATAGGTATGGAATTTGGGTTTTTGCCAGTAATTGTTGAGTTGAGTAAAGTTTCACATTTTTATCAGTTGTCTTGTTCGTTCCAAGCGAGGCTACTCTTGTAATAATATAAAAATGTATTTAGACCAGAGAAAACTCACAAATCCTGTCATAGTCCAACAACCACATGTTCTGCTTCTGGTAATAAACTCTGCTTGACAAAAGCAATCAATCTTCTTAAAAGATACGTGGAATAAATCAAGGGCAATGTCTTGTGGTGCTATTTTAACACCTCTTAGCATCTTGGGTGCCCGCATACTCCCAAGAGCCCCTGCTCAACCTCTGTCATGCAGCCCTTAAACTGCCCTAACAAGATAATACTGCTTGATTAGGGGCAAATTCTTCCCTAAAATATTTTGGGTATAAGAAAGTCGCCTTGAATGGAATCAGTCTGCACGCTTAGAAAACCCTGGATGTTTTTCTGTCAGTTATCTGGCTGCGATATCTCCTTCGCCTAGCACTCAGACCCATCCTCCTCTCTTGTCACACCTTCACAGTCAGTTTTATCTGGGCCCACTGTCAGGAGAAACAAGGAAGAATCACTGCTTTGTGATATTCAGACCACAGATCATGCAGGCTTACACCTGGCTTATCTTTTTAAATGGCACTCTCTCAAGCTCGGAATGTACACACTTCCTCCATGAATTTGTGATTAACTGCGGCTGTTCATAAGTCGAATAAAAAAATGTGTCTTTATAGTTGCAGGGCATTGCAAGTCCTTGTTCCATTCACGATGGCTCTAGATCCATAGGGAGCAACTTGTTTACGGACAGGCATGCTGCAGCAAGGGTTACGGCTCTTTTACTGCCTCACCTCCTCCTCCTCTCTTGTCTGCCTCCTTCAGACTGTGCCACGGTTTTGTTGTTAGCTGTGCCATGCTATCTGCCCTCCAGATCGCAAACTATGCTGTGGCAATGCTGAGCGGTAAAGCTCATTGTTGTGTCATGAAGTCAAGAGCACACTTTTCGCAGCATGGCAAGGGGGAATCTGAAGGCGTACCTTTGGCCTTTGTATCCATGGCATTGCTGTAGATGTTTCAAAAATGTGGAGGCTGTCCCCAAAACTTTGGTACTGGTAATCAAAGAAATCAGCCCTGGTCTTTAGCTTCCTCTGAAGTCACACACAGTCCCCCTAACCCACCCCAACCCTCTCCTTATCCCACTCTCCATTTGCACAGACGTTGTGGAGCAGGTCTTGTTTTATGGACCATTGTGGTGATCCCTTCTTGCAGAAGAGTGTCTTGTGTTAACACAGTTAAATTTAATTTAGTTAACGACTGTTGATCCTGCCTCACAATCAAAACATCATTTGCAGGGCCGAGAGATTTCATCCTTGGCTCAGCACAGAAACAGCCACCCCCAAGCTTGCTCAACACGGCGTAGTAGTAACTTCGCATACAAAGGTTAGCAGAGCCTCTGTGTCCTTGTACGGTCTGATAAATCCAGTTGTACAAGTGCTGCCAGGTTATCACTGGTCTGTCCTGGTGTCTGAAGCTGTTTACCTGGGGCCAGTGGACTGCAGTGCGAGATTGAGGATTCTAGAAATTTTCCTTGCTGTATCTCAAGAGCCAATTAAATTCTCATCCTACTTGGCAGTTGATTCTGCAACTCAGCTACGCTTGGAGCCAAGTGCAGTGCAGATGCTGTTGTCGGAGCTAAATTTGGCGTTGTAGCTTTTTAGGCTCATAGGACAGATACGCTGTGTTTCTCTTTTTTATGCCATCATGAATTAATCAGTAATCATGATAGCTGCATGAAAGCTGGCCATTATAGATTTACAGCAGTCTGTGCAGAGTTGTGTTCTGTGTATTGCTGAATATTCATTCTGTCTCTAATTCACATACAAATTATGTTGTCTGCTTGATCTTGCCTTCCACTTTAATATCCTAGTGTTGTGCAGTTTCATACAAGACTTGAGGTAAATCTATTTGTTTAGCTAGAAAACAAATGACTATTTTTAAAATCTGGTGCCAAGTACTCTTGATTTTAATTGCAAGATAACCTGGATATGTATTCCTACATGCATTTCTACAATCACCGACACACTACAGTGTTCTAAAAGATACATAACTGAAAAGTAATGAATTAAAGCTAAGAGGCTACCGAAATAAATACAATAAAAGTAAGTAATAACAGGAGCATAGATTATTTTGCAACAGGAGATTATTAAATCTTGTTAAAATCAGCTTTTGCATGGTTATTAACAAAATATTACTTGATAGTATATTGTAGAAAGTCATACTACTCAAGCCAACAAAAAAAGTAAGTAGTTTGGATTCTGATGTTTACCACTAAGACACACTTACGGATTTTTATAATGTCAGTCTGCTATCCTGAACTCAATTCAGTCATCACGAATACAAATTATATAAAAATATAGAGTCTATAGTGACATGGAAAAAAGCTGCTGTCAAAATAGAGTGTTTGAAATAATTTACTACAAACAACAAAATAATGATCTCAGCTTCTGGTAATTACATCTGCCTTGCCAGATGGGACATTTGCAGATATGTTAAACACATTTACTGATCATCATCATCATTCTCAGTCTGAAGCCAGCGAATTAACATTTCTGGAACGCTGCTACATTTTGTCATGGAAAAATAAAGGAGCCTTGTTGCTAGAAATGGAGAGTGTCACAACAACATTTTCTCATTTTCTTATTCATCTTTTATGATTAATGCGATGTATAAGTATACAATCATAACAGCATTACAAAATGTGTGCATATACTTCTGCGTGATTGTAAAAATGAGAAAATATTTTAGTATCATAATGAAGTGTATTCATACTTCAATAATAGCAAACTGGCAACCAAAGAAAAGCCTGACTCACAAAATTGCATACTATGACTGTTGATTTCACAGAATGAGGCATGTATTGACTGTTTTATGCAGAGATGTGGCAGAGACAGCTCTTTAGCTTAGAACTTTCATTGCTAAAGTATCTGTTTTCTGGAGCTGCTGTGTTCTGACTCTTGTCTCTTCGCTGCACTGTGCCACTTTGTAACTCTGCCACCCTACTCTTCCATTACACATCCCCCCAGTTGCCTCTCCTGTAACACAGAAATTGTGTTTCCTGGGAGATGATTTCATGTCACTCCTACTATGCGAGTTCTGTGTCAGTCCACACCTTTGACTGCCCTGCTGGGATTCATGGGAGAGCTCAGAATGAGTCCACCCTCTCGCTCTATAGCCTCTAAGTTGTGCGCGGCTCGAGAGCCAACTTCTCAATGTGTGGATTTGGACAGACACCTCTAGCTCCAAATGCCTGAACTGGCCCCTTGCTCCTTGCCGCCATCCCCAAAAGACTGCCCCCTGACCCCCGAGCTTCAAGACACTTCACCTCCTCCCAGATCCCCCCTCTTTCTACTGTAGATGTTCCTGGGGGGATCAGTGTGAAATTGCTGGTTGAGATGATTGGGAAGGAGCCAGAGAAACATCCCTTGCTCTACTGTGTTTTTCTTCTTCCTTCATGTTTCCAGTGGGGGAACAGTGATGTTGTCTGGATGTTACAAAGCAGTAAAGGGAAGGGTTGTGCGGGGTACACACGGCTAATGAAGCATGCTGTTGGTGTTTTTTTTTTTTGCTTATGTTGAATTATCATGCAAAGTGTACCGTCAGAGCATCTCTCTCAAGGGAGGGAGCAGGTGATAGCTGAGATACGTTGGGATCTCTCATTACGTTTTCTTTTCTGACAGGTATCTCCTTTGGCACACAGTTTTTACTGTAGCCGTGGTGTGAGGACTTGTTTATTCTGAGTTTGTCTTTGGTTCTCTTACCCTCCTCGACTTACTGTGGACTATGTGAGCACACCAGCAATAGACCATCACATTATGAACAGATACAAAAGACAAAGGATACATTATTTTCTTAAAATAAGACTTTTTAATATTACTCAATATCATAAAGATATATTTACACACTTTACAGAAATAGAAAATAAAAACACAAAGCTACGCATACTCCAAGAGCTAAAGCTTATCATTTATAAATTAGAAACCAAAAGTTCAAATATGTACACAGTATTTCAACCATTTCTGATACACTTGTTTTTTAGTTTCATATTTTTTTTTTCACACTTTTGCCCAGTTCAACATCGAAACAGAGATAGAGACTGTACATTTGGCCCAGTGGTTAATATGAGCACATACCTTCAACGGTAAAGATGGTTCAGAGTTATACGACAGTGATATTGAGAGATAGGCTTTGTGATACAGTAATGCTGATTGAATGGTAGGAGAGATAAGGGCTCTGGAGTCGATTCTATATCCTTCTTTCTATACCGCGGGGTGAAGGTGTGAGACAGTCTGACCATACAGCAGGAGACAACGCCACAGGAGGGCAGTTCTATTCCTGGCCTTAAATCCCATCGAAGCTACGGGAGCTTAAGACAGATAATTCTTGGTCTTATGTCATTCCTCTGGGAGGTTCAATCTAGTTATCCTGTTGATTGCTCAGCCTGTGGTTTCGTGTGAATTACCAGGATAGGGTTTCAAATAGCTGATCTCGCAGATTGCATTGTGCAAGCCGTACATGTTAACGGCAAATACATCAGATGCACCCCATAGTCCAGTTCCACGTGTGCGGCAAATGTCAACATTACGTAATTCGAAACAAAAAATGCCATGAGAGCTAGTGCTATGATACATCGTCCCCAGGTTTGTATGAGCAGCAGGTTTCTTTGGGCTTTTGTGCTGGTGGTGGTGGTGGTTTGGGGGCTGGGGGCTGGGGGCTGGGGGTCGGGGGGGGGGGGGGGGGAGGTGGTGAAGATAAGCCACAGACAGAAACAGGGAACAGGGCTTTTCACCACAATTTGCACGCCAATGGTTTGGCTTACTCTTGCTTGCCTAACCTAACCTACACATTACCACATGTAAACAAGAGCCGAATGCATACATTAAAAAATGGTCAAACATACCAGTGAAGTATGTCAGCAGTGCATAGGAACAGTATTACTCAGGCTACGGCGTGTAATGGTACGGAAGGGAACGAGAGAGAGACGAGAGAGGTGGGGAGAGAGAAGAGAAAGCGGGAATTGTTTCTCTGATGTAAGCTTTGCTGTAATAGGCCGTTAATAAACATTTTGCTCTTCTCTCTGCATTGGTACGCCATTGGTTCATGATTTTAGGCTTTAACCTGTATTACTCCCTTTATGCCCGAGTCTCATTAATCTGATCGTTTAGGGGAGACTGCAGGTTGCACTATGCAGGAGCGAGAGGCGTGGAAGCTTTAATATATTGACCACATGTTGTGCTGGAGGTCATTCTCTACTTTACCATCACAACATATTTAGCTGTCCATCTTTCATTCATACAACCAGCGAGACAACAATCAGACAAAAATGCTCACTATATATCGGAAAAACAGTAAATAGCAAGAGATGTTTTGAAGATTTCATTTTTCCAGCAGCATAGCGGAATTGTAAAAGCGCAGCCAGGTGGGGAAATGGTGTCTTATTTGCAGTGGGCAGTAATTGTTACAACATGGCGCCATTGAGATGGGAATTTGGATTCTTGTCATTTGGCGCTGGATTGTGCTCCACACGTAGGGCAGCGGTCAGGTTTGGCAGATGCAACAGGGAACAGGGAAAGTTACAATGCAACAGGAAACGGCAAGACCTGTTTCTTTAACTATTCTAATTACATTTCTCACAGCAATTGGCTTCTTATATCAACTACTCAGCAAAGCAACATTCACTTCCCAGACAGAGGTCAGACCTGGTCAAACCTGACCGATAGATACGTCTGTCAGGTTTTTTTAGCTGCCTTCTTCGGAACACACTCAAAGGGGTACCATTCCTACAAAGGCCCATGGTTCCTCCCCATCCCACTGCTCATTCCCAAAGAAACGGCCATACTTCTGCACATGACTCATACTTTCAGCTCCCTTTCAAAGGAGTGAATGATAGAGGCAGTGAAATTATTAGTATTCAGAAGAACCCCAGATTTAATACATTTTTAATCAAGGTGCTCCTGGCTGGGCGCATTACTCCTGTGATCACAGACTCTGTCTTCATAAGAGTAACTGCTGGGGGAGACAGAGGTACCTGAAGATAAACAGCTTTTTATTCTTATTTCTGGAGGGGAAAAAGAAATTGGATACTGTACAATTTCTTATGAGAAAAAAAAATCACGGAAAGCCTGCCTATAACTGTGTTCAGTTCTGTTCAGGCGGAACAGTGTTGGTGGAAAAAGCAAGGAAAATGCTGATTGTGGTATTTCCTTTTTGGGTTATGCAATAATGATCTATTTGCATTGTTGTATTTATAATTTATATCTTGTGAACGGTTACATTATCAAGGAGGTCGTACTGAATGTGATTCCGTTGGTTTGTGTAATACACAATGAGTTCAGATCCTATGTGCTGGTACGCATCTATCTAGAGAGATCACAGACCAGGTCGAAAGAGTCGTAATGTCCAAATGGATGACAGCCTGCGCTTTGCAGGGTGAACCTAAAAGGCAGCCACGCCACAAAGGCACAGCAGAATTCAGCAAGGCCTGAATGTGGGCAGAGGACGGTGCGTACATGGGCGATTATACATGCTGCACATGTTGCCATATGTCTGCTGCTTGAATAAACGCGCAGAGAAGAAGCTGCTCTGTAATAAGCTTGGATCACAGCACCCTGAGAAAAAAAAAATTAAACTCAGTGAAACAGGGAGAAATTCCAGTCAAATATAAAGGCGTATGATCTCATTAATCAAAGAGTTTTGGCTCCCTGTCGGAGGTGGGGGCACCAGCTCTTCAGAGGAGGTGCATTGTGGGTAGGCTAGACAAAGTGGCTAACATTTCAAGATGCCGAGTGAGCACTTAACAGTTCTTGGTCGAACTTCTTCACACGTCCTCCCTAAAGCATACGGTTCAATTCAGGCCGCAAACCATTTCTCTAAAAAAAAAAAACGGTATCTTAATGCATGTGTGTCTTTGTTTTGGGATTTGAGATGACAGGTGAACTGTCTCTTTCAGGCGTTGCTTAAGTGTTGTGAAATAAATTATTATTTGGCACTAATACTGATAAGAGGAGTGCACTGCAGATCGCCCTGGCTGCTGAGCAGCGGTGTGCAGGGCTGCGGTGTGGAGCGTGGGCCAGGGCTCTTTACCCATAACCACAAAATGGTGGAAAAAGAAATACATTTGGGCACAGATTTTGTCGTTGTACTTGTTGCCGTTTGTTTGGATCAAAGCATCTCTCCAATAAATAAACAACAGAATACGCTTCAAGCCGGGCGTGTGACTATATCTACATTTCGTTTTAGGTTTGTGCGGTGGAATCATTAAATGGCTCCTTCAGATCTGGATACATTTATTTAACATCAGGTAGGATTATGCTGTATATTTCGAGAAATTATTATTATACAAAATACTAAACAAAATGTGACGGCATAATAACAGGTTTAGTTCCTCGTTTGCATTTCTTGAGGAAAATATGTGGTTCACCCTAGCAGGAGAAACAGGATGGAGGCATTCTACTGCTCACCTGGCCTGACCTAGATTTCGTTTCAGACAGAATGAAAGAAGTAGGGTCCGATCACAGATACCTCACTCAACCCCCACCAACCACCCCTGTTCCTCTTAAATAGAAACAGCCATATGGGCATGGAATTAATGGTTGTGATCACCTTTAATCAGACAGAATAGGAACACAGAACCTGACAGAAGAGTCTGACGCTTTAAGACGAGGACTAGGAGAAACTGACAATCCCACAAGCCAGAGGGCATGCAAAGTGTGCAATGCCAGGGAGATAAAAAAAAATGGAACTGCTATATAGAATAAGTGAGATAAACACAGAGAAAGAGAGAGAGAGCGAATGAGAGAGAGAGAGAGAGAGACATTATAGCTTGAGCTTCACCCTCCCCTCCCCTCCCCTCACCCCCAAATTCTCAGCAGAGCGGAGTGTGGAAAGGTCATCTAGTTTTGTGGGCTGCTTGAAGAACTGGGAGATGTAGGATGTTCCTCTTCGGGTTGGCCCGGCTCAGGCTACTGCTTCAAGACCCTCAAGGCAGAGGAAGAGCATAGAAATCACAACATGTGGGAGGGGCGCTGTCAATCATGTCTGCAGGGACAGAGGAAATGACATGAGTAAGGCCACTTCTGGTCCACATGACCAAAAAACACTGGGGTGAACATACAAATGTTGACTGTGCCTCTAAACCTTATGGACATCGCCATCCAACATTTTCTGCTAATTTTGCTGCTAGACTTGGACAGAAAAACTGTAATACCAACTAAATGTACATTGTCACGGTATTACCTTTGAAATTGAACCTCCATATAAATAAGACATAATTCAAAGGAGGGCACTATATATAGTTAACAGTCTATAAAAGAGTGTATGGCAGCTCTATATAGATAATATATTATACTGCCTCTGTAATCACAGGCAGTGATTAAGCTGTGTTTCAGTGAACTGTGCTTGGCTGTTTATTATGTGATAAGTTAACCAGTCATGAGTAGCAACAGATGGCTGATGTATAGCTATATAGTATAAAATGTTAAATGCTTTAAGATGATCATAACATGGTCTCATGATCCAGTCACTCGGTTCATTTTTGTACACTTTCTGGCATTTTTGTAGGGCTAACAAAGACAGGTGAAGAGTTTCAACCTGTTACTCTCTCTAGTTTACTTTATAGCCTAGCTGGTGCGTGTCTGACCCCCCCCAAAAAAAAAGTCTTTACAACCCTTTGCCTGCTTAGCTCTAATCCCTCCTCTCCTGCTGTCTTTTCTATGGCAAACGTATCCATCTGCTGGAAATGATACTTCTCCCATAATCCCATAAACACCTCTGAGCCTATGAGTTTATGAAGGGTGAAACCGAGTAGCCGCGAAGGGCCAGTCTCACCCCTCAGCACGCACTGCCGACCCCCTGTGTGTGAGAGAGCAGCAGTGCCAGATCCAGCTCTGAGATACCTGCCTTTTCATTTTTGAGTCCATTTGTATTTAGCTTTTTGCTGACCAGACTGAAGAATGGCATTTTAAGGGTTAACTACACACACATTTCAATGTATAGCTCTAGTGCGTCATACATAGCCGACCATTAGTAAGCAATGTGGCTTCCATAATCAAGGACAGCATTTCACGGCAACTTCACCAAAGTGCTGTCAGTGCACAGACATAAGAGTTACATATACCTTGGATATTTTGCTTTTCATTTTGCCATCACGTTCAGAATGTATAGCGTAATGGGTTGAGTGCACCTTCCAAACTCCCTGGCCAGTCAGTACTAGTTGACTGAGAAATGATTTGGATGTCAGGAAATAATTTGGCAGGGTGAATTTGGGAAATTGGCTTTGGATGGGGATATTTTGGCTTTGCGCTAAAATTACAAATGATCTTTCGTACTTTTTGTTAAATACTGTTCTGTAGTCAGTATGGTTGAACGATAGGGAAAATGTCTTCGTACTCAGTGGTGTTTTTCAAACCACCATGCCCGTCACCACTTGTCTTTCAGTCATGCATACAATTGCTGTCAAATAGCATGCCATTCTACACCAAAACAGAATGGGAATCATTTCAGGTGCAATGAACCAACCAATATACCCTTCTTGAAATTTAGCAGGCTGTATGTTTTGGATAAGAATTGATACTTAAATCTTGGTATCTCTTTTTAACATGGCAAATTGTCTTGTCATTTTGGGGTTTTGAAGCTTCCCTAGTAAAACAACCAGAATGCAGTGGTGGAGATTTAAATTTTAGCGGTGGCGATTGCTCAGTCTGCGTTGGCACTCAGTTTGCAAGTATATTGGCCCTTGATACCGTTTCTCTGGGATATGGAATAAAAGGCAAGAATGAGGTGAACTCTGAACTGAGTAAGCTGCAAGAGGAGGAATCTCTTGGTCTTGTTGTCTTCTAAGTTGTATTTGTGGGGACTGCATTGTGAATCACTGAACCGTCTCTTTTTATAGAGCCATACAGCGTCCCATAGGCACTTTCATTGTCTGGCCTGCATTTCAGCACTAAAAACAAGCACCGAAAAACACTAAAGATTCAATGGCCAGGCAGTGCATTCTTCAAGGTGGCCACATTTTGTCACCTCCCTTAGATTCTGTTTTCGCTTTTGTAGTGGAGAGGTTTGTAAATGGATGCTCCGTTCCCATAAAAAAACAATTATGAAGGATAATAAGACAAAGATTGTGAAACTTTGGAACTGGGTTGGAAATACGAGCTTGTCTCCCTCTTCTTTTCTTCCACATGCTTGAGAATTGATGAAATGTTTCCCTGTTTAATGATAGGGAAAGACACGTCTCCGAAAAGTGTCTTCAATCGTACGACCGGTACCTCCCACAGGAGTGAATGACCCCCGCAGAGCTGTCTGGCCTAATCATGGGTTTAGAAAACCACCATGAATGAGCAGTGGGTCAGACTAAATCCTCTTTAGCTCAGACTGAGAACTTCCTCTTAAACTCAGACTGAAATTGTTTTCCCTTCTCAAAGAGCTGAGGTGAAGGTAATGTTCTAATTTGAGATGAGGTGAGAACTACTGTTAGACACACGGAAAGGGTTTCATACAAGTTCAGCATATGGCATTTAATGTTTTCTTGTCGTAAGTGAATTGCCTAAGGCCGTAATTAAGAGACTGTATTACAAATTTGAAAAAGAGCAACCTCAGAATTACCACTTTCATAGCAATTCTGGGATATGATTTGTTCTTTTATAATCAACTACAGCACACACCCATATAACTTCCTGTACACTGTATTTAGTTACTTTGTGTCTGTTTCAGCACAGCCTGTAATATTTTACACAGGTTATGCAAACAAAAAATAGAGATCTGTTTTTCTGCATCTCTCTGGATCAATGATATAATGAATGAAATCGTCCCTTGGATATAAATTCAAACATCCCTCTGCGAGGCCCTGAGTAACTCATCGGTTTCACTCTGAAATTTCTGTGAGACGATGAGTAATTTGTCATTATTTCACTGTGAAATTTGCCTGTTCAATGTATTGTTTTAAGTAAATGGCAGTGGTTCAATTGTCTGGAAAACTGAATAGTACTTTTCAAGATACAGCGTTGACACAGAAACTCTAAGCACTGTTATTATGTTTTAATGACCCTGCCACCCAGAGCAATATATTCATTTTCAGAGTCTGTAAATACAACTACAGGAGCTAATGGAGAGGTTGAAAGGAGAGGCTAAAGTCCAACAGACTCATAACGATGTGGATTTCTCTGTGCCAACAATAACCTATCGGTGTTGCTGTATATGCGGGGAGGGAGGGGTTTGTGAACGTTTAGATTTACCTCTTTATTCGTGTCATGTATGGTTAAATTTCTCACAGCCTCAAACATACAGTTCTGCTGGGAGAATTTTAGATTTACAAGCTTCTTGATGACTCCCAGACCAACCTTTAAGAACTTGGTCTGAAAGTACGACGCAGAAACCTCTCTAGATGGGGTCACGCTGTATCCGCATTTAAGGAGATAATCTATTTTCCATAGAGCCGCAGAATGGATAATAACCGTCCCATAGTCTTAACCTTTGAATAACCAGATAAGTAACTAATTTCAGATGTTGATGAAAGTCTCCCATATATCATGATTAACCCTGATAAGAAAGAGTAACCAGTTTATTGACGTGATAAAATTGTGCCAACAGTGTATAACTACTCTGTTATTGGGTGCTTATTTTGAAGGGTAAGTTCCTACTCTTGCCCTTGGAAAATGCAGCATGTACCTCACCTGGTCTAGAAAGGCATGGGCCCTTTGTGAGATAGGCGGGGTCGAGGGCGTCTCCTCTTCCAGCCGGGTGGTCTGTGGTTCTGAGCCGTCCTGACCGGGCTCTGCTGTACCAGCTTCCTCACACCGGCTTCCTCCTCCAGCTGCCTGCCAGGCTCTGTGGAAGCCATGGGCCCTGTGGGAGAAATGAAGCAGGGGACTGTTAATGTTCACCATCCATCTATCTGTCTGTCTGTCCGTCCGTCTGTCCGTCCATCCATCCATCTGTCCATCTATCTATCTGTCTGACCGTCCGTCTGTCTGTCCATCCATCCGTCTATCTATCTATCTATCTCAGGAATGAGCAAAATACATCAAAATGTATTCTGACGCAAAATACAAAATATTCAAAATGTATCAACATAAACTACAACATACTGCACCTACAAAGTATCAAAATAATATACTGCATTGTGTATTTGGAAAATACAAAAAAACATTCACAGTGGAGCATTCCCCCCCCCCCCCCCAACATCAGTAGTGGGAGCTGGATTAATATCACAGAGAGCAGTACCAAGGAGTAATTGCTCATGATCGCGCCCCATACTACATAAATAAGGACAAGTAGGAGAACATATATACATTTTCAGGTTAGGATGAACAGTAATATATATATATTTATATGTATATATAATGAACATTGGTATGTTTGGAATCAGCTTTAACGTACATGTAATAATAGAAATATATTTATACACTTTATTATACAAGGACTATGTGTGTGGGCTTGTAGAAAGCAGCCCACCCAGTCTTCACTTCATTAGTCAACGTGTAGGGGACATGGTGCATCCACAGCGAAGCAGATGGGTGATCTGCTGTTTTTCTCTAGCGCTGTAGTGTCTCACGTCGTCTGTCACCCTGCCACAGAGCACCGATCTGTCCCGTGACTAGATTCAACCCTTCCCCTCTCCCCCACGCATATGGATGTTCAGGAAAAGAGGCGACATGCGCCTACAGCTGTTTTCGGTCATCTCTCAATAACGGCGGCTCTATCCTTTTAGCCTTCTGTGCACAAACGGCTTCATCCACATCTCTTGTTCTTACGGACTCTCAAAGAATCCAGAAGTGAATCATTTTGAGCTAAATTTAAGCCATAAGTCTCGACTCGCTACTTGTAACATTTATGAAGCTTTACAGCACAAGACCCATCATCTTTGGTTTATAGACTTTTTAGCAGAGCAAATCATAACACCAAAGCTCCACCTGGGAAGAATTACTGAAGCAGAACTTGGCTGAGGTTCATTCATCTCAGTCATCATTCATCAGTCTTGTCTCTTGCCCAGAGGAGGAGTAGGGACTTTGACTGCTGAATTAAACAAGTGCTTTCTTATTGATGTGAGGCTATAACTTTTGATATTGAACTTCCACAGACAGACATTACAGGTTTCCTCCACGCTGTCCCTTCTTAAGAGGAAGCACAAGATCTATATCTTCTCAGTCCAATAGGGGAACACAGAGGGGGTGTCTGCTTTCAATCAGAAAATTTCTGCATTTATCTTGATGTTATCCTCACCCTTTAGCCTGCTCCCAAAAATATGTCTATAATCCTAAAGATTAGGCATCCCTCCGAATATAAACACACAATCCAATGTGAGATTTCATGTCATGTCCCTTAATTACATCAAACATATTGTGTCAAAACAATCTTGGCTTTTTAACTTTTGTGACCATTACCATTTGTGACTACCATTACTATAGGGACATACCTTAGCATTGGCAATAAAGAATAAACATTTTCCTTATTGAATAGATCAGACATGAACACACAACAATAAAGGTACATTAGGCCTTATCAACGATGTTTATACTGGATATTCAAGCATTGCTAGTCTTTCGTCAACTGCTGTAGCCCCTCTGGTCTTCAACCTCCCCAGACGCTACCATGTCACCTCCTTCCTTACCACCCTCCCCTGGCTACCAGTCTGTCAAGGATGGGCCCAGCTCATCTCAAAAAGACCCTACATACTTTCTCTAACGTTCCGCTCTGCATCATTGGCACATCTGGTGTCACCCACCCCCTCTTCGTGTTTGCACTTTCCGGTCACGTCCGCAGTCTGTTCTGCCCCCTTAGCGGCCGAACGACCCTCTCATGGAGGTCAGAACTGCAGAGCCACGTTCAAGAGCAAAGGTAAGACTCTCCTCTTCAGGATGCACCTCTACCCGCCCACCCTAGCTTGTCTGTGTAGCCATCGTTTTACCAGTGGTAATCTCGTTTTGCTAGCATTGTTGCTGTTGGTTTTTTCCGTTTCAAACAGGACCTTCATAGGGTTATAATCTATGTTTATGTAACCCCTTCTGGCACTTGAGATTTTTACTTCACTCAAAGACTTTCAGCACTACCATCCCTGACTTATACACCTTAACTTGTAAAGTCGCTCTGGATAAGAATAATAACTGTAATGTAATATAAATAATAATAATACATGAAGGTAGTTTGCCTTCTGCCTGTGTTCTATAAGTCTGTAGGGGTTAATATGCAAAAGCCAGATGTGTTGTTGAGTTTAGAGGCTGATGTGAAATTTTTCTGCTCAGTGGTGCACTTCCCGCACATAGAAGAAACGTGAGGGAAGCAGGGAGTATCCAGTCACTGGTCCTGACTGCAGTTACCACAGTGTCAGAAAACCTGCTCAGTCCATAAAAACCAATCAGAGTCTCGGAGAATTGTGATATTGACAAGAAGCAAAGACTGCCACAAGCCACACCTGTAATTATATTTCAAGGCTGCCTGGAAGACTATTTCTCTGGGCTTATATCTCTGGCTTCAATCTGTCAAAGCATCCTCTGTAATGAGACAATTTAGATGTTTTCTTCTGCTCTGAGCTGTCTGCGCTGTAGGGAAGAATGTCACCAAGTAAGAAATCTCAGCCTGGTTGACCATAGAGAAGCAAAATGGAAACAGCAACAAAAAAACATTTTTTAAGGGAGGCCTGGCTGGTACATTTGGTGTTTTTTTTTTTTAACTTGGAGGGAAATGGGCCAGATGAGAGGTGTTTATTGTTGATGAAAGAAATAAATCAAAGTCAGGGTGCCTAACAGTTCCAATATGGTGGCCCAGCGGTCCAAAAAGTAACCTAGAAAAACACAGTTCCAGCAGTCTGCAGGAACATGAATCGGGTAGAGCATCCTATCTGACCTTTCCCCCCCCCACCCCGTGCATTTGTAGATAAGTGGAAGAAGGAGCTATATTGGAAAGTGCGTTTCTCATGACACCCGTGCCTATCGTCGGATCTGACCTTGGAGCACAGCTTTATATTTGCACAGGAGCAAAGTGCAGGTCTGACCCCAGCCAGTAATTCCCTGATTAAAGTTTAATAAAGGGGGAATTTCAGGAATGCCTCCATTCGGCTGCTAGCATCGCCCCTTTGAGTCCTGAATGAGGAAGGTGAGGAAAAGCACGAATGGCCCTCGCAGAGCAGGCAAGACCACTCCTTGCTAATGATGAATAGGTTATCATTAATATCTCATTCACAATGCCTTCCTCACCGTGCTTCCCGGGTGCCATTTGTCATTTTTACTTATTCATCGGTCGAGCTCATTCTCCTCGGTATAGCTGGTTCGTGGGAGCATTCCTGACAGCTTGGCCCCTGTAAATCCCACCTCGGTCTGTCAGTAAAGGGTATTTTTCCATTATGTCTGTCAGGGAGGAAGGCCATGTGATGGAGCGTTGATGCATTTTGAGCATGTGCGGTGTATTCAGCATGCCGAACAGGCTTGATGGGACGTCACAGCGCCACAAAATGCAAGAAGCTACTTAGAGAGTGTGATGGAACCTGGGAAATGGGGCTTTAAGCTTTGTGTATTTAGGTTGGGTAATTGGATAGGTTGGGAAAATTATATTTGATAGTCTCATATTGGACTATGGCTTCATTTAATTCCATTCCCAAACCAGTAGCAGATGTACAAAGCTGCACTTCATATTATGTCTTTCAACAAGGCTAGCAGTACTTAAAATGTTCAGTGAATTTTCCCATCCCTTCACCTTCCCATCATGCCTCCTGTTTTGTCTGTTCGTCTGCTTTTCTCTCTGCCGTCCGTCTTTCTTCAGCTGTTCAGCATGTAGCAACAAATAACCAACATGATAGGTCCTTTGCCGTACACTTAGAAAAGCAGGCAGAGTTTTGAAATGAGCACCTCCACACAGGACTGGAGGCCGCGGTAACTATGGCGAGCTGCGAGGAGCTGTGGTAGGGCTGTAGGCCGCCAGTCCAGCATCCGCGGTGTGGAGCTCGGGTTCTCGTCCCCACAGACTAGGGGCATTGGCTCACTCGGTGAAGTGTTTGAATCAAAGGTGACCAAAAATAATAATGAACTTTTCTTTTTGAAGAGGGCTGAAAGAAACGCAAACAAAACATAAAGTGCCTGAGTACTTTCTCTCCAGTTTTAGCCAAGACAAAGGCACCCAGAGACAGCTCCTTGACTGAGATGGCTAAAAAAACATCAGTGGCAAAGATCAACCGATGTCATTGTCTCACACAATTCTCCTAATAATTGTTCACACATTGCACTGTCTACAGGCTACAACTTTGTGCTACACCATGAAGTTAGTCTATTCACTAGTGTATGCTACGTCACTACAGGGCTTGAGCCACAGCAGGGAAACTTGCCTGTTGATTGGTAAATGACCGAGGGCTCCTGGGTAAAAGGCCGTAGGTCCTCCTTATGATCTCCATCCACTGCAGCATGCATGGGGGAATTAACATATATGAGCGCATGTGAGCTCTGTGTGCACGTCTGCACTTGTGTGACCGTGTGTGTGAAAGCATGGTCTGAAAGATAACATATTGCATGCACTCTTGACTGACAGCTTCCTGGCTGCAGGTCACAACTCAGCCCTGCAGCATCGCACAGGAAGACACACCCAGCATCACGCAAAAAGAGGGCGCGCTCAGCCAGGGGGATCAATTATATTTCATCTGCAAAAACACATGGGGATTACTGCTGAAATTGTAAACCTAATGCAAAAGTGTGCCGTGCAGAATAAACTCCTGTCATGCTATGAGTATCTTATATTCGCAAAATGCAATTCACAGGTTCGGGGGGGGGGGGGGGGGGTGTCCATCTGTCCCTGCCCAGTATCTAGAATCCACAGCCACAAGTCTGATGTATGCTGCTGTTTGAAGATGGAGTTAGTGCTGCTTATCGCCTGCCTACCAGTACGTCTGGGTCTTGGCAGGAAGTGGTACCAATCTCTTGTGGACTTTCAGACCATGTTTCCATGGCAGCAGCAGTGAAAGACACTCAGTCAGGAGTATGACATTGTCAGCTGAAATGGATCGTTTTTCCCCCAGTTTAAAAATTTCAGTGTACAAGCCTGGAATCCATGATTAGCTCCATGGTTGAGGTTAACCCTTTCCCTAGTCGCTTGGCTAAGCCTATGGTGTCTTCCTGTGCAAGGTGGATGGGGGGGAGGGGCGTGGGCATTTATGGTGTCTTCTTCACTGCTATTATGATTTTTAGAACCACTGTCTTTGTTGATGGCGACACAGGAAAGTACATGAAAAGTTGCATGTTTCATACTTAGCCCCTCACCACCAGCAATGCTAACCACATAACCATTTTGGCCACTGAGCTCACCAAATCCTCAGTCCACATCAAATCCACTTAACAAGTCTTACTGCCTGGTTGTCGCCAGTGACTGACCTCCTCACTCAACAGCACCTTGTCCCTATAATATTTCGAAAGAGAAGAAGGCGTGTAGCATTTGACGGTTCGACAAATGAATATGCGCCGTGGCTAATGAATGAAATCACTGATGAGGTGTGAAATTGATAGTGCCGGACGCATTAGTTGCGAGGCACCTAATTAAGCACACTGTAGTGCAGTGTGTTCTGCTTCTGTCCCACTGTGATATACTGAGTTGAATCCGTGGTTACCCTTCACTCTAAGTCGGCCCCCCTGGTACAAAGGAATGGGAGCATAAGCCAAGAAAAGCATCTTAAGCACAATTTCTCTTGAAATGGTTTCTCAAGCATCAAGATGTCTTAAAGAGGATTTAATCCCCTGGGATAGCAGCCGTGGCGGTTGAGGCCGGGATCCTCAAGTCAGCAGTTGGCAGGCTAAAACTCTGCATGATGGTAATCACTGAGGAAGGACTTGCCCTCATCAATATCTATAATCTTCCCAGACACGGTGGTTTACGCAGAGGGTCGTCAAGGCCCCACGCTCCCCCCCCCCCGCCCACCCTCCACACATACACCCCAGAGAGGCACTCTTAATGGACTGCATCCCTCCCCCTTTTCAAGGGGGGAGCCGTCCTGCAGCACAAACCTGTGTGCCTCGTCTGGTTACTCCAAATGAGACATGACAAGCCCGGAACAGTCATCGGGGGCTGCAGAAAAGACCCTTAGATGTAGACATGAGGCTTTCAATTCACACTTCAGACACATTACACTGTTACAGCCCAGAGAAGTGCCACCTTGACACAACAGATATGGTGGTCCCTGTCAGTTAATGATTGAAATACACTGCGCACTTCTCATGAGTACCAAGACCCCTGCTAACGTCTCCATTAAGTCAAGCCACACTAAAGCTGCAGACAGAAAATCACACCAGCATTTCAGTTCTTTTACACTAAGATTATTATCCTATGTATTCCTTCTATACGGAATCACCAGCATTGTTCTAGTGAATTCATAGAGCCACAGAACCATGGCGATTGTTTATAAAGTCAATAAATTAGCCAAAAAACACAAATGAATATTTTATCTCTGTTCAGCAAGTTTATTTCAATCGTTTTGCTTATGCTGCATGTGGAATTATGTTAATTGGAGCATTTCATACAAAGATGGATGTGTCGCTCATCAAAATGTCTAGCACAGTTGGATACATATTTATAAATTCTACATTTTCTTTTCCTAACTTTCTAACAGCCGTGTACTGTACATGGACAGAAGTAATAGATGCAGTTTTTAATTTGCGAGGCTTCAATACTTTCCCACAGTTGAAGCAGTGAGGAATCTGGCATGTCATTACCATGCCGTTCAGAGCGAGCAAAACAGATTTTTTTCTCAGTTTAATTGCTGCCAATGGTGACAGAGAAAACATTTCACATGTGATGTGAATGCAGGATACTATCTTACTCTTGGCATGGCATTGTTTCTGAGATGGATGCAGCAACTCGGGTGGGGAAGAGAGAAGTAAATAAACACCTGGAGGGAAGCTGGCTGCGAAAAGGAAAAAGCATTCGACGGTCTCATTATCAGATTTTATGCGTTGTAATGAGGGAATGTAATCTGGCACGATGGTGAACAAGCACATACTTTTTCATGTTTGATCCAGTGGGATTTCAGCAAGAAAAAGGAAGGAGGACATTAGGGAGACTGAAATCTTCTGACAGGAGGACAGGGGTTCAGTATGGGTTCAAGTGTCGAAGATTGACAGTTGGCGAAAAAATCAAATCCCTTCATCATTATTCGTTTCGGAGAACTCATTTCTTTCGGTTCTCATGAAACAGGTTTAGAAATGGAAGACTGTTAAATTCTTTTATCACTTCAAATTCAAAGCATCCAGTTCGGTCCCTTATTAGGAATTAAAAAAATGTGTTATGGCTGCTGCTCGCACTGATTCGCTCATTCAAAAGCTTTTGGGACTGTTGGCTAGACTTTTGTACATTAATAAGCAGTTGTTCCCTACAGCCGGTCGGTTGTTATGAGGTCTCTTCCGTTGGAATATTTGCGTGTTTTGCAAATGGACTGTGAAAAGTAATTAAGGCACTTTCATCCAGTGATTTAATATATTTATTCTGCAGTTAATAAAAGTGTCCACTCTGATCGTATCAGAAAGGCAACGGCTCTGGACGTAATGCTTTATGTTTGAGACGGGGGCAATAAATCATTTTAATATTGGGCCTGGGTGGAAATGGAAGGCCGTTTGAAATCTCTGGGTTTAATTAGGCTGTTGAGAATGAAAACGAAGTTTTCTGCATCTGGGAACGCGTTTTGATGTTGAATGGAGTGATTTCGAACGGGTCCCTGGCCTGAGCCTCTTGACTTTGACAGGCAGAGACGCGGCCATGATGCACGAGCACTGCTTTTAAGTGGATCTGACGCAGGCATGCAGTTTGAAGCCCTTTCCTTTACTACCCCTGTGTGCCTTTTTATTTTGCTCCTTCGTCCACCTGCAAATTGGGGAAAGCAAGCATGACCACCAGCTGTGAAGTTTTAGAGGGTTTTTTTTTATATATATTTCAAGGTCTGTGTGCTTCCTCACCGCCTTGAGCCAGCAGAACCTGCTGTATAACTCAGGCCTCCTGCTGTCTCTCTCTCTCTCGCTCTCTCTCTCTCTCTCCTACTCTCTGTCTATCTCTGTGTTTCAGACCTCCCACTGTCTATCTCCCTCTCGCTGTGTCTTTTTCTCTTTCTGTCTGTCAGAAAGTATGTTCACGCTGCTCATAAAAATGTTAATGAGTTCGCCCTTCGGCTTTTAATGCCGTTAAATTCTACTACAAACTGTAGTGAAATCTGCTGTTGTACGTCCCACAAGTAGCAGCAGGTAACAAAATGTAGTTAGCACCGCTTAGTAATGAAACGAGCTGATTTATAAATGTTTATTTATAAACAGGAAGAATCTACTAGTTGCACAGCTGAAATTACAGTACACAGCTGAGCAAGAGATATGACAGAATTAGATTTCTCACAAGCTCACGACAAAAGGTGCCATAGCATTTAAGATCTACGTTTGAGTTAAACCCGCTTTTCCCCAATAAAACCTCTTTGCGAAGAGTTTTCTGACATTTTGAGAGCTTTTATTTTGAAGTGTTAACATTGACATCCAGTTCTGGAAGATTACACATTAACCCCCTCAGTGACCTGTCCCATAGTTTACATGTATGCGACAGCAACAAGTGACTTATTTAAAACAGGAGGACCAGGCTGATTGCATTTGCTCAACCTGTCCGATAGTAAAGGTGTAGTCCAGAACAGGTGGAATATCTGGAATCTCTTTCATCCTCAAGAACGTCATCTTTGTAGGAGCTACTGCTGTCAGGGAGAGGCATTCAAATTCTCCCACCCCAATGTGATATTGCTGTCTCCTGGCAATTTAATGTTAACACTCAAAATACAAACTGAGCCAATCGGTTTGCTGTGAATGCTGGGAAAATGAACTCCAGCTTTCCAGCATCCAGCTTGCCACAGACCGACCACCCCCCCCCCCCCCCCGCCCCTCCGTTATCCAACCACAATTCATTCACTGCCTTTTCTCTGCATATTGAAGAAATCCAGGTTATTCGCAAAATAGATTTGAACCTTTGACCCCGTGTCAGTGAGATGTGGAGAATAAGAGAGATGGAGAAAAGAGGAGGGAGAAGGAGAGGCTGAGGAGAGGGAGAGAGGGAGAGAGAGCTGTCAAATTTGCACTGCTCCTCAAAAGACCTGCTGACTGTTCCCATATAAATCTCCTACAATCCAATGACAGAATCCCTCTAAAATCGTTACTTGCCTGCCATTACATATTTGTTGGACGTCTGGAAAGGTTTGGATGCATTTTTGTCCACTTTATAGCCCCCACAATTTCACCTCTGTGGATCCAGAGGCAATCTTAACACTAGAAGAGCGAGCTCAATAAACGGGGGCTATGACTCAATACTTCCTGCTCGCTGTTAGTGTAGGTCTGTTGATGTTGTTTCTAGAAATTTTCCCTCTGTCTTTGAAAAGTAGCTTGTGGCTCGCTTAATGAGGCCAGTATTTATTTTGCCAGCCTCTCTGTGGCTGCCGGTGACCCAGAACACAGGGTTGTGTGGCTGACGCGCCTTTCCCGAAACAAGACCCCACTCAACAATACATCACAGTTTCATGGGAAATAAGAGATGCTGACAGCTCGTGCAAAAATTGCCCTTGTGCTCATGGCAGCAGCAGAAAGAGAATGATGTGAACGTTGCGGCTAGAATGCGGAGCCAACAAGTCGGGAAAAATACCTAAAAGGCGCTTGCGTGAGTGTGAATTCACGCGATGATTTTCTAGCGTTCGTTTCTATTTATCAGTTTGTCATTTATTCCATTGCATTTCTGCAGCTGTGAAACGGTCAAATAGAGGCAGGTTCTCCTGCATCTATTACACATCTAAAAGAGTTGTAGAAAGAGCTTTTGGTTTGGATTTAAGTTTTTCAGTCAGTGCGCTATGCAGCTGCTTGTCAGCCAATTGATAAATTGCACCTTTCTCCGCACAATATACCAGACATTTCTGCAAAATCCACAAACGTGTCCATCCCAACCTTTTCCTGCCTGTGTCACTTTCCGGCCAGTCTCATCTCATATCGCACAGAACGAGGCTGCCGTCATTGCCTGTTGCGCTATCAGTTTAGCTCCGTTTACCCCGCTGTCCCCTCATCTGAGAGAAGCCGCATTTAGAAGCGCGCTCTGGGGCCAGGCACACACGACTCAGATAGCTCACAATATCCCGGCGAACTCCCAGCGAACTGGTCAGGTGCTTGTATCGAGACAACAGCTTTCACAGATACTGCCTGTGCCTTCAACATCCCGTCCCTGCTGTGGCTCACAGCGCAGCCCGACACAATGGACAGACGCATCCCAGACCCTTCTCACTGGGGTTTGTGCTGCTGCCACAGAGGGTGCCGACCCCCCGTAAATCAGAACAGACCCAGAGCTGGATTCCCTCCACCTCCAGCACTGGCACAGCTATCAGCCCAAAAACAGCTTTATATACACACTTGCACCACGACGCTGGACATTTAGTATATCCCATAACACAAAGGAAAAAAAAAACCTTTTCCGTTCGCTAATGCGTGGAGCCCTGGTCAACTCCGATCAACTCCAAGACAGCAGTTAGAGCTTGAAAACACTGCCACAAGCCAGTGCTTGCTATTTGCACCTTTGAATACTTCCCTTGAGGATGTGCTCTGTATGTTTTAAATGCTACTCTTTACACACAGGGATATTTTCAGTATCTCCGCACTGACAGGGATTCATTGTGACAAAGATCTGCACTTAAATTACTGACTGCTCCTACCACCAAAATCTACCCATTGAACAGTGGAAAAGAAAACATTCATCTTAGGGATAACTAGACCAGTATAATACCGTTGTACATACATGTACATGATGTTATTGCATACTATTTAACTAGTCGTCGCACTGGTTTGGTCAGCAAGAAAACTAACAAGACACTAATCGCACAACCAAAAGCACAAAGCCCTCTATTTCAAACCAAGTCACTGGCGCAGCGCGTTTGTACGCCAAAGCAAGTTATAAAACTATGCAGTCGATTACCTCTCAAAGTTCAATGAACATCAGAGCAACAATTACAAGAAGGGTTCTGCAGTGCAGTGCCATGTGACAGCAGGTGCTGGGTACTCCTCAGGTTAGAAAAACAGAAGGCGAGCCGCGCAGAGTAACTGATCAACTACAGCTGCCTGCCTGAACCCCTGCCTCATGGGAGAGAAAATGCATCGCAGGGGCGGCAGCCCGCGCCCCCCCCCCCCCCCCCCCGACTTACCAGCACCGGCAGAGCACAGCAGAGAGACCAGCAGCACGATCACCAACGTTAGGATCTTCACATTCATCTCCGTTCTCCCCTCCAGTTCCCCCGTCAGGCGCTGGCTGTTATAGTGGTGTGTATGTGCGTGCGCGCCTGTGTGTGTGGTGTGTGTGTGTGTAAGAGAGCGAATGAGAGAGAGAGGGAGGGATCGTTTGCCTCTCTGTGAGTGTGTGTGTGTGTGTGTGCACAGTTGCGCTTGGGTGAATCTGTGTCTGTCTATGCGTATTTATATATCAGTGTGTAAGTGTGACAGCGCCACTCAGAGACCGTAGGCACGTCTTTATCCGAGCTCTCCCGGCGAGCTGCGTGTTTTTTTTTTTCTCCTCGGAGAGAGCTGTGTGTGCCAAGTTCAGCGGAGCTGCGAACGTGTTGAGAGTCAGCTTGCAGCAGGCTTCTCGTGCGTGTGGCGTTTGCGTGAAAGCTCAGTCAGTCATGTGGCTTATGTATCTTTGACTCCCCGGGTCATGGAAAAGGAGCCTCCCCTTACAAACCCCCCCCCACACACACACACACACACACACATACCCTCCTCCTACACACACGCCCACCGACCCTCCCACTGAGGACAGACACAGGGAGAATGAAAGGGTGAATGTGAATTGTGTTCAGGTTCCTTATAACAACTGACATGGAAAAAAAAAAAACAACACAGTTTGTTGTCTGAAACTTTGCTAGGAATTAAAGTTGTCATTTATGAATTTCGGGGCAGAGAGCAGAAGAAAAAAAATTAAGTTAATTGTTTCCTTGCTTTGTGTTTTTGTGTCTTCCCCTGCTGTTTGAAAAACAACAGCACCGTTCCTACTGTTGCCCCATGGAGCCCAACCCGTCCTGTCACCTATGAAAAATAGCATGAAGCCATGGAGCAACTTATTTGTAAGAAATTCAAGGTTTTGCCCATGATACTGAGTGCACTTGGGAAAATATATCAGACCCTGATTCGATCGTCAGTGTAGGTTGATTTCCTCATTCTGTTCATTTGGTTTTGGAGTTCTTATTCGCGCTGTGAACAAAGGTATTTGAAGGTAGTTCAAGGGCGTGTTGTTGATTGACGTTTTACAAGACTTCATCATGCAATTAACAAGAAAAGGTACATTTTCTTGAGACATGAAAATCCTTAAAACTATAATCAACCCTGATTTTGCCATAAATAATAACTTGTATATATCTGAGCATAACTAACAACTCACAACAAAATGCTTCTTTGTTGGTGTTTGTTGTTGGAACATTATTATTATTATTATTATTTTATTATTATGACTGCATGACATTTCCTATATAGCAGGATGTATTTCCATTCAAAACCTACCAAATGTCGTAATCACAGAACGCTTCATTTCCACACAGTTGAAGGCAACTATGAGGTGAAACAGCTCAGTGGAAAGCAACTACACGCATGTTGTTTAAAAAGTAAATAAATTTGCGCCCATCTGGGCATGATGTTCTTAAGAATAGGTTAGTTTATTATTGGTGCATTGCTATTTTGAACGCAACTGAAAGTTTTTGCACTCAGAACAACACATTTTGTGCATATCAAGATGGATTGTCATAATATTTATCAAAATTAGATAATCACAAGGATCATAATTTGTCAGATTTTTGAGCAGGGATGTGGGGGTACTCCCTTACTTTTTAATCCTTTTGAAATGTGATTTTATTTTATTTTTGAAATAATAATAATTCAATCACTTGAAAACGAGGCAGGAGAATAATACCAAGTGTGGATTCACGTTGGCTTTGCAGGTTTGTAGAGCGGAACACTCCATAATTGGGCTTGACATTAACGAGCGAGAGCCATGCATGCATAAAGGCTCGGAAACTATTGGCAAACTATATTCAGACAAGTATCTAAGCTACAGATTATTATTCTGTAATGACAAAAAAAGAAGAGACCCAATAATGTTAATGTTGGTCCCCCTGCCTGCTGAAGCGGTATATGTGTAACATTACATATTATGGTCTAGTGAGGTAGCTAGGGACCTTGCATTGATTGGTTAGATGAATAGATAGATATAGATATAGATATAGACAGAGAGATAGATAGATAGATAGATAGATAGATAGATAGATTGATTGATTGATTGATTGATTGATTGATTGATTGATTGATTGATTGATTGATTGATTCTGCTTCTGATTCATCCTCTAGCTACAAAACTGCCCCCTCTGGAGAAAAATGTGGGGTTTCTATAATTTTTGAAAAGCAAGGTGGAAAACATAAGACATAAGACTTCCGTTTTGAATGGTTTGTAATGCTTCCCTGAACAAAGGACGAAGTAACACATCCACCAGTACAACACAAAAACACAAGGTAGATGCACAGTGGTACAGAAAAATGTGTTTACCTTTATTATTATTGGTGACTAAAAGTTTCTTAGTTAATGCATCATTCTTTAATAGCATCGCAGACAGAACAGCAGGTCCTGAGGCCTTCGCTGAGATGGTACTGGTCCTCTCCTCAAAGTTTCAGAGGCAGGTCCCTTCCAGATGTTTCCAGAAGTAATTTCTGTGTACTTAACTACTGGTTACGGCCCGTGCACACTTTAAAATATCAACAAGAGACAAGAGAATTTCGAGAGTGGGCGTAATAATCAGCGTTGCACAAAATAATGGCTTCTAGTAGCTTGTAAAGAAACAGTTGATACATATCAGGCCAAAAAATAGTCTGCCATTAATACAATTCAGCTGCTTCTGGTCCATGGCATGCCTAGTTACGGTGTCCTCTCAACCAGTTGCTAGGCGATGAACAGCCGCGTCCTGGGCTCCTCGCGTCTCTTGAATGAATTTCCCCCCATGTCGGTCATCGTCATCATCCAGTTCCAACGCATCTTCGGATGAGTTTTCCCAGCAACAGAACGGCGCATCTTCACTTTCATGTTGATAATGATACACATGTAAACACAGTATCGGAAGACCAAAACAAAACACCATGCAATACAATAAACAACACAGTGGAACAAAACGTCAATCGTCTCTCACCTGTCCCTCAACGAAGAGGAATGCCGCCAGAAAGTACCCTGTGAGGTTGTTACAGATATCTATCATCTGCTGGTGGATGAGCCGGAGATAGATGCCTGCTGTTTCTGTGCACTTTCATTTCTATGAGTGGATCGTTCAACTGGAGGCACATCTACTATTAAGCTCATAACATGGTCCGACATGCCGCTGAATACATTCGATGCCCCTTGACACCTGCCAGCCAAGAACAGGTAAAACAGGAGTCAATGGCAAGCTTCACAGTCCCTCACTCTATCATTCCTTCAGTTTCCCTGGGAGTCCCCCTACCCAAGGAGGGGTGGCTGTTAGGGAAATGAGAGACAACACTCTGCTTTGCTTATTGCACGTTACACCCAAAACACACCCAAGATTAAGAACTGAAGTACAGCTAACATTATCTGCCGTTAAACTACCAAAAGTGGATTCGGGCTGTGACAGTGCACCCTGTCATGTAAAACCACCACTCGACCCTCCATACTTAACCCTGGGAGCATGCCTCACAATGAACTGACTTTCATTACCGTTCGTTCACAGACAAACACACACACCCATAACATCTGTTAGGCCGCACAGGGCCTCGCGACTTATTTAAAACATGAGGATGTAGTAGAGCCAGCTGGCTAACTAAACAATAAAAGGCCAGTCGAATTATTCGCTAATTGTTAATTCGCTTTGAGGGTGCACACTCGGAGGCTAACAGACAGCCAAACCAGTTTAATAATACTTTAACCCTCTATTTGAGTACCACATGTGCACACTTACAGCAGGTTAACAGCAGCTCCAACACTTTACTTCCTGGTTCATAGGACCCAACTGATGGCAAAGACGGGGGTGTCTTTAACATTCCAGTACTACTTTGCACTACTACAAAACTACTACTAATTAGATGTGTTTCACTTGAAAATGGTGGTGCTGCTGGAAGCTAAGTTGCTGCTGGAAGAAGGGTTGGTGGGCCAGTAGGGGACACTCTTCCCTCTGGAACAAAGAGAACTCCAATGCACCTGCACAGTGATGGGGACACTGCACTATAGGAGGTGCTGTTCTGCAGATGAGATGTTAGCCTGAAATCCTGTCTCTCAACGATCAGTAGACATCCCATGGTGCTTTAAAAAAGAAAAAAAAAGAGTAGGGGGTGATAATCCCAACATCCAGGTCAAATTCCCAAAATACTTTGCTGTCTACATCTGGCCATTCAAATAACCCATATATGTCTTTGGCAAAATAATCTCTTGCAGTCCCTGTTCATGCCGATTCTCCATGTTGTCACTACAAAAGAGATTTCTCAGTGCATGTAACTGGGCAAATAAAGGATAAATAGAATTCATCACCTAACAAGCATTTTAAGAGACAAGGTTAAAATGTATATTAAATTTTGTTAGGCGTTTAAATGTAACACTACGGCAAAATAATTTGTACACATTAAAAGATTTACAGATGGTAGGTAGCCTGGACGTAGGTGATGAAATTCTAGAACGTAGTAGAAGAATGTGTCTGACACAAGAAAAAGCTGGAGACACATTCCATGTGTATGACATCTGCCCTGGTACAGGAAGTACTTGGATGTTTACAGGAAATTGTATGATGAAAGGTTGTCATCAGGGTTCAGTTTAGTTTCCTGTGTTAATGTTCACCTTATCAGCTTCCACCAATAAAAATAGAATATATAATTTTCTGTGTATCTTCATGAATTGCAGTTGAAACAATGTCCTGTATACCGAGTGTCCAGTTCCTCATGACTCAGAAAAGTGCAATTTTGATTTGTAAAGAGTAAAAGACTTTTGTTTCCTGAATTATCATTGTTAATTGGCTGGTGAATAACAGGTGAAATGAGTCATTCAGTTCAGTCATTTTAAAATCCCTCATTTACCAAACATTTGCCTTTGTATTGTTTGTTTTCTTCCTGTGTATTATTCAGGTCTAAATTTGAACTCAAGATCTTGCAATTCAAAAATCACACCTGACCTAGAATAGAATTTCATGTTTACTGATTAATATACCAGACATTGTCAGACATTATGCCATCAGTCTGAGAGGAATTGTTTTTTGTGTTCTTTTTAAATTATTTTTTAACCTAGCAAAGCTAACCCCCACCACCCTTTAACCCAGGTTCTGTTTAGATACAAGTTTAGATACAGGTCTTTTATTTGTTACACAAATGAAATCATACAATTTCAATTAATTTTCAATCACTATAATTACCTAACCCCCCCTGAACCCTCATTGTCACCCTCCTTTGTTCTTTCCCTTCCTCTGTCCTCTCTCCCCAGGCCACGGGAGTACATTATGAGAGAGAAAGGAGCATACAAATGAAAATATGGGTGTAATGTAATTTGGGATACTAGCGAAGAAGATGTGTTCTCTCCCAAAACACTGAAATTAATCTAGTCCACTTAAAGATATAATGGACAGCAGTCACAATAAGAAGTTTTTAGGGTTAAATTTGAATGTAAATTGTAAATTGGCCCATACCTCTATGTTTGGCCCCCTTACATCCTAAAATATGAAAAGAAAAGAAAAAAAACACTGTCGGTGCGCTCCCTCCACACCATGTTCATCAGTGGCTGCTGCCATTGGCTGTCCGCTGCAGCCGTCCAGGCCGCATGCCTCACTAACTGGAGCTGCAGATAGGTATCAGGCTAGGGAAGGGGACCACAGAACTGAAATGAATCTTCGTATTGGGCCAGGCAGAGCAGTAAGGCACCCACACAAGGGTTCACTCGGATGGTAACGTCCCTTACGTTACCATGGCAATAGATCGACTGCACCTCCTGCCCAGCCCGGTGTGACCTGGTGCCGTCACTCACGGTTTCCTCTGTCCCAGCCCAGTGTGACCCCAATTCCCAAATAGAAAAAAAAGAAATACATAAAACCAAGACAGAGAGAAAAAGGTAAGAAAATTCAAAACAAAAAAAATGTCCATCAACTCAAACACAAAATCCAAACTAATGAAGTCGATTTAAAGAAAAATCCTCAAGTTAAAACCCTGGCACAAAGGGACCTGACTTCGCTCCCTGCCATTCAAACTGCCACAAACCTGCTTTCCTCTTTACACTGGCAGCTCACTCCTAATAAACTAGTCATTCTACTCCTCATTAAGGTGCTGTACCTGCATTTCTCAATTATCAGTTACTCTGAGAGTCAACTTCAGAGACTGTAGCTGCTGGCAGGCAGCCTACCTCCAGACATTTACCCAATAAGTACTTGTGTTAGGGGCTTAGTATGCAGAATGATATTCCGAGGGCATCGTAAGACTAAAATGACAGGCAGATCCTGTTCTGAATACCGTATTCTCTTCTTACGAATATACAGTGCTGTGCGAGAATCTCATTATGACAAAGGGCTAAATATGACCCACCTGCAGGCACTGTACTTTGCAGCACCGACGTCAAGAATGCCTGCAACCTGGCTTATCTCTCTTTTAATCAAAACATCATCATCCTCACATTTGAACTGAGAATCTAGAACTGTCAACAGCCCATTCAGTCAGAACGGCAGCACACACCTCCCTCGGTTCCCCTTTCTCAGACATCTCCTGGACATATCAAAGGCTTTTTAAAAATCACAATTTCTTCAGAAAAGCCAACTGCTTCTGCTTGCTGAGCTCTTCTTGTGGCATGCTGGCATAGACTGGTTCCTTGATACGGAATAATAGAAAGAGATACGATGGGGGTGTCTTGAATTTCGTATCGTTTTATCTGTGCGGCGAATCTTGTGAAGTGGAAACCGCTCCCTCCAATTGCATTATTACTTCAGGAGGAGCAGACAGATAGAAGGGCTTTGGATTTGTGGGTTCGTCTGCTGTGTTTCAGGAGTAACGTGAATGCACGTGTCAGTGTGGAATATGGAAAATCTGATTCGTCGAGGAATCGTCCTATGAGACACGTAAGACACAAACAACAGTCAGGTGTCCGCACATTAGATATAACATCTCTTTGAGGCCAGTCTCAAATTTTTTGTTTTTATCTTGGACCCTGGTTCCCCCGGGAGCCATACTCATCACTTACCACTTTCAGTGTATGATCTTAATGCACAGTTGTCAAGGGCGATTATAATGACAGCTTCCTGAGCTTTGCATGATGTACGAAAGTGAAGTACGTCCAAATTTTCACATGCTCGGGTGAATTTCAAAATGTCAGGGTCATCTGTGCCTTTGGAGGCTGTGTGAGCCAAACGTTTTGTTTTTATTTTTCTTTTTGCTTTTCAAAAGGATATGTGGTTCCTCTGAAGTGCTTGTATAGTTGTAGGAGATCAAAAGGAATTCAAAGCTAATTTAATGTTGTGGTGGTTTTAGTGGTTTTGTCCCTTACAAAAATACACCTTTTCATGTATGTGCGCATTTGTGCTTATCAAAGTTTCTGTCAGTCCACGCCGTCACACCAAGTTTATAAATGGCCAGCTGGATTCTCATGGATCTCAGAGTTAAAGGCTGTAGGCTGGAATACAAAGGACTGAGCATGCTCTTTCTTGATATCGTTACCTCATTGCAGAGAACATTGATGTGATTATCGATGGAAGAGGGTGCAGCTCTTGGGAGCTACATGAACATGACAGCATGGAACAGTGATTCCTCATCACAGTCATTGAAATATCTTTCAGAATTTGCTTCTTTATTCATGAAAAGAATGAAAGCTATGCTGTATAGTCAGACGAAAACCTGTTGTATCTTGTAGTACATTAGTGTTTTAGTAGTATAGTTGTCAATGTGTTGGTCATGTCTTGACATCGACTGTCGATTACAAAACTAGTCCCCTTGGCCAAAACCAGAATTTTTCTGTTGCTGAGTTGCCCAGATAACATTTCAAGCTACTCAGGTTATACATACTAACTTTTGCTTTTAAAATGCTTTGTTGCCACCCCCCTCTCTCTCTCTGGGGAGGACTTCTTGGAGGACCAAGTTAATGACGCATTATTAGAGTCTCAACACAGGACAGGGCTAAAAGGAATCCCTTCGTCTGAGTTCATCAAGCAATGTGCGTACTCTGATGCATCACCCAGCCACCAGTAAGGATGGAATGTGGCCTAAGATTCATATTAAATTGAGATCAGACAGACAATGAGCTGAAGAACTGTAAAAATATTGCTTGTTGTGCAATATATAGCCAACCTGTTCAAGTTCTTCAGTTTTAAACTTTTGCACATATTATCTTCAGAATTCTTTCCTCCATCTGACAGGAACATCACGTAGGTGTGAAACTCATTGCAGCGCTGAGCAGGGTCCTTGCTAATTTGAATACATTTCAATAAAACGAGGAATAATTAGACTAACCATAGTTAAAAAGTTGAGGTAGAAAACTACCAAATCCAAGCTGTTCAGCCAAATCCAATCACATTCTAAAAAAACCCATTCTCCTTCTGTATTTTTTGCTGCTTGTTCACAAAAGGTATGCTTTCATCAGTGAATACATATTAGCAACAACTTAGTTACATCTTAGTGGACATTCTTTTGGCTGAAAATGTAGTATTTTTTCAAGCCTATTCAAGCTTCTTTTGTAAGCCTATTCAGGTAGGATAATATAATAAACTTCACAAATGCAAGTATATGAATAATTCGAAATTGTATTAAAAAATAAAATGTACAATTCATGCAATGCAGACAGGTTTAGTTATGCAGCCCATTTCTGGGTTTGGAGGGTACAATACCCCAACTTGTGGGGAGAGTCCTTCTTTGGATACAACTTAGATTTAGAAGAGCAGGTTGGTTAGTTAACACTGCAGTATTTTTGAATGTATATTTTCCATTTAACCTGCTATAGGGGCAAGCTATCTACTGGCAAAATGTACAAGTATAGTACTTTGTATAGCTTAGTCATAAGCAAACTTGGTTGCCATATAGGTTAAGTGGACAAAACCAGAAAATCGCAACCATAAATTAAACAACATACCATTTTAGTGCTGGGCTGTCTGGAAGAGATAAAAAACATAGAAGATAAAGAACAGGGGCCTTTGACCTGGCAGCCAAGCTCTATTTCCTAATTTGTATGAGACAATATTCAACAATAAAGAATAGGATATTTGCCCAAGCAAAGATTTAATAAAAACAATTCTGGTAGATGCAAACTGATCAATGACACTGCAGGGATAGGGTGGGTAGGTTGACTCATTGAATATCCAATTATAAATTAATATTTGTAAAATCTTGGTTTTTGATGCGTGAAAAATCATGGCTTTGAAGTAAAAAAGCTTTCAGTAGTTTCATTATCAATTTTGACGTAAAAAAACATGACTCATATTGTCATTGACCAGAGGGGGAATTTTTTTGGCTGGGGGGAGAAGAGTGGGTTTCGCTATGTCTTATTACTTTTCTAAACGTAAGATATATAAAGTTTGCAGACAGATGAAAAAACCGAAACCTCTTCTTTGGCCTCAAAAATAAAAATGTTACAAACCACAACTTTAAATGGCAACAGGAAATATTGTGCTTATTTAGAGACACTGAAAGCATGACAAGACACTTGAAACCCAGAACTGGACCACACTTGAGAGAAAGTATGAAGGATGCAGCCGCCTGTTGTGGCTGATTGCAGCTCACTCTGATTGCGTATCGGATGATGACCCAAACGATTGTCCTGTTCAAACGGCATTCCGTAGTCACACTCAGAAACACTATTGGCTCAGTAGATTACAGTAGCATTGTTATCCTCGATATTTATAATCATATTTATTAAGCATGATTATCAAGGGTATGATAATTAATTTGATTAGAATAATTAATAATAATAATAATAATAATAATAATAATAATAGTTGGTTTAAACAGCGGTCCCTATGAGTAACGCTCATTTCCACGCCAGTTTTGAGGCATTCAGTTTTCTTGTACATAATGCCTTGTTCTGGGCCCTCAGACGGACCAGCTCTTCCATTTCTTCATCAGACCATTTCAAATAAAACCAAAGAAAGCCACTGAGAAGAAAAGCTTACATCATGTAAATTGCATTGCTCACCAGTACACAAGTGAAACTCACTAAAAAGAGGGTACAAATTCAAGCGAAATTGATTTGTCATGTATTTTTACATTTTAATGCGTGTTTGCTCATTTTCTGGCGGAACTGCTACATGAAAGTTAGCAAAGGTTAACAAACAAGTAATACCCAAACAATTATCGTGAAATTGCACAAGATTTAGTATTTGCTAATCTTTCAAAATGAGCTCTACACACTTGTATATTGCCTTCTCCATCTCCATAATTACAGGAAATAGCTGAAACTTTTTAAACAGGAAGTGTGGAGTTAAAGTGATGCATTCTGGGTAATTTTACCGCCTCAAGTCTGCAACTTTGTAGACTCCTTCCCTTGAGCTAAGTCGAGGGTCGAGGGGCTGATCTCATTTTCTTTCCCTTGCATGTATAACGGATTGGACCGCACTTCAAGTGGTCAATAAACAACTTCGAACGCACAAATTATGGCAAGGGAGGTTTATGCTGAACTTTTATTAACAACGTGTAACAGGTAGGACCTGTTGGTGGTCCACCACTAGGGGGTGCTACACAAATTTTTGTGTCTACCTGGGTTACCTCTTTACATACCCCACTCTGTTCAGCAGGTAGCCATTGTGATGATATATTATGTGCTTAGATGTGTGTGTGTGTGTGTGTGTGTGTGTGTGTTGTAAGATGAAATGGATGAATGACTGTAGCAACAAACGAATGTTAACATAATGCTGTCCTGCTCTTTTTGTGATTTTAATTTGTTATGTTTTAACGATTGTTTAATGGTTATATGGCTTGGGTCAAAGGTAAAGGATTGGTTTTCCCTGGTACAACTGTCATTTTACATCCAAGTGCGCATGTTGTTCAAATATCAAATGAAGTTGCGCCCATCTGGACATGTCGGTGTTAAGATGAGGTGTGGTCGGTCCTACTGGTGGCTCATAACTATCTTGCATACAATTGAAAGTGATTGCGTTTTGACCAACAAAAAACACATCTTATGTCATATCGCAGTTGTTTACTCTTATTTTAAGGGTGTAATATCAAGGTAGTGATCTAAATAGCGGGCATGCAATGCAAAAACAACCTGCTTGTTACACACACAGGGATGCGCACAGACATTTTAAAGATTTAAAAAAATTTGATCAATGTGAAAGATGTGCTGTTGTGTATATCAAGATATGTAAGAACTGGATAGTCACAATATTGATTAGAATTAGATAACATTAGTATTTATGAATGAAACTGGCTAATTATTTGACCAGTCATGGCAGTATTTAAATAGACAATATTCACTGTCCTCTCTACACTTTCTGAATAAATACAGTAAATACAGGCATTTCTGACTGAACACACTTAATTCCCCAAAACACCTGCCAGTCAAAAACGGGTAAAACAGGAGTTCATGGTAAACATTGGGTTCCCTCTCTCTGTCCTTCCTGTAGTCTACCATGGATTTCCCCTTTAATTCTATAGCAATTCTCCCCAAATGGCTGTTTACCATATATCATGTCTACAAAACTCTATGAATTATCATGAAACATAAATTTGGCTAATAAAGAGGATGAAAACACGTTGTTGTTGTAAATGTTTGGATAAAGGCTGGTTTATCTGACATCTAATAACCATCATCACCTCTCTGCTGGCCTGTTTTCACTTTGCTCATGAGGCTGTTTCCTCGGCAGCGAATCTCTCATTTCTTCCGCTTACTAATTCTGCCATCAAAATACGAATCCGGAAAACAGCAAGGGATTGGGAGAAAACGCTGATTGGCTTGTTGTCTGTTACACCCATCCCACACCTATTCTTCATTAAGATCGGCGGCCCTGCCTTTATTGACCATTAAAATAGCAGATGTGGCTTGGACATGTCCCGAAGTGTGCCTAAGACACAGTGCATAGATAAAAAAGTAAAGTCAAAGTACAGTCCCTTGTGTGTCAGACACACACTTCTTACCCAGTCAGATCATGCTCTTCCCCAACAAGATAGTTTTAGAGGACATAGATGCATCATTTTTTTTTTCCGATGTGGACACGGTATGTTGTGTTGAGGGCCAGGGGACAGGGAATGGGATAACGCACACAGAATGGGTTGACTAGCGATAAAGCTATCGCTGTCACTCCTTAAAGTGAAATTGGGCACATTTTATTCCATGACTATATAAATGAATAGTACATTTTTGATCATCATCAAATTGTTGTTAACTAGGCATGCTGTCTTGGTGACCAGTCATGCATAGACAATCTTTGATATTTGTGAATGGTTTCGAACCTGTTAGGACACCAAGAAAGAAATACATTGTGAACAACAGACTTGATTCTACTGACAGATGCACGAACAAATGAAAGATTTGAAGGGGAAGACATGTGAAAACATTACAAATTGAGCTCACAAGCCAATACCATTAAATTCATGGAAGTAAACTCCCTCCAGAAGCCCAAATGCTGAAGGGTTGTTTTTGATCCCACTGTTCTTTGTGTATACCACCCAGCTTATCTTTCTGTGAAATTCGGCTTTGATGCTGTCACCTTATTGTGAACTTTTTTGTTGTTTCCTTGGAAAAGTCCACTCTCTGTTATTTCGTGTTTTCCTGCTGTATTGTTTAAGCACCATAATTTATGTTGTGCCACATATAAAATTAAAGCCAGTAGGTCTTACGATTGTTATATTTTCTCCCAGCTGCATACGATTAACAATTGAAAGAGAAAGGCAATTCGGTTAATGGCCCGTAATGGTTAATGACCAACTAGGAGCCACAAATATTAAAAACATAAATCAGACTTTTTCTTTTAACCTTTAGGTCCCCACCTGCTCAAGGAGGCATTTTTTAGGCATTTTTCAACTCGGGTTTAAAGAGTCGTTAGCTCCACATGATTTCACACTTTCTCAACGGGACAAAGGTGTTATGAACACCTCAAAGATTTCACAATATCAGTTTAGAATTTCAGCTGTCTTATTTCTCTAATACTCCCTGCAGTGAAGGTGTGGATGCCGACTGACAAGGATTTAAAGTAATCGCCCTGACAGCTGATCACAAGACCATGATGGGAAGAATGAGTAGTAAGTACTGTGATAGGAGAATATGTATGCTGAAAATGTTCTGCATTCATTGACCAAACCCCAACCTCTCCCTCAAAATTCCTTACGGTTTGATTTTTTTGCAGTACTCATGTCGGGCCAGTGCAGGCAAGGACTGAACAGAGCAAAAAAAAAAAAACTTCAAAAAAGATGGAAGTCGTGCCAGTAAAAGATCTTCTCCTTTCCTTTTTTTCCCTTGACTCTTTGGTCGATATGTGCCCTTCGATGAACTGTCTTTGCATAATCAGGGCATCCCCTTCACAAAGCGCAACTGACTGCCAGTGTCAAAGAAGCAGGTCCCACAAAAGAAATGGGGTGCCATTTTCTTTGTATGCAAGAACACTTAATAAATCTTCCAATTCAGTCTCCACTCTTCTTAAGAAGGAACCTAATGGTTTTAGAGTTTCTTTTGGAGTTGTAGTCGATTGAAATGATCATGCTTTTATGGTGAAAAAAGTATTTTATTCTTTGAAGATTCCCACCCAGGATTACTTCTCCACCATTGTTTATCTTCTCGGCCAAACCTACAGTTCTGAACTCTGGATGAAAATAATGCAGCATTTGCCTATTCTTTATTTTGAAACAAATGTCCAGTAATGCACATTTAGTCATACAACATCTAATTTTGCAGTACATAAATGCTTCCAGATGTAACAGGCATTTCTGTGGAAAATAGACTTGTGACACACGTCCTGCTAGAGTAATAGCTTGCAGTAACGAGTCCACAAATCAAGAGTGATACCAACATCAGATAAAAAATCAATCTAATGTTGGATTGGTGTAGTGTTATTTATCATTTGAAAAATGCCTGCACAGCATATAGATCTATAATTCAAATATTAACCGATAGAGTTTTATGATGGTTAGTGCTTTGTGGCACAGTTGCCAAAATATTCTTGGCAGGGAAAAAATGTGAGGATCAGATATGCAAGTTTTCCACAGAGAGAAAAAAAATCCATACATAAATGAAATTTGGGATATACTTGAATACAGTACTGTTACAGTACAAAATGGAAACCCCGTGGACTGTAGATAACAATTTTAGTGTTAGCCAACGCTTAATATGGGGAGCTCTTTTGGACTGCTCAAGTGTCTGTAGCCTGGGGTATAGTAGTCCAACTACGCCACCTAGGGATTTGCACGCAATTAAATTAGTTTTTTTTTTTTTTGTACAGTTCAGAGGTAATTATTCCCCATTCAGACACCTCCAACTGAATGAAGCAAGCACAGATGTGTATCCACTCAAAAACCAAAAGCAAAAAAAAGTTTATTTGGTCCAACAGAGCTGTCAAAGTATCAAATTAAAAATGAGCAAGTATAATAATAAAAAAACACATTAAAACTGACAAATCTGCTGTTATGCGACATCCTGACCACCAGGGGCGCCACACGATGCATGCAGGTTTGCCGCAGGGAGGGATACTCACACAACGGAAGAGGAAGGTGTGCTCTCATGCAGGTGCAGACCACACACGCTCAGCACAGGTGAACTAGTGAGAAATAGTTTAAGAAATGAAGGGTTTAAAAAGGGTCTTTACAAGAACACACACACACAGTGTCAAGTAACCCCCCAGGTCCGCCACTACTGTGTCCCCCCTACAGGTGCAAACTCCAAATAAAAAAATAAATAGGCGTGCGTACACCTAGGAGGGACACGGCAAAAAAAAGTATATTACAAAAACTCTTAGCCAGATACTTCAGATACTCACAAATGTGCAAAGTGACACAAACAGCAACGGTTATGAACAATGAATAAAATGATTCACTGGTGGGTGCATATGCTAACCAAACCTTTACTCCAGCATACATAACAAAGTAAAGACTATAAACACCAGGCGAAACTGCAGCCAGCAATATCCTACAGGGAGCAAGACAATCATTCCTTTACTCTTTACTTGTAACGTTAAAATGTAACCTTGGAGCGAAAATGCATTCCTCCAAATACCATTAACAAACTAATTATACCTTGGTTTTGTTCTGAGCGTTTTTAGCATTAGCCAGGCACTGCCACTACGCACACCATCAGTCTATGGACACCCGTGGAACAGACATCGTCAAACCCCAATCAAATCACATTGGAAAGATAAAGACACAAAAAAAGGTGTCACAATCCTACCTCTTGGAGGACAAGAAAATTAATGCAGGCACAGAGGAGGGTCAGGTACAATCACAGGTAAGGCTTTTGTTTATACTGGCAATGCTAAGTATTATGGCCAACTAAAATGACTGACTGCAAACCAGTTTGTAGCATGACAAAACCAACCTAGCTCGATAGCTGGGTCACAATATGCGTCACATGGCTACTTCCAATACACAATTAATGTTGCCTGGTGAGTATGTACATTTTATTCATTTGGCAGTCCTGCAACTCATCTCCAGTAAAAGCACACGGCCACTCCCTCTTTCCGCTGAATTCTGTCACTGTAAGCTCTGATGTAAGAGTTGGAGCAGATCAGACACAATCAGTATGAAAGAAAGCGTGAACTCTCCCTTGAATGTGACCACTGAATACGATTGGTGCACAGCAACGGGAAGAGTGGCGAGATCTGACTCATGGATCCGCTCCAAGGTGCGCTCGCCAGTCCTGCCTCAGGTTTCACACCACATTCTGCGCACGCCAAGCACCTCTACCCTGTGAGGCTCACATGCTCGGTCGCTAGTACGCACTCAAGAGGAAATATCCCTTCGGCGGTCCAGCCAGCTGGTCAGCCTTTCACCCCTGCCAGGGATGTGGCGGAGACTCACGTAGGACCCTCCAGGAGCCAATGTGCGCCTGCGAACTGAACATACCAAGCACTCTTCTAGAGGAAAGTTTTACATTTTTTACGGCTCTGACCATCCCAAAGGGAGTTAATGGATCACTACCCCGGTGACTCAGCTAAAGCCAGTGGTTTGTGCCACTGCTGCTTGTGCTTTACATGCTAATGTCGCTCAGAAGTTAAACAAGAAGCCATGGGCTGAGCAGACAATGCACTGCAATTCACCAAACAAGTCGGGAGATACTGAAAGGTGGCTGACATGCCTGTGCCAGAGTACATACGATATGCAATCTGGATCATGAGTGCTTGCAATAAACTTCCGTGATACTAGTAAGGTCATTCAGTTTATCTGCATGGTCATGCTCGGCTGTCTGTAACCACAACAGCCTGCACCGTCTCAGACATGCCAGTTAGGGGGTAAAAGGCAGGCAAAGACATGAAATCTTCGACTCTCCTAGGACCCGAGCTGTTATGGACAGGCAGCTGTAGGTGGAGCTGGGAAAAGGAACCATGTTCGGCAGAGGGACGCATTCCTTTCACTGATCCTCATTCTTTAACCGCTGCCAAAATAGTTGCACTTTCATTCCAGCAGAGTGACTCTCTCTCTCTCTGACTTAGTTGGGTGTGGCGAAGTGTACTGCACTCAGAACTCACTTATCACTTTGTCAACCGAAACAGCTTCATGTGCTTTTTCATGTGGTTTTTCACGCTGGGGTAAATTTCCTGGAACCTAAAATAAAATATAAATAAAAATCAATAAAAAAATCTTGCACATTTCTGTAAATGTGTTGAATTGTTCCAGTACATTCATGAGCACAGGGGCTGGGATTTTCCATTGTGGAATTTTTCCCATGCTGACTTTCAAGCACTTGGTGGGAGCTTTTGAAGCAATAGATTTTTTTTTTGCTGTTTCCACACAGCATTTACTCAGCAGTTTCACCTTCCATCTCCCCTGGCTGCCATTGCATTGTGCTGTGGCAGTTTGCTGAAACAACGTCGACATGAAAGAAAAGGGACTTGCTCCCTTGCTGCAGATGCCAATCCACTATGTTTTTTTTTTTTTTGAGAAGTTGTTCTGATGAAAATATTTATATTCTTCCTGACATCTCAAGCTGGTAAAGTAGATAAGATTAGGGAAGAGGATAGAACACAATATCAAACATACTGCAGCGCTGGTTAAGAGGGTTCAAATTACATATTTGCAAAAATGGTTTGATTTTCTGTCAAAGATTTGATATTCAAATCAGTTTTAGGCATAAAAAATATTCTCAAAGTGTCAGAGAACTTTGTGAAACAAAATATGAAGCAATATGTTCAGATATTGCTTTAGCTGTAAAATTCAACAGACATTTCTTTTAACTTCTTTTTTTTTAAAACTTCTGTTTGACATTTAAAACATGTCGGCAATAAAATGATCAATTTCGCGTACTATGAGGAAAGCTAGAGAAATAGACATTGTATAGGAAGTGGTGACAGGTGCGTCTTCTGCAAATGAAAAGTAGCGTTGAAGGTCAAAGCCTTTTATGGTGAATTCAGATAAAGGGTCTGATGCATGAAAGATTTTAGATGGAGACTGTCTCTCCCCACAAAAGTATTATCATAGGTGCCCTTCTGATATCGATGTTCTTTTCAGGAAAAGGCCGTTTTTTTACTCCCTCATCAGTTTGAAGTCAAATATTCTTCTTTGGTCCATGCAATACGTAAAAATGTCATTTCAGGACAAGAGATTTGCTATTATACAGGAAAAAGGAAGATTGGTCCTCAGTTAAAGGCAGTGTCTTTGTCTTTGTGCGTTGCCATGGTTACATCGGAAGTTATGTCTATTATTATAAAGTTAACAGAAGCACTGCTTCCTTTTTCACTGTTTTAAGGTTTTTTTCGTTGAAATTATTTTGTGAGACAACTGCTCTGGCAGAATCAAGGAGACTTCATTTCTTGCAGGAAAAATCGTTCTCAGTCTCCTCGATAGAAAAACAGCGACAAATTAGCTTGAAAAATAGGGAACTGAGTATTAACTCTAACTGAGCCTGAAACAATCCAATTCTTAATATTAGGAACTAAGGTGACAGATGAGTAAGGTATTTGAAATAAATGATCTCTACGCAGCTTCAGAATAATGGCCATGCAGGAATCTGTCACAAGCCGAACCAGTACCTCTGCCTCCTACTCCTCCTTCCCCCTTTCTCTATGTGAGTGTGTATGTGTGTGTGTGTGACCAAGTGTTTGTGGGCATGCCCATGTGTCTCTCTGCTCTTAGGTATCTCCCCACTCTGAGAGGTCACCTGTGAACCAAGGCCCATTCACCTGTCTTGATGACTCCATACCTACTCCTCATAGACAGTCATTAGTCTTACATATAAGCCCGAATCTGCTTCTGGTCATTGCCAGTTTGCCTTGAGTCTTCCTAGCAATCCCAGCCTCTACCTAGTTTTTGTTCTAGCAAGTTTTTTTTTTTGCCCTTGCCTGTACCTTAGCCTTCTGCCTGCCTACCTGTGTTCTGGACCTCTGCCTGCTTCCTTGGATTTGCGCTTTGCCTAGTGTTTTGTGCTACTGCTGCTGGACTTTTGCCTTGCCCTGTTTCCGTTTGAGGTTTGGCCTATTAAACTGTTAAGGGAGAATCCTACTCTCTCTGATTTGCTGTTGAGTCCTCACACACCCCCGTCTGACAGGAATCAATCAATGATTATTAATAATAATAAGTGTGATTATATCTGATTAGAGGAAGATTCAAGTTGGGTTTGCCATTTTCACCATTTCCATGGCAGTTGTTCATTGCGTACTTCCGTTTTCCTCGTCATTCTTGCAACTTAAAAAATAGTGTTCTTGGGCACTATTTATGGCCAATCATAAATGTTCAAAATATTTTAAGGTTTATGAAGTCGTCAGTCTATTGACATCAAAACGTCTTTTCCCAACAATCAGTTAAGAAAGAATAAAATGCAGCCTCAACCAAGCTGTGTAGGTTTTCTTAAGAATTTCCCTTTGTTTCACAAAATAGAAACCGCATGTGAATGTTTACAGGCAAAAAACCCCTTTGTGTCAGCCATCTGAGTACTATTTAAATTGCTCCCAACAGCTATGCCTGCTCAACGCAAAAACTGTCAGGCATCGTCATTAGTTACTGCCATATTACAGACTCGGATTTCATTGGCCACAGGAAAGCCCACATTACCCCCAGGATTAATGTCAAGTTTCTTGGTTCATTGCTGTGGCTGCGGCCTGCATTTGAATGATTCTGTTGACCCCCTTGTTTAAGCGCGGACCCTACTCATTAAAGATTATGTTGACCAAGGGGAGCCTTTAAATACCATGAATTATGGGTTCTGTGGCCACACGCAAAAATGCTCTTTTTTCCCTTAGTTATTTCACAGCTGCTCCACGGTGTTGAAGTTTACATCATTGTTTCTTTTCTGCCGAGTTGTAATCAACAAAGAAATTCTACGAAAAATCGTGTTGTTGTCAGGATGGGCAAAGCGGGAGACTGTTATCTGGGGGAAGAACCTAGGAGCTGACTCACTTTGTGGTGAGGGTAACGCGCCGTTGCTCCAGTGCGATAGCTCATCACAGAGGAAAGAGTTCTCATTAGGCCCCTTCAACAGGCAATAATGTCAGCTGTTTCCTTCCCTGCTCTGATTACAGACAGCAACATGGGCGCTGGCACGCCAAAGATGCAAAACAGGAATGAGGAAATATTCAAACAAATGGAAATTATTTTTGTGCGAGGTGGGATCATTGGTTGGTATTATTTATGAGCTACCTTGAAATTTAGTTTGAAGTCTGATAGGTGCATTCATGGAATGTAATCTCGTTTCATATTGCCAGCCCAATTTAACCAATGGCCTTTCCACTTGGCTAAACCAACCAGGCCATTGGCTAAATTGGGCCGGCAATATGAAGCCAGATTGTATTCCATTAATGCCCCTATCAGACTGTCGTTTATATGTTTTTAGCTACTGATTACCTTCCACTGGACTACTGCCTCTTTGCTGTTCAAAGGGGCTATGTCATATTAGTGAGATATAGAGCCCTATTTTAACATTTTTCAAGATAGAGTCTTAAGTGTAATTATTCTTAAATCACTGTAAGCCTATTATTTTATCTCTGATGAAGTAACCAATGGCCTAATTATGTAGCCAGAAATTGTAAATTAGATACCTCGTAAGTTAACTAACTGAGGTTCATACACTTTTGCGTCCAGTGAAGTGATTAGGCCTACATTATTTGTGTGAAGTAAGTGAGAAAATATATACTCAGGAGTATGTAGAATAAATTTCTAGTTGTGTATCAATATAGATACTGGCTCATGAAAATGTTATAACTTCCAAGCCACTAAGGTAGTCATAGCAGCACTGTTATTTGCTAAGTTGCTTGGTAGCTGGACGAGTCGGCCCAGCTAATGAAATGTTATCATTGTTACCCAACAAGATAGACAGACTACATAAAACAACCATATGTTAATAGTAGTCCCATACAAATATCACTGATAGACCTAAAACTTGTTGATGTTTCTTAACTCACAATAGCAAGCTACCGGAAGGGCTATTAGCAATAAGTAACCTTGCCCAATTTTTTTATTTTATAATCTAGCAAAAAAAAAAAAAAGGCTATTGACGCTCTCAATTGTCACAATAATTCAGTTCTGATATAACTACATTATACCCCATGTACATTTTATATACGTTTTATGTAGATGAGATTGAAATGTTATAAATATATAAAACCAGGGTTGCCAACTCTCACTTTTCTGGCGTGAGACATATGCTTTCGGGCTCTGGTGTCCCGCTCTCACACCACCCAGGTAAATCTTACACCATACGACACAGCACCATTGTCCCTCCGTCACTGATACGGAAATCGTGCTGAGAATGTCTTTGGCACTGTGGAGTGATTCATGTAAATAGCCACAGATTCTTGATTGGACCTTGTCAATGTTCTCCACCAATCAAATTTCTGCTCACCTCCCACTCACGTTTGTGTTTTACCTGTGTGCGTGTGCTGCCTCGGTAGCAGAAGATAACGGATGTCCACGCCACAGTGTAACGGTAAATTCATGCTCCGGGCTTTCTAAGTTTAGGCTGAACCCTCAACTTGTTTTAAAATGGCTGTTATTCATCCTTATTCATCCTGACATAACAGGGCTTGCAGGGAACAAGCGTAAATTGGTCCGCTGACTGTGTTCCTTCCTGATGGTGAAAGAGAAAGTGTTGAATGAGTAGCTAGCTAGCTAATGTTAGCTAGCTAGATGTTAAACGATAACTAGCTAGCTTTGCTGGTAATGTCGCTAGAAGCTCAACTTCTTTGCAATGCCACCGTGTACAGTCCAGCAATGTAGTGGTAGCATCTTTGGTATCAAAGTTGTTTGCGGTGTACTTTGTTTTCTTACCACTTCTGTTTACTAAAATGGATAAAATGTTCATTATTTTGGCAATCCCTGCCAAACTGTGTTATCTCTAAACATTCTTACATCAAAGAGCTGTGCTCTGACTTTCCTGCATATTATCAGCTATACCAGAAGACATTGTAGACACTGGTAGTCTATTATTTATGACATGTCATGTTAATTTTGCCTTGCTCATACACTGCGTAGTTGCTTTCATTTCCTTTTAAACTTGTGGACATTCAATTAAACTTTGTAGATTTGATATGGAAACAACATGTCTTTGGCTTTGATTAGTGAATGAGCCTGTGTGCCCATTATTGGGTCAGGGTATGTGTAAAAAATCTAAAAAAAAAAAAAACAACTTGGTAAAATCAAGGATTTGTTGTAAAAACACAAGCAAATACAAGTGGCAGTCCTTCCATCTCTCTCTCTAGTCTCCCATTGCCACTTTTTAAAGACTTCACCACCAATTATACCTGACTTCAATCAGTCAAGTGTTGCCAATTTCTTAACCAGGTAGAATTAATCAATGGTAAAGGCTTTAGGGAAGGGCCACTCCTTCACAGTACGTATAATATTGTGAAATTGTGAGTATTCCCCTGGAGAAGTCCCGGAGTGGCGTAGTCAGGCTATTTCCTAAAATCCTGGACCTAAGTCCCCCCACCCATCACATGTGCAAGCTGCATACTGTTGTAAACCTTGATGGTGAATTGAGTCCAAATATGTTTGCATGATTTATTAAGCCCACGGCATCAAAATCTCACTCCAGCCAGGTACCCAAAGTTGGCAACCCTGCATAAAACAATGAATGTTAGCTTATTTCATCCTTATGTATAGTGTCACCATACAGGCCTTAGTTCGCTGTTTTTTTTTTTTTTTTTTTTTACATATACTTATTCAAAGCTGGATGAAAAACCAAACATTTGTTAAGTAAGGTCATAAAAAGAAAATGTATACATGTGAGACTACCAGGTGTCATTTGACATGTTTTGAAATATTAATTCTGAATGTCTCTTGGCTTAATTTGACAGAGAGAAGAGAGCCCTTAACACGATTCACCATTGCTGAAACAATTAGTTACTCTACATGTGGTCCTCCTGGTCAAGGTGAAGGTTGGTGACCGTACCCTCTTTGGGGGTGCAGTTGCGCCTCCTCAGACAGGGCATCGACCTTAACTCCTTCCGGATGTTGTTGCTCAGGAAGATGTAAAAGAGAGGGTCTAGGAGGTTGTTGAGGCTTGTCAGACCATAGCAGAGGCGATAAGTAAGAAAGAGGGACTTCTCCAGACCACAGCGGTCATCGGTGAGGAAGTATGCCACAAATTTATAGCTGCCCACTAGGTGGTAAGGGCCAAAGATGATGATGAAGATAACGGTTATAATGCAGAGGGTTCCCACGATCTTGCGGCGGTCGCGGTCAGAGGTGGAGGGCGAGTTTTGCAGGGTCATGGCAATACGAGTGGAGGTGAATCCCAAAATGCAACAGGGTAGCAGAAATCCCAGGACGATGGTGGCTATCTTGAAGCAGGCATATCTGGGACTGACAGGGTACTGCTCCAGGCAGCGGCTTTCGTATGAAGCAAGATTCTGCTTGAACACAGAGTGCAAGCCGCCAAGGCAGAAGAAGAAGGTTAGGGTCCAGATGACCAGACTGGACAGCCAGGCCACCCGAACAGTCCGGACACCTTGGCTTCGTAGCGGACGGACTATAGCCTTGTAGCGATCGAGTGCAATTAGGCACAGGAAGGCCACACTGGCATATAGGTTGACGTAGAAGACATAACCCACAATGTTGCAGGCAATTGAGCCATAAGGCCAGTTGTGACCCCGCTGCAGGTAGAGTATCCATGTTGGCAGGGTTAGCAACTGTAGCAGGTCAGACAGCAGCAGATTGATGAGATAGACCAACTGCACCCCCCCAGTGGAGATCCCGAGTTGGTACAGTCCCCAAAGGGACAGCATATTAGCTGGCAGCCCCAGGGAGAAGGACATACTGTAGATGCAGGTCAGACCCATTATGTCAGCATCCAGGGAGAAGTTGCAGCTTTCATTGGTCATGGCTTTCAAATTGGGCAGGAAAACCCCTACAAAAGTGACCAGACGGATTTCATTCACCATGTTATATGGATATTTTTCCACATTACAGCATTCAAAAATGAAACAAAAAAGTAACTGCCAACCACATTTAAATACTATTGACATAAAAACATCCACAATATCATGTCACAGTACAATTTATAGTAAGAGTTCACGCTTGAAAGAACTTTTCGAACAAACTGTGCTGCTGTTATGAAAATATGCAAAATCATTTTTCTCTGAAGGTATAAAACACTGTGTCACTTCACCCTCTGCTGTTTCCTTTATCTGTATATTAGTTTGACTCATTCTTCCAAACGGAGAGTGTGTTAGAAGGCAAAGGGAGGGGATCACTGCCATCTTATGACTTCTAATAAACAAGCCACATCGCGTTAATTTAAAGCTTGAGAATGTAGGAAATAGCAGGGTAAATAGAACTCCATTATTTCAATTACTTCAACAGTGGTATCAGCAAATACATCTCACATACACTAACTGTGCACTGTACACTGTGTTGTACACTGAAACTGATAATAAAAGTCAAAAAATGAATTTGTGAACTGAAATTAAAATCAAAACTGAAAAACACAGTTGCAAAACTAACTCAAATAAATATCTGAATTAAGCTACCATGAATACTTTTTGTTTTGTTCAGTTCGCAAGAATGTTGAATTTGCCTACTACAGCCCGTGACTAGGAAACATTCCTTCAACAAACTCATTTTCCATTTCCCAAACTGTAACTTAAAAAGACACTTAGAAGAAACTAACTGAAATTAAAACAAGATGGAAAAACCTGAAACTATAATAACCTTGATACACTGCAACGTATACGGGCTCAGATCAGCTTACAGTGCCAACAGAGAGATGTACAGGCCTCATCTCTACACATATAAATCTCAAAGGCCTCACTCTCCTTACTGTTAACAATAAAATATCATACACCCTGTTGTATGGCTCAAGCTTTACCTTGTGCGAAACAATGTGCGTGTAGATGTCTCAACGTGCAGGTTGTCTCCCATGCAAAAGGAAGCGGTGAGGAAGTAGCTGCTGCAGCAATAAATACGCTATTGACTGAGTGGCATGTGCACAGCGTCCATTTTGCATAATTTATATGAATTTTCTGCACAAGAGCACTTCCTTCTCTTCCTGTTTGTGGGTATGTGGGTGTGTGTACCCAAAAGTGCGTGAGTTCACCTAAGAGCTTGATGGGTCTGTGCATATGTATCTTGATGACTAGAGATATAAAAAAAAAAAAAAAAAATGAAGATGGCCAAAAATTTAATGCTCATAAATACATTAAAACTAAAGCCTGAGATGCTCATTTAAGTTAAGTGTAGCATGGGAAAGCGCACCCGTGCAGTAATACATATAAAACAAGAAAAATTTGTCTCACCACATCAAAATTGCATCAGGAACCTCCAACAAGTTTGAAATGAATTCAAAAGAATTTAGGGCAGATTTTTGTACCCTCCTCACCGACTCTCCTACAGCTGCATTGTTAGATTTGCATTGAACAACTGCAGTTAATTGATCCTTCAAGCTCCATAATTTAGTTTTCCCAAAATTAATATGTTTGAATTATTGAACTTGCAGATGTCCCATTTAATATTTAATATTTCCTTACAAATATTTTACTATACTACGTTACACTTATGTGTTCTCTTGTATTTTCAGTTTAGACCAAGAGACTCATTCATTCATTCATTTATTCATTCATTCATAGAGAGAGAATCAAGCATGATGGCTGCACATGCAGAAACATACTATTATGATTGCGCTGTATAGGTTTTATTGGAGTTTCTTAAAAACAAACATCTTGGAAAAAATGTTTCTCACAACCCCTCATTCAATTGTTAAACTGTATTTTTTATTTATTTATTTTTTTGGTTCACTTATTAACTAGCTTTAGCCAAGCACATACTTAGCTTGCTGTGCCATGTTAACTTCCTTAGCTAGCGGGCTGATAAAGGTAAAAGTGGTAACAGTAAGAATGTCCTACGTGAATAAGCACATACATACGCAAGTGTCAAGGTACACGATCACGTCACCATGTGATAAGATGTAAGGCGTGACTTTTAGTATCTTAAGCACAATCTCTGTGACCCGCTAGAATTGGGTCGCCATGACCACACTTCACCTTCAGACCAACATGCAACTCTGCCGTAGTGTTAAAAAAATCCTACCATAATGCTAAAAGGTTGAATGTGCAATTGGTTTGGATCTACCATATTAATGAATATGAAGAAGTAAATTCTTTTCAGTTTTCACTGTGCTTGAATTTAAGGTCCCTGTGGGCCTTGATGCAATCGTGTAATTCACAAAGCAAATAAGAGTTTAGACGCCTTCATTGCTGCAGAGTCTTTGTTTTTGCACTACCCAAGTGTTTCAACGCATCTACTGCATAACCCAAACTGGACACAGGGATTGTTCTATCAGACAGAGAAGATGAGTTTAGAATGTGCCACAGTTATACAGCCAATCATAACTGTACGGCTTATTGGTGATCACATCGTGGAGTCTAGTTCCAAGTACAAATCTGCATATCGAAAGCTGTATGTAACAATCTCCCGTACACATTTATCTTCGTATGATATTTACCGTTCAGCCAGAGGCCATTTTTAGACCGCTCTGATGTAGGCTGTCAACAGGTTTTTGCATTCCATTGCAGAAAAAGGAAGATGACTTCTGTAGATATGGTGATTTGGCCGTCCCTCCCATGCAACATGTATAAGGGGAGTGAATCAAAACACTGAAAAAACCCAGAGTGCAATTACTGCTGTAATAGTGTGTGTGTGAGTGTGGGGGGGGGGGAGGGGGACCTGTCCCACTGCCCTCAACACTACTAATTACACAAAACATTGAAAACTGCAAAGGCAAAACAGAGTGAAACAAGTGGAGAGAGACATTCCTGTCAGAAAGGTACTTTCTTTCCTGGAGCTGGAAACAGTCCAAAGGTCTGTTCCATATGAACTTCATTTTCATATTCATGACCACCTGATTTATGGCCGATGGTACCCAGTTTTACAGAAGTCACTGTACATAACACAACCCACTGTACATAATCACGCTTTGCTAAATGCTAACGCTTGCAAAATGCTCTAATGCTCTGAAAATGTTGTCAAATGAAAAGCTTTGTTCATCTATAATTTCACATAGGTGTACAAAAAAAATTAATATGTGTTTGGAACATTGCTGCTTGCCTTCCAGGCTGTCAAAGAGACGGCCTCATCCTATCGTCAAAAGATCGTCAGACCCTACACGCCTTCCCGTTCGCTCTGGTCTGCGTTTTCTGCACGCCTGGTGCCCCCTCCTCTTCACACCTGTACTTCCCGGTCACGTCTGCTGTCTGTTCTGGCTCCCCGCTGGTGGAATGACTTTCATATGGAGGTCAGAACAGCAGATAGTCCGTCCACCTTCAAGCGCTGACTGAAGACTCACCTCTTCAGGACGCACCTCTCTCCTTCCCTCCCTAGCTCCCCTTCTTAGCCATAGTTTCACTTGTAGCGACCTAATTTTGTTAGCTTAGGATTGTTGTGGGTATTACTAATGGTTTTTTGTTTTGTTTCTTCAACAGGGTAATCCACAGGGTTCAGTTCATGCTAACCCTTCTAGCACTTGAGACCTGCTAACCGTTCTAGCACTTGAGCAGTTTAACACCCTCATCCCGACATAATACACCTTACGTTGTAAGTCACTCTGGATAAGAACGTCCGCTAAATGCCTATAATGTAATGTAAAGGAATATGAAAGTATTTGTAATCACAGCAGGACCTGCAGTCATTTTCATCAAGTAACTATTGACTAACCACAAAAACATAACAATTTACTTATTTACAGCAGTTCATCATACAAAGAAAGACTATAAAGACATTATACTGCAAATAATGCTAATGCAAAAAAAAAAGCCAAAAAAATGAAGGCAGCTTTCTTTAATCTAGGGTCATTGAGGGCTGGAGGCTATCCCAGCATACACTGGGAGAAAGACAGGGAGTCTGTGCAAAAATGAGTTTATAGCTTGTGTTTTGTAAGAAATTACCAGGAAATTGCCAACTTTTAGGTAAACGTTTTGCCAAAATGTACAGTATTTTGTTCATTTAGAATCAAAAATACTGCAATGTCTTTTCTGCACCATCTGAGAAATTTCAGTATCGTAAAGCAAATATATTATAACCTGAAAAATGATGGTGTAAGACAGCTGTGTTAATAAATATTGACAAACCTGTGTCACGTCTCTGAGACTATTTTATAGTACACTCCTGTTTTGTGTGTAACTTTTTAAGCATTATTCAGAGCAAGTTAGACAGATAAACAGTAGACTTTCCAGATGTTTTGTAGTCTATTATTATTGGTTTGGCCATGTAGACACCCCTTCTCTTCGAGCTTTTATAAGAAATATAAATTAACATTTCTTCTATGCCCTCGCAAAGTCAGCGCAGTCATCCCATAGTCTCACAGTCTCTGGTCTGCGGTAATGTCTGAAGACGGCATTAACGCAGTCTTACCCTCTGTCATCAAGCATGTTCAAAGAGCTTCAGACAGTTTCCGTCACATACATCATATCTCTTCTTCTCTCCCTTTGATGCCTATCGTGTTTCTCAGAGACAGATGTTACCTTCCTTTTCTGGGGTAGAGAAGATGTTCTGGTCAGATGTGTTGCGTTGGGCGCTGAGTTTCTGTCTCCAACAGTGCTTACACAAGCAAGAGAGAGAAATGCCAGAAAACAGATGATACAGCACAGCATGTGTGTGTGTGTGTGTGTGTATGTGTGTGGGGGGGGGGAGGTATGGAGCCGTTATTGTATTCCTTTTTGATAGTCATTGAGCATTCCTGGAACTGCATGTGCTCCTGTGGAATTAAGCGGTAGAGACAGAATTCTTCGCACTCCACAGTCACTATGCGTATCGATGTAAATGGCAAACAACAAAAAATACAGGAACATTTTGTTCTCAGAGTTTAAAGATGCATATGACCTATGTGCATACGACCTGCTCAGATTCCACCGGCAAGGAGCTACCGTCCAGTTGTAAATGTTGCCTTGAAGGTCCAAGTACATGTAAAGAATATGACGGTATGAAGTTCAAGAAATACAGAACAAGTCACACACTGTGAATGGTAAAACTTTGAATACAGAATTACAGTCATACAGATATTTTTTTCATGTTTTGAGTATTTGTATTTGAAATTAAAATTAGCGGCAGTGTTGTGAAATGGCTTGGTAGCTGGGCATTTTTTCACTGAAATATCCAAGTGCATAAAATAGTATGTGAAAAATACAAGCACTGAATTCGCTCTTGATAATGATGTCTGCTAAATGCCCAAGCGAAATTAATTACTCGAATACAGTGTGTTGTATATTATGAAGTACAGCACAGGAGGTCATCATAAGAATACAATTTCATGATCCAAATTGACAGAAATTGACAAAAGGTAAACAAAAACTGAAATAAACTACCGATATGAATTTGTGCATGTTTCTACTCTGCCCAAGAAACATTTTCATCACATCTGACTTTTCATATATTCAGCATCCAGTTTCTCCATCCAAACAGGTTCAGATCTGTGAAGTAATGCTGCACAGAATTACAGATATACATAATTATTCATATGATATGATTTATAAGGCTTGGAATATAGATTTATAACTGGTGCTGATGGTTTCAGCATGTACATGCCTGTACAAAGTTATCTAAAATGTTCACCATGGAAATAATACACTTCTCTCCTTTCTCCAGCAAAATATGACACATGACCCTAGAGCTGACAAAGGATTAATGACTTCTAATTAGTATATCTGAGATACCCTTATGGGGTAATAAGGCCTTCCGCAACCAGCAGCGTGGTCATATATCTGTCTCGCCCCTCTTGGCTCAGTCCAGCTGCAGAGAGACTTCCAGATGTGTTTCAGCGCTCACTTCCTGGTGTCTGTAACCTGGGATCAAGCATCTTTGCAGGTACGGCAATCTGAGACAGCGGTATTGCCGTCCCTGTCAGCGGAGAGAGAGGCGGACGGGAGATGAGGGAGGGAGGGGGAGAGGCTGGTTGCAGGAATGTGCACGATGGGTCACTTCAAATGAGTTACTTCAAAGAGAGAAGAGGTGGGTGTCAGACATCAGACAGAGTCAGGGAAATAGTCTGAGCAGATTTATAAAAACTCTTGGAATGTTTGTGGAGCTGCAGGCCCAGACAAAGCACACCGTAGACACGAGAACTAATACGGAAAGGCTAACCGACTCTGTCATTTGTGGCTGCCAGAATTGTAAATCAATGGCCGAAGTGACATCAATTTCCTGCTAAACAAAGTCTCTAATTCCTTTCTGTTTGTGATTGATGGTTAACACTGAGCACTGTGATTCGGCAGTTCCCTCACATGTAACAAGTTATACGTCGTGCACTGTACCTACAATGAAGATAAATTACGTTGTATGTGATGTGAGGTTTGACGCATTGTTTGAGGTACAAATCTCAGTTGCACAAAACTTTCCTAAGTCCTGGACTCAGAATGTTTGCATTTTTTATGCACAATTGTCCGACTCCACAGAATGTCAACTCAGCAGAAGACTTTTCAGAACGACTGACCTATGCATTGTGCTTCCAAAAAGCCGAGGTATACATTGTTGACAATGAGTCTCTGTACTGGAAAGGACGGAATCGGCTTCTGTTAGCATTTCCAAACAAACCGTACCACCCTATGTTCAATATCTCCCTCAGCCAAAGAACCTCTCAGCTTCTTCTGTAAATGCCCATTTAATTATTTTTTATGATTATTATTATTAGACAGTGTAGCTACACCAGGCTGAGATCTTTACCCCGATAAACATTACACACAGTGTAAAATGATATTCTTAGGGGGACTGACTTTACCAGCCCTAATCTGAACTAAATATCACCAAAACCAGGTGTCAAGGTCCTACGGGGACTATCTTCCTGAATGCTGCAGACGGCCGGCTCCATAGCTGATCCCCACACACATCCCGGCAAGGTCAAACCCTGACAATGTTATTTTTTAGAGTTCGCTTTATTAGATTTTCAGATGCCCCGCTTTTCTCTTTTCTTCAAGAGATCAAATCACTTCCTCCCCAGCAGATTACAAGTGGCAGGGTCAGAGGGGGTGCGCCATGTGCTTTGCAGGCCTGCGTTAAAAAAGGCCTCACGCTGGTGCAGCCGCGAGCCTTTGAACAGCGATGAGGATTCAGGAGAGACTCGGCCGCCTCTGTGAGATTTCCGAGAGAACACCCCAGGAAGGGGGGACCCTCTGTCACATTTGGTTCATCTGGTCGTCCTCTGTGATTCACATGGACACACAGAATACTGTGTGAGCATTGTACGTGTCGTTGTATGTGTACGTGCTTATTTATGTCTACCCGGCAAGCTTATGTGCATAACACCTCTGCTTATGAACTGAAGGAATTTCCCTTAGGAAATTCATTCTCATCAGTACATCTCAACCCATGTAACTCCAGGGATGATTATTCAGTATTTCACTGTTGTGAAATACATTTTTGTAAAATTAATATAAACAGCCCTGTCACAAATTATTTATGACAGCCCGACAGAGCGTTGATAAGTGAACTGAATAGCTAATTTTGTAAATGTGATCAGTGTTATGATACTGTGTGTATTCCTCTATGGACACCTAATTCTGGATATCAGGGATCGTAACGCTCCAGTTTCTGTTCCTCTGGCTTTTCTTACGTTTCAAACGTTCAAGCTAATGCTATTGTTGCACACAACCTTATGCTTGCTAATGAGGCAAGCTGTTTAGTCAGTTTTCCTAATGTATATCTCTTAATCTCTCTCTCCCGGGACTATGAGGGATTTGAATCGAGGTAGAGACAGATATTGTTAGACAGACTCTAGCCCTTAATGTTATTGGCAGGGTTGATAACAGTGTTGGTATTCAATACCATCTGTTTCACAGTTGGTGGTCTGACAGCGTCGCTGCGAATCTGCATGGCCCTGCCACAGAAGTTACTACTTCTGTATTTTGTGCAGCTCGGCAGATTGACAGATTGTGACAGTGTCTTAGCTTTACCGCAGTCTTGTGCCTGAGAGCAATGATATCAATCAATAGTTGGAATTAATGATGACTGTATGTATGATGTTTTAAATGCATCGTGTTTTTAAAAGTTTACCTGGCAGTTATGTGAACGCTTTCGTCTCAATAGCCTGTTAATGAATACTTAGTGAACATGTTAAATAACGTTAAAGACCAATTGTGTTTGTAATTCTAGCAGTAAATTGTGGTGGTTATGTAGGTGAAACACATGCAGTTTCCTTCATTGCCTACATAGTTAACCTTTTTAAGTTGGATGGAAACAGGGTCAAAGATAAAGTCTGTTTTGCTTGAATTTTTGTAGATGTTAGTTATACTATATGGAGCAGGTTTGTAAAAAAGAAATATATACATAACTTCTGCATGGTTGACACAGATTTCAAAGACAGAAAGCAATTATTTCATTTGCACTTTATTCTGCTGGGGTCGGCATTGCTGTTTCCTATCACCACCGTTACACGCTTCATTGGTTTCAGCACTCAAAATGTCGAATATAGAAAAACACAACAGATATGTGCTAGCACAGGGTTATTATGACAGCTGTGCTGTCATTCTAGTTATTATTAAATATTCCCTCAGGTTCCCACAAAACAAGGCCAGGAAGACATCTTGGTACCTCCGAACGTAAAAGGAGATTGACTGCAAGGCGAGGGGCAAAGAATTGTCTGGATTAGAGCCAGCAACACCACAACCCCTTTTCATCCCATCCTCCCTGAAGTCCCAGCCTCAAAGCCTCAATCTGACCAATCACATACCTCATCATTTTTCACCCCGCCTGTAGAACCCTCAGCCCAATACTAGACCTCCCAAACCAGAGACCACCCCAGTCATTAAAGCATGATCATACCCACCTACTGTCATTATTAAAGAGGAGCTGGACTCTGGCTCTCTTGTTGCAGAGGAGGATTTGGACGTCTCTTCCAACACAGACTCAGACATTACACAAAACTGCACAGAGGTCATTGGTGAAAAAAAAGGAAAGGGAAACACACACAATATATGTGAGGGAGCGCTTTAAAAAACTGAGCAGGGCAACACTCCTGAAAGAGGAGGACGGAGGAGGCAGGGGAGGGCCATACATTGGTACTGTCATCATGGTGCAGGGTCTGTCTGCTGTGGACCAGAACACTTGGGGACAAAACGGTGTGAGCATTCACCAGGCACTACCGGCCCTCTCCTGAGAACGATGGGCCTGAGAGCACCGGACCTTAGAATGCATCATAACCGGGACCCCTCTGTGCTTATACAGAGCGTTGAGGACTTTCGCCCTTAGGACAGGATTGCCTGTGGATGGACTGGCCTCGTAGAGGTACAAAGACATAATGTCTTACTTAAAACCCAAAGAAACTGTGTCTCTTCCAAGGGGTAGGTCAACCCTAAACCCAAGATAATCTGGTTCAATATCAGACAGAAAGATATTGCATAGATATTGCCCACATGTGTCTCCCCGCCAGGTCTTTCATGGATAAGTGGCCCCTGGCCCTGACCGAAAACTGCCCTCACGAGAGACCGGCAAGAGATATATCTTTTAATCAGAAAGAACATTTAATGTCCCGAATAAAGAAAAGAGCATTCCGCTGTGGAACTCAAATACAGACTTGCAAAGACACAAGCACAATTACTTGTACACAGGTAAAGCTACAGCACAAAACCAAAGATGGTACAGGAAGAAAGATTTTACCTGCTACTGCAACAACAAATCACTGCAACAAAATCACTGCTACCAAGACAACATAAAAATTTAGAACACCATACTTGAGATTTATAGAAAGCATTGCAATTTAGTAAATTGATATTGTCACTAACTCAATGTTATAGATATTGATTTTTCGAACAATCATGTTCAACTGACTATGTAGTTTAGCTAAATAGCCAACTAGCTAATGTTATCTATGAGCTAGTGGCAGTAAATTTTAAAAGATCCAATTAAGGTCTGCCTATTAGCAATCAAGTTTTACTGTTCCGTGCCATGATAGTGTGTTGCCCCATGAATATCCATTTCAAGGTACTTTTCTTTGAGGTGACGGTAAATTTCCCCAAAGTAAACCCTCCATTTTGTATCTAACAACGTAGGCCATGCAACGACCCAAGCAACCTGTCAGTATGCCAGCATCCTAGCCGGTTGTTTGCTTTGTTTTTGTTGTACTTCTGTGTTTTCCCGTCCCTGTGCCCTGTGTTTACGTTTCCCTCTTGTGTTTGTTCCTCCGTCTTCCTGCATGATTATTTTACTACCTGATTATTAATTACCCGATTGCCTGATCTGTTCACCTGCCAGTTCGCTCACCTGTTCCCTTTTTTTACCTAATTTGTCTTGAATTTTTCTGTATCCGTTGCCAATTTGTCTCCGTGATTTTCCCCTGTTTTGGAAACCCGCCTTTTGTATCTGCCCGTTCGTCTGATAGTGTATAACCCTGCCTGTTTTTTGACCTCGCTTTTGGATTGTGTTTTGCCTGACTGCCGTGTTTTTCCTGGTTGTGAACTTTGCCTGTCTTTCCTGTTTTTGACTTTGGATCTCGATTCTGTACTGTTGCCATGCCTTCCTGGTTTTGACCATTGCCTGTACCTGACCTTGATTTTGGATTTCGGACTTGGCTTGGCTTTAAATAAACATTTGTTTATTTTACTCTATTCTGTATCTGAGCCCTGACACAAGCCAATTAGGACTAAAGTAAAGAGTAACATCATAATGACAAACGTTCCCCTCAACACCCATTGTCAAAACAGCGCCGAGGTCTGCATAAAGAGATTTAAGCACAGAACGATTTAGCCTCTTGGTTGTACTTCTCTCTCTACTGTTACTCCTGGACAACATGCTCCAAAAATCATATTTTTGCTCTCACCTGAGTGTATTTTTGTGTTTCTGCTGGAGTTCTGCAGCAGAGGGTTCAGGTTTTTACGCTGCCCCAAATTTCAAATCAATCCAATCCATTATATTATGAGGGACAAATTTGCTGCCTTTAAACATTGGTCTTCCATATTTCTCTGGTCAATGAAGCTGACCATGGAGATTAAACTCAGACAGAGGAAATTGCTGCTTTTCACCTTTTCATATTTATGCACCTTTTCAAATTTATATCTTAAACATTCCCAAAACACCCTTGAAATGACAAAAACACTAAAGATAAACACAATTCCCAGTTCACCAGAGTTTCAAAGGGGATGGAGATGAATCTGCTGCCTTTTCACGTGAGCAATGCAATGTCTTAGATGTCCCAGGCAGTGATAGCAAGCGACTTATTTCTCTGGTCATTGCATTAGAGACAAAAGAGCAAAACATGAAAAGCCAAAGGGGGAAACAAAAGAGCACAAAATCACTGCAACATATGGAAGACATCACAAGGTTGTTCTCCATCTGTGTCCAAAGCTTGGCCCGCTGGCACCCGTGAGACACCGGGCAGAAGGGGGATAACCCATGGAAGTGGTGGACTGAGAATTCCTACTGGAGGAGGATTTCAGTAGCAGAGGGAGATGGAGTAGTGCTGTAGAGCAGGAAGAGCAGATGTTTAATGGTGTTTACCAAAAAAAAAACAAAAAAAAAAAACAGGTGCTCTTCCATTTAAGGGGTTTTGGGAAAGTCAACAATTCTTACATTTTTTTTTTACTTAAATAAATATCCCTTCCTTGATTTATGCATACCATAACCCTATGGGGATTCCTGTACTCTCTGAAACACACTATCTCGATTTTGTAATAGCTTTTAAAACATTAAAATATTTTTCAATAAAATAATTACATTTATCTACATCTTACAGAAAAGTATAGCCATTCCAATGAGTCAAAATTCAGGTTTGAGTTCATGGTTACATAAATTAAATCGATCGTTCTTTATTTGTGATAATGATAGGTAGGTGGACTGGTGACAGCCAATAGAAATGAAGCAATCCACAAAAGAAGATACACCATTCCTACAAGTCCCTTCTCTATACCAATCACTTGTAATATCCTGTGGTATTTCACTTTTGTTGCGTAAAGTTGAACCTTGGTGTAATAACAGGTGTAATAACACTTGCACTGTATAAATATTACATGTTGTTTCCCTTTTCCCTTTATAAATTGACTTTGTACACTGTGCAGTGCCATAACCAGCACCCCATCCTCCCACCCCACATAAACACACACAACTGTAGTTTTATCCAGGAGAGCACCTGCTCATTCCAAGCTGAGATACATGTGTTAATCCATATAACATTTACCTGTTGTTGTTATATAGATGGGATGTTACAATTGCATACTCATTTTTGGGTTACCAGTGCACTCATACATTATAGCGATTTTATACATGCAAATCTCCCACTGCATGTCCTTCCCATGGGTCCTAATCCATCTGCCCCCCTGCTTGGCCCTGTCCTAAGTCTATGATTATATTGGACAGGACAGTACCTTTATGTCCTGGGCAGACATTGGTGAGAACACAAAAAAAACCCTTCATACTATGAACACACCATCTAGTCAGTGTATTCCTAGATGCAATATGCAATTGTTCCTGTTATGAGACAGCATTCATTTGCCTTTTCTCGTAAAGAGTCAAACCGACTGTGTGCAATCATATTGCACCAAGCTCACTTGGGACCAGGTCATAGAATGCAGATTTGATGCTGTGTATTTTGTCTGGCAGGTCTAGAAATGTAATGAAAAAGGCCAGCATGACACTCGGTTAACCAGTGGGACATTGATGTCTCAGAAATGCTCAATACATCTTCTGTCACTCTTTGCACTGGTTACTTTTGTCATGTCAAAGTAGCCCAATTGTTGCTCATACAAGTCAAAAAAGTCACTGGTGATTCTACTTCTTCAGTGAAATTGTGTCACCTAAGATGGGCTCAGGCAATATCTAGACATTACACCGGTATACGGTAGTGTGTCAGTAATTCCCCTCAGGTACTTATGCCCCTGGCCAAAGGGTTTTAACTTGTCCTACCTGTCAACGTGTTCCTGGTAATTTCGACCGCTGGACTGTTAGGTGCATCTCGGAATCCATGACGGCTCTGCGCTAAGATTCCCAGTGGATTAAGTTCGCGAAGTAATTGCTACCTCATAGCTTTTCACATGCTGTACATGATTTTGTTAACCTGCCACGTGGTTATGTGCCCATACAGCAGGCCGGGTCAGTGCAGCTTTGGTAAAATGGGTTGTCTAATGTCAGGCTTTGAGGAGAGGCTGCTTCTTTGAGCTTTTCCGGGTTCAAGGGAACATTTTGATGCCTCGATAAGTTGAAAACGGGTTGACAATAACATTTTAAAAATGCCCTGGTTCGTCTCTGTTCTAAGTTGGAGTTTAATTACACTTTTTCTTAAAACGGCACACTCACAATGTTGTCATGGGTGAATACAGCCGCAGCAAGAATGACCCTGCATTAGGTCTGATTTTAAAAATGCTTATATTGTGATGTTTTGTAAAGTAAGTTCCCGTATTACAACAGGGTAATTTAGTAAACTTTTTTTTTTCAGTTTTTAAACGGCGCTCACTTTGCATTAGTCATGAACTGCAATACATTGCTTTGAACAGCTGCTTTAGTTACCCAGTTTCACTGCAAAAATGAACTGCTTTTTTGGACAGTATCGCTATACATGATGTACTGTAACACCATTACAGGCCAAAAAATTATCTGCAGTAAATCTTGTGGTCTATGACTTTGTGTACTTGGGCATGTAAAGTTAATGAAAGGATCAACAATGCTACGAAAAGTATTCCCTTATTTAAATCATGTATCTATTTGAGATGAGCAGACTGAGGAAAACTGAAGGCAAAAGTGTGTCCTTTCAAATAACACATATGTATATATTAATGCTTTTGTAGTCTTGGCAATATTTTTAATGTCTGCTTTGACAGTAAGTTTGCTGTAATTTTGAATGCAATCACATTTATCTTTTTTTGTTTTTTTTTTTTTAAAGAAAATTAATGAAATTGGCATACACTGGATGTATTTGCATTGTAATGACTGCTTGCTTAGAGGGCATTATTTTTGTTTGTAGTCTTCTGATAATACTTTGTACTTCAGACAGAGCAATTATGAATAATTTTTAGGTTTAAGTCCTTATCCAGGAATCTCAATGGCAATTTCTGAGCTGTGATTAAAGTCAGAGAGAAACCAGATGAAGTGAAATAGTCTCATTTATCTACTAGTAACAGTATAGGTGTTATATAAGTGTGAGTATTCTTTTGTGTAACAGTGAGTATTTTAGAGTGTATGTTTATACTTGTAAAAATGAAATTATAATTTCATATTTGCCCTTTTATCATTACTTTTACAACTGGTTATTAGTGATTATTAAACCGATGTGTTGCCGTTTGGATCATATGAATAGGATCATAAAAAATACTATTTCACTGAGAAATATTTTGGTTGTTGAAGTGCATAGAATAGATATTGGGTACCAAACTGTTTTCAAATTGAATGGAATTTACGTTCTATTTTTACCATTGCTTACATTGCATTTCCAACAAGAAAAATCCCCCTGAGGTCTTGACCCAACGCTGAGGTCCGATTCAGCTTTCTTCCAGGTGGATAGACCTGCATCCTCCAGAATATCTTGCCCCTTTGTTTTCAGCGCCTCGGGAAAAAACTTAATGGGGCCTCTGTTTGCTGGACATCCTTGGAAAGTCCGTCTTAGCCTCACACCTGCTGCATGGAAAAAAGAAATCTATGTAAGTTGGTCCAAAAGGAAGCTAAGCTCGGAAAATATGTCATTGCTCCAAAGGTCGTCAAGGTGAAGGAGCGTCCATTCAGGAAGTCGCTTGGAATGTCAACCTTGTCTTTGTTTCCGTAGCCTTCCCAGGGGACGAGGATTCAGGCATTGTCTGAATCCCTTAGCAATTTGTTGCTGATATTAATCACCTTTAGAATTTATATATGTTGCAGTTGTGTTTACCAGATAGAGTTTCCTTGTTGTTTTAATGGCTCGCAGAACTGGGAAGTGGCCCAGGTTCAAGGAGCCCAGAGGAACCATCAGACTGCGGAACATTACAGTTACAAGCTCGGGTACTAATTGTTTTTATTTTCAGATGACAAAGTGCTGTGTTACACAATTCACCTTCATAAGAGATCAACTGGAAGACTTCCTCCAGACTTTGGATCCGTATGAGGTCTTGATGTATTGCTCTCAAAAGGCATTGCAAAGGTAAATAAATAAGGCGTAAAATGTGTTGTAAAGTTAAAATGTGTTCAGTTGAATAATGCCTTGTAAAAACTTGGACCTAACGCTTACAGAGTGAAACAAAACAAAACATTTTTATAACAATACAAAATATTATTATGTATCGCCTATACATCTATGTGTATCTATAGATTCAATTCACATTTAAATGTAGAATTCTTTCTGGGTATTAAAAACTGGTAAACCATCAATTAATTAATTTGTTGTTGCAGAATCAGAAAACGCCACACTGGCAGATCAAAATTGTGTAACCCTGTAAAATGATCCCCACAGTACAAAAAACACATGAAATTGGTTCCGTAGTTACATCAGAACACTCTCTGCAACATATTATTTGTACAGATTAATTCTGGATCATACACAAGTAACTACCTTAGCTTTGTTGAACGAGGACAGGGAAAATAATAAAATATATTGCGTCTCTCACATTTAGTAATCTCAACCTCATTATCCTTCATGCTTTCCACAAGCAAGCCGTCCACAGTAACGCTCCCTTCCTGATCTACCTGCCCTTGCTGACGCCAAGTCGGACATGGTTCCTTCATGCCAACTGAGCACGTAAGTGGTGAAGCATATAAATGGGGTGCGTCACTCATTTCATCCATAAGAACCGCGTTGTATCATACGATAATTTTAACTCTTAACAGGATCAAAAGCGTTAATGGTCAAAGTGCTTCCTCAGGAAAATCGTGTGCCAGTTTGCTTGATGTTGTGAGACATAAAATTCTTTCTGCAGAACACAGACCTCTGAATGGTGATCCTGGCTAAATATATTTGGGAGCCGTATTCTCTAATTAACGCTCCTCACCCATGGGTTATTATCTCAAATTTCTCGTGATGGCTACGGGGGTCTAGGCAACTGTTCCTTTTGAAGCATCTCATCATCCTCAATCAGTATATATGATGCCTCATGTCGTTATCTCTCTGTCTTTGACACTCCTTTAAACAATAAGCCAATAATCTTTCTCTAGGGCATCCCAGTGGTCACAGTATTAATGCTACTCTCAAAACAAAATTTACTCTCAGGGCAGCATATAGAATGCTTTTTCTGTATTAGCTGACGTGATACGATCTCATACGTCTCGTACCTGTTGTCCCTCAACACTCATGCCCTAGTCACAGAGTATTAATCCCACATATGTATGGGGACCTGTTGCATTGTAAATGAGGACCAGGGCACTGCTGGGTAACTCCAAAAAATAAAACAGGTAAGGGTGAAATCTGAATGGCAGCCAAGCATGATGACATCACAGTTATAAGTGTAGATGTTTAAGGGAGTGATGAAAGGTGACAGTGTACCGCTAAGGAGCGCTAGGGATCTGGTCATCTAAAAATAGCATTAATATCAGAGCAGGGGGAGGAAAGTATTTTTAGGGGACAGGGCAAATGGGCAGGCAGTGTGTTTGATATGCACAGGGCCGTAAGGGTGCATGCCACCTGGCAGCGATCCTTTTTTCCACTGTGCAACTGGGGGCCTGCCTATAAAAGCACAATACACCACACATGCTCACATGCTGGTTTCCATCCCAAATCAGTGTTTCAGTCAGCCCTTTCTTCTCCAGCGCTATCACCATGCCGGTTTTAATTTTCCAACTGAGTGACCTGCATGAGAGGGTCAACTGGCGTACCTCTACACATTAATCAGTGACAGGACCCTCTGCTTGGATGGTAACTCTTTTTGTGTCTTCTGCTTTTTTAACATGAAACGACTTATAATTCGTCCTGATCCTATTTCTGCCTGAAACCATTCCATTATAACAGATATGGAGAAGCCGTCATCACTAGTCTTAAGACATAGGGTAGCCTTTGTGGCATAAACATGCTTAGCAAGTTAAACTGACGCCTCCTAATTTGGTCAACCATTCGCCAAAAACCTAGAGGACAACTGCTCAAGCAATTGTAGGGTTTAAGACGAGACAGGACATAGCATCTAAGCCCCCTCTTTTCCTGAGAGTGTCTGGCATGCACTTGTCTCCAGGGGCTAGGTGGGACTCCACTGAAGACAAGGACAGAAAAGGGGAACCAGACTTATAGCATGGAACCCAGTCAGCTTATGGCACTGGGTCTATCATTGAGAGGTGTCAGAAGGAGACAGAATCACTTCCCAGCTTATTCCCATATTGACTGCATTGTCAAAGGTTACCAGGTTAAGTTGCGTGTAAATCCCCTGCTAATCCTACTGTGGGTCCTTGAATACGTAGATCGACACAGTTCAACGTCACCAGTCATACGCCTAATGCAAGCTACTTCGCACATAATTCAGATTTTCCTTCGTGTCAAGCATATCATGCTCTTCAGATAACCGTTGTCTGATTATGTAATTTTTTTCTTTACATTCATGAAATTAATTTTTTTTCCTGCCATTGCCTTCATCCATCCAGGTTCTACATGTCTGTAAATGAATCATTAATATTATATTAGTAATTTATTGGAAAAGGGAAACCCAACATCCATTCCTAATCTGGCTCAGTATTTCCAAAAAGCATCGGAGGAAAGCTGCAACATAGGAGAATATGCAAGTTTGTGTCTCAGGAATCGGCAGCTGACAGGTGAAGGTGGAATTCCTCGACAAAGACTAACATCCTACGCAGCTAAAGGAGGAAGAGATTCCAGAAGCTAATTAAGATCCCCAATAACAGGCAAACAAAGACACACATGCACGCACCAGGAGACAGGATGCCACTGTGGGTCGGCGATGACAGAACAATTACAGCCAGTCCAAAACCGGGGAAACCGAGGCAGGAGACAGGAAATGAGACACGGCAGACGAGAGCGCGGCTCTGTCCCTGCAGCATGCACGGCCTTCTTGAACCTCGCTTTCCCCTCTGTATTTTCCTGTTTACCGCCTCGCTCTCCAGCTCGGATGTTTTTCTTCACTCCCCGATTTTGATATCCTCTCGGAGCGCGTCGGATGTTTGCCTGACCTAACCGCTCTTTTTTGGGGTCCAGACGTCATTAAAACCCCCAATAGTATCTACTGCCGGAAGTCAGAAGGAGTTTAGCGGCGCGTTGTATTGTTGTGACACGACACGCGTTTTGCCGCTGCTATTTCTAGAGTTTGGTTCTTCTCCCTCACTTCAGCTGCAGAAGGCAGTTATTTTACACCCACATCAGCGATTCAAAAAAAAAAAAAACAATGGCACTTCCAAGGACCTTTTTGTGAATAGATCAGTTTCCTTTTCCAAATGGCCACTCATGGATTGGTGCGTCAGAACCGAATTGAATTGAACTCGGATATTAACCTTGGTTTTTCTGTGAGAAATGAAAATAGTATAATGATTGGCAAAACATGAAAGGCTTTCAAGTGGGGATTTGAAAGTACAACATTCAACTATTGTGTTTTAAGGGAAAGAGTTACATATTTCATGCTTGTGGGCTTCGAAGCTGTAAGAAGTCGTTAAGGTTTCTGATCTTCATCTGACCTGAATACAATTTTGTTGAGGCAATTTCCTATGATAAACAGTATTTCATCTACTGTAGGTCCAGCGCTGGGACATAGCTCTGGAATTGAGGAAACACAAGTACAGTCTAGCCTGACCCACAGCTATATCACAGCATCCTGCGCTAGCATCCTGTGTCTTTCGATATTAACCTTATCACACTCTCGCTCTGAGAACAGAACCCAGAGTGATGTGCCTACTCCTTGATCTCAGTCAAACTGAAAGTCCATCAAGAGTTGTATCCCCTCACCTTCACATCCATGCGTGTTTGCAGGCACCACAACTGTGCTTTCCTCTCAGCCCAGGTCTGGTTTACCCTGACGACAGAGACTTTCAAGCCCTTGGAGAGCATGGCAACACTGTTCAAAAGCTCGACGATATTGATGTCAATGGCCATCACGTTTTAGAACCGGTGAAAGTTAATGTATGTGACAGATACACTGCATCCTTTTAAATCGCGTCATAGTTTCATGAATTGTTACTATTAGACATTACACATTTTTAATATAGGCCCAATGCTGTATCACCCCATTAAGCTTGTATTTCAGGGTGGGCATGACTCTTGGGTGATGTTTGTCTGATGTTCTCGATGGTTTGGAATGATCAAGTCTGAGGGAAGATCCAACTTTGGTCCACAGCACTGGACTTCAGGAAGAAAAGGAGGTCATCCACCCCCTCAGCCTACAAGCACCGCTCTCTTTGGAGCTACGTCCAACATGCCCATGCCTGATTTAAGTGCCACCTGTAAATCAAGCCCCTTGGACAAAACAACAAAGTGACAAGGAGCAGGTAACATGCAGATCAGTGGCTCTTTGCTCACTGACATATATAATCATAATTTATTACCAGATCTGTGACCTGTTGGATATACAGGAGGTCCTCGCTGTTAAGACGCACTCCCATAAATTACTTAAAAAAACCTAGTTTCGACTTAAGCGGTTTGGTTCGTAAATACGACCACAGAAATAAATGTAAGGAATTGTTCTCTCTCTTTTTTTTACTACTGTTTCATTTAATTACTGTATTTATATGTCCTTCATGTGTTGTGTGTACAGTGTGACTGACTTAAGGTGTTAATTTAGGTATAATTTAGGTATAAATTCCGACTTACGTCGAAAATCAGCTTATGACACGTTGTAGGAACAGACCTAGTTCGTAATTCGAGGACCCCCAGTATAGTGTCCCATTGTAACATCTTTACAATCTACATTTCTTAGTTCAGGTCATGTCATATTATGAAACACTCTCTGTGTACAATATTTTTAATCTGGGCATCTGGACGTTGAATAAATGTTTCAAATGCAGAGTCACCCATTTGATGAATGGTGATGCAGAAAAGGACACAGTGACTCTTATTTGGACAGCCTGAAAAAATGTAAAATATTCAAGACACCTCCAAACCAATCCAGCTATTTACAGTGATTATTTTCCAATTTCCTAATCTCAGACTGCTGGGGATAGACCAGTGTCAAAGACAGCTTGCTCATGAGTTATCCCAGAGAGCTATAGCTGAGCAGCCTCCAAACCGTACCACTGGGGTCACATGGTCACATGTATTTAGTCTTCCCAGCATTCCTTTCCTGGAGACGATGAGTCAAATGTAACCCCATCAGCCATCAAGTAGCAAAAACTTTTTATTTCCAGTCGTAGTGCAAGAGGGATGGCTCCCTTTTTTATCACCTATTTCAATCGCACACGCCTAAGCATGTAACAAGGCAGTCACATAGAAAAACGACTTTTCCACATCTGTACACGACAGATCTTTCTCTAGATCTTTCTCTTTGCCTTGTAAGTCGCTCTGGATAAGAGCGTCTAACAAATGCCCGTAATGTAATGTAATGTAATGTAATGTAATGCAGTGCCTTTACAACTGTTCATTTTATTCTGAGAACAATAGGGCATGTTTACTTTCGCTTATACTCCATATATCACACAAACCACATGTACGTGTCAGTGAAATGCCTGTTGAGGTTGCCAGATAGGATTGGCACGTATATTTCAGGAGGGTAATTCCCCAGCCTACTGACCTACAGTACTCAGAGATTCGATGGGGAGGGGGTGGGGGGGGTGGTGGTTGGGGTTCAACCAGTACTTGATGTAATTTGTATCTTCTATTACCTTCAAATTAATAAAAAAAATGGACTTAATTCTACATCATTTGTCCACTGATGGCCTCTTTCTCAACGCTTTTGATAGCATTATTACCTTTGTAATGATTTATCAAGACTTACATTACCCGGGAAGGAACAGGGGGATCTGAATTTATGTTTTGTATGACATGGAATCTGAGCTGTACCCTGTTATGAATTCAAGATGTTAGGATTTGGTACAGTTAAACTTTTACTGTATGTTAAGTGAGAACAGCAATGTCTCTATTTTTCCACCACTACACAGGCGGGGGATTTCACTATGTTGCCCTGAAACAGCAAGGTCCTCCTCCACTAGCTTTGTATTTCTACGCTTATTCACCTCCTAACATCTCCTCTGAGATCTCCTGTAAAGAATGTCCATTTTTTGTAGGGACATCTAAATATAGATTCTGTAGATGGTGCATACAGATTGTTCCTATTATTCCTGTGCCCGTGGATTTAGTGATCACATAACTGGCTGTACTTGTCATTATATTTGCTTCATCGGACTCCACATGCTACATAGGCTACACATATTGAATTGTATGTTACTTATTTTCCTTGGCAGGGTATTCAACAGGTTCCCCATTGAATCCTGTACTGTTGTATTCTGGAGTCTCATTTTGTGTTTTGTTTTTAGCTGCATCGTTAGTTGATTGAATGACGCAGGTTTCCTTACCTCTCTGAGCACGTGCAGAGTGGGGCCTCTGTCTCCTGCTTCTGAAAGTCTTAAGCCACTCCAGCTCACAGCTGCAAACACAAAGATCTGTTGCCAGGGCTACCATTCATTCACATCCATCCTTAACTTTGAGCTGGAATTGTGTCTGAGGAGTAACACCACATCTATGCTATTAAAAACCAGGCATAAAATACACTGTACTACAGGTCCATTTTGCCCTTAGCATATGTGAGCGCATATGTATTTGTGTTTATGCATGACTATGCGTGTGCACATCTGGGAGTACTCCTGTGTTTGTGTGTGTTCAGTCATGTCTGTGCATGTGTGTGCTCATGTGTGGCTACATGGTTGTGTGAGAGAGACGATATGTGCATATAATTGTGTGTGTGAGTTTTTTTTTTTGTTTTGTTGCATGTTTATATGCGTGAGTGAGTGCGTGCATGTTTTTCTTTGTGGGAAGACACACTTTGTGAGAGTGTGTGTAAATATGAGAGAAAGAGGATGGTTGCGTGGATATTTATGAGTGTGTTTGTGTGTGTGAGATAGACACAGAGAGAGAGAGAAAGAGACCTGGAAGGCTTAAAAAAGACAATGACTGCCGGCGTCATGATGGTAGCCACTTTGTCAGTTGCAATAGCTTGTCTGCTGGCTCCCCCTGTTGTTTTTCTTTACACATTACAGCGTAAATCTGTGTCATTGTTTGATTCATAATAAACAATATGAAATATATCATACAAAAAGCAAGGACAAAAAATCAGTTGGAATCAAAACGATAACTGCACTGTATAGTTACAAATTACAAGACTATTCTCTCTGTAATATTCTGGATTTGAGCTCCTGACAACATTCCAAAACCAGCATTTTATACTCAAGTAGGAAATATTACAGGTTTTTCATATTGGTATATGGGCAAGCATACATTATATTAATCTGATAATTAATATGGAGCAAAAGTGCCTGCTTAGGATTATTAAAATCTATTTTCTATGCAGAACAAATACATGTACTGAAGCTAGTTTCTTTCATTGTCATAATTGTGCTCTTGAAGTTGAAGAACTTCTATACATGATCTTCACGAGGATGTCATTAATATTTTTTTGTTCTCAGTAAGCTCAAAACACTAGGACTGCTGTCATTGTCACTACAGTTTAGCCTAAGAGACATGCACTTATAGTGAATGGGGTATTTTGAGCTCTCAAATATTTATGAATATGGGAAATAATGTACATACATTTTTTATTTTTTATATACAAAAAACATACATATTACTATATTGTAAAAGGTTAGCACAGTGATTGTAAACTGGTTTGGGGCTTGGAGTCCTAAGAGGGGGAGGAGTGCTGATATTCTCGGATGAGAAGAGGACCCCCCTGTAGGAAAAAAATAGTTAGGAAAGGTGGCAATGGGGAGGAGGTGGGATGCCAGAGATGCAAAGCATGATGGGAGATAGGTATGTGGCGTTTATATACATGTGTGGAGACCGGAATTGATTGAAGGGGTTGTCTGAAAATGTTTCTCCCGAACTTTGTTTTAACAAACTCAATTTAGGGCAGTCATATTTTTATTTTGAAAGGGGCAGCCTGTGTACTAGCGGCTATGGTACATGACTTGGGCCCCTGAGGCTAGGGACCCCAGCCCCAGTCCAGCCACAACAAGAACACCACTGCTGTTGGGCCACTAACCCCACCTTGCTCCCACAGGAGATTGGCTTTTGGCTAGCCCAATCAACTGCGTTGAGGCTTTAGATAAAAGCATCAGCTAAATGACTATAATGTAATTATTACTCAGCTCCTGCTTTGCAGTTATGTACATACACATCATCATTTGTCCTTCACATTTTTCAGAAAATAAAAAGCTATATGCTGACGCATTTAAATACAATTTTCCATACTCAAACATAACAACTGGCAGCAGTCTTAGCACAGTACGCTAACATAGCCAATATAGAGGAATTTGAGCAGCTACCTGCTGAAGTAATACAAGAGTTCTTGTCCCAAATGTTGTTGCAGTAGGATTCACACCATCAATAATCTAAACTACTAACTTAACCAGAACTTTCCATATAGGATACAGGTTAATTCTTCTTAATTCTTCAGCCAATAGAAAAAATAATTTAGGAGCACCGTCACTAGCCTAAGAATGCTCTTAAGCCTAAATACCTTCAGGTGTATCCTTGGTAAAAACCAGAGCATCATCTCCCATTCCCTTTGAAAGCCACCTGCACTGAATTATGCGTGCATGTCTGCGCAGACGTGTGACTCCTTTGATTCATGTGACAACGAGCCATTCTTCTTTCCACACTGAAGAGACACCACCAGTGTAGATACTACCCATGTTGCCAATGACGCGGTTGGCATTTATTCAATTCGTACACTTGCAAGCATCTGGCTGCCAAGGAGTGGCCACTAGAGAGTGATGAGTAACTGGACTAATCCTAACCCTAACCTTTATCATTTTATAGAAAGGCTGGTCCAACTGTTGCCTCGTCATTGTAGACTTCTGGCCATACATGGTAATGTGGCCGCTGAGAGTCAATACCCAGTCTGCAGGGCTCATTTCTGCTCCCCAAATGAACGCGTTCCTTGGGAATGACCCACAGGCCTCTCAACATGTTGTATTTAAATGCATTGGCATATAGCGCATTATGTGCAAGAATTTGCATAGCACTAAGGAGTTACAAAAGGTCAAATTCACTGAAGTAAATGCAAGCTAAAACAAAGATAAAAATATTAAAACACACATTTCGTAAATAAGCACAAAGTTGTGAACATAAATTTATGCTCGAGTATGATGCTGTTCTTTCCCCTAAATCTGTCATTGTGCATAAATAAGCTCAGCGAGGTGCATATCTCTTTTGAGTTGTGTTTCTGAAGTGTTTTTTTGTTGGAGAAGGGTTGAGAAAGGAGTATTTTTTCTCAATCCAGTTATTTGCAAATTCATCAAAAAATCTTATCAACAGAACAAGAATTGCACAATTGGTCTACACATATATATTTCCTGAATATACAAGTTAAATAATTGAGTAATTTGTATAGCAGCAGGAGATGGCAGACAGCATTTTGATGGTTTAGGATGGGGGGGGGGTGGGGGGTCAAAAAAGGATTTTCATGTCGTTTTGTTTTGATTCTGCTTCAGTTTGAATTACATTGCGTGGTTTCATTTTCCTTTTGTTTTGTCCGTGTTCATTCCTGAGCGGGATTCCTTTTTAGGCGGTGTGCATGTGTTACAACCTTATTTGTTCTGTGCTTGTCTTTCGTTGCATGTGTGTTTGGGTGTGTCTTGTTTTCCACCGCCCAAACCATAAAGATCCCGGATCTTAGATGTTTCTCATGATCATGCCCTCTCTCGTCATCTTGGTGTCAAGAAATTTTTTCTGGTCTGCACTAAAAGGTGATGTTACTAAATACTGTCATGTTCACCATATGGAAGGGAAGCCTTATAAGGTTATCCTATTGGCTCCACTTCAGCCTATTCCAGTCATTGGTGAGCCTTTTGAGCGTATTCTAATAGGATTGTGTCGGCCCTCTCCCTAGAACCAAATAAGGTCCTGTTTATTTGTCGACTTTCAGGTGTGTAGCTACGAGATACCCCAAAGCTGGACCCCTCAAGGCAAGTGGCATCATCAAAGCACTAATTAAGAGCTTAATTAATTGCACTAATTAAATTCTGTTCCACCCCGGGATTACCAAAACACAGACAGACTAAGCCTCCAATTTCATGAGCTGATTTTTCGCTATGGCATTTAAGCAATTACACATTAAATTGGTTCTGGTTTCACCAGACCCTAAAAACTAGAGAAGAGACCCAAAAACCTACATTCTGTGTGGAGGAGGGAAAGGATTTGGATAAGAGGATACCATATCTTTTGTTTGTTGTTCAGGACACTGTGAATGAATCGCTGGGATTGAGCCCAGCTGAGCTAGTGTTTAGTTGTACAGTCGGTGGGTCTCAGAAAATTCTGGAAGAATATTGGTTTTGTCGTGCCCAGTCAGTTTCTTCAAACATTTTAGACTTGATTCTGTCTGTGTGTCTCCATCTGAATACTCCCCAGAGATGTATGACAACATCGTAAGTAGTGTCTGCCTCTGCTTGATCCAATTTTAATACTCTTGCAGACCTCTCCTCCAAGTTTTCTCACCTGCCCAGGAAAAGGTCAGAAAAGCATTCAGCAACTCATTGAAACTTACCACTCGATTTTTTCCAACACCCCTTCCAAAACCACTGTCCTGAAACATGACATTGCCATTGGTGATTATGCCCCTGTGAAACGTTCTGTTCTGTTAACCCGACAAAACGTTCGACCTTGCATAATGAAGCTATCTCCATGCAAATGGCCTTGTTGTATCCATTTCCCGGCCTTGGTGTTCACCGTGCCTATTGGTACCCAAGCCAGATGGAACATTGTGATTCTGTACTGATTACAGGAAAGTTAACACACCCACAAAACTGGATCAGTTTCCTCTTCCCAGAATTTGTTGACAGAATAGGGAATGCCAAATATGGGACCGAGTTAGACCTAAAGGCTTACCAGCACATCCCTCTAATAAACGTGCGTCAGAAATCTTAGCATTTGCCACTCCAGACCACTTTCTCCAGTATTGAGTGAAGGCGTACGGATTAAAAAGCGTTTTAGCGTCTAATGAGTAGCATTTTAGGCAACGTCGAGAATATTGAGGGGTACTGAGAGGATGTAGTCATCTGTCTAGAAGACTTCCTTAACCCTGAACTTGGCCAAGTGTGAGTTTGGCCATACTACGGTAACATATTTGGGGAAACAGCGCAAGGTAGAGTTAGCCATGTGGATGCAAAGTCCATACTATCAGAGATTTTCCAGTGCCTAAAACAAAGTGGGAACTTCGTTGATTTTAGGCATGGCCGGGTATTACCGGAGAATTTAGTGTGGACCCCTGGTTGCCAGTGTTCTTTTGACGCTGTTAAAAACTTGACATGGGGTGAGACTGGGTAGCTAGGTGGGTAACGCAACCATCGTAACTGGGTGAGCAGGGTGAGGAGAGGCAGAGAGCTGTGAAAACCACTGTTGGCGAGAGGCTTCAAGCAGAATGGGAGCTGTAGCCGGCTGGAGAGGAGAAAAGGACTGGGAGCAGCAGAGTGGGCTGGGCAGAAAGCACGGAGGGGTTAGGCCAGAGTAAAGTAAGGGACAAAACCACACTGGTCATTGCAAAAGGAAAGGAGGGGTTGGGCTCTGATAAAGGGACATAACCACAGTGGTCATTGCAAAAGGAAAAGAGGGGTTGGGCCGTAGCAAAGTAAGGGCCATAACCACAGTGGTCATTGCCAAAGGAAAGGAGGGGTTGGGCCGTGCAAAGTAAGGGCCATAACCACAGTGGTCATTGCAAAAGGAAAGGAGGGGTTGGGCCCTGGCAAAGTAAGGGCCATAACCACAGTGGTCATTGCAGAAAGCAAGGAGGGGTTGGGCCCTGGTAAAGTAAGAGACATAGCCACAGTGGTCGTTGCATGCCCTAGCTGTGCAGGTGACCAGTTGCCATGGTTCCACTCTCCAGTGCAGTCAGTCTCTCTGCTGTGAAGCAAAGTGCCAGATGGTGACGGCAGACTGCAGAAAGTGGAGATCCAGGGGAAGATGATAACGAGGGGCAGCCCGTCGCCCTTTTTTTGGTTTGGTTTTCATTTTGGGTCCCAGATGAAGCCCAGCATAGAGTCATGGGCCGAATGCATCCCACCCTTTTTCTTTTTTCTTAAATGAAAGTGTGTGTGAGAGGAAGTGTGTGGACCTCCCCCTCCTTGCTGAGTGGCCACCCTTGGGCAGCTAAGAGTGGACACACCTGTGCTGCGAATGCAGGCTGGAAGGGAGTCTGAGTGTCTGTCACTGTGTGGTGCGTGTGAGCACAGGTAACTTACCAATAGTGTGTCATGTGATCGGTGTGCTGGGCAGGACGCCTCCTGGAGCTGTGACTCTTCTGGTCATCTGTGGTGGCACCCCAAGGTGTTCAGTACAACCTGTTTATACTCCACACATATCACCTGGGCTACACTTCGGCTGTGTTCCAACCTGAAAATGCCTTCTTTTTCATGCTTACTCTCCCTTCTTCCTTGGTTGGAAGGGGAATCGCCGCCACCAGAAGGGTGATTCATTCCCATTTAAGGGAAGTGGAGGGAGGATTTTTATTCCTTCCAACCCTTAGTCTTCCTCCCTCCAATGCAGGGGCAGACCCTTGATGCTGCCGAAATCCTGTGCTGGACAATCAGGCTGTTCGTGAACACAAAAATGTCTTACCTACTAATGGAAATAACAACCTGCGATAAGTCGATTTGAATTAAAACAGTATTTGTGTTTTCGTGCTTTGTAAAGCTAAAGTTAGCTCATGCTGGCAGTTTAGTAAACTTTCATTTTTTCTTAAACACAGCTTTAGTGGCGCGAGTGATGAACTACTTCATCTCAAACAGAAAGCTATGTTCACCGCACCGCCAATATGTCAAAATACAGTGATATGCCGTAATACCGCCCAAGCCTTTTCGGAACTAAAATGTAATTAGACTGTTGCTTACGGAAGCAATAAACAAACGTGGCAAGTTCCTTGACTGTCAGGATAGTGGCAAATTTAAAGTAAACCTGGGCCAAGCACAGATCCAGGCTCCATGCTGGGAGTGACTTAAGAGCAGCCATTTCAGAGCTACAGCCCCACAGAACATTCTCACTACAGCAACAAATGATGGACATATAGCTAGAAGAAAATATGCATTGTTGTTTTATGCTATTCATACTGTTCTTATTTAATTATACTTTTAAGAACTCGAGTAGCTTTTATCCTAATTTACTGCTGTAAAATGCAACATTTTGCGAGGGGGTAAGGGCTGAACATTTTTTCATTGCTGGAGTTCCATTGCTGAACTAAAAAAGTTTAAGAATCACTGACTTATGGTACGTTTCTTCTCTTTCAGATCAAGCTGTCAAAGCAGCCCTTTGTATTTCAAAGGTTTTCACTGAGCTTTTTGTAAAAATTCAGATTTTGTTACTTTTCACTCTGGTAAAACATACTCAGTTGTATGACTAAATTGATCTAAACATATGCGTTTTTCACACAAGTAGAATATAATTTTGATATTTTAAAAGATAGAATATAGCTCATTAAAAGTGTCATTTATTCTTGTTAACCCAGTTCCTCAGACGAACCAGTTTTTACTGAGGTGGAGATTCTTCTCTTAACGTGTGACAACCATCCATGTGTGATTCTCACTTTTAAAAGGCCATCCACGTTTAAGATATTGAGTGATGTGGCTTCACAGATGGGTCTCTCTGCAGCTTCATTAAAACACTCTTAGAGCCGGAGCTCAGAGATAAAGCAGTTCCGCGTCATTTGGGATAATTGAACGTTCCTCTATTGTAGTTGTATTTTTTGAGTTGAGGGGGCCGGTCAAAAACGTGTGACTGCATTGCTCATGCCCAGTGGATATTGCTGAAGCCTGCCATTCATTTTTTACTTCACTAAGCGAAACACGAATTCACACCTTCAGTTGATCGTTTGCATTTCCTGAGTGCACTTCTGACCAATATGTGAGAGGAACTTGTCACGTCAAAGCTGTTAAGTAGAGAGGACTGGAAAGTATACGCTAAAAGCAGATGACACTGAAGAGCGTTACTCATGATCCTCCATTTCTCAGTTTGAGTTCCCATTTTCATTGTTAACATGTGTTGTTTAGTGAAACGTATATCTTTCTTTATTTAACAGTGTAATATAATAGGTTTGGGGACCTGACTTGTCATTCAGAGATTGCAGGCTTTGTTTAGCATAGTAGTTCACCTGACTTGCTTGTGTAAATATCAACCTGTACATATGGATGTGTAAGTGTGTAAAATTGTGAAGTATGTAAGTTCCTCTGGAGAAGTGTATCTGTTTAAAGCCTAAATGTCATGTTTATTCTCTTTACACTCATCCGTAATGAAACCTGTTTGATTCCTTCTCTGCAAATGGAGGATTTTGCAACAAATAAATACATGCTGAGCAACTGTGCATGTGCATTTGTGTGTGTGTGTGCGTGTGTGAGTGTTTGTGCACATGTCCGTAAATTTTAACCTATAGCTATTTATTGCGCAGATGAGATAAAACAGTACCATAGTACTCAGTGTTTAATAACTGAATTTCCTCATCCAAAACCAAACGAAACAAGTGCGCCTTTGCAAATTGTGATATGTTATTCAAAAGCTGGTGCAAAAACCAATGAATCATATATTTAAAAAAAACATACCCAGTTCCAAACTTACCACCGAACTTCCTGTCTTACCAGAAGAGCATATTTGATTCAGAACTCCCTGTGCTGTTGTCACTTCCTGTGCGTATTCCGTTGTGCTCAGCGTCATGGGAGATTTTTTTTTTTGTCCCTGTCTCATTTTGTCTGTCTGTAGCTGATCACCACGACACTCAAGTGACAAGAGCTGGAGAGCCAGTTCCATAGAACCCACCTCATCACAAACCCGCGCAGGAGGCACTGCTCTGTGTAGGATGCTACGACGAAAGCCCTCAAACGCCTCAGAGAAGGAGCAGGGGCAAAAGAAGAAGGTGAGAGGCTAGGGATGTGCCGGCTGGGTACAGAGCAAGGGCTAAACTTGAGCTTTGACCTTCACACACTTCATAAGGGCACAAAGTTGCCCACAAATCATGAGGAAGGAGGTGAAAAGAGCCAAACACTGTTTCTTTTCTGATATAAAAAATAAATATAACCATTTTACAAGAATAAGAGTTACTGTGGAAGGTCATTTGGTTCATGTATTTACATATATTTAGAATAATTATACACATGATACACATTTTTCACTTATTTGCAGCTTAGTAAAGGGCTGTTAAGTAAATTAAATTAATGAGCTGGTCCACAAATACAGTCGTGTGCTGTGTTGTGTTGTGTGTAGTATCTCATGAATATGTACGCTTTTAATTAAGTTCCACAAGTCGATATGTGTGTATTCCGCCCATGGGTTTGATGGGTGGGTTGATAAACTAGACAATGGATCAAAATCTGAAATGTTACGTCAGCCAAGCTTTCAGTGAAGTGGGACTACTCCGCCATACTCGACCTGTCTTCTCTTATCAAACACAATCAGACAGCCATTATTCTCTTGAACAATGTTTCCCCTGAAGCATTGTAATTCTGGAACAAGCTATTACTATTATTAACAGCGATCTGCAAAGAGATGACAGCAAAGCCAAATCTCTGGCTGTTTCTCGTTTGGAGCCACTAAAATATTATGAACTTTTCTGCTACATTAAACAAATTAATTATAGTACTGATTCAGACAACTGTGATAAACTCTCTCTGTCAACTCTGCATACAGCCTGAATATCTACTTTTAAAAACTAGGCGCAACGTTGCTGGGATTCAATCAATGCTTATTACATTTTATTTTATTATTAACAATTATTTTTGATAACAATTGAATGAGTGTCCTGAATTTTCTCTACAAGAACAAACTGACAAACTGAACTCACCAAGGTGAGGATAAAATGACCATTTGCATTTTTTGTTAAGCCAAAGTTAAGGACAGATGTTGATGGAACCCAAGCCTAAATATTTGTACTGACCTGTTGTATATTCTTCTTTTTTATTAACCGACAATATAATAATTTGTCATTTCTGTATACAACCAATTATTCAGAAAAGGGATATAAGACGAAGATAAAAATGTTTATATGCACTGGTCTTCCATTCCCCTCCCCAATTTTTTTCTCCTGGCTTTTCTGTGCTGCTTGATAACAGTTTATGTATCATTTCACTTGTATTTTATTTCAAGAGGTTAGGACAATCTGCAAAAAAAGCATTTTAGATAGCGATGAAGCACACACTGCTTGCAAAGGGCTTCCTGTCTAGACACCTGCAGCGATTGGATGAAACCTGCAGCAATGCTACACCCACATCCTGTGGTTAAGCCTGCAACAGGAAGAGTGGTCGAGATAAAGGTGCACACCACAATGTGACTCAGAAACGAAAGCCGCACAGCTCAAACAGAAACCGTGATCTTTTATTTACTGCTTTGTAGGTTAAACTGCAGCAAAAGATCCCAAGCTTTTAAGTTGAGGAAAACATTCTCAGCTGGTAAAGGCTATGGAGCTTTACTCATAGTTCTGTAGCATACGTTCATTAGACCACATATTTACCAGTGTACAATTATTTATGGTGCGTATTACTGTTTTATAAATTAATGTTTAAAAAAATTAACAGTTCAAAGAATATATGTATGAGAAACAATATTTAACAATATTTTTTAATACTTAAAAAATATTGTTGAAACTGTTTAGAAACGGGATTTTGTTTCTCAGTTGACATCAGTTACTTTCATTTTAATGCTAGCCGCTGTGCAAGATCCACACCTTTTCATTTCTCATAATCAGCTTATTTTGCTGATGTGTGCTTCTCCATGAGGCCTGGTCAGTTGATTTTTCATACAGAAACAGAAAGCATCGAAGACGTTGGGCAGAGCCACTCTGTCTTTGTCAGTGTACACTGCAGATCAACCAGCCAAATATACCTGAAAAAAACGTTAACATTTCGGCCTGCAAATGTTTGTCAAGACAGTGTGTCATGGTCATATTCTCAAACGACAATAACAAGCTGTGCACTGACTGACTCACTAGCGTAAGGCCAGTATGGGTTCCCAGCTGTGGGAAGTGCTGCTGTTATTTCTCCATGTTGTCTAACCTCATCCTGCTCTCTTCTCTCTTCCAATCTATGTAAAAGTGTGTTATTGAATTGAAACGCTAACTCGATGTGCCCAGCCTTATCGATATTTGACCCTATGTCTGTCGATAGAAATGAAGAGATGACCTCTATCTGTCGCAAACAATGGCCACCGGGTTGGGTGAGGGTTTCAAATTTCATTTACAGTCATGACCATGTGGCAGAAATTCAGTCCAGTAAGTTGTAAGTCTCTATTAAGGGACGGTTGCTTCCCGTTGTAATCTTAAAATGATCTAATAATGTCCCCAGTGCCTCGTTCAGTGGACACACGCAGCCACCCAGCCATCCAGCTAGCAACACTGTATGTCACCATAGTGTTTCTACAATGCTCTTATATTTTTATAATGTTGCGACATCATGTCCATTTTGAAAGAATGCTGAAATAAAAAAACAACAGAAAAAAAGGACCAAAAATTTTAAGTAAACTTACATACGTTTTCACCGAGTTAATCTGACTGAGGTAATAGCTTTGGTCGGAAAGGTTGTACTTTTCTGCTCCATGATGCTGGGAAATGTTCCTCTCAGAAACTGTGGGAACTTTCGTAATCTTACTTAAAAAAGCGTATGAAACAGCCAAAGAAAAAACAAAGTAGGAAGCCATAAATGGATGTCAGACTTGCATTGTTCAAACATTACATGGAGTGTAACAGTCTGTTTTCGAATGTGCATGATATAATGGTATCAGACATTTCAAAACCTGCCTAATTTGATCAACAACCCTTATTTATTTAGCCAAATAAAAGGTTGTTTAGACCTGCTGTTCTCTGTGGGTACAGAGTTTTGTAGTCGTGGCATCTGGTGTTGGTCCGATATTTTGGAGAATGCGTAATAGTCCCTTTTTCTCTCCACAGCTCTCTCTCCAGAGGTCCAGCAGCTTTAAAGATTTCATGAAGTCAAAGCCAACATCCCCCGTGGTGTCAGATAAGCCATTTCCGCTGGATGAAACAGTGAGTGTATGTTTGCTTTTCATCTTTATTCTCTGCCTTCCACCTTGTCACATATCTCTCATTTCTCTATCAGATAAAAAAGACAGATGTAATAGGACCAAATAATTCAGAACCCTGTCCTGCCCTATATTAGTGATGAACAAAGGAATAATGAAAAACTAGAACACCTTCCTTTAATTTTTTGTTAACCTAATGACTTTTATTATGAAAAATATGTCCCTCTTTTTTCTCCACCCAAACTAAAACTATCATTAGCAACATCCAATTTCTCCCAGACTCAGTGGGATAGTGGCCACTGATATGATTCACATGGCAAATAGTATGCTATTTTTCACACTGCAGATGCAGCACCACTCATATACTGCCTGTGCTGTCAGAGGAGCATGAAGTAATCATATGCTCAGTTCACCGATCTGAAGTTGCCCAGCCAAAGAGCAATACCAATGATGAGTTTAATAGGCTGATCCCTTGTTTTAATTGAGCCACCTTTACTTAAATTTAAACCATCAACCCTAGCCAATAATAGCTTGATAAGTTTTTAACTTGCCACCTCAGGACACACGACAGCATCACAAACATGAAACATGTTCGTTTACTCTGGGTTACTTGTCGTGGGTACATTTTATTAACTCTATAATTATATCCAGCCAAAATGAGCCATAAGCATTTGTACTGAAATCTGTTAAAAAGGTCAGTTAACATTCAGTTAGGATCCCTTAGCGAGACAACATTAATTAAATATCTCCTATAAGTTACTCACATAAACCATTTTCTGAAAATAAGAATGAAGCTGAAACTGTCAGCATGTTTATTTTAAGCAAGGAAGAGGCCTTGGGGGGGGGGGTTTAACTTCCCCCTCTGTACAGCCAAAAATGTACTGAACAAATGTGACCATGGAAACAAGAACCCATCTTTTTATACTTCCTCTGAGTCTAAGGCAGGCAAGCAACTCTCTGATTAAAAGTACATTGATTGCCAGACAACTGTTCTGTCCTCTAGTTATATTTTCCAAGAAGTAAATAGTGACAGCAGGGGACAGGCATTGAAAGGCAAAAGAGTAGTCAAAAAAAAAAAAAAGATTCAAATTTAAGTTCTCCCTCTAAACCACACTGACGCATGATAGCAAAAATATGCAGACAGCACGTCCTGCTTTAAGTCAGCCAAGCAGAAAACCTCTGAAGCGTTACCTTTGCAGACACGTCACGTCTTCAGAGGTAATTACTCGGAATGGATATACATACAGCGATGATTACATTAACATGCAGAAGTTCTCTGTGCCTGTAGCAAGATTAATTCATGACACATCCACCCACACCTACCAAAAATACCTTTTTGCTCTTCCTCCGGCATGCTGGGTAAAGGAAGATGTGATCTTTTATATGGCACATTTTTGCTGGGCCGTCCTTCCTGTAGCAGTTAGACAACATGCTGCTGCGTGACATTCTGGTTTAAGTCACACGGAGTGAGGGCTCTGTGAGTCACTATGGCAACAGTGTGTCATCCTTGAGCCCTGGAAGCCTATTGGTGGTACACAGATGTCACAATGTCTTTTACTAGAGTGCCTGCCCACAGGCACCACCTCACACCTACAGTGCTGCAAATTTATGCCCACCATGCCAACTTCATGACTCTGGATTTGTGTACGCATGAGTCTTTTGGAACGCATTCAGGTGCTGATTGAATAAAATGAGAGTTAAAGTGTCAAGAAATTCACAAGCCACTTATGAGGCCAGGTAGCCTGAACTTCTGCGGATATACTCTTTGTCCTCTAGGAGGATGCCCATACACAGGATCCTGGGAAGAGCACTGGAACATTGGGGAAGAAGTGGAGAGCTGTCATATCTCGTACTATGACCCGCAAGACCTCCAAGATGGTGCAGAAAGCACTGGCAGAGGAAGGGGTAAGTTCTGACATCCGTACCTATGTACAACATCCAAAGAGCTTCAGCGTAAAGCATATGTTTCCCAGGATGCCACGTCAAATGAAATCGTTCATTGCGTTTACATACGCGGTCCTAAAAATCTTTGCCTTTGGCAAGAGGATACATCTGTTTTCTAAAAGCACAAAATCAGTGAAAAGTGCCTCACAAAAACACTGTTCAGACGCTGCTCAGTTTAGTCCTGACTGTCCCAGTAATGGATTTTGTTATATTAAGAGGTTACCCATTTAAATGTGCGGTGCACATGCTAGCTGCTGCTGAGAGATAAAACTGTATGTCTGACAGATGGAGAGTGCAGAAGAAGGTTCCATGTCCCCCTTGTCGTTCGATGGGACGCCCGACCTGCATCCGGGACAGCGGAGCTCAGTGTGTTCGTCAGGGTCCGAGGACATCCTGCACAGCCCCCTGCAACGTCAGATCTCCAACTGTAAGCCCGGCCTCCTTTTCTTCATTCCATCACAACCAGAAATGAACAATTGTGCTTTGGTAGTTGCAAGCACTTTAACACATGAATTACATTGTAAGGCCATGTCTGCTGTGTTCTATTTAACTGCAACATAATGCCAACAGACATTCAGGAAACCAGATTTTCAGTAACAATAATTTGACCACTAATAATGGATAATTTTGGGGTAGTGCAATGCTAGCCTCACCTGTCAGACACATACCATGAAGTATACGTAATATGAGTTTATCTAAATTAGTTATTTGGTGATGCATGTGAATCTCTTGCAGAATTCACAGGTATTATATTTCAGTTTTTTTATCAATTTAAATTTTCCAGGTGGACCAAAAGCAAAATGTCAAATATTTTTGACTGGTGTATGCAACCAATAATTATATTGTTGTAAGATTATTGTTGAGGGTCTTTTATTAAATACAAAAATGTTTAGCGAAGGATGTGATGCCAGTCCAAACAGATTTTAAATCAAATTTAACAGTATTTTTAAATCAGTGTTGACAGTTTTACTTATTTGAGTGGAAATCCTTCTTTGGGATTGCTGTTCACATTTGTAACGTCAAGATCAAGTTACTGTCAGATATTGTTTAAACATAAAGATTGAGTTACTCATTACATATTTACTGCTTATTAGTAAAGATTCTCCTATTCTACTTGCACAACTATTTGCACTATTTTATACTAACAATACAATATTAATGTTTCTTTTTTCATACTGCCATTAATATCATGATCGCAAAAATACCCTGAAATATTGTGAAGTGATTTTTAGGCTATATTGCCCACCTTTAGTAGGTGTAGGTCAATGAAACAACTCCCCCAGTTATCCAAGTCCGCCCTCAGAAATCTGAGGCAGCCAATCAGATTGTTAGCAGCCCGTACTTAAAATAAATAATGCATTTTTTATTACTCACAGCAGCACACTTGATGCACTAAAGCTGAAGCATGTATACTGTAATGCATGAGTATAGTGCTTTTCCAAACAGGCTGCTAAGGAGACTACTGTCTTTCAGCGCGCAACAATGATGCACACCGACCTGCTGTAATACACAAATTAATACGGCAAATAGCCAAATCCCGCCCAGTCATTTAGGCCTAATTCTACGAGTGACAATATTTATTACCCCAAAACGTCTTTTCCGCCCTTTGTATTAACATTTATGCACAATATATTTTAGCAAATGGTCTGTATTCCATCAATATTTATCTTGAGCCATACTTTTCCGGTGGATAAATATAGCCTATTATGCAGTGAGAGCACAAGCGGGACCTCTGTAAAACAGTGTAACAACCTCAAAGAGCAAACACACAGCCATAATCATGCTGGAATGCATAGGTTTCCACTGTGTTTCAGTGGGGTCTCGGCTTAAGGTTTATAAAACACATGAGCAGTCATTGTAGATACAGACAAATCTGCATACCCCAATATAAATTAGATAGACAGACATGACATGACATGACATGACATGACATGACATGACATGACATGACATATATGAAGAGAAGGAGAGAAGAGTATGGTTCCTCTGGAGTTTATCTCAGCCTTAGTTCTCTTTGCATGTGCACTTCACCCATGAAAGATCGGACTCATAACCTCCTGTTCCTCTGATATGCAGGTGGAGACAGAAACAGTCTGGATAGCGGCTACAGTCAGAGAGACAGCATGAGGCTGGATGACGTCACCCCTTACGATGGGCCTTTCTGCGGCCGTGCCCGCGTCCACACGGACTTCACCCCCAGCCCCTACGAACTGGACAGCCTCAAACTTCAGGTGAGCTTTGCCTCTCTCCGAGCTCCAATGAGCTTTCGTCAAGTTCTGCTGCGCTAATCGTCGTAGGTTGTCCGTCTTGTTGACTTTGACGTTGTCGTTCGCTCCCTCAGAAAGGTGACATCATCGATATCATTGAGAAGCCCCCTGTGGGCACCTGGACGGGAAAGCTCAACAACAAAGTGGGATCCTTCAAGTTCATTTACGTCACGATCCTGCCTAAGGAGACCACGCCCCCACGAAGGAGGAAGAGGAGCCACGGCAAGAACCATAGGCCCAAACCGAAATCCCTGGATGAGGTGCTGGAGAGGATCAACTTAACGGTAAGCACATTGCTCCTTACTAATGCATTCTACAACTGCTCCCCTAAATAATTATTCTCCACAAAATGGAAACATATTTAAATTATTAATTATTTATTAATTATTATTAATAGTAACATAATAATGCACACTGCACATTTGTGCTTTGCTTCTAACCCATGTCTTAAAGAAGGAGAGGACATTGAAGAGTGTGTGAGTGAGTGAATCAGTGAGTGAGTGAGTCAGTGAGTCAGCGAGTCAGTGAGTGAACAAACAAGCATAAAGCATGAGAAAGTGTTTAGTCTGGGTCAGTGTTGGAACTCAGCTTTCAGCTGTGTCACTGTGAGGAGACAGTTCTTTGAGTGGCACCATATTTGACCATGTGTATTGGAATACAAAGGGATGTCGCCACATCCAGCTTGTGCCAAAAGGCACCACGATTATGGCTACTTCCAGTCTGGGGAGCATGGGGTTCCCCATGAATATATGTAGAACCCATTGGTTTCCTGGCCATCACATGTTAATTTACCTCCTTAAAACTGTGTAAAAGTTTATCACACATTGTACCTGTTTGCACCATGCTTGTGTTCTCACAGTCAGCTGTGTAATTAAACTTCTATGTTTTCTACTATGTAGACCACATCTGTGTCTTCATTAACATCTTTGTTGTTATTTGGTATCTTGTCCTCAGGAGCTGGGCTCTCTTTTGTCCATCCATGGCTTCCAGAGTCTGGAGATCTTCAGAGGGCTGAAGGAGTCCCACCTTAATGAGCTCAATATCACGGACCCCGAGCAACGTGGCAAACTCCTCACCGCCGCCGAGTTCCTTCTCGACTGTAAGTCCGCTTCATGCTTCTCGGTGTGACACACTACCATTGTATCACTGCATGCTGCTACGTTGTCACTCCTCGTTTCAGTTGCATATTAATAAATTAATACTTCCTGCACCATCACAACATCTCCTTGTCTCTTAAAGTTGTTGGATATAGCTCTCAATGGTTTTACTGTAATTTAAAATATGACTGTATTTTTTAATGGAGACAAATTGTGGAGTTATCATGCAGGTAATTTAGAGACTTACTTGTCTTAAGAAAAAAAGCACTTGCACAGAGGTTCAGTCTCCCTTCAACCACATTATTACATAAACAGAAAACCCTTGTTTCTATTTTCCAATGCTAAACTCAGCCCTAACCCTAACCCTAACCACCTGCATTCTAACGGCAACCTCATCAGCTTGCTTTATGCTGCTTATGTTACCATCACAAATGTAGTTCACTTAGCACCAATGAGCTGTAGTTACCGCTAGTTCCTGAATCTGCGCCGACCAATTAAAATGATGTAAACAATTTCAGGATCCATTGAGAAAAAATACCGTGGAACCTATTTGAGACCTTGACGCAGCCAATTTTTGTCATGGTTCATCCCAACCCACACCAACACTCCTCTTTTAAGATCCAGACTTTTTGACCCGTTGGCATATTCAATTTAATCCAGGATCTGAAACACATTAAAAGGGTAAGGTGGCACAGTCCTTGTGATCATTTTTTTTTAACCCTTCACAGCTGAAGGTGAGGAAGAGGCGGGAGAGGAGGGCACAGAGGAGGACACAGACGTGCCCCGGGACTCGGGCTGCTTTGAGAGCAACGAACACCTGAGTAATGGCCGTGAGGATCCAATTTTGGAGGCAGAACCGGAGAAGGAGCCAGAGGCTACTTCCAGCGCTGTTGAGGACCAGTTTCAGGCCCTCTCAGTGGACGGCTAACCCTAAGAGTTGAGTTTCATCTCCCTAAATAGGACCCAACCCAGGACCCCTCTGGAAATGCTTTGCAAAGAATTTCTTGCAACCCTGACTACACATTTTAATGCTGGATCAAAGCATCGTGAAAGTCCATCATTCAATGCTAAATGAAGCGTACATCACAGTGTTTGGAGATGCATAACTTTAGTATTGAAACCATCTGCAATGAAAGCCAGGATAACCTGTATTCTACTGGAAGTAAGTTTGTGTGCTTTATGGCATGTATGAAATATGGTCTGTGTTAAACATTTGTAAATGGTGAAATGGAATTACAGTTGATCATTACATTCTTAGAGTCATGCTTCATTTTCATGCAGTGTGGATGTATCTAAAATTATATTTTGTTGAATGCCATGTTGCAAATGTGGAAAAAGGTACTCACACACACATTGTATGTATGTGTGTGTGTGCGTATATGTGAGTGTATTTATGTGTGTCCATGTGCGTGTTGTATACATTTTTAATGTCATTTAATTTTTAGCTTGTATAAAGCACACTTCGTAATATCATTGATCCTTTTTCAGAATGATGTTTGAACAATATTCCTTTTCTTTATGAATGTGAAAAAAATAATAAATAGATTTAATTAAAAGTAAAATGAATTGTGTTGCTTCTTTTGTAAAAGCACTCACAAGAAAACACAGCATTCCATGAAAAAATGATTAAGTCTGTCCCATGGATAATTCATTCATTCACACAGAACGGAAGTATTAACACAAGTCACTTTAATAAAGTGAAACTGATCCTTCATTAAAAAAAGTGAGAGGTAAAGAAAATCAAACATACATCATCACAGTGTTATTACAACGGAAAGTGAACACCTATCAAATGCCTTCAGTTGTATCCGTATACGATACACTGAAATTTACCACAGTAAGGATACCACACTTGAATTTTGTATTTCCGACTCATTCGTCGGCTTAGATGACAGACAAAGTGTCCCTATTTTTCTTTTAAATGGTCTTGTTTGGACTGGGAATTCAGATTCGGCCACTGACAACTGGACCCACGAGAGCAATGAGGGACAGATTTCAAGTACACTTCTCATGATTACTTGTCATGCCGTCACGCTGTAATTAACATTTCATTAAATCCCCTGTTGCTGAAATCAACCTTAATCTCCAAAGCTTTTTTAATTGTCTTTCTGTGATCATATATTCAAATAAGCAGTGTATTGGAAAAAAACAGGAGGAGCAGGCCTTGCGGTGAGTGAAATTACCTTAAACTGAAAGAATAGTACCGTTGTGATTCCTAGCAGCAGGCTGAACAAGAGATCTGCGGAAATCACAAGTGCACTTAGTATCAATATTAACATTTCAGATCGTTACATTCCTAAAACACATCCTTCATATTCAGGGCAGAGACACTTTACAGCGGGCAACGAGAGATAAACCAGAATAGGGTCTGCTAATTATCGATAACAGAATTCAAACCAACGACAACGTTTCTCTCAGCCCTATAAAATCATGGATATGACTACCTAAGATTCTACAGTATTAAAGTAAATAGGCATAATAACCAAGTCAATAATGTAATATTATGTTTCCAGTCATAGAGAACATTCAAATAATGCCTTTATATCTGGACATAACTGCATTATACAAAGAGTAAATATTCACTTGACCACAAGTATTGTAATATTTTGTTGGACGGAAAATCTCTGAATTTCAACATCCAGTAAAATACATCTTCCACAAAAGTGCCTTTGTTGTTGTCGAATATCTCCAGAATACGTTTTCACCATTATTTGGCCAACAAATGCAAACTAACAAGAAATCTCAGCAACGGCATTACTTTAGCATGAGATTAACAGAATCAAGCAAAAACATGAATAATTCTAAAATATTTCATTATCCTGTTCATCGGCGTTACAGCAACGGACAAGTACGTTTTTGTTTGGGTTCGATAGCTTTGAGATACCAATGTCTTTCTCCTGAGGAGAAAGAAACAGATGCTGCTTCTAAATTCAAAAAGCTTTACCCCTCCGATCATTCTTTTGAGGCAGCAGGCTGGAAGGTCAAGGCGAACGATAACTCAAAAACACTAAAATACTGAGACCGCATGCAGCCGATCAATCTTTTTCCCTCAGCAGTTCCAATGTTTCCTCTACGTCATTTATTCTTCAACAAAGGATATATTTTCACTCAATATGCCACACATACACAGAACAATGTTCTCCCTCAACAACGTTGACACTCTCATAAAGGAGTTCATAACTCATAAAGTCACTGGTCTACTCTGCAAATGGCTCCGCTTGCTTGGATATTGTAGTTCCGAGATAAGGCACAGTTTCTGACTGTCTGCAAGAGAATAAGACTGTCCCTTTCACATGTGGCTAGAACAGGCTTGGGATAGAAGCTGTCCTTATTGGAAAAGGAATAGGGGGGTGAGGACCTGAGGCTAGCTCTTTACGCCCGAGTGCCATTTTGGCTCTCTTACGACTCACGACCTTGAAGAAAAACAATGGGCTCCACGAGCACAACAATACAGACAAATTATGGCCAATGTCTAACTGAACAAAGTGCAGCATGTGAAACGGTTTCCATACCAGTTCTGTTCATTCAGTTGCAATGTGATAGGATGTGTACTTGAAGAAATAATGACATTATTAAATGGTGAAAATACCTCTCGGCTAGCGGATTTTTGCCATCCACACCACAGAAAAACAGATCTGGATATGGATTGATTACTCATTGTAGCTGAGGGCTGTGAGCGCGTTTTTTCGCAAGCTGATTTTGTGCCATGGAAGAATCACCACAGCTTTGCCAAAGGTTAAGACATAATTTTGTGCCATTATGTTGATGAATCATTGGGGATGCGTGGTGCTAAGCTAAGCTAAGCTAAAACTGTTCAATAGTGTTATTTAGTAAATATTTATATGACCAGGAAGAATCTTTTCGGTGTCTAAGATGGATAGTCTAGGGGTAGGCTTACACTGCCCATTAACATCTAAAGGTCATTGAAATACAAAAAAAGAAATCAATCTAACAATCAATACAAGCCCCAGGTAGAGGTAAACAACGTACTCCTAGGTAACCGGGTAGCATGTGAAGATTTCTCAGTCCTGAATTCCGTAAAGATGTCCCATGCAAAGGTCAGGCAGAGAGAGCGGCTGCCATGTTGTAAACAGGCATTATGATGTCACTCTAACACGGGCAAGAGTTCCACCGTTACGGAAAGACAGCTGCGTAATGTTCCTTAGTAAGTTCTGAGGACTCAAGGGTCCGGTTTCCTCCCGTAGGCCTAATACTGCATAATAGAGAATCCTTGGCATTTTAGATAATCGTTTTGTTTGGATCAAGAGCAATGTTATAGAGGGGTCTCCCAGTTCTTTCTGGTCCAACTAGAGGACCCTTTCCGTGTCCAGGGAAGCTTCGGTGCGGTCTCCCGGGGACAGAGAAGGTAGGTCCTGCGTAGTGGGAGATGTTTCTTGATAAGCTGAAGGGCTCATCTCGGAGGAGGAGATGTCTTCACTCAAAGCCATGATGCTAGGCTTGGCTTCATCCCGACTGGGCTCCTCGGGACAGATCGGTGCTTTGGTTTTCTGCCAAGCAACAAATCACAGCACATTAAGACACAATACAGCAGGACACAAGCCTATGAACACATATTTCAGCTTTAATAACACTTTATTGGCATGGCTGTATACAAACGATGTTGGCAAAACAATTCACAATGAAACGGTTGACAGTGACACATTAAAAACATACCTATAGCTATTACATACAGACATTTGCTGTCTCCCAATCTTCTTTCCATCTGAGCCTACCCATCTCTCTATGTATAGTCTCTTTATTCATCTGTCTGCCTTGTTCCCCCACAATCCCGCTCTGTTCCTGTTTGGTCTGGGTGATGAAGGGTTAAAATCTATCCCTGATAAACTATCCCTGATCACCCAATAGAAAACATGACCCTTTAACACAACATGATCCCTGCCTGTGCATTAGGCATCTTGACACTTGAAGTGAAGTGGTGAGCTTTAACATTTGTGTTTCTTTACCTTAACACTAGAATCATAGAATATCAGAATGACCCAAACATACCGAAATAAAATGAACAATACCATGTCAAACTGTGAATCTGATTAGAATAGTACTAGAAACTGTGTGCTGGAAAATGTAACAACATGGAAAGTTACAACACTTTAACGAGATGGCATTAATTGCTTTCCAGAGCACTGCTCATTGGCTGGCTACTATTTTATACTTCCTCCAGCTTCACTTACTGGACCCTAGTGGCCATGTTGGATGAGATTATCTACCCAGTCTGAACCAGGGGCTGTGAGAAAGGAGTGTAAACAAGCTTACTGTGAAATGGTGCTCCGGGTCGTTACTCTTGCTAATCTGCACTGTAGTAGTGACTGTGTTAGGCGCACTCTCCAGCATCAGACCCCTTCTGTCCAGAACACTGAAAAAGAGAAGAGATCCCATTAACAACCACCGCTACAGCGCTAATACAGTTAGGCAGACACAAGAATGAGAGAGAGAGGAGAGAAGAGGATGGAGCGATGGAGACAGGGGAGGACGGATAAAAGAGAGAAAAAAGGAATACAAACGGGAAGAAGGCGGAAAGGGAAGAAAAGTCAAGATGGAGAGAATGGAGTACGGAAACAGAGAATAAGAGAGAGAAAGCGAGGGAGACGATAGAGACTAGGGAGAGATGGGAAAAGGAAGGAAAGACAAATAGTGTAAAAGAGAGATGGAGACAGAAAGGGGGAGAGATTACAGAATTAACACATTTTTTGTTAAAAATAAACAAAAACTTTGTAAATTGGAAAAATGATGCATACCGGAGGAGTGTATTTTACACCGGGCATAAAGACCATGTACACACATTTCCAGGCCCAAGGTGATGAACTACACTGTGCAGTGATTTCAATACTAGAACTGGGACAGAGCATGATTTTACCGACCCACAGGGAAACAACCATGTCCTTAAGAATGCTTCAATAAATTAGCCCTCTATATCAACAGCAAAAGAAATAATCCTGACCAGCTTCAATAAGCCCAAGGCTTGTACAGCCATAACAAGACCAGAGGGGGCGCTTTAGGTTGGTTCATATAGTGCTCATATCTTGGGGCTGGTCTTGTGGACTATGTGCCAAAACTGCTTTACAATGCATTTCAACCTGCCACCACCCGAGGGCCGTTAAGTGCTCCAAGAATGGCTGGTGATGTTACATACATGTAACACATTATAAGATGTAACAGATACAGAGTGTATTTTAACGTCATTATCAATGACCTCAATAACAACTGTCATCAGCATTACTGTTATTATTTTCGCAATTGCTATTGGTGTACGTAGTAGTTAAATAGTAGCAGCAGTAGTCATTTTAGTTATAGTAATATTAGCATTATATGTTCCTGTTGTTTCCGTTATTAGCAGTCATCTTAGCGTACAGCATCACTGCCCACTAATGTACTGTACTGTATTCCATGATTTATTGTATTGCTACTTGCTTTGGAAATATTTACACATGTATTTCTTGTCAATAAAGCATTGTTTTTTATTAATTTGACTAAAGAAGAGAGAAAGGAATGAAAGAGAGAGACAAAAACGGGTTGATCCGTAGAGCTGAAGGGAGAACAAGAGAAATCAAATAAGAATAAAGAGTAACTGAGGAGAGCGGGGGTAGGGAAAAAATGAAATTGAAGGAGTTGGCAGATAGTGTTCCTCTTTTAGAACAGAACTTTGGTCCTACCTGGGGTAAGCAGGTCCACACAGCACCTCGCAGCAGTTCTTGATCATGTTCCTGTGACTGTACGGGTTCTGGACCCGATTCTTGCCAGACCAGGAGCCTTTGATCTGCATATCAAATCCACCCCCAGCAGTAAGGGAGAAAAAAGAGTCAGCTGTTGGCTGTAAATTCTGACCCACTCAAGCACCTCATCTGTGACTTTTCCCCAAAGACCATAAACAAAGCAGACAGCTAATGCTGCTTAGCTGCAGTATTCACCTGGGTTACAGTCTACGCAGAGTAGGATGAGTCATGACTTTGTCTGGAAGTATTATCTTGTCGTTGACCCAATGACCTAGAATCATGTTGACTAGGGGTGCACTAATGCCATTTTTTCAAGACCAATATCAACACTGAAAACTTAACACAGTATGTAACAATACTCTGCATTTTTAAGGAGAAGGTATGGGGAGGGTCACATGACGTTACCATTTCAATCTCCAATCACATGCATATAACTTCCATACACATTTGGTCGCATGAAAATTATGTTTCTTTGGAAAAAAGTATCAAACACTATCCATTAAACTAAATTAAAATAAAAACTTGTTTCTTGTTGCTTTCATGCTATGTTTTTTGATACTGCATGCAGACTATGCACAACAGACCAAAGTACACATATTCAGTACTAATACTCGTAAAACTGTAATCATGATACTGATTCTCATACTAAATACTTCAGTGCTGTATCAGCCAAGTACCAATACTAAGGGCCAGTATCAGTGCACCCCTAATTTTATCTACAAAATAAATATAGCGAGAGGAAACCGAGGCTTTTCCCAACAGTTAACTTTTAAATATACATACTATTTAATAATAGTAATAAAGTCAACTTAATAACAGCCTTTTGGTATGTTATTATGTATTTCTATAAATATCCGAAGTAGTGTTTAGAGGGATGGACTAACCACGCAAAGACGAAAAAGCATATGTTCAATCTAGTCCTTTTTCCGTAATTTCTCACGGAACAAGTGACGTGGACTCAGAAATACAAGCCAGACAAGATGTCCTGTCGCTCCTGCCACCAGACAAAACAGCATTACGCCAATTTTGCGAAACGATTCACACTGAATAGTGCGAAAATTACTGAATCTCTTGTCATTGCTTCCCGCGTCAAAGATTTACAGGATACAGAAGTGGCTGGCTGACGAGGAGCAGCGCCAAGGTGGGCAAAAGAACAACGGTCTGAGCAGTCCATATCTGAGGATGGCACAGGATGTGCTTTCTGCTGCGTGTGTGAAGGTGCCCTTATCCTCCGACCTGGGACATATTCGACTGCCACACGACCCCCGCCTGGTATTGATGTGCCTATTATTAGAGCAATCTGAGATGGAGAAGAGAGGCTAGATCCAGACCAACATCCATCACATGTCAAACTCACAGCTCATTACTACAGAGAGGAGGCCCAGATGCTTCATGGGAAATAAGCCATAAATTAACCATGGAGGAGGGTGGCGGAGGAGCGCGCTGCAGTCATGAGAACGAGGACGATGTCTGATACATAGATACTGGTTGCTATGGTAATTCTCCATCGCATCAGACACAGGTAGACTACAGGATGACATGCTGGGAAATAAAATATACAGATCGGTCTATTTACTCATTTTCATTGTTTCGGTGACCGTCGTTATTGAGTACTCACAAAATACACCCATGTTATGTGAGATACAACAGTGGCCCTCTACAATCTGTAATGCTACAATCAGAAGAGAAGGTAAACTGTGACGAAGCTGTAAAAAGAAATGAAAGTGGTGTGGCTGTCAGAGTACTACACCTGGGGATCATGGGATCAACTTAGGGCACAGCTGTTTTTACCCATGAGTCTGTGTGCTTTAACCACAGTTGCTACATTGATGTCCCGGCTGTATATGCGGTCTGTAAAATCACAAACCACAGGAATCAGACTGAATGGACAGGTATACTCACATCCTCGTTGGTGGTCTGGTTGAGCGAGATCAGGTAGGTGTGGAATCCGGACAGTCCCACCACAGACCACAGAGTGAAGAAGCAGACCGTCACCTCCACCACTGTAATGACGGGGTTAAGGGAAACGCAGCGGCAACAACAAACACACAGGGACGTGTAACGCAGAATCACCCAGGCCCTGTAATCTTCCAGCTGGAGCTTGAAAAGTTAACATCGCTGGAAAGTTATGGTAAGCGTATGTGCATCGTCCAGTTTTCTGGATTTCCCAAGTCACAGTTTTGGTTCATTGTTCCAGTTCATTGTCTTTCATTTCAATACATTTCACTTAGATCATTGTTAAAATACATTTGGCACGTATACTCTATGATGTTTTTAATAACTAAAGTTATTCAATAAGGATTCATACGACGGAATCTTACACCAACAACACTGACCATAGGAGTGGCTTGCTGTTCACACTAAGTCAGTCAGGCCTGGATACAGGGTTTAATCACAGAAAGCACAAGCCTGTTTTCAGTAGAGTTCTCAGTTCTGTTCCTCTCTGCTCCTGATCAGGGGTGGTTTCCCTGATAACACTTGTTCTATGGATTAACAAGTGTGTTTACGTGGTTTTTAAGCGCCACAGGTTCGCTTCTTTAAGTGGGTTTCCCAAGCAGAATCATAATTCTCACATTTGGAGGGAAGTTTCTTTGAAGATCTGCGCAAGGTCTTCTATAACACAAAAAATGCGTGCTAACTATCAAAAAATCCCGCTTGTCTAACTGCAGATAAGAAACTGCGATGAAGCAAATGTAGGTAATTCCCGCAACTTTTATTTCTTTCCAGTTATAACGAAATTTTTGCTTGGAATTCTTAGAACCATGAATAACATTTTTGAAATAAGTGTTTAAAGTCTGATAAGTACCTGCATAGAATATTAATGGTAATAGCAATGAATCAAATAACTCAAAATTACGCAAAAGTACAACTGAATGTAATTTTGTTAAATAATAATAACACTAAAAAACAATACTTATAATGGCAAATTTCACGATTTTCCATCAATATTTTGAAATGACTAATGTGAGATTAATGTATGAATAAGAGTGAATAAGGGTGTTTTTTTCCTCATCTTGGTGTTTTTCCATTTGGCCACATGGTTATAAATTCCTGAGGAATGGTATTAGTTTCAGTGAAGCCTAAATTAGTTTCAATGCCGCACAGTGAAGTGCATCACAAAGGATATGATCCAGGAGTCTGCTTCAGCGTGTTCAAAAATCCAGTGTCTACAGATCCTGACAGTGGTACAAAGGAGTCATCGTAAGGAGCACAAATACACACAAAAGATGAACCACACACGTTCACATACCAACAGTACATACAAGTCCACACATGCACACGCATTCATGCACACAGCTATGCATGCACAGAAACAAACATTTATAATGCAACGCACTTCGCATTAAAGATCAAAAAGAGATCAGAAAAACAACACTATAAATTAAACAAAGCAACAAAAAAAACAGGGAATGGAGGGTAAAAACAAAATGTCAAAATATATAGAAGATAATAAAAATAAATGAAAAAAATTTAAAATTTGAAAGTTATAATGACAGAGAACATAAAAAAGATAGCTGTTTCTAGATACGATTGGTTTTTGTCCATCATTTATAAGTTTCAGCTGTTTGAGTTGTCCTCATATCCTCAGGTAGGCCATTTCAAAGCCTAAGACCATAACAGCTTAAAAGCCTAAAAGCTACCGAAACATGAGGTTTTTTGAATTTAAGAAAAACAAATTGGTTGGAGCCAGAGGATTAGAGGGATATAAAATTAATTTATGTTATAATGCATGCAAAACACACACACACACACACACACACACACACACACAAATATGCATACAAACACTCAAAACTGTGCACACACAAACTTGGCATATGTACACTGGTATGTACTCTAATCACACTCTGTGCTAAAAAGTTCAGACTCAATGACAGAGTGCAGAGACCATCCTGCTTTAAAAACTGCAGGTTAAGGGTTCATAACCCCCACTACAGGCACTTTGAAGAGCAGCAAACTTTTGCCGTCATTCGCAGGAACTATTTTAGTTCCCAAAGACTGGTTCTGAAAAAAATTTTTTAGCTCCATCTCCAGGGTAGCGACTATTCCAAAGCCCAAGAACTACTGGGGTGGAGTTTGCATTTGTAGATACCGCTGACTGGTCAAATTCCACGAGCCGGGATGTAGCAACCACCATTTTAAATCAGAAATATTTAAACATGGTTAAAATGTGGACCCAAGCTGTTGGTGAAAAGCCATTTCAAAAACCATTTCAGACACTGAAAGCATGTTATATAATGCTATTTTTGCTGTAGTCTCCCTGGTTGCAGAGCTATATTAGTCAGGATACTTGCTCGAACACTCGCTAAACCTGCCCCCAAAAGGAGTAAAAGTTCTTACACAATCGCAAAAGCCATTGTTGTAGAATACTGATAGCCAGCTATGCAGTAAACACAATTCTATTTACTTTCCCTACACATTAAGGAGGTTCACAAGTTTACATTTTCTCTCATTAACACCTGGAGAAGCATTCTGGAAATGTTTAGTTCATGTCAATGTTGTTCCAAACATATTATTAAGACGAACATGCCTCATAAATATGTTCCTTTGCTCCTCTACATGCGAAATAAAGTGCTTTTCACCACATTTCCATACTCTACTGTCTTTGTGAGAGTAGATCTCACTTCATGGGATCCCGGGATGAAATGGACTGCGTTAGCTTATCTGGCATACTCGATGTCAATTCTTGAAGCAACACTTTTTGGTGACCGTCCTTCTCTAGAATCTGCACGGTCCATATAACGCACATTCACCCCTCCTGCCATGTGGCTCATCCCATACAATCCACCTTCCCTGACCTCCCATCTCACACAGGACACTCACGCATCACCACGTGGACAATGTCGAAGGCGAAGATGAAGATGGTGAGCAGCGACAGCGACAGGGTGAAGAGGTAGAAGTAGCGGTAGTTCCTCTTGCCCACGCAGTTCCCGACCCAGGGGCAGTGATGGTCGAAACGCTCTGCGGGGGGTGGGGGGAAGTTGGGAGAGAGAAAGAGAGACACAGAGATGGGGGATAGCCGGCCTTTATTTCTCGTTTCACGCTAGCCTGATGAACATCAGGAAACCGGCGTATCAGTATTCAATCACTTCCTTCGCTGCAAGGACGTTTCTGTATCTGTGTGAACAGTTATCAAAGCCAAGTGGCACAAGGAAATCAAGAGAATCAGTAAACAGCTGAAACATGTATTGAATAGGAATAAACAAAGTTCATTACACATTTCTATAAAAGTTCGATAAAATCGGGACCATCTTTCAACTCCATCTTTAATAAAGTGCTGTGGAAATGCAGACAGATTTCCCTTTCGGATTGTGGCATCGCTGCTGAGTCATGCAGCGGCTGTGAGACGGACTGAGTGCAGCTGTACAGGCCGAGCGGCTGTCCTCAGCACCGGAGCTGGAGCGTGTTCTGACACTGGGCCAGATCCGAGCACAGAAACGGCATTGTTCTCAAAATATCGACCCGGGCCACCTGTCCCCACGGGTGAGCGGGTCAGACTCATAAATCAGGGATTCTCAGCGTATGCGAACGCACGCATGCTTGTTTGAGGGGACGGGACCACAGACGATTTGTCATCCAAGCCTTTCAAATTAATGTTATTGATCCCTCCATCAAATCAAATGCACAAAGTGCGATCAAACAGGGGGCTGACTCAAGTAAATAACGGTTTTAATCGATGCTTTCCAGTAGGGTAAGTACAGAAGCCCGTGACACGAGGCTTTTATAACCTACCATTCTCGAAAGCATTTAATTTCTCGTAAACCGAATTTCTCCCAGGCTGCTCATATGCTCATTCGTTCATAGTACATTTATTAACCTATCCGAAGAAGAAACTGAGACAGCATAAATTCCACACTGGTGAAATGAAAGGTGGTTCTGAGGGAAACTGTATAGGGGCGGTGTAGGGGAGGGCCGAAGCTGTCCTCTGCGTCTCACACTCACCCACACAGTTGTCACAGATGCTGCAGTGAGATGCGCGGGGGGGGCGGAAGATCTTGCAGGTGTAGCAGTACTTCAGCTTCACAATCTGGTTGTTGATCTGAACGTTCCTAATACGGGGAGGGGCTCGCTGGCCCGGAGGGACGTTCCCATTGGCCGCCTCTGCAGGAGCCAAACGAAAAGGGGCATGTTAAGCAAGTAGGGGAGGGCATACACGCTACTTGTCTTTCGCAATGTCGTCAGCGGGAGGCTGTCCGATGCATGCAGACACACAGCGCTGAAAGGAGAAGATGTACAGTCAAGGACATATCGTACAAATGGAACAAAGACAGTGCCAGAACATTCCACTCATTACTTCACTTGAATGTCATTACTGATGATGATGCAATAGCAAAGCTAACTATGATTATTTATTTAACACCCATAGCATGCAACTTGCTCAAAAGCTAGAGGGTGTAAGGTAAATAGACTGCACTTCTTTTGCACTCGCTCGGACTTCCAGACAATCCACATTCCTCCGAATGTTATAAGACTCCAGATCTTGTACGTAGATCCGGTATGTAGTCTCATTTCAGATTTAATACTACATACTCGTAAAGGTGACATTTCAGCTTGCATGGAGGGACCCCATACCTTCTTCCAGAAGGTAGTAGTTCAAATTCACTGTGGAGAATATGGGATGGATCAGACAATATTTTATTGATTGCTCATATGACAAATGTAAATGTGGATGGTCTTTCATCCCAATAACCTTCATAGCAGTTTGCACCTGACAAGTGAGGTCTGAGTTTAACTGCGCTGTGAAGATACCGAACCAAGTTGAAATCCCATATCTAATAATGCTTTCCCAAACAGCCTGGTAAAATAGAAGCATTATTTTTTTTTATTCAAACCATAGACTCTGACAATGAGCCCTCTGCTGCAATCAAGAGCACAAACTTTCTAGATGAGTCAACCAGCTGAATTTAGAATCTATATGAACACAAAGATATTTATATGAAAGCACCTGATTGGTCAGATTGTCATGTATTAGCACTGGGCTGTGGTCCTCCACTGACCTAGGGTCAGATATAATTTTCTCAGCCTTCCTTACATTTATTAATTCAATGTTTGGAATCACACCACTGTACACGCTTTTTAATTTCAAGGTGATAAAATATAAGACTAATAACTTTGTGGAGAAGACCCAAAATGGCTGTGTCATCGGAGAACTTCATAATAAAGTTACTGGGATGACTGCTGGTGCATTCGTGTAGACTGTAAAAAGAACAGGAGAGCGGACACAACCTTGTGGCACCATTTCAACCGAGTGATTGTAGTTCATTCTATAAAAACTTTAACAGTCAACCTAATCTGGGACATTCAAGAAATAAATGGTCAACCAGTTTCCTCTAGGCTACAGAGAGCACAATTTTGGCTCATACCAGGATCAACCCTATTAAAAAAAAAAAAAAAAACCTGTAGAGATTGCCCCATGAAGCATTCACCACCTGCAGGTCTCCTGAGCACTTTAGTGCAGTGATGGTCTTTACAAAGTCCAACATACTGGAGCCTCCTGCACCAGTGAGCCCCTCCGTCCTCCCCCCCGAGCTGAGAGAAGCCGCATGCATTGCTCCAACACACCACTGATGCAGCAGCTTCTGGAGCAGCCCCGGAAACAACCCCCGGAGGGCGCCCTCCCAGAAAAAGCCCCAGAGTGGGCTGAGCTGACAGCTGTATCCAAAACTCAGGACAAAAATCTGAAATGGTCCTTCCACCTCTGGCAAGAGTTTCCTCAATCACCTCCCGGCACTTGAGGATGAAGACAGCCAACCAGACCTCTCAGCAGCATCTCCGGACTGCCAGAGTCCTCATCCAATCAACAGCGTGTCGCCAGCCACCACCCGCTCTGCAGGTCCAAAAGATTGATAAGTCTTGCTACTCCACCCCTGGTAAAGGTATGAAGGGAGCAACCAGGCTGTAGACCAGCCTCAGGGAAGAGAGGGCTGCAAAACAGACACTCCCGGAGCACAGAGCGACTCTTTCCTCCCATCTCTCCACCTTTGGCAGCCCCCAGGCCATCAGCAAACCCAGGCAGCACACCAGTGCAGAACCTGGACAGGGGTCCATCCAAACAGCCGCCAGTCACAGTCCAAACCCCCACCTTCCTCGGGAAAGAGAAGGCTCCTGGCCTCCAGCTCAGCTCTGCAGCATACAGCAGTCTCTCGGCAACCTGGCCCACCTCCGGCCCTCACTGACTGTATGCCCCCTTCCCATCAGCCCACCTCAAACAGAGCATCTTCCAGGCTGAGGGAGGGAACCAGGAGACCGACAGAAGTACAATGGGGGCAGCTGAGGAGCTTGCTCTTGCTCTATTCTAATTGTTACTATTACTACAAGTATGATTTACATAACTCAATCATTATTCTGCAATTATACAGAATTTATTCTTTTGTTTATCTCAGTGGTGGACAGAGGGTGATGGGCTCTGCCTCTCTGTAGGGGAGTTTACCTTACCACTGCTGCCTTGACTTGCTTTTAGGGGATTTCAGGCCTAAGAACAATTGTGACAATTTGGAAAATTGAAAAATACTATACAAATAAAAGAGAATTGGATTAAGTTTTTTTTTCAATAACAGGTGAACATAAGTGATTTATTATAGTCTAGTAACAACAACGAGTGTAGCCTCGTGCCTACGTCCGAATCCCAGCCGTGCTGAGATTCAGTATAACAGCACTCCACCTCGTGTGATATTGCTTAAATATTAATTTACTGTATCTCCTGGAATCTTTTGGCTTATATATCACCAAATTCTTGAAAATTGGGACAAATCATGTCCTATAAAAAAAAAAACCTCACAACTGTTACTTAAACCAACAAACTGAATTCAATTTTGTGGTTAAAAACTGCATTTAAGTATTTTACATGAAATAGATATTATTATCATTTTTTCATTTAATTTTTTCAACTTTTATCCCTGTGGAGTCCCAGAAATCATCCTTGTCCCACACAAGAGTTCACAATTTCAAAAAAATCTAAATTTGTATTAAAAGCCATTACATCTGAAAACTGACAATATCGACTGATATTGACTGGCCAATTTCATCTATCTTCCTAATCAAAACAAAATAAGTATAATAAATTTGTATTTTCACTTGCATTAAGAGACCTCATATCAACTAAGAAAGTCATCTACTTCATAATTCATGATTCTTCAAAGTCAATTGCCAAAGCACCCCATTCACAAAGTGTGGTTCCATGAATGAGACTCAAATTAAATAGTCTTATTTAGGGGACAAAGACTCAAATTTAAATGACTTTCAACCTAAGGACAAACATCAGCCACCATGACAACTGACAGGGAGAAAACTGAACCCAACCTCCTGCTCTTTGAACAACAAATGTTCCACAAAGAGACTTGGTTTTCTGACACACTCTACCACCGTCACCTGGTGCGTTTGCAGCACACATGAAAATATTCCAAATCATGACATTCATCTAAAGACCACGAAAACAGGAAATCCACATTGGGGCAGAAGCACCTGCAATGATGTGAAAGATAAAGGATGGGTGTTTTAATTATGCGGAGGTGACTGTTCTCCCTCGGGTGACCTGCTGTTTGTCTCCAGTCTTCATTACGTATTCCTCGAGCATGTGTTACCCATTACTATTCCTCCTGGACTGTGCTGTTAATTGGCCGACGACGGAGCTACACCATTGGGGCTTTACAACCAAGATGCCAGGCGCCACTCCACCATATTCACAAACAGTGGCTCCACGAATGCTTTATGGTAAACGCACCCAATCTTCTGAGTAAAACAGGCCCATGGGAATTTTTCTCAAGGCCCAACCAATCGGGGGAACCTATGTGGTTGTGTGCGGAAACAAGCCCCTTGCCTGGGCTCATACCTGCACCCATACAAAAAAGTCCAAGACAGGCATAGATTGCTGGTCTGTAAGATATTATCTAATTATATCTTGCCTCACTGTTATTTCAAATTGTGTTCTGTTCTGAAGTGTGTATGAGGGTGTACATTTTGATTTTACTCTCGATTGAATTTATTTGAAATGCTGTTGTTATTTTACTTGTTGTAACCGTGTAGTTCCCTTATTTTAAAGCCATGTATTATAATTGGAGTCAGTTAGGATAGATTTATGAGGATTGATTTTTGTTACCAAAAAGTCGGTTTGGTAAATAATGTTTGAGATTCAAAATCAAGGTATCACCCCAATATCTGAATTACTGGGTGGTCTGTCAGTCCGCAAACTTCCGGGTAAAATAATTAGTTAGGTACATTATTTATAAGGAGTGAACCAAAACAACAATGAAAAATAGTGTGTGGTCAGTACTTGTTGAAAATATGGAAAAAGAATGTGCTATTTTGCAGTTCGCCTCCTTGTTCTTAGCAACCTCATATACTATGAGGAAAAACACCGAGCTCTCATTGGAGAGAGAAGACAAGGAACGAGAAAACACACACACACAACTTTACAATGAAAAGACACTCCCTTTGCTGATTATCCCTTCGATGGCTTGTCGTATTCATCAATAGCATTTTATAGTTTGCGAAGGAGTTATCCTCAAAAACAAGAAGGGGGTCTTTGGGGTTTGCGTCTATGCAATTGCAATCGAAAGCTTGGTGGAATTCACGGCTAAATGAATTCTCTCAGCTCGAAGAGAGGAGTTGGGACCACTTCGATTCAGCTGCATCTCTTCTATAATGTGGCAGGAGGAGGGCAAATGCAGGACACCCCACATTTTATCTGCACATGAGGAACGGTTCGGATGCAAAGCAGGCCAACGGTCAACAAGGAATCTGCAATGACAGTTAACAATCAGACCAGAAGTACGGTCGCTCTTAGCATCCCTCGCAGACAGCGAGGTCACCTGAGGGGCACCTGCCGGGATCAAACTGCATTAATCCTATTTCAGGCAGCTAAGACAGACATACTCTCCAACCGAAGGCGATAATCGATCAGGTCATTCACAGCACAGGCAGTCTTTCAACGACTAAGAAAAGAGAAGACAGAAAGGGAAATTTACCATTTAGAACTTTCAGTTTCTCACCAGGGTCTCCACTTTTATTATATTACATCATAAAGCTGTTTGTAAGTTCTTAAGCCCTGTAGGATGAGAGAGGCCCTAGACAGAGGCGAATGGACAAACAAGAAACGGGCTTGAAACAACCCCATGCAGAGCAGAATAAGAAATAAAGAACTGGGTTTTGGGTACATTAATCCAAGCCTGCATGATTATATCTTTGGACAACTTTGAGAAATACTACCATAACAAATATAGATATGTAAGCAGAGCTGTACCATGTCTGCATTATTGGGCTGACAGTTTGACTTCATTATCTGTGACCCTGAAACTGCCTTTCTCTGCACTTGCCTGAAACGTCTGCTCCAGCCAACCAAACTCAAATGCGTATCGAAACATCTGTGAGGGAAAACACAACGATTTCTCCCGAGAAAAAAAAAATTAAGAATTTCAGTACCCTTTTTGGCTGGCCTGAAGAAGGTGGTCCATAGAAAAACTCACCGATCTCCATCTCAATGAAGGTGGCCTCATCTGGCAGAGCCCGAGGCAGGACACCAGGATCGCTGAAGCTTGTCCGTAGCAGCATGGCCACAACAAACAGGAAGAGCACAGCTGCTGCCACTGGGATGGCTGGGGACAGGTTGACAGCCAAGTACGGGCACCTGTGAAGGACACTAAAGCTTAATATCCACAATGGAGAAGAAGAGAGGAGAGGAGAAAAGAAGAAGGAAGGGACAAAGAGTGCGAGAGAGGAACCCGCATTTTACAGTTATTTTCCATGCTCTGTTTCCTGTATGGTCATCTTCCCATTTTAGGGTCAAACTAAGGGCAGATAAGATAAGCCAACAGGAGTCCAGGAGTGAGAAATCATAAATACCTTTAGGGCAGTGACCACAGGTCACTTATCTGCTTAAAGTTAACAGCCATATTCTCAAGATCCAAATGAAATACATAAAACACCACAGGATTGATGGTCAACATGGATCTACATTTGGGGTTACAAGTTTAAAGTGGAATTGGGCTTGGTATGACCCTTTTTGTCTTGGTAAGCCTTAATGTGCCCCTCAAACGTAGAATCTGTTGATAAACATTCCTAAACGCAGGGGGGCATTACCTTTCTCTCTCTCTCTCTCTCGACCCTTCCCCTGGGTGTGTGTGTGTATGCATGTATACGTTTGGACCACAGTACCCTTTTATGCCGCACAGTTTACTGTCATGTAAAATGTTGGAAAACTTCATGTCTCATGATAACAAGCATGTCCCTCAACATAGCAGCTAAATTGTTAATTTCTCTGTGAACTGTCCTCCTGAAACCTGTGTATATTAATGTTTGGTGCTGTTGCAGATTTTTTTTATACAGGACCAAATAACTTCTAGATGTGATAGAACTATATTGATACTACACAGAATTAAATTTTGGTTGCAAGAAAGTGAAAACTAGTGGAGATATTAAGTTTTGAAAATGAAAGATTTTTAAGAATCTATTCATTTGATTACTGTAAAAATTCAGCAACATATATTGACATGAATACATGATGCAAATTATCCTTTGGCTTTCTTGAATGTTCAGTAAAAATTTCAACCCAATCCAGTGAAAAATAAGCAATTGGCGAGGCTTAGAATACACATACAAAAATAATCAAATTCAGCTCCAAGGGCCAAATTACACAAATTCGTGACTACAAAGTATTTGGAGTAGAGCTATATAATTTCGCAAGAACTCTGTTAATCAATTAATTAATTAATTAATTAGACACCTAATATGGGGGATGGAGCACACAATCAGTTTCTGTCATTATGTCAGTATTTAATGCTCATGGGAACTAAAGTCTTCTGACCTCCAGTTGTGTTGTCCACTCGGAATAAAGCATGCCATGTGTGGGTGTTGCCTACCAGGAAACCAGTGCCCAGGCAAATACAGCATGACATCCTTTGGCATAGGGCACAGATTCGCATGACGGAAACTTTCCTTAAAATCTGGCCAAACTGGCAACAAGGTCAGGCAAGTGATTACGACTTTAGTATGTAATAAACCTGACACAAACACCTAGCCTTGCAAAGTATGCTCCAAGCCTGTTCTACGCTTAACTGCACTGCAATGAGGAATAGCAAGTCACTCGGGGAGCATGGTCGGAGCACCACGGCCTGTCAGCGAAGTGCATTTTATACGCTGATAAACGGCAAACATCCCAGGAATGCTTCATCATCCATGCCCAAAAAAACGCCACATCCCCTGACCGGCGCACATCAGTTCTGTTCCATAAGCAGCTGAAAATCTCCAGCTACATCTGTGAGTAAAAGACATGTAAACAGTAGCTCCAAATGTAAAGCAAGTTTCTGTTTCATTTTTTGAGGACAGCTCTGATCAAAACTGCAATCCATTACAGTCATGGGGCACGGCCCTTATCCGTTCCCGTTCACAGCCCAAACGGAAAATATTTCTCTGGGTTTTATTTCCTGTTAGGTGCAGTCACTGACATCTTGTTTAATACTACAAAGTATGTGGGACAGGCTGTACACTTATTTCAGTTGTCTTTCTGTGTAAGTGTGTCTGTGTTGTACAATACGTAAATCAAAAGCCTTTGGGTTGTTAAATTAATTTGTGGCAGGAAACGGGTACTCGTTCATTCGTACCTGCATAAATACCTGCTTCCTGCACCCAAGTAACTTAACAGCTCACAGGATTTCGATTTAAATGTCAAATATTTCCACCACAGCTTTCATGTGCATTATAATTTCAAGTATGAATAATTAAACTGGCTCCATAATTATTTCTTTTTATACTTGGTGGAGTGATATCAATTCAAGATTAACGGGTGACAGTTCGTAAGCGCTCTCCCTTTCGCACAGTGGCACAGGGGGATTTTGACACCACCCATGACAGATCTTTGTCACACTTTGCCAGATGATATATAACGATTTTAAAGATGATGTTTGAGCATTTACATTTGAAAATATTGATTAGTTGCACAAAAAATCGAATTGATTAAAAACAGCTGAATGGGTCACAGTCGTCAAATGTATAAACCATGACTCAGATTTGGGCCACGTGTGGTCCAGCAAACCACAGCGGTGAAAGATCATGGAACCTGCATCTTCTCCAGCTTGTACAACTGTGCCCAACCCCTCTGGCAGCCCTTGACAACTGACCACTGAAGTATGTGAGCAACACAAAGTGACTATATACAACCCACAGATAATGGATCTCAGAAAAAAACCGTACGACCAGGGATCCCATTTCCCAAAGTCAGCCATTTAATCAGATGTCACACAAGACCGATCCATGGTTTTTCACAGTCCTGTACACAGGAAAACATGCAGACAGATAGACAAAGACGCAGGGATGATACATAAACAAGAACCACTTTCACAACCGAGGCCATTAACACTAAACAACCACAAACCATAAAAAAATGTTGATCTGCACTATCACTCTCTTGCATGGTACCATGCGAATGATAGCATGCAGAGTGTGGAAATCGTTTCTCCACTTTTACTTGTATGATTCTCTCAATATCAACAGCAGGGTTCCTGTGGGCTATTAAAACACACTGCCCTCTTTGGAGATAAATGCTAATAAAAAACCGTGCTAATACAGGCTTGAAAGACTTGACTCTCCCCAAGGATTTATTTTAATCAGTGTAGCAGTTTAGGCAAGACATGGCCTATTTTCAGGCAGGGAGAGATGGGAACTGCTACCTAGTTAAGAAGGCAAAGGTGTAGAGGGAGAAAACAACCGAAAGGGCTTTCATATTTTTCTGTTCTTTGACATGAAGGGTTCTTTTTTGCATTCGGCACAAGAAGATGTTGTATGCATGATCGTAAGCATCTACACTAGTTTCCACCCCACACGCAGCTGAAAGAAACTGTGCTCAGACCAAAAGAGACAACATCTTAAGTCACACCACATGCTATCGCCCTCTTAAGGGTGCATTACCTATAGACAGTGATACAACTTTTACGCAACTGGATAGACAGGAGCAATTCAAGGTCGTCTGCAATGGCAAAAACAGGTGTGCTTCACTTGGGAATTGAACCTATAACCTATGAGTTGAATTCCCTAACTATTGTAACATACTCATAAAAAGTACTGTTTTTGCCATCTATGCCATGTGTAACCCATTCTTGCTTTGTAAGACACATATTTCTGGACATTATTCCATATGACTGGCCCCCATTCAGCTGACAGGAATTTTAATGAAAAAAAAAAAAACATGACATATATTGTTATTCAGGTTTTAAAGGAAAAAGTGGCCTTTTAAACCCAACACTAAAGAAAATAAACTGTCACTGGATGGGAAATTGGATATAACTAAAATTGTTACCTTGACAATAGTTTTGTGAATGAACAGGATGCTCGAAATTGATTACAGTACTTAAGTAAACTATAAAAAGGATAACTGCATAAAGTTCTTTAGAAGACTGTGTAGCTAACTGTGGGCTTTCTGTCTATCAAATAGGCTATGAATAAATAATTTTTATTAAATGAAATCAATGAATTAATCTAAACCGTGAATTGTTGACATTTTAACAGTAACGGGAAAAAAAAGTTTGCTCGTGCTGCAAAAATTGAGGCAACGCTAGACATGTTAATAATCAATGTGCACATACTTGGTTAACCTAAATGAAGGGGAATGGAAAACAAGGTGTAAAAAAAACACACCTTCAATTTTGTTATTTCATACCTCTTCACCTCTACTATGAGAAAACTTAACAAGAAGCAGACTCACTTAAAAACACACTGAAGAAGCAATTTAATAAAATCCTGGATCACAACAAAACCGAAACATAGTTGGCCTTCTTTCAAAGCAAAACCCAATTCTCATTTTGCACCTTAGGTATAAACAAACTTTACCAACAAACATTCGTCTCCTTTTCCTTATCATACTCATTATATCATCCGAAAAGATACATCCAAAATGTATCAAATGGCACTATACTGGGACACCCCCCACCCCCCTTTTGCCCAGTTCAATTCCATGTTAATACAGCTCCTCCATGACGGATAATTATGGCTTATACTCTTACATTAAAGTAGTTGTAAAAATCCTTAGCTATTAGCTTCTGCTCAAAGCTTTCATGAGAAGCATATGCGCTGCTGCAACCTCGTAACAGATAACAACCGTTTATCTCAGGCAGACATCTCTCTTGGGAGCGGCATGCTCATTAGAAAGGAAGAAGGGATAGAGTTGATGGATGTAATACAGAACACCCAACATTCCTCGACTGCTGACCAGCCTGCATGGAGTACCAGTGGCACTGGGACAAGCCAGGTACCCCCTGTATGGTTTTAATTTGTCGGTCTCCTTCACAGCGGTTGGACGTTATGGCATCTCTGTTTTTCCAGTTTCTAATTACGCTGGAGTAATAAGAACCGGCTGCATTCCAGATTCATTAAAAAGGTTTTCCACGTTAACTGGTGACTTTCCATTAATTCAGTAGGGAGACGGGGATAACAGAAGATGGAGAGTTTACGGTGTTAGAGATAAGTTACTGTCAACTCCTGACTAACATTACCAAAAGTAAATAAAAATCTTCCTCATTTCATACATGTTAATAGCAAAGCAATCATTAAAATATTATTTTTAAAATAATGTATTCTATTATTCTATGGAGAAATGGTATTGTGTGTGAATACTATACTATACGCAAAATATGTCTTTGCCTTCGTGTCTTTGTAACAGGCGACTATGAACAGATAATGTCATTGGTTGAAGTAGATCTGAACAGATGCCTTTATTGGTTGAACTATATACATATATTAATGGGTAATTAATAAGCGGGGGGACTGGGTTATTAAATCGCATAGTGGTTTACATGACAAAATCCATGAAACAGGATTCAGTTAACTTGACAGAGCTTAAAGCAGATGTGTATATCCCGTCCCATTAAGAAAAAAAAAACTATCCAATGAAACACTATATTTCCCCTTTTCCTCAAAGATTAGGTATTGTATAAGGGAATTCGAAGCTGTAGTAGAGAATCTGGGTAATGGACAGGGTATGTATTTTTCCTCCCACAATCCCGTTGCCTTGACTAAACATACTGACCTTCTATACAGGACACCTCTCAAGACAATAAATTTGGTTTTCTTGTACTGCAGGAGAGGAAACAGACGTGGAAACGGCATTGTTTACGCCAGAGATGGGTTTCTGATGCGGTTACGCCCAAAGTGTGTCTTGGATCAGTAATAATCTCTCCTTGAATCTTTTACAAAGGCCGGTCATACTCACTCGAATGCAAAGAACAGGGCGCAGGTCCCAATGATGAGAAATAAGGTCAGATAGAAGACGCCTTTTTGTCGTGCCATCATCACTCGTCCATCGCAACAGAAAGTGTTCTTGCCTGGGAGTTTTTCCCATTTTCGGGTTACCTTCTTTGCCACCATTACGGCCGACATTCTTAGCGTTTTTCTCTTAAAGCAATATTCAACTTCAAAATATGTTAAAACAAAACTAGAAAAACGTACATCTTTAGTTGCGTTTCAGATTTCCATAATATTTATGTTACGAGTCAGAGAAGGTGGATCTTCCTCCAAGTGTTAAATTACACTTGAGCGACAGCGCTGCTACAATCAGTTCCAATAACATGTTTTCAGTGAGAAATGGTCGCTTAATATTCAGTCATTTTGGCGTGTCCTTTCATCACAGTCCATATTTACAATGTTTATGTCCTCCTACTATGAAAAATACGTTGCATATCAATAACAATTAATATATTCCGTAAAAGGTAGCTACCCAGTCTGTGTATGTTTATTATTATTTCTAAATTCCACTCCTTGACACGCTGGGTATATAGCTAGACACCCAATCCCAACTGACAGTCGAGCGTTAATTCATCACGGCAGCTTCGGCTAAATTTTCAAAACGCTTAATTCTTTTTTTCCCCATTTTCATATCAATCCCAAATTTCCGTCTTCTGTCCAAGTCTTCATTTTTTTTTTTTTTTTCGTTTGGATAAACTGATGCACTGTCTCTTAAGCGACCACGGAGTAAAGTATCCTCTTCCCTTTTTATCCAATTGATAAACGACCAATCCTTTCGATCCTTCACAAAAAACCGATTAACTTAAATGTGCACATTAAGTTGGACGTGGAAAACAGACATTCCTGCTATTGCAACAATCTGTAATCTATCATAATTGACTGACGTTTCCTTTCCCTTTTTGTCCACACAATTCTTCTTTTGCCTCCGGATAACTAACACTATGACGTTCGATCTGCAATTGCGGAAGTGAAGCCGGCCAGGAGACAAGTCCTGGAAATTGCATCAAACTGCGAGGAGCATTTTGCTTGCAGTGGTGTGCGGCTAACTCATTTCTGATCAATGATAGCAGGAAACACGCCTAGTTCTAAATGCCCTGAGTTAAAGGGGCAGTGCGTACTGTAACGAGAACGGTCAATAAGCAGCACAATTCCAGTAACTCACAGAAATAATGGCAGAATTATATGTGAACCTACACTGATATGTATTTACATTTCTTTATTCAGAACAGTGATAACGTTAATAATGTTCCCCAAAACCACAATTATTATTTTTTCCACCCCATTTACATGTACAGACACAGACTACCATTACATGATTGAACAGGCAATGCTGTGATTAGGCTACATGTCAAGTTCCTAATCTACATCTACAAGCTGCATCCTGAGAGAGATTGCATAGTTTTCCACAGAGAAAATTACCCTTGATGCCTACTGTGGAGGGCGGGGATACAAATGTATCAGTGTTGACTAAAATAAAAACGGCAGCTCTTTCAAAGTAGAAGTTGTGATTCCAGTATTATTCTTACACTATTTTGTTGTGTATCCTTTTTCATCTTATTATCGAATTTAAACCCAACCCCGTCCTAGTGAGTCCAAGAGAAAATCTAATGATCTCTCTGAGATAACCTTGGATTGATGTATACAATCCTTGACTCTGCCTTGCTATAAAAATAGAAAAGTGTGTTCACGGATATTTTTTCATATCCTCTGCTCCTCCCATTGAACTGCTTTCAGTTCCTGTGTCTCCCTCATTCAGCCTGGGGGGACTGCAGGAGCTTCACTAACAGGCAGGCTCACCTGAGGACGATTGCTAATTCCTTCGATTAGTCGACATATTGATAGTACAGTCTCAGGCTGGACAGGGCAATGTCTTAACAGATGTGGGCTTTGAGCTGGTTTTTAAGCTGTGTTTTTATTAATAGATTTCATAAATTGTTTAGTGTGAGTTTTCCCTTCTCGTCCTGAAACAGATGCTCAATAAAAGAATGCTTGTTTTGTCTGTTTATTTAGTGCTGTTTTCTTTTTTTTTCCTCCACTCACCACTTGGCCCAGTGGTCATGCCTGCCACTGGAATCTCTTTAGGTGCAATGCGCAATAGTTTAGCATGAAGCTATGATGTATGAAGAATGTAGAATTCATACAGACCCTTTAAAGGTGACGATGTTGAGTTTGGAGGAAAAAAAGAGTACAATTGTTGACAGATTAAAACATCAATGGATATAACAAATGTAACACCGGTTTGCAAAGAACGGCAATCCAACCACTAAATGAACCTGTTAAACAATTATTCTTTTGTGCGTCAGCTGGTGTTGATTACTCTGTAAATAATTTGTTTCGTTGTTAATCCAGGAGGATAAATGGGAGCAGATTGAAAGTGATGATAGGTTCAAGGTGCAAACAACAAGGGGGCCATAGGGAACAAATTTTGGGGGGGGGGGTCTCTAAAATAATGACAATATGCTATTTTTGCCATGCATTTCTATTTTTCTGTATCTTTATCATAATGGATCATGCATAAAATTTGGCTGTTATTGATGTATGATTCATGCATGTGGGTGGTTCATCACTAATTCACTTTAATAAAGATACCAGCATGCATGCTATTCTTGCCATCACAACTGAAGCGTGGCAGCGCAATGTCATAAACTTTACTCATAGATCAGAAAAAAAACAAACTTTCTTAGTCCCACTCAGTCTGCACACCGAATTGCCATTATTCGTTTTTTTTTGTAGTCAACATATAGATATATCAAAAAGAAAATGAGGAAGGTTACTCCCAAATTTTGGATTTAACAAAAAATCTAAGTCAATCGACTCCGAAGAGCAACCAGAGCCAGAGGCGTCTTCTACCTCAAATGTTAGCTTAACAACAACCAACACTGATGCTACAACTGTTGAGACTGCTGTCAGCACAAACCCCAAACCACAAAACGCCCAGGGTGACAGCGCACATCGCTCTACGGAGTACACTGTGTCCTGCTTTAGTTGGCCATATATGTATCATACTATGATGTTTGGTTTTGATACTTGTGTGGAGGTTTGATGTGATCATTAACTGATTATTATATATCGGATGTGCTGACATAAAGCAAGTAGGCCTACATGCTTGCAGCTACGAATGTTTCTTTGCAGCAAAAGTCACAGTCAGTCCTCTCTTTGAGGTGAGCTCCCCCGAAAGCCATGGTGTAGTTTGCACACTGGATAGGTTTAAAGGTAAAGTTTTTTTTTTTTTTTTTTTTAAAGATTTAAAGGTGAAGTTTGTTCTTCCCCCATTTTGAGCTAACCAGCTGCCACTGCATGTCTCATCAGGGGATCAGTTTATCTAAAGAAAAAGCAAACCACATAATCATAGGGCCACATGACGCCATAACTATTAGTTCCAAGCCCTAAGGGCCATTAAAGTTTGTCTGTTACCAAAATATGCTTCCTCCCACTGTTCCCTATTGCTAATCGTGTCTTCAACGCAGAGTTTAATGACTGACATCACCTTTGACAGCATTGTTAATTAAACATCATTAAGGTGTGCTGTTTTATGAAGTATGTTCATGTGATTAGTACAGGTGCAGTACTCGTTTTGCTCAAAATATGCTAATAATCTCCTGGCACATAGCTGCCCTTTTGCTAGTAGTACCAAATCAGTAGCACCTCTTTCATGTTTTAAATCATTGTCTAACTGAATGACAAGCTACTCTTGAGCTTCAGCTCATGGATGAACAACCTGACTTTCTCCAGATGGAATTCTCCAAAATGAATGTGTGAATCTTTGTGATCTAAATTTGTGGTTCCTTTGATTAAGTTGTTCACATCCTGATTCAGCAAAGTATCCCCGAACCATGACTGTACCACTAATATGCTTGGTCATTTGAATGAGGTTATTTTGGTGGGATACATCGTTTGGATTTCGCCAGAAATAATACAGCCCTTATAGTCAAAAATTAACCCCTTTGACTCATCTGTCCATAGATGTTTGTTTCAGAATTCTTGAGGATCATTTAAGTACTCTGTAAAATAAAAGACAATCATGCACAGTCCTCGTTATGAACAGTTTCTCTCTAGTCTTTTGAGGATCCCATTTTCCATTGTCCAGTCTCTTTCTGATGGCAGAGTATTGGACACTGACCATAGCAAAGATGAGTAGAACAGAAATGCAGAACTACAGATATTGCTCCAGTTCTTTGTGACTTCCCAAATGATTTTACTGCTTCCACATGGAGATATTGTGGCAGGATAACCTATTCCTGAGAAGATTTAAAAGATAGTTTTCTCCATTTTGACAAAATTGGAGTGACTGGGGTTTGGTGGAGCCTCATTTCTTGTTAGCTGGTTTTTCATACCTTTTGTAGCATCATTGTTGCCACTGGTGCCTATCTGCCTTCTGGCTAGTTTTATTGCTTAGCATGTAGCACTGTTAATTCTGTGTTTCTACGATGATCACTGCTGCAATAGCTATTAGTTAGGGGATGTGGTTTTTTATAATGTAGTAGCAAGTGAGACATTAAGATTCTGTCTATATAACATCCAATGAATGTGACCCTTCCTCACCACACTATGTAGCTCTTGGTCCAGGCCCTGGTACTCTCATGCTTGAACTCCTTTCTTCCATGTCACCCTGCCTGTGCTACGAAACACTTGGCTTGTTCTCAATCTCCTCAAGCGTGTTTATGTCACTCCTCATCACTACGGTGAGTGGAATGGGGCCTGGATCGTCAGCGGGCCTTTGTGGAGTTAAAGGCGGCCCTGCTCTTCGCACCCATGCCAGCTTACGCAGACCTCTCCTTCCCCTTTTGTTTGTATACAGACGCGAGTAAGGAGGAAGTGGGGGCCATTCTGTCTCAGGTCCAGAGTGGACAAGAGAGGGTGATTGCCTATACTAGCCGGAGCCTGCACCCCGCCAAGCAGAACGACCAGAGCTACAGCACCCTTCAAGCTGGAGCTGCTTGCCATGAAGTGGGCCATGACCATCAAATTTAAGGATTACTTGGAGGCGCCCGGGTCATGGTCTTCACCAGTCACAACCCCCTAGTCCATCTGGCCATGGTGCGGCTAGGTCGGTCAGCTGGCTGGTTTTGATCTGGAGATCAAGTTGGCCCCACCTGAAGCAGATAGGTGGTGGATGAAGTGGGAGTGGCTCTGGGGATGTGGGCGTGTCCTGTTGCACCGGGTGAAAGATCCTATGGATGATGGGGTGCTTTGGCTGGTGCTGGTGCCCCCAAAGGTGGCCGGGCTTGTTTGGCAGCAGTACCATCAGGCCTTGGGCCACCAGGTGGAGGCTGTGCTACACCAGTGATTCTTCTTGCCGGGGTTAGGGAGCAATGTCCAGCAGTGGACCGCCGAGTGCAGCCAGTGTGTGGTGACCAAGGCTGGGCCAGAGGTATGGGCCCCCAGGTCCCCCTCTGCACCTCCTATCCACTGGAGGTGGTGGACGTGGAGCACCTGGCTTTGGGGTACCCCAGCGATGACTCCACCTAGAGGGGGTCTTCCAATGGAAACTTAAATGGCATACAAGCATTCTGTCCAAGGCATTTTTCAAACTCACAAAAAAATCAAGTCAAATCACATTTGTGTATATGAATCAAATTTTCAACATTCTTGCATTGTGGAGGTTGTTTCAGTTGCAATCTTAAACAGGCAAATACACTGGAAAATGTTTGTCTGTATAGGCTTTATTTATCTAAACAGGAAATGGGTCAATCCAAGATATTTAAACATTTTTAAGCCGGTTTATTCATGCTACTCTTTATTTTAATCATATTCATGGGTCAATCCAAAGATATTTAAACATTTTTAAGCCGGTCTGTTCATGCTGCATTTTAACTGAAATGTATGTGAAATTCTACCTACAAATACTTCAGCTTTTCAACTGTTAATCTGTCCATAGAATATGTTGCTATGTCTGAATGTTTTGTGCTCCAGTTCTCAATCAATAATTCACAGCTGCTGATGTGCACACAAATGGTCTATAATGACCTTTTTGGCCACAACGCATTTCTGGGGAAGGAAGAGGTCCCTCTAGACTGCAGGGACTTGGAATCTTCCCATGAGTAGCGTGTGACATGAGGAATGATTGCGGGAGCTGTAATTTTCGAGCCTGACTTCCCAGGATTTGGATGGGTAACTCCGATAAAAAAGTGGGAATTCCTGCTGTAAATCTAAGCCGTCATGTTTTTAGAAGGTGATGCTGCACAGGAAGTCCCCTGCCTTCATTGATTACGCGGGCCAGCTGGTGGTTTCTCGCAAGCATGTCACTACCAACAACGACCGTACGATTGAATCTGAACGTAAAATGAATACACGCAAATTGTCCCGCAAAGATTGGTATTATCATCCTGAACGTGGTTGTTGACTATGATCAAATCTCACTTCAAGTCTCAATATGTGTGCGCACATTTTGAGTAGACCCAAGATACGGTACAGCATCGTAAATCTCTGCATTATATTTAGCATTTAGCGTAAGTGTAGCAGGGATGGCTCTGCGTTGTGTGTGTGTTGGAACCAAAAAGGACACCGTCGCACTGGTTGTCTCACACTTTATTTAGCTGACTCTGAAATAGTAGAGATCAATGTAGTGCTGAGTATAGACTCCCAACAGACATCCCTCAGCAGCACCTTCTCTGACTATGTCCAGATCGGAACAGAGTAAGACTACGTAACTGTACATTCACATGTGGTGCCAATAACTTGTTAGCAGTAGCAATTAGCATTTAATACACAGCAATGAATGCTGTCAAATAACAAGTCAGTGACACCACAAAATGAAATTCTAATAAAAACAACCAAAGGATTATACACCGTGTCATACATGACAAAGTAGAAATGAATATAATGCTGAATACAGACGGCAAAAGACTTCCTTCAGCAGCACCTATTAGACTGCGCCATTAACATTCAGTATAATACCACAGCCGGTATACTGTTAGCCACGCTAGTGCTAATACGCTACACTGCAGCCTCCGCATCCACTTGGTTCAGCATTCTCTACTTATCAACAATAGCTTTGTACTCAGAAAGTAAAAGAAACCATACTGACTGGTTGAAACCAGTTACATTTACTTCATATAATACAATACTGAAAAAAATTATATTTTACATAATAACCATACATTAATAGCAGAGCAGAGGCTAACATACCTCCTCCGACTACATCTAGATCAGAAGAGAAAGTAAAATCACTTCATGAAAGAATATGAACCCCTCGTGGGTGTTTTTACACACACAAGATATTCCCTTCACCAACAGCATCTGAATTGTACATGACAATAATTTTGCAATAAACATTTTGTTTAAAACATACTAATATAAAAACAATACCCGGAAGTGTTTGCACACTCTGTCAATTATGTCTGTACCTATGCTTTTACATGTCACCATAAAAGTCCCTATTCATAATAAGTGTAACAACATAACTCTACTACATAAACATATTCAGGCCGATGTACTCTTTATATTTTGGCCAAAATATTAAAGTTAAAAGGCACATATAACTTGAACATAAATTTATCATATAAGCTACTAGGTTTATTTATATATTACATACCTGAGCTTTACAGTAAATGGCAGGAAAGGAAAAGGATTCTGTTTGCACTTTCAGTACAAGATTTACATTCCAAGACAACCAGGCTGTGTAACTTTATTGAATATAATCTAGACAGGTGTAATAAACTTAAACTCCATAACATCCATAAATACATGCCATTTTTTTTAAAATGCCATAAAATAAAGAAATCAAACTGTTATGGGCAAACTCCACTAGATCCTTGAAGAACAGATTGCCAGGTATTCACACTTGTGGTTTTTCTGCATTTTTACTGTAGCACTTTGGAATTATGGAATGTTAAATTCCTCCACAACGCCCATTCAGATGTAAACATGCCAGTTTTTAAAAGGCCATGCAATAAAAAAAAAATCAAATTGTTCTGGGAAACGTTCACTAGATTCTTGAAGAATAGGTGCCCAGGTATTCACACTGTGAATCTCGTGGATTTATGTGAATGTATATAACATAAATAATTAAATGTTGTCCTCTTAGTGAAAGTTGGCTGCAGTGGCTTTGTAGCCACATCCTCTACTAGACTGCTTAAAGCAATGGGAGTAAATGGGAGGAAAGGTTCTCTGACAGGCAGTCAAGTCACTGTCAGAGGCTGCTGAACAAAGCAGCAACTGACTCTGACTGAAGATGAGGGATCCCGTTTAGGCTGCACGATGACCAGCTACCAGCAGGAGGGGTAAAAGCCGAGGGGGGTGCACCTGGGACACTATTGAGCCCTCTGGAAATGTCGCGGACCAATCAACGAAACATCAAGGAAGGAGCGTGCCCATTTGATGACCCAAATGACCCCATTCAGACTTCACCAGTGCCGATTATCATAAGAGGGACTGTAATATCAGGTCCTATGAGCTCATCTCAACAAATGTAAGCAATTAAATTTTTATTAACATGTCCACAAAAAACTGGACCATTGTATATATCATTCTCAGTGTTAAGGGGGTGATTTGGTTTTAAACTAAATTATCACTTATAAACTAAATTAAAATAGACTATTCAATATTTACACTCAAAAAGCACATAGTATGTAATGGGTTCAAACATGAAGATCATGGCTGGAAGTTTTGAGTTTGTTTTTATCCAGTACAGAACCCAATTTTATATACCTATAATAAAATATCAATGTAATACAATTTTGAAAGAAGAATATTCCTTTTTTCGGTCCAAGACATATTCATAGTGTAAGACACCAAAATTTTATACTCCTTGCTGCTGTTCTCTTCTGGTTAACATGGATAACTAACATCCTCAATTAACCTGACCGCAATTTTTGGCATTTTACCCTTTAAGGACCCTCCAATCAGCAACAAGGAAATGACAGATTATCTTCCCAAATTCCAGCTAGTGCCACACTGAACTACAGTGAGATTCCATCTTTTATGAAAAGACTTGGAATCCACCCACTGTTCTCAGTAGAATCCTGTTGCAAGCCATGGGTTCAAAATCGATGGCCTTGCTGTAGTTACTGCCGCTTAGTTACATTTCCAATCCGAAAACAAGGGGTGGGTTTGCTGTACCGTTGGGAAAAGCCGGTGGTTAGAGGCTGGAGGTTCAGTCGCAAAAGTCCTTGTTCTTCTCTAGACGCTCACGTTCGTCCTCCTCGAGCAGGTCAGTGTCGATGAGGGAGTAGAGCTCCTCTGAGGTGGTAGGGTATACAAAGCGCTCACGATCGACTCCATGCTTGTCCAGCAATACCATGGAGAAGTAGCTTCTAGAAATTCTCAGGGCCTGCCTGTAGGACACAGCATTAACAACTTATTGGGTTACTCTACACTCAAATCCAGCTGTGGCCACTTACACTCTTGGATGAAGCATTTCTACTATAGAATAGAATTGATCCACAAATATACATTTTCATGGCACAATGACAGAATACCCTACAGGTCTCCAGAGATATAATGGTAACTTTTAATCTTTAACCTTTTGATAACCTGAGTTAAAGGTATGAGGAGGCCTCTCCCTTCCAATAACCCTAATGGCTTGATATTTTGTGTGTATTTCACGAACGTACGCCCATTTTTTGACTAAAAATAACATGAGCTCTAAAAGTTAACCATGTGCCATTTCGACCCCGTCTTCCGATGCGAGGGTTCCACCTTACCGGAGTCCCTCGATGACCTCCGAGTTTAAGTGCCGCTCTTTTATTCGGCCCACTTCCCGAGGTGGCGATCCCAGAAGCTCGATCACTGTGACGTGCCGCAGGTCCAGGCCACACCCTGCCCTCTGTACAACACATTTTGTGCTCAGTCATCAAATCCTCACATCATTTTAAGATCATGCCACAAATCATACAGTCTCTTTCCCCCATCACTGCATAGCTGTGTCTTACGCATGACACTTCCCATGGGTGTGAGAGACACACTGTCCCTTGTGTGAACAATGTTGTTGAATGACCTTCCTTCCCACCCAGACTCCACACCCACCCTGGCGTAAAAATTCTGTCCATACAAAGTCGCATGGGACAGGTCGTCAACGCATGAGTCTCGTACCAATGGGAAATGCCATGCCCGAGGCTTGAGATATGACCACCAGCGGAAAAGAAGTTTGCTACACACCTGTAATATCATGTTCTGCAGCTTGTAGTAGTGGTTTGAATTGTCAGGTGTGGACAAAATGAGCAGTCTTCGCCTCTCATAGAACTGGTCCAACAGGGCAGCTGCTGTTCTCACATCTGTATTTATCTCCATGGCTGTGAACATAGGGACACCACTTAGTCCACACCCAGCAGACCTTACCTCTGTTCCATTTAAGAAGCCATTTTGAAACAAACTCCTTGACAAATGAAGACCTTGGAATCCTTTTGAACAGCATGCAGTACACTCCAAAATTATTGGCACCCTTGAAGATGAACAAAATAGGCAGTAAAAAAGTAATACAGATGTATTTTTAAGCTGTATTTTATCCTTAAACATATGGGGAAATTACATTTTAGTAGAAAAAGTAGTTGTTCCAAAAGAAGTATTTTTATAACAATAGTATTAAGAAAATACAAATGTAAAAAGTATAAGCTACCCAGTGAATAGTACTTGGAGCAGCGTCCCCATGGAGACAATACTGGCACTGAGCCTTTTTCTACAACGTTTAATAAGGTTGGAAAACATTGAGAGGGAGCTTGGACTACTCCTCCTTTTCAGGTTTGTTTTGTCCTTGGGTCGACACTTATAAAATTCAGACCACAGGTTTTCAATCAGGTTTAATATCATGGGATGAGATGTTTTAAGTCTTTTCTTAATTTTGAGGAGTGTTCTGAAATCTAAAGCCTCCTAGCAGAAGCAACCAGGTTTTTTTTCCTCAATCTCCTTATACGTGATGCCAGTGATCTTATCAAGGCCCCCAGGTCCTGTTTGGCCAAAGAGCCTCATAACATTACAGATCCATAACCACTGGGTGGGTGCTGCATCCAGCTATATGAAAGTCATGACTAATAGTCTTTGGCTTTAAATCACAGCGCCGACTGCTTCAGGGAAGTATATAACCAGCCATGGCATTGCTCAGGGAAGAAATGTAAATGTTAGTGGCATTTTTTCTGCTTCATCACATGCAGTCAAACACACATCTGTAGTCTGCCTACAACAGGTACTATTTATGTTCATTCCATTACTTGACATTGCTGTACAGCTCATTTGGTGAACTGCAGAGTGACAAGAAAATATGGCTGGCGGGCAGCCCTTCAGGGGACACAGATACTAGTCTGCTCTTATCGTGAAGAAATAAAAATGTACTCATTATGTTGGGACAGTGTTAGACATGCATTTCAGCTTGGGGTCCTTACAAAACTGAGCTGCTAAATGCAGGGGACTTGTTTATAAAAGGTACATTGATTTTATCTGGAATTTGATCTTAAGATCACCTCTGAAATCATCTTTTATGATTTTTAAATCATATTTTAAAAAATAATAATTGAATAATTTAAAATCATGTTTTAATACAAGATTTAGTAAAATTAACATACATTTGTATATCATACGTCAAACCAATGCACCTTTCATTTATACTATCATAAGGAGGTAGAAGGACAGCTGTTAATATGAATGGTTGTATTTCAACGGTTGCATTTTTGTTACTGCATTTTAGTCACACATTTAAATACTTATTAATTGCATTTTGTCTTTGGATTTTGAAAATGTATCCATGTACTACCATATTATTCACTTATTGAAATTAGTCCCACCAGGATTTCATGATTTTTTGGTTATGTTTTGCAATCCAAATAACTGATTTTGTAATTTTTTATAGCAGCTTTTGTAGCAGTAATTTCAAGAACTATTCAACATATTTTATGATTTTTGTCCCTATTATTTATCAATATCAAAGATGATGACTGAGTTTGGCTATTCTACACATGCCTTTACAACCATATTTTATGTATGACAACATAGTAAGTGCTGAATGCTGGATTTACTGTCGCAATCAACATTTGTCTCCAGATTGACAACTGTCAACTTTTTTATATTAAATAAATATATATGGAAATAAATAAACATGTAAATTAATACATAAATACAAATATAAATAAAAAGATGTATGAATGTAGGAATAAACATTTTAACACCAACATGAATATCTGGATCCTCCATAAAAGACTATGGAGATTTGTAAACGAAACAACCATTTATGACATATAATAAAATCTTATATGATAATGTTGTTATTTTACAAAATTGTGAGTGGATATTTTGTGGTAAAAGAGGAAAATATGCAGCAGTGTGAAAAATGCAGTATTCAGTTGATTTTACATTTTGATTTGATTTTGCGCACGATCATGGTGAAAAACTTGATGGACTGTTAAATGTATACAACTATTCTGTCACTTTAAAACAGACAGATGCATGCACCCTGTCCTAACAGAACATATTTATGCTCTTCCAACATAACTTATCTTGGGAAAACGTTAGTCTCATAACCATCTAACCACAGCAGGGCTTGTGTTCTGCATCACGCATGGGATTCTACAGGCTGATGCATCTCGCTGTCTTCTATGGCTGCAGTACAACAGAACAGCCACAAGCTATGTCAGGTCAAGATCTTGCACATGTCTAGGTCCATTTTATGTCAAGTTTAGGGTTCATAAATCAAATCTGGATTCTAAAATGGATCTTCACCTTCACTCAGTTCAAAGTTCAAATCAGTTTATACAAACAGTGAAACCCCAGGCACGGCTGCAGATACTCACTAACACAGACCGGAGCAACCATAGTCCAGCTGCGATTGAGCTGGCACACACGGATTTGGGTTCCCCTCCGCTCATAGCCCCCTTCGCAGTGATACTCGCACTCGGCCCCATAGTTGTTCCTGTCCGAGGAGCAGGTGAGGTATCCGTGCAACGGGGCCTTAAGAACGGGGCACCTCCTGACTGGAGAGAAGCAGAGAGCAGATATAACGTACATTTCCATGAACACATACGGGTCATTCCATACTTGGGAAAATATACAGTCAAAATATCTTTAAAAAGTGTGTTTTTCAGCTCCGAAGCTATATTTAGCAAGATCTGTGGCACTCAATTTTTTTATGCTGGACCAAATAACTTCTAGGTGTGACAGAACTAGTTTAATACTACACACAATCAAAATTTGGTTGCAAGAAAGTGAAAACTAGTGGAGATATTGCTTTTTGAAAATTAAAGATTCTTAAGATTCTATTAATTTGATTACTGTAAAAATTCAGCAACAACTATTTTCATGAAAACATGATGCAAATTATCCTTTGGGTTTCTTGGAAGATCAGTACAAATTTCAGCTAGCTCAGAGGGCCAAACTTCACAAAATCATAGCTAAAAAAAGTATTTGGAGTAGAGCTATAGGATTTTGCAAGGTCCCACGAATTTAACAGAAGTTTTCACGTTATTTTTTTCAAGAAAATCCATGACAAGAACTGGGGGCCCCGGGTGAGTTAATATGGAATGACCCATAAGTGAAGCTGTCCATCTGAGTTTGCATTAATACGTCTGAATACAGAATGTCCCTGAATCAATCCCTAATCAAGTCCCTACACATTAATTTACTTCAATTAACTTCTTTAGATACTCATTTTCAAAGGGCATTTAAACTCCAGTTTATTCAGACCAGCAGTCTGACAAGCAGTCCCTACTCTGGGTCCGTACCCTCCACACGTACGATGAACTTGCAGGCAGCCTTGTTCCTGGCCTGATCATACACTTTGTAGCGGATGACATGAACTCCCTCTTTAAAGTCGGAGCCCGGCTCTTGGCCCGTCAGTGTCACACTGCAGAAACAGAGATTATTTTATCATTCTCAAAAACAGGGGTGAATGTGTCAGAAAGCAGCACGGGTGAATTCGTGAATGCTACATGCAGTAAGATGTGGTGCGGTTGGGAGGCGTACTCCGTTAGTGTAGCATCAGTGGTGTCCTTGACTACCGGGGGCTCCCAGGACACCTTGGCGGTCCGCTTGCCTGGACCTGCCAGCCTAACTCTGGATGGGGGGCACTTGATTGTGGGAGGGTCATTATCTGCAAGAACAAAATTTGTTTGGTTCCATTTTTTTTATCGGTTGTTCAAAAAATAATGACAAGTGAAGTATAAACATCCTCTCTGGGACCGTTTGAATTTGTTAAACCAGTTTAAGATCTGGGGGCTTTGAAGTATAATTATATCCTCCTCAGAATCTGTGACAGAGCCAAGGCTAGAACAAATGGGATGTGTGAAAACCTGTAGGTGATACAAAGGTAGCGGAAATGGGCTGCGTGGATACAGTATGAGGCTGCCAGAGGTGCTGTTGTGAAGCGTGAGTGATCTCTCAGAAAATTAGGGAACCAAGCACACCCCAAAACAGGACCATTGATTTGAATCTGGGAAGGTACCTGTGCAGGTGGGCTCTGTGCCACTCCAATCGCCTCCATCCAGACAGGTGCGGGTGCGGTCCCCCTCTATCTCGTAACCCTTTTCACAGGTGTAGTCACACCTGGAGTCCACTGCCACGCCTTCAGTACAGCTATACGCTCCATGATCGATCAGGGGCAGGACATGGCAGCGAATCTCTACAAAATGAAGCAAGCGTTTCATTTTCATCGATACCATAAAATAACACGAGGAAATAAAAATCATAAATCAATTGAAAACGGCACAACACAATCAAATAACAGTAGAAAAACAACTTCTGAGGCATTTTCTTTGAATACATTTTTTTAACATATGAAACTAAATAATGGACACATTCAATTCTGTTTATTCAAACATGAAAACAAGTTTTTTTTTTTTTTTTGCAAGACTATAAGGGTGGGTTTACACTATCAGCGTCAGATAATGCTTGAGATGTCATTGCTCCATTGAGGTTGGCAACTTGCTGGACGTCCCTGAATTTAAATGAAACAGGCAAGGTTCGGCAGATGACTTCAGAAGCAAATACGCACATAGCTCACGTATTAATTCATGTGTCGATGTTGTAGCTCATGCAATTCAACTGAATATTTTCTACACACATTAGTTATTGCAAAAATAGCCAACAAAGTAACAGAAAAAGGGTAAATGGGGAATAGCTTTGCAGTCATTCTCAACTGTAAATCTATGTTTTCCTGGTATGAGATTTAACGTGTATTACGACCAAGTGATAAATTCCGAAATTCTAACATTACCAAACCCGAACAGCGGGCTGATTGTGGTTCATAGCTAGCTACATGTTGCGCAACTCACAAATATTTTACTAAAATGAGACTACCATCTCAGCAGAAGCACCAACGATCTGTGCAACCATCCGCCATACTCAGGTTAACTGGCTTTGTATGCCTTTACATGTTGGCAAAGATGGGTAAAACAGCGCAGTGAATCTTGAAACCGCAGCAATTTGTCGTCGTGACGTGTCCAATGAAACTAGTAGTCATAGGAACTAATGTTACTTAAGCAGACATTCAGCCCCGATGCTGAAGCATGTTGCCATGACCAGCCAAATAATTCACCAGTTTCCTTCATCATTACTGCAATTTTCGAATTCTGATCAATATTATGACTATGCATTACAAAAAAAAAGTCTGAGAAAATCTGTCTTGCAGACCTGGAAGATGCACAGACACAGCATGGTTCACTTAAAACAATGTTGAGTGTTGTTGAACAGCAGTGGTGTCATTACTCTAGTCAAACCAGAATAGGACATGAACATTGAATTATCTAAATGTTATCTAAAAGTCCAAGCAAACGGTCCTAAGAGTACGGTTTACCGTTTGAATTTATTTTTTTTTTAATTCTAAAAGCAACATTTGGCAACAGTTCAGACTCACATGTATGCTACGCTTTCTGAGTTATACCAGTACAGGGTTTGGATGAGTTTATTTGGTGGTGTGATGGTTGTTCATGATAATTCAGCACCACCCCACAAATATTTTTTATGTGCTTGCAGATAAGCCAGGAAACCAGTACTGTGACATTTCATGATAGCCAACGTATTAGTGCTTTGAATCAAAAGTGGACAGACAATATTAAACAAGGTTTATAGATGTAGGAAATGGAAGAAAAAAAGAAACTTTGTGAGCTTTGTTTTTGCTCTTTCCGTTATGTAAAAATATCAGAATGCAATATTTTTTTGTAATATGCCTTGCTTTTCCCAGTTCTCACTGTCCCACTGCTTCTCTACCTTGGCGCTATAGCAGGGAGATAAAGAAGGTCAAGAGGAAGTAGCAAGGCCAAGGCAGAGATGGGCACAGGAAGTCTGGATGGAACCCCCAGTGGCTCAAAATTCCAAAGTTTAAGCCCTGGTTGTATTATTTTAATCAACTTCCGTATTCTTAATGCTTGTGTTTTGTCTATTCCAAGGGATGGCTGCCACCTATGTAGGCCACACAAACAGGCTGCCAAGAGGGGAATGTCAAAGCGCCACTATACTGAACAAGGCGCCCAAATATACCGGCTCGGCTATGTAGACAGACACACATCCACAGAGCATCACAAAGACAGCATGAGGTCCCAAGCCATGGTGGCAAAAAGTAACATTGTAAGTTATATATGTACAGTGAAGATTAAATGTGTGTGTTTGTATATATTAATTTGTTTTTACCTTCATCATAATCCATGTAGGTTCCTCAGTACTCGCTGCCTTTGACCTAGTTGTTGTGGCTGATCATGAGGCCATTGAGGGGGGATTTAAATGTCTTTACCACCTAGCAAAGCATTAGCAGGCCCACCACACTAACTGCTCTGCCATATTACACCTGGTAGAGTTGCTTGGGCGCGAGTACTTTGTAAAACTCAAGGTAAATGAGATATAAAATTCAATTTATGACTTGAATTATTTACAATATTTACATGCAACAAAAAAAAAATAGTCAGTGTACTGTCTTGTGCTCCAAATGAAGATCTCCAGAAACACTAGCGTGTATATGCAAGCAGACATGCTCCCACACCTGGGCCGGTTGTTTAAGGTGTCCCAGAAGAAGCATGTCAACTTAATGGCCATTAAACAGCAGGTAAAATTGTTTAAGAATAACTTGCAATATGAGTACAGCCCTCAATTTATAGATAACTTCATAGCATACTGTTAAATAGAGTCCACCATACATACTTTGTGCTGTAGGTCCCTGTAACAACAGCATGCCTTGCAGACATTAAAGATGGGGGGAGATGACCAACCCCTTGGCCCATTCTTGAGCAAAGTCCATGACGACCTGGAGGACCCAAGAGGTTTGGGAGCCTTTTGCTATTAAAGATGAGGAAGAGAGGGAGAGGAGGGGACAACGCCGGGGGGAACTGACCAGGAGGCCTCTCTGGACGAGATTCAGGGAGCAGGGAAAGATAACAAAACTTCCATGTGTGGGTAAACTAAGCACAATATGTACACTTTAATTAAATACATTTAGTAATGTGTAGCTTAATGCATTGCTCTGTCTAATTTAAGGTCATAGAGCCTTATCTGGACAGCTCGGGCTGCAGGTTCCAGAATCTGGGTATCCTGGGGTCATTTATTTTTGCAACTCAAGGCATCAGTGGGGAGCCTGAGGACTAAATTGAACATCTCAAGGTTCTAAGCACCAAGTTCCTGCAGGGGCCAGAACGTGGTGTGCTGCAGGAGTGGGAGTCCTACAGGCAACATGTGCTACTGGGTGCATTTAAGGTATGACAAGTCGGCCGCCATTCAAATGGCCAGTAGTTTCTGCAAATTCAATAAGATCATTTTAGATTAATATATTGTGCAACATGTTTTACATGTATTCGGGGACATGGACCAGCTGTCTACAAAGACAAATCTTGCAGCCCAAAACGAAGAGTGAGGACAGCTGTACCCCTGCCTCAGCCAACTGGCAGCAGTAGCACTCACGGTTCCCATTTCCTCAGTAAACTGCGAGCGAGACTTTTCATCAATGAACAGAGGAAGACGTAATTGTAAATGGTTAATAAAGGTAACCTGCTTTGTTCTACCACCCTCTCTAATTATTTTACAGATGAAAACAGATCTGAGGAACAGACTGCAGGGGAAGCATCTGGCTGTCTGTATGCGACTCTCCATTAGAGGAGAATCAAATGTTCAGATGCAGTCTGTGCAACGGCCACAAGTGAAGAGTGTGTGTGTTTGTGTGTGTGTGTGTGTGTGTGTGTGTGGGAGACTGACTTGTTATGGTAGTTCTTCATTAAACATATTTTCCAAAATGATAAATTTCCCGTTGGGTTTTTTTCTCCCTCACAATAACGTATAGAACCTACGTCTGTAGAACCTACGTCTCCATCTGTCCGACACTGAACCCCATCCAACACCCCCCCAAACTCTTTATCACACACTGAAGGCCGCTTGCCGAAACGTTTGTGTGTGTTTAGTTCCCATTCTGCTAATAAATAAGTATATAAGCATTATTTGCAGAGTGCACTGCTGTGCGCGAACCATTTTTCTATCCGCAGTATAAAGAAATGGTATTTTTAAAAGTCCTTCAGAAGTGCTTGATATTCATTTAGCGATGTTTTTGAACCCTGATAATGCCTCTTGGCTAAAAAGCATCATTTAAATGGAAATGCAGCACCAATGTGAATAGGCCGTCACATTTTCAAATATGCTACGCTACCTATGCAAGCAATTTACAATATAGTAACAAATTAACCTTAGCCAACATATCACATGACATTGAACAGGTCATCATAATAATAGTAGCTGGATAGCCAGCCAAACTACCCTCTAACCTAATTAGCTAATTTGTTTGTACTCCTTGAGTCGAAACTCATGCTGTATCACCAACGATGAATACGTATGTGAATGTCTTGCCTCCAAACAGTATAAGATGGAGGCCAAGGACTGTAAAACTTTGATTCAACTTGATGGTGAAGCATTGTAACGATGAATTGGCATGATTCAGAATGAAGTATATTTCCACCACAAACTAATAAGGCGTTTACACAATACAATAAACTGTGCATAATGTACAAGCCTTATTTTTTCACTACCAAAATATGTATTTCAAGATCTTTAAGCTTGATGAATGGATGTAATTTCATAATTCCCTCCATAAAACCGGCCTGTGAAATACCTGGTATGCCGCATGGCTACTCACCGCGACAGCGGGCAGTCCCCGACCATCGGCGGTTGGGCATACACTGCACAGACGTTCGCCCCAGCAGCCGGTACCCATGATCGCAAGACAGCTGGCAGCGCGTTCCCAAGGTACTTCGGTAATTCCCCCCGCGCGGGGAAAAGCAGGTGACCTCCCCATTCGACAGGCTCAGGGTATGACACCATCTCGGATCTGCCGTCAGGGTACATTGGACGAAAATCTCATTAACACAACAGGGTAGGCAAAGCCAGCCGACCATAACACTTCCCCTTACATAACACTGCACAGCAGAACCTATCTGAATTCCTATCAGGGAAAACACTCAGTGAGGGAAAAATAAGAAACATCTGTACACACCAGAAACGTAGTTCACTCTTCTACTCCTGGAGATCCATGGTCCTTAGGTTTTAAGAGATACTTTTAAACAGTAATGCTATTCACCAGTTAAATAATGAGACCTCCTGAGCTAGAATAATGTCCAGATCGTCATGCACCTCCAGCAGACCCCACTATCTCAAAGTGCATTGTATATTAGAAACGATTTAATATTCTGATTGACCTTCAGTCTGGCTGTGCGTTCTTTACTTACTCCTGTAGTCTAGCTGTGGGGAGTACCGGGTTCTCTCTGGCACGACCTCATTGTAACTGCTCCATGTGTTCCCTGAACCTGAAATAAACAGCATATTAACATTAACAATCCCACAGCCCCGACTCTGACTCTTACCAGCATTTGGACAATGCTCCAAACTCCACACAAGATAAACTTTGCGTCCACAATTTTTTTTTTCCATTATTTAGTAATGTCTGTCTATGGCATTCAGTTTTCAAAAACAAGCAATGAAGACTTCAGGGAAAAAAACATATTTGTCCAATAATCCATGTCAGTGGAATTCAGTTCAAATTCGATAAACAGGCAATAAAGCATTCTGTAAAGAATTAATATCTGTTCAGTTATATTATAATCATAATGAAACAGACATTTCCAATAAATCAGCCCACAGAATGGGTTTTTAAAGGGAATCGGGCCAGAGATCTCAGATAGATTCTCCTGGCCGATGAAAGTGTGTCTCAGATTTCCAGAATGTGCTGAATTTGTTGATGTGATCATGCAAAATACATCAACCGAGATCCAGTCTGTTTTTTCAATTATGCTGGTGTGGAATGTCCACTGGACTATCACACTGTCAGCCCCCTCTAAGAGACCAAGGAGAAGGAAAGAATAATAACTTTAAATGTGCCACAGACATTCAGCATGACAATTCAATGCTTTCATGGTGAGACCAACTATGCTGGGTTCCCCAGGAGGGCCATGAGTCAGGGCCCGCATATTCACGGTTTTCCGCTTCATCATCCTTACGTTGTGGTTTTATTTCGAGGAACTAAAAATCCCCCATTTTTTCGAACATCTCCCTGGGGAACGTTCAACGCTAGCTGCTGTGGATTATTCCAGTTCAGATACTCAGCCTTTCTGTAGATCAGAGTACACTTATAACAATACATTTCATTTTAAATGATTCACTATTGAAATTGTTTTGCCCTAGCTTCATCCACATGTAATATATTTACTTGTATGTTTATAAATGAGATAAGAAGTTTAATTGTATTCATTTATATGTGGATCCATCTTGAAGCTTGCATAAGATGTATGAATGTAGGGCAAATTAATTTCAATAACTAATCATGAAGCAGTGAGTGACATGGATTTATCGATAAGAAACAGGATTGGATTTTTTAAGAAATAGGGAAGTTCCACTGGCAACACATTGTACCTTATCCCATTAACTATATAGAGGGCAAAACAGAAGTCCAGACGCAAAATCCCTTTAAATTTCCCATCACTCCCCTCTCTAAATAAAAATGATCTTTATCGTTTTTCAAGTTTATTTTTCCTAACTGCCCTCTTGAGTTCACAAAAGTTCAAACATATTCACCCGCAAGGATTCTACATCATTATGGGCTGAAACAGCAGCCAAATCCCAGGATACACAGACAGGAACATGCACACAGCTGACAATTACACCCCTGCGACTACAAAAATACTCAGTAATTCCATACAAACGAAATAAGGGAAGGGAAAAAGAAATCACAGAACATCGGTGCCGTTTATGAAGTGCTGTATAGCTGGTTCTAAATGACTCAGCTTTTTCATCGCATTTTACCTCTCTGAAGCCACCCACACTGGCATCTGTATGTATACAACGATACTTGCAGCTGTGGCCAGTGCTGTAAAATACCGAGACTGTGACACAATCGGGAGGACTGAGCTTTGAGTCTCGTCTGGTGTTTGCTCTCGAACCAAAACCTTCACTTACTTTACCCATGAGGATTCCTTTTCGCCATTTTTCCATGTACTAGCTATGACTACAAGGTCTGTCGGTCATCATGTTTGGATGCAGTTGTTATGGTGATATTAAGAGAAGGTTTGTCTGCTTATGTTATTCTTGATAAATAATGCAACATGTTTAAAAGAACTTAAAAGTACTCTTCAGAACTGACCCAGTTACTGTTGGTGAACAAAACTATTAAACAAGAACGATACGCACTATATCAACCAGCTTCAATGGTATACTTGTAGTGCAGCAATTTGGACCAGCTGTTTTTAAAAAGATATTTTTTCTATCTCAGTGAGAACAATCTCTCTAAATAAAGGCAAGAAAATGCATAAACCTTAAGTAGGTCTAGTCTTTAAAGATGTGTAATTCAGTACTACAACTGCCTGACAGAACACCTGAGTCATTCATTAAACAGGTTGCAAGAGCAGCTTGCTAAAGCTGATGTCCATAACCTGGTAATTTAAACTGTGTTTGCAGCTACTTTTCACCTGTAATTACACTACTCTGAAATGTAATGGCCCCGGGATCAAAAGAAGCTTCAGAAATTCACAGAAAAACCAAACACAAGTCAGGAGCTGCATATATTCACCCATCTTGCCTCAGCAAGTTGCACATTCAACTATATAAACACTTCAAGACATTCAAAACGTCACAAACCTCGCTATACCTCATTCTCATTCCTACTCACGGTGTATTGCCCTCCCTACTCCGGGACATTTGAAAATGTTTAACAGCAAAACTGCGTAACAAAGTGTTGTGGGCCTAAATGATGATCAATAGTTATGAAAATTTGCATATTTGAAGGGCAGGATGAGTACTAACTGTGACCCAAAGCACTACATATTTCATTATTAATTAAATTATTTTATGTTTGTTAAGCAGTTTTTTTAACCTGCAAAATACAATATACAAATCTGCTTAACAATGTTTAATGCACCAAAACAGTAAGCTAGTAACTCAAAAATTTGCACAGTACTACCTGTGAATTAAAGCAATTGAAAATATACTTCATACTCATTAAAGTTTGTTGATCTGCTTAATAAAATAATAAATATGCATAAAATGTGAAAATGATTGCTATACTTTATATAGTTCAGAGCAGCCTCTGCCATATTAAACAGACCCAACGTTGCAATCCCATTCATAACTTTAACAAGCAAATATGAGCGGCATTACTTTTCCAACAATAACCGCTACATCACAGCAATCAATTTCCTTTTCTGACCATTTTTTCAAGACAGCTAGGAGGTAAAAATGGCCGGAGGAGAAGAAGGCAGTTGTTCCAGTCTGAGAAGAGGGAATATTTCAGTATGTTGCTACATATTGTGATTCCATCTGCCTCTATAGTTGTTTTCTAGTGTCCATGTTTCAGAGGTAGTTAAACACTACAACAGCTGTTTCTAATACAACTCTGGTAGTGGATGATTGCCACATTTGTAAGATTGAGTCAACAGCATGGCATGTGAAAGAGAAAGTATATATACGCAAATAAAATAAATAAATAAATTCACAGTGCAGCGAATAAGCTGCAGTAATTAAGGGTTCGAAGCATTCATTGTAACATAGTGTTGTGGGATAAAACATGTTCTCCAGTGTGACAAGTTGCCTGTTTCATGTACAAGCTAACTAATGTATGAAATGTTCTTTTATCAGCTTTTGCATGTTTGTTCACTGACATGAAAGAAACTCATTCAGGTATTCAATGTCAGTGTTTGAATGCCCCAATCTCCCTTTGACTGTTTCACAAAGAAACTTCAACATAGTTGTGCTCAGTATAACATTTCACATACATTTTGAGTATTTCTATGACAATTCATTTGTTTACCATTCACTCACATTTTTACAAACCCTAATGACTATTCCTTCTCGTATCATTAAGATATATGAACTCCAATATATCTTAATTGAGCTCCTTTAAAAAGAGCTTTATCTATGGACTACATTTCAAGTCTCAATATCTACCAGCAGGTGGCATATGACTTTTTACAATTAATAATTGGCATTGTTTAATTTTCCTAGTATTACGTCACATTCTGGCTCTTTAATTCTGGAATGCTAGTGTGTCTTGGGGCACCCTGCCACCTTGTCGAAAAACTCTAAATATATGTTTGATACTTTTATATTTACCAATAAATACAGGCCAACTAAGGAATATTTATGACTAAACCAACAAAAACAATGGGGTTCCGTAATGCTTCCCTGCTGGGACCCCTAGTAGCAAATATTTTAATTTCTCCCTCAGTAACTCCATGAATACGTATGTTCGTTTGGAACGTGAACGACTGTCATTTAATTGTCACATTAAGCCTTCTAACCCTGTTTCTAATTGTAAAATGAACCTAGTTCAAAAATACCACGGGCATGAAAAACAAAAGGCGACCAAGGAAGGCATGGGTAGTAAGTAAACAAGCGGGTAAGAGTGATGGTATCTCATCATAATTTTTTTCCCTTCCAAAAATGTCTTAACTTTCAGTCATACCTTCATACTGTCCATGAATCTTGCTTACAGTGTACACGTGAAGTAGCAAAAGAAAAAGGTTTGACATCTCGGCCCTTCTTTATTTGGAATCGTTTTGCTGTTGAGAAAAAGAAAGAGTACAGTTGTAAACTTGTCACAAATTGCAATAAAATGTGGGATAAATGACATTTTCTCACACAAAGAACACGGGCTTCATGTCAACGAAAAGTACTAAAACTACTTGCGGAAACGCACAGCTGTTTTATCTAATATTGAAAGCGTGTACAGGTCTGATAGCATTTGAATATAGTGCCTAACCATGTCATACATTTCACCAACGCTAATTTTGAATGCAGCTTATCCTACCTCTCCTTTTAGTTCACTGTTGGATCTCAGGCGGTCTGAGCAGAAATTTGTCGCACCACTTCGCACAGCGGAACCACTCGCCGCCAAGGGAAACTTGCGAATGATTCCTTGTTAAAGAAACAGCGCTGCCTTAAAACTAGAACTCAACTCCCACATAGATGTCTCATGCCAATTTTCCAGCACTATTTCGAATTCTTTAAATTTATGTCACTCGCCGGTGATTCATTACTGTAGCATTTGTTCGCTTCAAAGCATGTTTTTATCCACCTGATCCAACCTGTTTAGGCCTATCGGTATTTTTCGATGTTATCGTTTCACATCCAAATGTGTTTGTTAAATCCATTACAACAGTTAAAAACGGTACAAGCTACCAACTGATTTGACTAGCCGAATTAATTCCAAGTATAGTTTTTATAGTTTAGATAAACACTGCTGTCAGCCAAAATTAAGTTGGCATGGGATCTTAAAATGACACTTTGGCGATATTCTTGGATTTCAATTGAAACTAACTTAAAAAGTCGATATTAAACATGGATTTCTCACGAAAATATCACAAACAAGCATGCATTGATAACGTCCAGTGGACGTAGCCACCCATTGAGTTTCTACCTTTTCCTATTATTCTTACACATAATCATCTTCTTCTGCCATTGAAGTCTATGGCAGCCCCTAGAACCGTATGCTTAAAAACTTTTAACATTTTTCAGACTGGTTGGGGACAGTACCCTGATTCTTTTCACCAAGTTTCATGTCTGGGCCTCGAGCACTCTAGCGCCACCAATGGCTCAAAGTTGGAGGTGTGTTTACTTAACTTTTGAACCGTATGCCCAATTTTCAAAAATGAGGTCCAATTGGAGCACTTGCATCAAACAGTGTTCAATGCACCCCACGTCAATGTCCGCTGTATTGAAGTTTCCGTCATATTGGATTTTATGAAAAAGTTTAACAGTTCTTCACAGGCCACAAATCTTCCCCAAAATTGGCACAGATGATCCTCAGACCAAGCCTCACAGTAATGATCAGATGGATTTATGATTTTCGAAACCGTTTGTCCGTTACAGCCAATCAAAATTGAAATTGGCCAAATCAAAACAAACGACCCACACAGGAAGCAAGGTCATATCTCAGCAACTCTTTGATGCATTGACACCAAACTTGGTAAATGGACTCGGAACCCTTTTCTGAGGATGTCCAAAATTTTTTGTGTCAGTTGACCACTGGGGAGCATAACAAGAGGTAACAATTTTTCACAGGCCACACATTTTGTCCAATGTTCACCAAATTTGGCACAGATGATCTTCAGACCAAGACTCGCAAAAGTTATCAGATGGATTTTTGATTTTCAAAACCGTTTGTCTGTTACAGCCAATTGAAATCAGTGGTGAAGCCACCAAACAGGAAGTGAAGTTATATCTCAGCGATGCTTCGATGTATCAATATCAACCTTGGTACGTGGACTTGGGACCCCTTTCTGAGGATGTGCAAAAAAATTGGGGAGGAGATCCCAAGGCCTGCCATCAATTAGGTTGACATGACAACCTGCCATGTCAACCTAATTTATGTGGCCACGAAATTGGCCCAATCAAAGGCAAACAACCCAAACACGATGTGAGTTCATATCTCAGTTACACCCAATCTTTGGACAGCTGACATAAAAATGACTATCAGTGCTTACAGCTACACTTTTAATATGATCAGATCAAGTTGCCATGGCGAATCTGTCCTGCTGGGCTGCTTGGTCCCCTCATCTCTGCTTGCAGCTAAATTTTATGCATTTGTTTCTTCTGTTATTGGGCCTAACAATTATGTTGGTTTACTTGCATACAACTAGTGCGCCACCTCACACTGAAAACCAGTAACAACTAATTTTGGCTAGCGAAGAACAGTTTCGTCAATATATACGCTAATGACCTCTACTGATCCCACCAATCACCCACTATAATAATCCATGGGTTCAAAGTTTGGCGAAATGGAGAATTTCTAGAAATATCACAGGCTTACCTTATATTGAGTTCTATTAATTGATTATAGTGAAAACATCCGTTATGATAAAGTTTCTGCTCCATGGAGTGGAGCTTAAGGCACTGATGTTAGTCCATGCTGGAAAATGGTTGTCCTTCCTCTTTGCCGTGACTTGCGTTAGGCATATAGCAATTCCATCGCCACTGTGTTTTGACAGGTGGCTTCCAGTCAGCATCATCACCTGTTTCCTGGGAATGTCATTCTGAGGGTTTTCATGACGCTGCTTGATTGCTCTTCTCTTTCATGTAACCAATGCATGAGAATCTGCTCTCTCTCCCTCTCTCTGACCTTATGTATGGGTATGTGCTATCTGTTTTTTTTTCCTGCAGGGGAGCGTTTTTCAATATTTTGTGGTGTATGAGGATTCTATGTGTTGTCACAAATAATTACTGTGAAAACGCAACTGCTATACATTATTAAGGCATCTCCATATCCTACTTTTTAAAAAATGAATAAGCTCTTGTAAAATAAACATAAAAAAGGAACAGCTGACATAAAAAAAAAAAAAAAAAAAAAAAACACACAACACAAACACTGATTACTCAAACATTTTATGTAAGGTACCCTTAATAAAGTGACCATGGGAAACTATTTAAAATCAACGATATAAAAGATATATGGCAAATGTTGATATATATAATATTTGACAATATTTCAATTACCCAACCCTTGAACTACTTAACACTAGTGACACATACAAGGTATGTACTGCTTCATGAACAAAATTATCAATATATTTATAAAATATAATGAGCAAGCATGGATTCACTTAATATTTCTTGCCTTGATATGCTTCCTCTCTGATAACATTTGACTCAAGGAAGCAGTTTATACAGCTGGAACTACTACGTTAAAATGTAATATAAAAGTCTTGATAACACCAGTGACTAAAATCTCAGTGACAAATGTATTTTTTTAATAAATTAAATATTTGTTTAATGTAGTATCATGTTAATAATGTGTATAGTAAATATGAATCTGTTTATACAATTTCATAAGTTAAACCTTATGAAAATATTGTTTTATATTAAAAACAAATTGGTTGTGTGACAAGCTGTTTTAGAACTATAAAACACCATAAAAATAGAGAAATCAAATAAATCATAAGGGAAATGTGTTATTTAATCATTAGTCACCTGTGTGAATGTACATGTTGATTCTTGGAGGTGTGCCTAATATTTTAAGCATTTTTTAAGCCCTGCAGCCTGGTTGACATGGTTTCCCATTCCAAATGGAGAATGACCCAGCTATCTAAAACATTTTAAATGGATTTTAAGGTTGCTCAGAGATTAATTTGAACACAAACAAACTCTTTCAACCAAAAACATTCACGTGATTTAGAACAGAAGAATAATTTCATACTTAATACTCACCCAGATTTGACAGTTAATGTTTTTTTATATATTTTATTTACATAATGGGTGTCACCGTGGTCAAGATTTGTCACATACGAATTACGTCCATAGGGACTTTGCCAAGGAGCACAAAGGGAGCACCAACAATTTTGGGAATATCAACGGGAATTCTAATAACGGAAAGTGATTCGGAATTTCGTGACGACATTTCCTTCTTCTTAAATCCTGTGTAAAGCTACTTTTGCAGACAGGGACCGTGGAAAAAGAAAGTTGGGAAGTAACCTCCAATAAAGGAATTTCGGGATAAACACTCCACAATATATACCAAAATACGACAGTATGCCTTCACCTTCCAGAAGGCTGCAGACAAAGCCTGTGATAACATGTCTTAAGACGTTTCTTATTTCGTATAGTCTTATATTTTGGGTAAGTCTCGCAAAGTACCAGCTAAAAGATACCATTAGCCAGCTAGCAGGAATATGTGGCTACGTGGAAACAATGGACTAGTGGAAAAAGCACCGGCAGAAATTTCGCGTGGAAATTAGCGTTTGGTACTTACTACTAATCATGTTGAGTTAAATCGACTCTCGGATCATAGTGAATAACTCAAATTATGTACTCTTATCAGATTGATTAAGTTGCCTGTAAGATGTTGAGATAGACTTGTAGCACCGAGCTAGTTCGCTAGTTATCTATTCAAGCGAGATTTAGCACACTTGGACTAATTCACAGCATTATAATTAGCTAAAACAAAATAAAGAGCTAACATGCTAGCTTTCGATGTTATGTGTCATTATATGACACATGAATTACACTTTAAGGGTAAAATACAACATGAATGAATATATTTGCAGATATTACCAAAATCAGTTGCTAAAAGTATGTACGTAATTGTAGTAACTATAATTATAGCTGGGATAATCTTGTACAAAAGTTGGTGATAGCTTGGTTGTATTATTGTTAAGTAGCTCTGTTTTGAGTAAAGCTAGCTGCAACTAATTTATTATCCATAGTGAACCTCAAGTTGAACAAGCTAGGGTTGCTGGAGGTGCACAACTTAATCCTCCCATTGTTGTATGAGTTTAAAACCACATACTTGTTATTTCAATCATTGTGTCCAAAATATTGTTACTAACGGGGGAAGATCTGCTGGTGTGATCCTACAGCAAAGCTCAGTTAGTGTTAGCTGAGCTGGATTTATTTGTGTTACACCGCGTAAAGCCACAATCTAAACAGACCAGGTGTGGCAAACGCGGCTCCTTGAAATCTTACGGGTTTCTGGTGTTTTATTTCGAAGCGGAGTTTGAGTTAGTTGGCAAGTTGTGGTATGTTATGGATTGAGTTTGTCAGATTATCCACGAATGTAACTAAGAGTCAGTCCCTTGATAGTGCTTCATGCAACACACCCCAGGTAAGATCGGGGTATTAAGCCTAAACAAACTTAAGTGATCAGTTTGTGTGATTTTTAAAAAAAGAAAACCACCCATAGGATAGGTCAGGGATTTCAGCGTTTTAAACGTTTGATAAATGAATGTTATTTGGTTAGCTAAACTGTTGGCCTGTTTCCCCAGATGTCCATTAATTGTTGTAAAGTGATGCAAACTAGAGACAATCCTGTAGGTCTGAGATCTGTGAATACAGTTATGTCCTCTCCCAGTTCACAGGGGTCATCCTTCTGGCAGTGGGTGTGTGGGGGAAGGTGAACCTGGAGGCGTATTTTTCCCTGGGCACAGAGAAGAGCACAAATGCTCCCTATGTTCTCATTGGGACCGGTGCCAGCATTGTCATCTTCGGCTTGTTTGGCTGCTTTGCCACCTGCCGCGGAAGCCCCTGGATGCTAAAGCTGGTTTGTCAATACAGATGCATGCTTTGTTCTCACACATATAGCCCCATACATATCTGCTTTTTACTGTATAGTCATAAATAATAGAGCGCTTCATGTTTTCAGTTTGTGAGAGTAAAAAATTGCAGTGGCTTTAATTTGAGCGTGCTCTAATCGTGAGAATTTGTATGACTGTGTACTCGTGGTCTCTGCAGTATGCCATGTTCCTGACATTGATGTTCTTGGCTGAACTTGTTGCCGGCATCTCCGGCTTTCTCTTCAGACATGAGGTATGAGATTTTAAATCATCGGTCATCATTCTAGTACATTTCTGCGTTCATCTCTGTATTTTAGAATGGGGATTTGAGGTTTATAACTTGCACTAATTTCGCATGTGAAAAGTGACGTGACGCATGGTTGTCTTTTTGTCATTTAGATAAAGGCCATATTAGCCCACACTTACAAGGATGCTATAAATACCTACAATGTCACCAGTCCTAGGAGCAAAGTCGTGGACACCATCCAGAGAAATGTAACTTTTCTTCTTTCATCTTTCTATTTCCATGTACAATATTGCATTACTACCTTTTGGAATTCATTTATTGCTGCAGTCCAGGCAAGTGAAAACATGCTCTGAAAACTGATTGGTTTGGAAAAAAATCATGTGACTTTTCAGCATTCCTTTTTCGAAATTGTTGACTAGGTTTTATATCGGATGAAATGAACTCTGTAAACAACAGAATCAAACAACAAGTCGTGCAATTTCCATATTTTTAAAAGTGTAGTGTTGCAAGAACCCAGCTACTCAGTTCATGGACTGAACTTGAGACACAGGAGGTGCTTACAATAGGATCTGCTAAATTTGAAGACAGCCCTGTTAAAAAAAACATGATACTTGCAGGTACAGTGTGATAATGCGGCATGTGTTCATGTTTTTAGCTGAAGTGCTGTGGAAGGGAGAACTACACTGACTGGTCAACCACAGAGTACTTCAAAGACAATGGCATCCCTACCAGCTGCTGCAAGGAAAGTGCGAATTGCACAGTTGAAATCCTGAAAGACCTGGACCAGGCTGCGAAGGAGGTTTACAATGTGGTGAGGCTGCTACTGCATGTCAACAGTAAAACATGCACAAAGTCTATTCACATATGGCTAAATTCCCTGAAATCTCCAGGGTCTTTTGTATGTCTTGGTAGCTTGGTAACTGTTTACCAGTTGGGGCATTCCTTTGGCAAAGCGAAGAGGGCCATGGCTTGCAATAGAGGGGTGAATTTGTTGTGCAACCATTTAATAACCATTTAACCTTTTATGGTTTCATGGGCAAGCTGTTGCATTTTCAAAAACAAATCTTAACAAATATAGTTTACTTAATTGGTGTAATTTTTGCACACAATTTGGAAACTTCTCTCAGTAAACAGAAAAATTGCTATAGATGATCACTCGTTATGTCCTAAAAGGCAGGGCAAAATGGCAAAACCTTTGAGTTGATGGTTTTCCATGAAGAGTCCAGGTAAAATGCCTTCAGGTGGCCCACTCAGCACAGCATTCATTTTAGAGAGGAAGTGTGAACCCTGCAACTGAGTGTTTGTACCCCAGTCAGGGCTCCTGATGGCACTTAAATTGGTCGCCAGTGCGCCTAACTTTTTTTTTTTGATCTTGTGACCAGTTTTTACCCCTCACAAGGAAAAAAAAAAAAATCAAAAGGCAAACTGTACTCTCCTGCTCTCCACAAAGAAGCTGTTTTTATTTTTAAGCTCAGAGTGTGCTAACTAATGTGCACAATGTAGCTAACTAGCCAATGGTAGCTAATGCTAGTCAAGAAACATCGACAACTGACAATAAAACAAAATGGCCAAAGGAAAAATATGCAACTTATTCTCACTCCCTGCCCATCCAAACCCTGCCTCCTCTACATCAGATGCCTACTATACAGAGACTGAAGCGATCATTTTCCCGAAGATGCAGCGGACCCATGTAGATAACATTAATAATAATAATTTGTAGTATCCCCTGTAGAATTTTGCAACATCTACTTCTTCCACTCAACTCCCATCCGCATGAATGTACTGGCAAACGCTTATTGAAGCGGTGATGGTTGCCGATAGAAAATTTTTGTCATATCGCACAACCCTGTATGACATTTAACTAAAATGTCATGAACTTGACAGCCATGGGTTAAACAGGTCAGCTGTGTTCAGGTGCGAAAATGGGAAATTAGTTGTATTTTTTTTTAAATAGAGTTTGAAAACAGAAATTGGATTATGTATCAACACTAAAATATTAGTAAACACTACATTTAAAACTATTAAGCAAGAGGGCGTTCAAGATGCAATGATGAGTAAAATATGTTTTATAAAACAACCACAGACTAATTTCTGTACATGAATAATGGTGTATTTGATGAAGGCAATACAGTGTAACTAATGATTTCAATGACAAACAGCCATATTAATTGCAAATGCAATGTATGTGTGTGTGTGTTTTAGAGAGAGATAGATTTATTCTCCATGTTTACTTTCGTCAGGGTTGCTTTGCTCTGGTGACTTCTGTGATGGAGTCCAATCTTGGAATCATCGCTGGAATATCTTTTGGAATAGCTTTCTTCCAGGTACACCACATCAGAGCGAGACAAACGGGTTGGCAGGCAGCTGCAATCTTATTCATTAGGAAAGCGTTGACATATTCATCTACATTCTAGTTATCACGGTCAAAAATGGGAAATTAATGGGAAATAAAGCAATAGCGAAGAATTCAAAATGAGAACTAAATAACGCTTTGGAAAAATAGAATGAACTGATTGAGGTTCAAATGTATGAGAAGTACCATGCATGTAATCTGTCAAAAACCCAAAATTGTTGAATTCTCCGCTCAGCTTGTTGGAGTTTTCCTGGCTTGCTGCTTATCCCGGTACATCACCAACAACCAGTACGAGATGGTCTAGCACTACTGAGACACGGGCATTGTTTCACAGTAGAATGGTGGTAAGTTGGGACACATATTTACTAGTTTATTCAACTCTGTCTGCTATAGTTATGCTATCAATTTGCATTTTCAATAGTGCACTTTATTACTTATTTAATGTGAGGATAAGCAATATAGGATTTGAAGGCAAATTTTGTCAAATTACAATATAATTGAACATATAAAGGCACCCTATACAGACCAGTTTTGTAATGCAAGTGCTACTTTTCATTTCTGCAGAATACAGATGGATTTTGCTGCCTGCTCAAAAACGAAGTCGGAATAAAGGGAACCGGTTGTTTTAGTTTCATTTCTTATTGTCCATTTATATTTTTAGGTGTTTATGTAGAAAATTCTGCTGTTTTTTTAAAAGTGAAAGAAAATGGAGTGAAAACATCCATGTAATAAGGGACTTGATTTTATTTGTTATTAAGTACTATATAGACATTATTTTAAGGCCTCGTCCTATAGAGAATCACAGGTGGAATACACATAAAGACTGGAATATAATACATACATTTCAAAGTCTTGAAAAGGAGCAATGTTTTTTTTTTTTTCCAATACACAGCAGATCATTTTAGCTCTGTCACATTTCATTGTTTTCTGCTGTTCCTCAAGCCCATTTCACTGCTCACTTTGGATTTTTTTGTCATGCAAATTTTCATGCATCACATTTTTGCTTTAAAATGTCCATTTTGTCATTTTAGAAATAAGCTGCAATGTTTATATACTAAAATTGTTCCACTACAGAGGTACAAATATACATTTTTGGAAAAGCTATTTTTCATGAAGATTTAGTGCTGTTACGTTCAAGTATTTTCAGTATCCTGTATAATCTTAACACTTGAGTACATGAATAGCTGTCGAAAGGCTGTAAGCATGTCTGGCTGGGATGTTTGAAGAGAAAAAAATTCTGTGTGTGCTTTTTATTTCTTAACATAAATGCTAATGGACCGTTCATCCATGTGAGAAATTTGTGTGCAATTAATTTCTCATTTCAGTTCTGTTCTTGTACATTTTGCATTCCTGTGAAAACATTAGATACGGTTGAATTGCTTGTTCATAAGCAAAATACTCCAGAAAAAGTAATAAAATTTACAGTTGGGAATTTATTTTATTTGATGTGGTTTTTTTTCTTGGGTATTTAGTAGACCTGGCAGTGCCCTGTGTCTGAAATCTGCTCTGGGAATTATGGTTTGGTGCTGGGTGCAAGGCTGTGTACGGCCTGTTGCTCCAACTCCATTCTGGCACCTACAACTGTTGCTTTCACCACACTTGTATCCAGTTGTACTGGATTTTGCATGCTTCTGAACTACTACTACAATGAAAATGGACACATCCAATAATTTTTTATTACTTACGTTGGTCACAGTAACTAACATTTTTTTTATGTCAAAATTATTTTTCAGGGCCTTTGAGAAGGTAGTTAAATCCGTTAGTGGTTAATAAACATTTACTTTAAAGGCAGTACTGTCTTACAGGCCATCTAGTTTCTTCACGTTAATTATATACATATACCATACACATACACTTACTTACACACTAACAGATACTTGGAAAGCTATTCACTTTTCAACACTAATTGAACTTCAGGCTTAAATCTTTGTGCTATACCAATTTCCAGTATGGCACTGTACCAAATGGTAGAAAGTTTAAGGTGCTTTGGTAAAACCCTGACAGTAGAGTCCTTTGGGTAACTATGCTGAAAAGGAATTTTCCTTATGTCTTATGTTTCATGTCTTGCTGGTGGAAATACCTCTTCCTACACTTGAATGTAATCTCTGGTCCTGAGTATGTAAACAGTGCTGAGTGGGAGCGGAGCGGAGCGGTGCACTTTTGCCTGGGTGAGGAGGAGCTTTTAGAAAATATACGAGGGTCGGTGTCCAAAATCGCTCCATCTCACAATCACAACACGCGTTAATGGCCCATAATGCAATTGAATGTGTAAACACTAAGTCATTTGGTATATGTAGCAGTTCTTAAATTATATATTAATAATCTGTCTGGGGGAAACAAATACGGAATTCAAGAACTATTTTCATAAAGACTATGAAAATGATGGAGAGTGTGAACGCGAGTGTGGGGAGGCAATAACACCCAAAAAAAATGCAGTTCTGTGTGAACATTTGGGGAAAAAAATTTAAAGGTAGGTAACATAATGTAACCTTAGTTTCCCCCTACTCTCTCAAAGATGAGTAGGCCTATATTCAAAATTGTCATGCACAGCCCTCACAAATGCATTTAAAAAATATTGAGAAAGTGATTACAGTATACCTTGACCTAGACACTCATACCGCTTCAGCTACCGCTATGGATTCTTTAACACTCAATCACTAGATGGCGCTTATTTGCCGTTTATTGTCACTGCGTGATTAAAATGTTATTCTAATAATTTAAGATAAATAGTGGACTCGTTTGGTATTGGGGGAAATCACTAAGAACAGTTTGCAGTGCTCAATTATTTCGAGTAAAAACGAGGAAGTTCGTCGAAAGTAGGATAGCACCGACTATAATTTCCCACAGCAAGGCAGATATGGTGAAAGTCAATGTGGGTGTGGATCTGATCCAGTCCACTGCAACGAGCTTCGATGTATTCGGTGTTTGATTCTGCGGAATCTACAGGCTCTTTATGAGAGTAGTATATCGAAGTTAAACTGGGTAAACCGCTTTGCTTGTGACTACAATTAAATTCCGTAACTAACCGATACCAAACATTTGAACAAATTCAGCAGGCCAACATGTCATGACTTATCGGCAGTGTGTTGAAATATTTTTCCCCTTTCATAAATTCACGGAGGCTTTTAACACTGGATAACACTAGGTATGGCAAATTATATAAAGTTGGGGTCTAAACATATTTGCTTGTATTTCTATCCCAAGTAACTGAAAATGAAGCAGAAGTGAACAGTGTGGTACAAAGCGTTCGGTAGAGGGTAGGATTCGATGATGCGAGAACACACCCCTGAGTTATTCACATGTCATTGGTCAGATAGAAACGCAGCAGATTTTTATTGGCTACGGTCGCACTTGGTCCAATCGAACGAGAGCGGTGCGTTGGGCATGTAAGATGTAAGGGGACTTGGGAGTGGGTGAGCCCTTTTTCCACCCTACATCCCGTATAAATACCACAGTGTCGCTTGCAGACGTTTGCTGGGGATGGTTGTACCACACTGGGAGTTGAGGAGCAGGGGTAGCATTGAACATCTGAAGTTAAAAATACTCTGATCTCCCTGGAGGACTGCATCGAAACCTATTAAACTGAATACTACACGTACTCAGGTTAGTACATTTTCTCTCTTTTTTGGGTCATTGAACGCAGTCAAACGTAAGTGGTTCCATTACTGTATTTTTGGACAAAATGTACTGAGTAGGTAGGCGCGCCATTTGCTTCCAGATTTCTATCGCCCCCTCAAATAATAGTGCACATCTCCACTTTGCTCTTGCTTAGAAGCTCATCCTTAAAAATGCAACGTCATGGCATTAAGTTACATGTACTATTTGTTATATTGTTTTTACCGTAAACTGTTAGCGGTGCTAATTACAGCACGTAAAACGGATAAACCGAGTGACGTAGCTAATAGTGTAAAGTAAGCGTTTAAGCTGCCTCGATATGGAGAAGGTCTCCTTGGTTGCAGGTTTTGAGTGTCATTATTTTACAGTAATTGGTATTTTCTTTGGTATTAACCTGAAATTGAACCCTTGACTCTATCCATATTTATCACCGATAAAAATAGCTGTCAATAGGTGTATTCTTTGTGCATATGCATATCGTTAGGCTGTACGTCGGCAAGACAAAAGCAGATGATGCATTCCGTCCGTTCTCTTGCTATAATTGCCAGTGATAACGGTGCATCAGGAAGTGGGAAGCCTCAGATTTTAAGTGTAATAATGCTGGGGGAAAGACGGACACCATTTCTTAAAAACCGCAAAACTTGTTCATCTGCAACGCTAAAGGAATTAAACATGCACCTATTTTCTTCCTCTCTTTTTTCAACTCAACAGGTTTCCAGCTGCCAACTTCTGAAAACATCTGTGGTACTGCCAAGCTTCCAGCCTAATTATAACCGAAAGTCAAACCGAAGATCCACCATGATGCAGATCAGCAGCGAGTTCTCCAGCCACAAGCACTCTCTCCTTAATGTAATGAATCGTTTCATTGCTGCAGCCAACAATATGGATGAGACCATCATGGTGCCCAGCCTACTGCGGGATGTCCCCTTGGAGGACCTGGACAGCCTGGTGGTCGATAACAATAACAGTATCGAGCCCTCCGACCCCGGCAAGCAGAGGGACATGTATGAGCACTACCTGCTCCTCAAGTCCATCAAGAATGACATGGAATGGGGTCTTCTCAAGAGGGAGGCTGGAGGAAGGGCCAGCTTCCTTGAAATGGCTGTCAGACAGGAGGAGGAGCAGCCAAAGGGAGGAGAAGTTATGTCCTGCGATGAAACCCTGGACCTGGAGAGCCAATTCCACTACCATCTGCGAGGGCTATTCGGTGTCCTCTCAAAACTCACATTGCAAGCAGACCACCTGACCAATCGCTACAAGAGGGAAATTGGGGGCGGCAACTTCATGAGATAATGGGGATGTTTTTCCCCCGATACATGAACTCATCTTTTCACATTTGAGTTGTTCTGCACCGGTGAGGTTTGCGGTGCGCTGAAGTGGACAGTTGCAAAATGGTCGCTTGCTTCCCCTTGTAAAACGCCTCCCACCAATCCTGTCCAGGTCGGCCCGATCCCACTTGTTGCCTCAAACTGTTTCATCCTGTAAATCAGACCTGTGAAACTCGAGTCGGTTGGCCATGGAAGTAAGCTGCAGAACCAGAATAAGAACCTTGCTTATCAGACTAACAGCAACACGACAGACCTTAATTTGAGCATAACTCTGTTTCTGGACATTATAACTCCCTATGATTCGAATTTGCCAGTGAACGGCACATGCTCTTGGCACATGGAAATGAATGGATGATAAATTTCGCTTTGAAAAAGGGCCCCCGTGTCAGTGAAATTAACTAAGGTGTCTCATTGGGTTCTGCAGCTTACTTTACACCCCATAGATGATCTGACTTTCATCTCAGGTGCGCTGGAGTAGAAATTTAGAATCCGTTTCGAGGGGGGGTTACAGTTTAGTACCGAACTGACATAAACTATGTTTGTGCCGATGATTGCAATGTCCTCAGTTTTACTGGGAAGGGGCGTTGGTTCTCCCTGAGGCAGTCCACTCTCTCGGATAATGCTGTCAAAACACAGAAATAAAGGAAGAAATCTGGTAATTTATATTTGTGGTTTTTTTATTGCAATTCCCATAAAATTCCATCCTCCTCCCTGTGACACGGACATGCCCATTTGGGTGTGTCTGCAAGAGTGGGAATGGCTACAGGTTAGGTGAGCCTAACCGTCACATAGCATTTTTCTAATCACGTCTAATACAATACTAATAAATCACTTTAAGGGCAGTTTTGCTTCTTTGAGGGTTTCTATAGGTAATGCTGCAGGCTGCCATAATGCTTTACTCTGTCTAGTTCTAATGAATCAACATGACAACCAAATTGTGTCACATCCACTGCAGTCACTAATTTAGTATAAGGTGTAAATACTCCCTTTGGACATTGTCTCACAATGTTGTGGCTGTCTGTTAATCTTTTGATTTAACAATATACAAAATGACAATAACTGCTGTAACGCTCTATGAGTATAGTACGTCTAATATCAAAGTCCTCTGTGTATGTGATGCTTTTAAAGTTGGCCATAAATCTCATAATTCAGTTGTATAAACATAACCTCATCTATCCCCATATATGGTTAGAGAATTGATGACAATATTTTAAAAGGTCCATGATTCTCAGTTATAACACACACAAGCACTTATGAAGTAAGGTAGTTCATTTTTATTTTAGTAAATATTCATGACGTTTAAAACAGGTTTGAGGAAAAAGCAACAAGATATTAAGGAGGTACTTCTCTCTTAAAAAGTTTATGCAGAGATGTATTTGATTGCATTAAAACTGGGAACAACTTGTCCTTGACAAAAAAAAGTGGTTATGATTTTAGTCACTATGAAATGTGATTAAACTGGAAACATACTTTAACAGACTCATAAAAAACACATATTGTCATAGAAAATAGCCCATATTTCTGCCTTTAGCTTAACCGTTTATTCATAAAATCCAGGCTGTAGTGTCCCCACTGTATACAGACATGTGGGAATGCAAACACAGCCTGTCAATCAAGTCAGAAATAATGATATGCATTTAGCAATGTAGTCATGTTGGGCGTGTCAGTCAAAGTTTGATTACTGATTTATTGTGTAGCACATTCATAGCACATAGCCTTAATCCAAAGATGGACATGAAAACAAAGTTGAAAAATACTGAGAGATATAAAGTTGCTCAGACATGGTCTTGAATCTGAGTTTGCTGTACTTTGTGAGTACAACAGTAAAAAAATTCTGTAACTCTTCTGTTACACTGGATTCCTGTCTCATGCATATTATAATAAAGATATTTACAAATATGGATAATGAGATAGGGAAATCAAACACAACTGTGTCTCAATGTTAACACATAAATACCAGAAAAATATAAAAAGACGGTATTTTAGTGACATGAACAAGTATACTCACCCTCACCTAGAAACTTGGAAAATGGTATCTGCAGAGCAAAGACACTAGCCTGGAGTAAAACTAGGGACACTAGGGTAAGTCAGCCTCCATTGCTACATGGTACTGACCTTGGAAAACTGCCAGAGATACTGTATTGTGTGGAAACAAGAGTGCTTGTGATGAAACAGTGAAAAGTTAAACACAGTATTCCATGTTCGTGATCATAACCAAATGACCACAGTGTTGCTCCTGAAGCAAAATATGAACTGCTTGCAGGGCTTTATGGTATAAGTTAATGTATAAGCAAATATGCAAAGTTCAAGCAGACGCAAGGGTAGACTGTATACACACCCTAAATTCATATGCGGCATTCAACAGCAGAATATAGCCATTTTTAACAATTCTGATTTTGCACTGGAAGGAAAGTATAACACATGTTGATTATTTTGCAATGCAAAAAACTCTGCAACCTCCAACTTGTTCATTTTTCTTCTTTTTATCAGCTTAATAATTGTCTTTTTGATTTCACCATGTGCAAAGATCCCAGAAGTCTACTTTAATACGCATGTGGTGCTTGATTAGATTATGCAACATGAGTCATACCGAAAGTTGTGTCAGGGCAGAGGCAAGCATGGCTATACTGGTTTCTCCCCCACACATTTCATGTAATGACAAGTAATCCTATTCGCTACACAGTGTTCAGGCAGTCTAACGTCAGACATGCACTAATCTGTACCACAAACCCGATTGTCAAAATTATTGGAAGCACATAGTGTCGTACAAAAAAAAACCTGAAAATTGTATGGGTGGCCAAACAACTACAATGTGCTTCTCTGACATACAGATGAGTAATTTAACACGCTGTGCTCAGGGAACTCCTTTCAGAAGAACTGTTTTAGTGTTTTTTCCGCTAAGATTTAACAGCAGACATTACAGTGGTTAGGCTAAACCTGCTCCTACTTTGACCTGATGTTGGTTTTCTTGTACACGATAAATGTGAACTGAAAAGGATCCACACGCCCGTTATTGGTTAAGTCACTGGGGCACTCCTCGTTACACTAACAGATTACATACGTTTCTTGGGACTTTTAGAGGTGCCAGGAGATAGGTATGCAGCTGTTGAGCAACACCCTGTGGTGTGTGTCAGAATAAGAAGAAAGAAAGGGCAAGGCTAACTGAGGGCAGCTGGCATCGGGAAGGGGGTGCCTGTAAAGTTTCATACTAATGAGCCTGCAGTTTGTATGCTCCTTCTCAACGAGCTACATACCCACATAAAGAGTCTTTGCTCTCATTTACCCTCATGAGAATACTTGCTTCTACCCTGCAATATACAGTTTCTCACTTCCACCCTACGCTCATATTGTAGCAAGAGAATTCCACCCAAACCTGTCACAACACATTCAACTTTTTTCCAAGTGTTTTGTAACCATGACTATCATTGTGGCCACAGCCATGTCGCCATGCAGAATAGCAGGGTGGAAGACAGTCTGCTAGACACCAGGGAATCTGTGTTTTGATTGGCTAACATTATGCAGGGCGTGACCCTCATCTTGGCCAATCAGTGTGCACTGCTGGGTACGCAGCAAGTTTGCAACACTATCGGAGGCAAGATTGTGACACAGAAGATTTATCAAAATGTCTAAAGGGCTTGGTCTGCAGTGTATGGAAGTGTGAGGTATTTGGAAGGATAGAAAATTATGAGATAGGTAATCCAGTTTTTACCATGCATACCAAGCTTTAGAATTTTCATGTTACATAGCGCTGTTTTTAACGAATCTGTTAGATTTTATTTCAAAGTTGGCTTTTAAAGTATTCATCAAAACACACAACAAAGTGCATTCCTATGTTGATAAGTCATTTTTGGTGAATATCTGAGAGAAGCTATTCTAAGCGCAAATAACCTTGTTTGGAACTGGGCTCTTAAAATGTAGGATACCTGCTCACAACGGCTGCTCCTGTTAATACATGGAGCCCACAAAAACATATGCATTGTTGCAAAGTAAAGGGTTAAACCAGTAGCTTGAAAAGTCATACTCATATTCAGATATTACAAAGATAATATAATATAAATTTTCCATTATCAATATTGAGGTTTTACCAATATCTTGCCTGGCCAACATTACCCATTATCAAGATCATATGTGAAAGGTTTTTCTCACAATGTGATACGTATGGGTAAATTTTAACCATACTGAATCCATACAGTCTTATTCATTTATTGTTTTTATTAATTGTATGTTCTTAGATGTCACAGCACCCAAATAAATACTAAAAGCCAAAAAGTGTGGAACAACGTGTGCCGTTGACACCTGAAGAGCTAAAGCAACCTCTTTTTTTATTGGACAGACTCAAAACCAGGCCCGTATAACAGCCAGGAAGGTACCCTGTAGACCAGGGGTGTCAAACTGCAGTCCTGGAGGGCCGCAGTGGTAGCTGGTTTTTGGTGTGTTTTAGCACTTAATTCATTAATTAAAATGACTGGTTGGCTAAAGAGTCCATACACCTTCCTAGGTTTCCAAGGCCTAAAATGGCTGCCAATTGAAAGGAAAGAACAAAAACTCGCAGACACTGCGGCCCTCCAGGACTGGAGTTTGACACCCCTGCTGTAGACTGATAACACACATGATAATAGATTAATGAGGATTAATCTATTGAAAAATGAGCCTGATATAGTAAGTGTACCAATGTGTAGAAGATATAGTGGAGGGCTTTGTGTGCTGAAACTGTGATAACGCTGTCTTACCAAAATATCATCTGCAGACATGTATCTTTTAAAACATTTTACTAGGGTTTGTGGCTCTGAAAAATCTGCTCTGGCCCATGGATTAAAGGTAGAAGTGATCTGTGTATGATGACACATCTCTCATAGATGGCACAGAGTAGGACAGAGCCATTTATCTATTTGGGTTTTGTGATGAAAAGGTACGAAATGGTCTCTTACAGAGAGCAGACACTTATATATTCAAGGCAAAGGGCAGGCCTTGCCGCTAGGGGTAGGTAATTGTCGAAAGCGACCGCTTCTGTTTAAACTATAAATACAACAGCAATGTACTGTTGGTTGTGTATATGTTGTACCTGATTCTGTTACCATAGTTATCATAGTTAATTTCTGATATTTAGTAATTCACTGGATGCTTTAATAATAATTATATATCTAGCCAGCTAACACATTCTATGTAATGATAAATGATCAATTTTGACTCCCAGGACCGTGAAGTCAGTCGGAGAACTCATGTCGAATTACAGCTCCAAGAGGTTGGAATTATTGGCCCTGAAATGGGCCATGACAGAAAAGTTCAGGGAGGGTTACGTATGTGGTCTAGTCTTACAGCAACCCACTCAGCCAGTTAAATTCTGCCAAGAAGGGTGCCATTGAGCAATGCTGGGTTGTCTGTCAGCCTTTGACTACACTTTAAAGCAGTGATTTTTCAATACCAGCCCCACGGAGCACTTTCATCCAGCCCGCGAGTGTTTCACATGCCCCCATAGTTGAGCAACCTCTTTTCCTACTATTATTGTGAAACTAGCCCGTATAAATTCGGTGATTCCGAGTGCTACCGCAACAGAGCGATAACGAGCAGCACATGCTTCACATGGACCGAATAAACTTTTATTTTGACAATGAAAATAAAATTTATGTAATTGCTAGTAATTGCAAACAAACAGTGGCGCTATGAGACCAAACACACGGGTTTGAATGCCAACTTCCCGCCCAAGTCTATGGTTCATAAAAATAAAATTGACTCTGTTACAACCAAGCAGTGCTTACCGTCCACGAAACCTCATCTGCTTAAGAGAACGCGATGGCTGGCACCTGACCAAAAGCAAAAAGCCTTAAAGTTGGTGAACATGTTTGCAATCCATATGTTAATCGAAGTGCTTGAAAGTTGAAAAAAAAAAAAAAAAAAAAAACAGTCACAGAACTTATCAGACAAATACCATAGTCAGATTAATTCAAAATTTTATTTCCTGTTTTTTCAATCATTATGTACACATTTCATTTTATGAACCTCATGGTAAGTCATAAGCTACCAGTCCACATTTACTGCAGTTAATGGCCCACTAATGAAAATTGAAATATTATATTATTTTACATTATATTATAGGCCTATGATATAATGTAATATTACTATATGCTTCGTCCTCAACTGGCTCGCCACTCTATTTTTCAGAAATTCAAAAGTGGCCCACCAACAATATTAATTGAAAATCCCTGCTATACAGTACTGCTTTGGACTTTCTGACCGGAATGCAGATGGTCACTCTTGACAGGACCAGCCCGTTGAGGTGACCCCGGCTTTAGAAGAGCTCCTCCCTGGAACCAGCATTCCCAAACTCTGAGGCTAAACCGACTTGTGTTAGAACTGGCTAACCGACTTGTGTTAGAACTACTGCCTCCTAACTACGGGTGTGAGAGAGAGCCCCTTGTGTTCTTAGGTAATTCCGTTCAGTGTGTATTATGTGGTCCAAGGTAACTTGTCTCCGCGCAGTCAGCACCCTGGATTAAAGACTGGGTAATATGCATAAATAGATAGGTCAGTAGGTCAGTGTAAGTTCACAGAAAACTTACAATAGTGAACAATTTGGCATTTAATGTAACATCACAGTTCCTTCCCCCTGGGAGAAAGGATTGGAAAAAAGGATTTGGAATAAAACCCTCAAAGGAAAAACATTATGGCTCCAATTTGCTCTGTAGTTCTGGCTGATCTGTACTTGTGGAAAAGACCCAATAGGTTTCCACCCTGTTAAAACCTGTGGAAACACCTAAGAATAAAGCTTAAGCAGCAATAAAAATAGAAAAAATGTTACAGTGTATGTGGTTGAGCTTGTTTTCTTATACTCTTCCTATAGAATAAGAATTTAGTTGCTTGTGAACATAAAATCCTGATCGCCTATAAATTCCCATATTCTGCTGAAAGCCTCTTGTCACGGTGCTGGAACACAATGTTCTTCCCTGCCCTGTTTCTGCTGAATCCTGCCCCCCTGGAATGCTCACACTTAAAGAGGCCCCTCTCAGCACCTCCAGTCTTGTCCAAAATTGAATTTCAAAAATGCAGGTTCCTTTAAAACCAAATAGTCATGCGAATCTGTATCTACACCTGCAAACTGCGTTTACACCCAGCACAAGCAAAACCTTTTGTCATTCTCTGTGAAACGGCCTATATTTTGTACATTGTAGACCCCTGCAGCCAGCGGCCTAGCCTCTCCAACGATGTCTGTGGTGTGTTCAGTGTATACACGATCAGAGGGTGGCCGATGTTCTGACCGCATGCCCAAGGAATGTTCTCTCCGGCAGCCGTTACATAACCGGCAAGTGGGCGGGGACCCCAGCTGGAGCTGCTGACTGCCTGTAAAGCTGCTACATAGAGATTGAAGAGAGTTCAGTGGGTCTCCAGTTCCCAGCCTGCCGTGACCAGCATTTTCCCATTCCTCATACCCTACTCCTCACAAACGCTGTCAGTCCAGGCCCCGCCCCTCCTCAATAATTTATGTCAGCGGACAATACATTTTTCAAGATCACTCGCTTTTTTCCCCTCCCAACCCAAATATTTAAAGTTCAATAAGCAGCCCCTATGTTCGGTTCTAGTTTTAAATGACCTCCCTCCCATAAGCATGCCTACCCACAAACCTTTGCTATCATTTGTTTTTTTTTTTTACCTTCCAGAAATCGCAATTCAGTCAATAGATTGGGAAGACAATACAGCGCCCGCTCTGAGCCAAATTTAAGGGAAGAGCAGGTTTCCGTTGCGGTTCAATGTCTCGCTCCCTCGTATCGCGTCTGGCAGAGAGAGGAGATTTAATTCAGTTGCATTCTCTTGCAACAGTAAGCAACCCAAGAGAGATAATCTATGAGATATTATATAATATATAATAGCAATATTTTTTTCCAAACAGGTTAACACTTTGCTTGAAAGAGTGACATGACAATTCAATGTATGAGTTACAAGTATAACAGTAATACAGTATAAGGTAATACAGTAATACAGTATAAGGATACTTGATACTTTCTCTGAACCTTGAAATCACTGAGACAGCACTGCTATCCCTCTGAACCTGACTGAAAACATCCATTCGCATGTCAGTGGATGAGTATGCCTTCTGGCCATATGCCCACCAAACTTGGCCTGAACATTCTCTTCTCCACAGTCCGCAGGCCGAAAAAAATTATTGGTCAGATACTCTTCAGTGCACCCAGGAGAAACCAAAATTTGCTCAATTTGTTCAGTAAAGACACGTAAAAAAAACTGGACTGTCTCTCCCACGCCAGTCTATCTTAGCAATAGGCTCAAATTTGATGTAAATATTCAGATTATATGTAAGAAGGGAAATAAATATCTGTGTTTTTTTTTTTAGAAATTTTAATGTTTAAAGTTGATGCCTCATTTATTCATTGAATATGTTATTACTTTTTCCTCCATTGCTTGCTATGGAAACCTAAACTGGAAGTATGAAAATCATACTTCAACAACAAGATAATCAAGAACAAGACAGTTGGTGAAGTGATAGATTCCCCTCAGATACCTTTGCTAATCTTATATAACCATCCGTATTGGACAATATGGACCACCCCCTTCTCTATGACTTCAGGCCCCTATCTTCTAGATTTCGAGTTTCCCAGTCTAAGAGCAGTAGGATTGAATACCCATTTGTTCCCTATGAAATAGTGTGGCTTACTTGGGAATGCAATATTTGTACTTTTCATCAACTAGTTGATACTGTGTCTTGTGTCTTTATGTATACCGTATGCTTTTAAACTGGAGTATTTTGTGGTTTTGTGTTTTTATCAGTTTTTTCGTTTGTCTAAGGTGTTAGACTTAATAATTTTTGTGCTTTGGGCTGCAACCCAAGCTTTCCACATGGGACAATAAAGAATAAGTGAAGTGGGCCCCAGCAAGGTTATAATTTGAGATCTGGCAGGGTCTAGCAGTTATTCAAGCTATATTTAACGTTTAGAAGCATGTGCTGCTTGTTCCTGGCACAAGTATGTTAGTAAAAAAAGGGTAGATTATACAGCATTAAGGTCTATTGAAAGTAACCAGACTATAAATACTTGGACATAAGTTAATTTAATAACATTAGAAGGAGAGAATGCCGTTTTCCTCATGTAGTGAAAGTCAGTTGAGTGTAATCCGTCAGATGACATAATATCCAGAGTGCTGCCTGTCTCAGCTATCCCAGACAGCTAAAAATATCAGTCATTAGATGAGGATGATTGATAGTTTTCAGCATGGATGTGTCACAGTTCGTCTGAATACTCAGTCACTGCATCTCACATGGCGAAAGAGAATGACATGTCTGCAAAACTGTTTTTACAGAATTGGTCGGTATGTGGGACAAATTTAAATAACTATAAGTGCTATTAAAAGGTCGTTAACATCCACAGAATAGACTTCACTCTCTGTATTTGTTCTCTGTGTTTTCATACACGAGTAAGACTCAGCTCATGACTGTAACCCAGTACAAACATATGAAGTCCAATCAACTGGTTTTTCTCAATCACAGTTAGTACCAGTTTCTTACTGAGCCATGATCTCCCACACTCTGTATGCCCCATTTTTTACCCATTTTTCTGATGATTTGAAAAACTTTGAGTTGTTCAGAGAATGTCCAATGTCAACACTTGGAGTTCGTTAATAACAAATTTCAGGAGAGGCAACCTTCAGACAACCCTTCACTCAAACACCAGTATCCGTCCAATCCGGTTGTCTATGCAGGAATTAATTTGCCATGTACCTTCTCTCCCATCACGCTCGCTGTTTCCGGCATCCCTCCCCCTCCCCATCTCCACCTTCAAGTCTACTTCCCTTTCTTCTGTTTTTTCGCCCTCTCTTCTAACAGTCAAAGGGGGGGTTCACTTCATCCTAAAAAATAGTGAGGCATGACGCTGCCCCCCTGGACTCCAAGCCCAAGATCAATGTCCATACCAATATACAACTCGCTACATCATAATAAACACCTTCCAAACGCATTCATATTGTCTGAAGGTTCGTTCTCCTGAATTTATATTATGGAGCCTCTCTGAGCAGGTCTTACTAAGACAACTGTACAATTGCTACCTTGGACATTCAGTTATGAATGCTAGTAATGCACTACTACAAGCTGTGATGTTTTGAGGTGTCAGTGAGGAAATTGTATGGAAAAGCGGAGACTTCATTACTCCTGTCTGTCTTGCATTTAAAACAATGTTTTTGCATAACTGATTCAAGGACAAATACCCATGAGAATTCACAAAACACTTACAATGAAAGATTCCAGAATTTAGGGGATTACCAGGCCCTTACTTATTGCAGTTTTTTAAGTGTTTATTTTTTGTAAACCTCAGGTGACTTTGGTTTGGCTAAAGGTTTCCAATTATGAAATGAGATGAACAAATCTCCAACAAGGATTTGCCCAGGTACTAAGAAGCTATTTGTAGCGTCAGGGTTAAACGCACTGTCTGACGAGATGAAGTTGGGATTATGATGCTGAGACAGTGGGGGACTAGTTCAAGAGAGCGGCTATTGTAGAACGGGGGAGAGGGACTAGAATGCGTGATACGTATTTATGCATACATACTAAAGGACTTGCATTTTTAAGAAACTGAATCGTTTAAAAATCATCACTTTAATATTACATTTTTTACATCACATCTAGCAGAATCTGAAAAGGTCTAATAGGTCTTGTCGGAATTTCAGGTATGTAATTTACAAAAACAGTTTGCCAAGGAAAAAAAATCGTAACAGTCAAAGCTCGCCAACAGAGATTAAATGACACTTAATAGGATAGGTGTTAAAAAACCAGACTAAAAAAAATCTTAACTGAACTTCACAAAGCACATATTTATGGCTAAGATGCCACTTGTGACCAAGGCCAATTGACAACGAAACAGACCCAGGTGAGCGATGGAAGAAAGTAGCATGGTCTGATGAATCTTCTATTACGATGTGTATGTTTCATTTTTAATTTTCCATAGGTTTTTGTTTGGAGAAAGTCAAAGAAAACCTTCTTCTCGAGGGAGTCACTTATTGCACTGCATCGTATGGAGTTGGGGAGTTCAGATATATGAGGAGTAGATTTCCACTTTCTACAACTCTCAAAAATCTGGAAACTGTTTAAAACTTGTTCTGAAGGCAAACCCAATTATTATTAGTGTCTAGCGCTCACACACACACACACACACACACACGCACACACACACACACAGGCTTGCTCTCTCTCTCTCTCTCTCTCTCTCTCTCTCTCTCACACACACACACACAGTTTTTTATGGAACCAATCACATTAAGTTGTCTGTTAAGTATGCGAAGTGAGTCGTTGCTGGGTTACCATAACACTGTGATGACGAAGCAGCACTCTTGAAACAAAATCAAGCGTAGTTCTGGTATTCACAAAGCCGTAAAACTAGAGGCTCTCAACACACCCGTGTTGAAGGGCTGTGCCAGCGAGACTAAGCTGGTCGAGGTGAACTGTAGTAACCCCTCTGAGCTTGCAGTAGCCGAGAATGCATAAGGCACAGACAGCAACCAATCGCTGGAATTACGTAGCCGGAGCAGCCACGGCAACCAGTGACGATCGTTTTGGTGTGCTCTGCAGCAATAACAGGTTTCAGTTTTGCGAGTTCACTTGCGTGCGTTAAAGTAAACTCAAATAAGTATCTTCCCGGAAACTCCTCTCTTGACATTCACAGTAATTAATACTAATGAGAATTAGAGAATCTGAGAGCATCTGAAACGTGACCGACAAGCTTTCAATAAAAAAAATTAAATCCTACTCCTATCAATCGATATTAAATATTCATATACGGTCAAAAAAATCTGTAGTCTGTCTCTATAAAAGGGAAATTGTAAAACCCTTAACAAGGAAACTGTTTAATGAGGCTTAATGCACCTAAACGAGGTAGAGACACGAAAATTTGCATTGATGAAAGCATGCTGCGAGTTGGCATTGAGTTGTAACTGATACCTCTCACCTTGTTGAACTTATATATCTACAGTAGCCGTTATAGAAGTCTTTGATTAGCAATGGATACAAATTTCTATGAAAACGTTATAAACCAGTCTTATTTGCACATGTCTGAACTTTATCTGGACTGCAGGCACATTCTTTCAATATCGTTGCATTCGGTTGCTATGCTACTACTAAAAAGGACTTCCTTTAGTGGTGGTGAAATGGAAGAGAAGCAAAAATGCTGCTTTTGCGTGTTGGCATGCTTCTGAATAGATGTGCTATGATATTAGAATAGTTTCAAAAGTACGGTGGATCACACTTGACCTTGGGCGAAGTTAAGTGCAAAGTGATAAAATGGCTACTCTTAAAAAAAGACATTGAAAAAAAAGTGACGACATTAAACTGTGCGACTTAAATCAATCAAGGAAATGTAATGTGAAATATGATCCCGTAGAAAGTATTCCAAAATAATCACTGTAATTCAGCCATATGATTAAGGTGTGCAAGTCTTTGCCACGATATCTGATTATTTTTTGTGTAAGTTTTAAGAAAAGGCTGCGTTCATTCCTCTGACGTGCAAATGTTTGTATACTTTTCCTTTGGAAAGCAAAACCTTTGCACGTTAGGAGAATGAATGAATGTAACTATGGGTGAAACCCCAGTGGTGTCTAAGCAACAGGACGGGGGAAGAAATGGGGATGGGCCATGCCACCGAATAGGTACTATTTGCATGTTGTAACCTTTCAAAATTAAACTTCCCATTGGCTAGGGTTAGTGCCTGATTTATCCTCATGCAGAGGGAATTGGTGGCACATCACTGGGCATCTCTGAAACTGCTCTGTGGACTGCTTCCTCCTCCTCAAAAAAAACAAAAAAAAAAAAAAACCTGATCGTTCTCTTCATGGTCTCTCCCGCCCTGTCCGGGGCAACCTTGCCATGGCTTGCTTCGAAGAAGGGCTACGTTCCTGCAGTGGTTTCTCATCTAAACAACTCAGCCCAATGGTCAACTACAGGGCTGTAGTCTAGTGGCTAAAGTACATGAGTGGGACCCCTAAAATTGGTGGTTCAAACCCCAATCCAGCCACAGCAAGAACACCATTGCTGTTGGGTCCTTGAGCAAGGCCCTCAACCCCACATTGCTCCCAGGGGGGATTGTCCCTTGGCTAGCATAATCAACTGTAAGTCGCTTTGGATAAAAGCATCAGCTAAACGATGATAAGGTTATCTCATTTTTAAGAATTTGCCAAAATGTGTCAGATTCGCAATGCTTTTACACCATAAAAATGGTATTGGGCACAATCTCTGTAAAAGATGGATGAAAATTAAGGGTTTGCAGGAAACTTTGGAAAGAAGTTTCTTTTTTTCCAAAGGACTTCGCTTACATACATTGAGAACTCTTACATTAAAGTTGACACCCTTAAAATTTTAAAAGAGAAAAATCAGGCATTTCCTTTGATTTTGCTTTAAAAACAAAATAACCATTTGATTATACACCTAAGAAATTACTGACACTTGATTGTCTCTTTAGGCCAATTTTCAGGCATTTCTTGGTCTTTTTTTTCTGAATGAAGAATTAAGAGCGCCCTCAAGAGGCCAGATTTCAAATATATCTTGAGAGCTGCTGGCCTGATTAAAAAAATAATTTTGCCATATTCTTAATAAACATAAGAATAATAAACTTTACTTTTAGAGCAGCTTTCATACAAAAATGCAGCTCAAAATGCTACACAGAAACTGTAATAACAAAACATTAAAAAGAGGCATAAGAAGTATACATAAAAACATGAAAACCTAAAAACATTATATCAGATAAAAGGAAGCAAACAAAAAAAACATAATAAAAACAACTAATAAGACCAAGGTTCAAAATATAAAAGGGCACTAAAATAAATTATGAAAATTAACAGTAAGAAATGAACGATTAATATAAAACCAATATCTGTTGTGGCATGCTAAAATATGACTCGGTAAAACACTGGATCATAGAGGTATGTCTTGAGTAGTTTCTTGAAGCTATTTACAGATGGTGCCTCACGGATATTTAGGGGTAAGTTGTTCCAAATTTTTAGAGCGTAAAAGCAGAAAGCTGTTTCGCCATATTTATTTATGCTTATTTGTGGGATATCAAGCAAGCCAGCCTTAGAGGATCTCAGGGTGGGAGAAGGAACATACCATGACAGGCAACCAGCAACAAAGGTGCCTTATTATTCTGTGCTTTATATACCAGCAGTACATCTTTAAAATCAATCCCAAAAAGAAACAGGTAACCAATGTAGACATCGCATAGGGGTAACATGCTCTCTCTTTTGCGTTATCGTAAGCACTCTGGCTTATGCATTTTGTACCAGTTGAAGTTTGTTCAAAGTACTTTTTAGAAGTTTAGTAAATAAGGCAATACAGTTGTCTAACATTGAAAAAATTAAAGCCTGAGTCAATTTCCTGGTGTCTTGCAAGGTAAGGTATGGTCCAACTTTTGCAACATTTGTAAGGTGAAAGAATGCAGTTGTGGTAGCATTGCTAATTTGTGACTTCACTGAGTTGTAACATATACAAATTGAACAATAGGGGGCCAAACACCAAAAAATAGCCGTGTTGATTGGAGACATATTCGCCAGTACTGACAAAGAGCCATCCACCAGTTAGGTATGACTTAAACCAACTTAAGACTTAGCCAGAAATACCAATATAGTTTTCAAGGCTATGGTCAATTGTAATACATGCAGTACTTAGATCCAGTTGTAGTAGTAGAACACTACTAGATACTTTTCTCATCTGCATTTTTTCTTAAGTCATTTAATCATTTAATCTTTTGACAAGCATTGTTTCAGTAATGTGACCCTGTCTAAACCCAGACTGGTATATCTCATAGATTTTATTGTTCTTAATAAAGTCATTGACCTATACAAAAAAGCCTGTTCAATTATTTTACTCATAAATGACACATTTGAAATTGGTTTTAAATTGTTAAAAATCACAAGTATCCAAATTGTTTTTCTAAAGTGTTGCTTTAATGGGGTTTGGGGAGATTCCAGTTCCGAGGGATAGATTTAATATATTGAGGACCATATCAGAGAGGCGGTTTACGACTTTGTTGAAAAAGGCATTATGGGATAGGGTCTATGCGGCGTGTTTTTTAAGTGACTAATGATTGCTTGAAGATCAGATTTATCTAAAATTTCAAAAATATTTGTACTATTTCTAGACCAGCATGATGTAGCTTCAGGTGTTGGTAGTCCAGAGTGCACTATACCTAATGCAATTGTGATTTTGTTCCCAAAGAATAGAGCAATCTCCTCACATTTTAAGGGAGATACTTGGAAAAGCCAAACAGCAGACAAGGAGGGGTTAAGTGGTTTATCAGTTGTTGAAGATAAGATCCTTGAGCTGCTGCTGCTACTAACTCCAATGATTTTTTTTTTTTTTTTTTTTTTTCAAAATATGGCTGCCTTTCAATTCTGACAGCTGTATTGTAGCCATTAAAACATTCTCTTAGGATGTTGCCATGCACTGATAGCTTGTTCTCTCTCCATTTCCACTCAGCCTGGCAGCATTCTCTCTTAAGAGTGAATGGAGTATGCTCATTTTTACAGAGTATTCTCCTAACTGGCACCTTTTTTTTAGATTTCTCACTGAGATCCCACTTAGGGAGATCTACAATAAAACTTAAAACTAGTAAGTCCCTGCTGAAGATTTACACAGCATTTCACTTGTAATACTAGAATTCCCCTTCACACATATTCAAATACATAGACATTCAAAAACAGAAAATCTGCAGTGTTAATTTGTTTTTTTGTTAGAGTTATTATTCCTTCTCTCACACTACTAGTGTTAAGTTCACTCGCCTGAGGGTGCTATTTTTCAGCGTTCCCATCACCACACCAGTTGCGAGTTGAATTTATTTCCGGCCCCTCCCCCCTGGTCTTCAGAAAGATTTTGAAGCGGTTATGTGAAGAAGAACTTTGTTTTTTCATGACTGTATTTTAGTCAAAAATCACCATCTTATGGAGGACAATGTCCATCTCAATGGTGAAAACTAAGTACAGTCCGTGGCTACTGTGTGTAGCAAAATGTCCATAACTTCAACTATAATAACTATGTACAGTCAGTGCTCGAGGTAGGTGAGGTAATACATTGTACAATCAAATCTTTCCAACAATTGCTGTGGAGGTTTGAAAGTAGCGCACATCCATCAATTTCTGCAAAGGCCAAAGTGCGCGTCCATCAGGCTAGAAAGAGCTGTAACCCCATGTAGTTCTTTGTGTGGTCTTTTAGCATCGTTACCTGGGCAACGCTCGCTCCATGTAAGCACCGGATGATTATTGAACAAAACTCACGTCAATCAAACTTTTTGTATCAGTATTTATTTAATAAATTTACAAAATGATGAAATGTTGTTTAAACATAAAAAAACAGAAACAAACAACAACAACAAAAAACCCCACAACGTTGTAAAACGTAGCCCAGATTTAATCTATCCCAGGCTTTTTCTCACCACCCAGGATGCTAGAAAGACGGTACTCTGAATTCAAGCCAAAAATCATCCAAGAGGCAAGATGCCTGACTCCTACACCTGTTGTCACTTGTATCTTTTCATTGCCTTTGTTCTCGCTCAGATTGGAACAGAAATATGGCTACTCTGCTGTTGTCAACTCATCTTATTCCGCCACCATCTAGAGGGAAAAAGTCTGCAAAGGTCAGTGCCGCTTATGCGTTTGACAAGATGATGGTGTATCACGAGGCGAGATGCAACAGACTACACTAAAAATAAAACAAACTGACTGTTATCATAGTAAGGGATTACATTTACTGTATTTACCGTTTTATGTTGACACCCAAAGTGCTTTACAGTGAGGGGGGAAACTCATCTCAACCACCGCTAATGTGTAACATCCACCTAGGTGATGCATGGCTGTAAGCCCACCTCAGACTAGCTGACTCCGCCTCCTGTGGACCCATTGGCACAGCCTGGTTGACAACTTCATTCCAGGGGCACCAGTTTTCACAGCTTTCACTGCTCTGTGGTCAAAGTTATTAATACCAGTTATTCTGGGGCATCAGTAAATATCCATATTCCCAGCAGAGCAGTAACCATTGGCAACAAGGCTGGTAAGGATGAAGCAAGCTTTCTCCTGGAAGAAGACTGCCAGGACCCACTGGAGGGGTCAACACGAGCCAGTTTATAGTGAAGACAGTGACGCTCGGTTAAAGGTCAGTGAGTCCTCACTAGAGGAAGACCAAAGGGAGAGCCTCCAGTCCCTTTTAGAGTATTTTCAAGAGCTGCTCAACGGTCGCCTGGGCCACACAAGATTAGCTGAACACTTTATCGACACCGGACCTGCCAAACCTGTCCACTTACCCCATTATCGTGCTTCACCTCTGAAAAACAAACTGATAGAGAATCAGATTAACACGATCGTGAAAGAGGGCATAACTGAACCGGCCTCGGGACCGTGGGCAGTGCCGCGTCGTCGTACAGGAATGTTAGGAGAACCAAGAACCCGTGTGGGTGCACTCAACCAATTAACAGTCGAAGACCGATACCGTTTGCCCAGGACTCAGGAAAGGGTTTGCAGTGCTTCCTCGAAATGCTCTTGAAGGGAGCTTGTCCGAGAGAAGCAAATTAACTTGAGATTTTGTCAGGCCTTTGAATGTATGTTCAGGGTGGTAACTGGATTTGTATAGCAGGCAGTGTGTGTTGGTGGTTTTAAAGAAGATCTTGGTCTGGATCCTCTTTTGACCCCCTTCTGCCCTCTAAAAAGACTGTCATATCTAAAAAGTCCAGGTTTGTGGTGGTTTTGACTTTGATATGTTGATGATGCGTGTTGGAAAAATTGAGGAACTCTTTGAACAAGTTTAAATTTATTTCCAATAGTGGCAAAATGAATGCGTGCATCTGGACACCTCAGTGTAGATGTTTGTATAAAGACTCTCGATGTAAATGGTAGAGAATAGCTGTTTCAAGAGAAACTTCACTAGTTTCCTTCTCTATATATTCATAAGTATCTTTTAAGTAAGTGTTCTGTGTCTGAGATATGGGATTTAAAAAGTAGTCGATGTATTGAGCTGTGTTGTATGTCTCACTCCCACAATCTGAAACAGCAGGTCTTCCTTGGGGGACCTTGGAGGGGACTGTCCATGACGCTGGATCTTTGTATGTATTTTTGGAAAAAGGTAGAATTGTCTTTGCCTAGGCTAGTCTGGACCAATTAAAATGTTCTGTTGTTTTGATTAATGAGACCCAATTCTTTCAGTTTCTTTAAAAATTGAGACCACTTTAATTCTGTTTTCCCCTTGTAAGCGGTTTGTAATGATTAGAATTATGCAGCTGTCTTTTGGCTTCCAGAATGTTTTGTTGTTAGGCTCTGCGTTCAGCCAATGTCAAGCTGCCCGATTTTTATATTTCAGAAGGAAGGTGGGTAACGGATTTATTATTTTGATTAACTAACTGCTGGATGGGTGTGTTGTCTCCCTCTAGTGGCGATTCCCATATTTTTTTTCCCATAATTTGCTTTAACCTCGCAAATTACTTCAACATCATTACAAAGCTGTTGGAGACAAGATCTGGAAATGATAAGGATACACTGTTTGTGTGGAAGACCGTTTATTCTCCTGTGAAAGTATTATGTGGATTGTTTGCAGCTAGCTTGCAAGCTGCTTTGCCTGAAAAGCATGCCATGTAGTTTTGACTGGGCGAGATATTGGACATATCGGTATAGTCGGTCATTTTTTACACGAGATACAAAAAGTTTCCATATCGTAATATCGAATTAAGGTTATTTCGCAGCGTAATTATTTGCGTATTTTAAAAAAAAAAAAAAAACTTGGCAGCGTCTAACAGGCAGAAGCTTCCTCACCTGCACAGTCTCTCTCTCTGAAAGTCTGACCCTCACCACAGTACCGACGCCCATCAATCGGTGTCATGTCAGGTGTCATGATAGATCAAAATGGGACAGAACCGCGAAGAGCAGGCCGCTAGAGCTGGGGAAGACCTAATATTGAAACAGTCAGGTGTCTGTTGTATGGGTGTTGTTTGGATTCAGGAGGGAAGACAGAGTACGGTCTTGTGTAAATAATGCCAAAAAAGACAGCAGCAAAAAGTAGAAGTACCACGAGTTCATTGGACCACCTGAAACCAATTATGTGCAGTTATATTGTTTGAACAATTTATTTGAACTATACAGAAACTATTAGAAGATATGCTGTGTGCAGTTGACGTGTTTAAACGTTGGCTGTTATTTCACATTGTACTTCAACTTCAACTCAGTGTTTTAGATAAAATATTGAGATATATATCGTATATCACCATTTAAAAAACAATATCGAGATATTGTTTTTTAAACCATATCACCCAGCTCTACTTGTAGTATTATAAGTACAGTGCAGCTAGCAGCCAGTCATTTCTGTATGACTTAATGGAGTTCACTGGATTTGATAGGTTATCTTTTGTCGCCTTTAAAATGTCCTATTTGAAATTTTTGGAAGTGTATTTTGCACATATTGAATTTGACAAATCAAATTTGAGCACTTGAGAGAATAACCTCAATACAGGTTTTTGAATATCTAAAACTTGAATTATTGAATGCAAATTTGTGAACACTGGGAAAAAAAGTACTTGAATAGATACTTCATTTTTTTAAGATAGAATTTTGAAATGCACATTTTTAACACTGCCATAAAACAACTTTGAATTTAAAAGAGTTTCATTCAAAACAAATAAATTCAGAAGTATGACTTTATAGGGAATGGTACACAACTGAACCACAGAAACTTGGGACAGGATACACAATTTTACCTGTAGGGCTAACACATTTTATCCTATTCTTGTTTAAAATAGTCCCCTTATGCCTGGCTTGCTCTAGGCCTTTACATTCACTTGTAGTCTGAAATTGTACAGTATGATTTGCTGGTTCCCTCTGTTGGCCTACATATCACCAACACAAATATTATTTGTAGCCAAATCATATCAACAATTGCGATATCCCTGAATACTAATCTGAACAATATAAAAAATGAAGAAATCTGTATTAGTGAGAAATCATGATGACCATTTGGCGGACGATCATGCTTTATTCATTTTGCTTTCATACGTAATTAAATTAAAAAGGTGACCTCTCCTATGTCTTCAACATATATACAGTAGACTCATAAACATAACACTTCAGGCGTAGAATGAAACTTCAGTGCAATAAAACTGTACTTTGGTGAATTAAAATGTGTAAAGGAGGATACATAAATCAACAGCTCTCTGAATATAAGAAAATACAACATTTCAGACAAAGCAACAACCATACAAAGAAATCTTATAAAATCCTTTGCCAGACTACAGATACACAAGGTCAAATATATTTATCACAACATAAATTAAGCAAGGACACAAATCAACCTCTGTAAATAAAACACATGACAGAATATATGAGCTCATGAGGGGTGTGGAAAAGGGAATTTACTGATGGAGGGCATTCTGGGATGTCAGGGAGATCGTTCTCATAAATCTTCTGTGACACCTGAGACACAGGTCAAATCCATACTATTTTGGTTTCAAAAGTCCTTATAAACACTGCTTAACTGCAATCAAAGGACAGTAGCTGGCCTTCCACAAGGTAAGATATTGGTGGCTATTTACATAGGAGTCTATGGCAGATGTATTTAGACTCAGGTTCTGTGTTGGAACAAAGTACCAGTAATTTAGAAAAAGAATTTAGTTAGGAAGAGGGCAATATGTTATGCTATAAACGGAACAACTGACAGAACAAACTGTGAACAATACCCACGAAAAAATTAGTTGAGACAAATTGAAAATGATCAGATTCAAAAGGTCTGAGACAAAGGTTGTATATGAAACTCATAACAGGAAGAAAACCAAAACCCAGATTAATTTAAGAAATAACACTGACAATTCGTCATACTGCACAGTGGAGATTTCTACGGTCATGTACTGAGCCATTGTGGGATGGTGCTGGTTGTGGTGTAGGGATCAAAGGACACTATTCTCTCAGGGGTCTTGGACTTGTAGAGGTGGATCACTATTTTGCAGGACCATCTGCCCCAGTGGACCACCTGCCACAACAAGGCGGAGGTAAACCACTTAGCTGCATGCAAGAATTAACCAAGACAAAAGACCAGGATTATCTTGGCTTTAAAACTCTTGGTTTCCCTTGCAATTCATGTAGTTAACTGTTAATTCATATACATACAACGGTTCATGGAAAATCAAAATTCGTACTCCTTTGCCTTATATATAAACAGCACTGTTTTCTTAACCCTGCTGAAATGATGTTCGTAAGTCTTGTCCATGAAAAAATGTTAAAACATTTTCCCCTCCTTTTCTCCAGGGATGATACTGTGAGAGTTTATTTAAAAATTATGTTGTGGGTGTAACAGGCTTTTTATGTGGCAAAAAAAAACCAAACACATGGAGATCAGAGATATGGAAAACAACAACGACATTGTCTGCATGAGGATCTAAATTTGAATTGCTGGCTCTGTTAGAGTTACATAGGACCTTATATTCCTCACTCAGCACTGTTTTGATAAGTTGCATGGCAATCGTGTTCAGACGTGGGTTGTGACATGAGACAGGGAAAGTGAGTAAATTCGAGGCGAGGGCAGGGGGCACAGTGGCGGCTACCGGCTGCGAGGCCTAACTGTGTCTGAAGTTAGCTCCTCCTCCAGAATCTGCACTGTAGAGCCCAGAAGGCTTTGCAAGTCCGGGACGCAGCGCACGAGTTCTGCCGGCCCCTCCTCTTCCTCGTCGAGCATTTGAAGCTCCCGTGGGACCGCCGTGACCTGGCTGATGGAAGCCTGTCGTCGCAGCTCTGTACGCGTGATCACCGCCACCTCGAAGTGCGGGTATCGTGCTTTGAATATCCGTGAAGACATCTTGAGGCGCTTCAAGACATCAGAAAGGAGGAACCAATTGCAGAAGCTGTAACAGGAAGCACGGAGTAGGTTTCCTGTCAGCCATTTTACAGGTCAGATGTACTTAAATTCACAACCTTGATCCTTTGAGCCTGCATTAACATGCATTGAGACAGCAGCCCTAAGGCACAAATCTGATTTGTTTTTCAAAATTCATTTTTTTGGGAGGCTAAAAGTGACCACATTGGATTTTTGTGTTCAGACAAGCAATTTTTTTATCATGTTTGGCAAAGACTAATGATGATTAGACATGTGGAGTGGTGGGAAAAAAATCAACACGAAACACATTGGACATCATTCGCTCATGGGAGTTAACAGGGATGGCAGTCTATCGGTCTACTCTCCCTCTGCTTTTTTGTGGTTTTAAAAAGGAAAGTTTAAAGTTGGCTCCAACACGTGGAGGGAGCATGGATGACAGTGAGATGCCAGCGTGGGATAATTACAAGGAGAAGCGTTTCACCAAAATTTTGTGATCGCCAAAAAAAAATGATGAGTCATTCAACCGCTTAGAATCACAACTGCAGAAAATAAACAAAGATGTGTGTACGATAGTGACTGTCAGACAATATCCCAGCATTGTTGTACATGACAGCATATCTCTCAGTTTTCTCTCTCAGCTGCCATGCTAACATACGTCCGACTAACATCCATTTGGCGATACGACCGGTTGGTCAAAACGGAACTCAGACGTATGCCGGGGAATGGCTGTAACGCAAACCACCGTCCTTTAAACTATCAGCTCGTTATTTTGTTTTTCTTTGGAGCATACGTGAACAATTTCAATTGTTAGCATGTAAGAAAACAACATCATAAAAAGACAAATACTTTCTTTGAGCTGACATTGAACATCCTATGGAAAAAATTAACAAGCTGTGGAGCTAAAGCAAAGCAATGTGATTGAATGATACATACTGTGAGAATTCAATTACTTTTAACACAGAAAAACATGGAGGGAAAAAACAAGATGAGTCTGTATTTTTCTAAGTGATGCACTTGCTCACACTACTCAATTTATGTAAAAGAACAAATTTTACAGTCAGATCCTCCCAATATCACTCTCTTTGGGCAACATAAGGAAATATGAAACCCATTTGGTATAACATGGCTGACCCAGGCTGCAAAGTAGCTCAATCAATTTTAAGCCATGTTATGGGTCATAATTACAACAATACATAATTTGAGACGGCATAAGCAAAAAGTACTTTTGTTTAGAAACACACTTCCATGGCCATTTTTTGAGCTTCGTTTGGAATCCTGCAGGCACTCATATACACAAATTGATTCTGTCATTTGCCAAACCTCGATATTTAATTCTTCCATGACAACCTACTTACCCTTGGGTTAGTGACACTTGGATGTGGTAGCAGGGTAACAGGGGCTCAGCTGAGAACTCAAATAAGAAGCAGTCTGCTTCTTTCCTCTCATACTTCCCCCTCTCTTTCTTCCTCCCCTTCTCCAGCTCCACCTCCTGAGGCACTGAGAGCAGGAAATCCCAACATGCCTGCTCTTCAGTCTCTGAAAATATAGAATGGAAAACTGAGGGCCTAGTGCACCCTCTAGTGGCATATTATCTGTATTGCAGGTAAATGCATAGATCCATAAATCAACCATTCTTGAGAATTGGGACAAATAATATTCTTCCAAAAAAAACCTTACAATTATTGCTTGAAACAACAAAGTGAATCCAGTTTTATGGAAAAAACTGAAATGATATAGGTATTAACTATTAAATTTTTTGAAGAATTTTAATTTTTTTTAATTATATACCAGTGGAGTGCCAGGAGACATGCTTGTCCCAGCCAAGAGATCAAAATTGCAAACAAATAAAATTGATATAAAAAGCTGTACAACCTGAATAATGACAATATCTACTGAAAAATACTTGTGAAAGTTACCTCTTTGCCTTAAAATACAAGTTTGATGAAAATATTAGCCCTTGAAGTTGCATTGTAGATTTTTGTCAACACTGTCAGATTTCAACAAAAATTTGATTTTTTTCAGCAAAGACAGGTTTAGCTGTAGCACAAAAACATAACGAACAAAAGTAGAATTATGTTTTGAAATATTCGTATTTTCACTTGCATTTACAAGACCTCTTAACATCTCGGGAAAACAAAATGGATATTCATTATGACCTTGCTGATATATATATATATATATATATATGTGTGTGTGTGTGTGTGTGTGTGTACATACATTTTTTTCAACCCTGTATGATTTGAACTCCATTGGTGACATCTGTGCTTGTGGAAGTGACTGTACTCTCCATTTTCTACAATAATTGAATCATTTTACTGAAATTTACCATCCATTATGTGGCTTCTGGAATGATTAAGGTCATCAATGACGATGATGTGTCATGCTGTAAAAGCCTGTGCATTCTGTGGGGTCACAAAAACTGTGACTCGAGTGTCTCCCTTTGTTTTTATATCATTAAACTAAAATCAGATTACCCTGGATGTACACTATAGGACAGTCAGCTTAAAACAAACAGAATAACAACTGCAAGTCATAATTAATCATTGTTTAACATTACGGTAATGGATACAGATGGATTTACTTATTTACTTACTATATTAAGTAACAGGCCACAACGAGTTTAAGTTACGTAAATGGGAGAGGTTTCCAACAGCAACCAACAACAATTTTTCATTGTTTGGGGGAATCAGATGTGTTTATAAGTACTTTTCACAAATCTCTGTTTGCTTTCAACTCCATAAGTTAACATTCACCTCAATGAGATGGATATTTTATATTATTTTCATGAAGAGGATTATCCTAATGGTTTAAAAATGTGTTTATCTTAATTCACACATTGCTATCATACACCTAATGCCTGTCCTTTGTGTTATAAATAAAAAATACATTATCAGCAGAAACTGTCAATGGGCAACACTGTAATAAAAAGATGAGAAAATGAAATAATCTTTGAAACCTCAAAAAGGATTAAACGTGTTCTTCATATATTACATTATAAAAGTATGATTTTTGTGGGCCTGGGAGAGTTAAAAAATTCACATACACAGTTGAAGTGCTCTTTCAGTAAACATTAAAACACCTGGGTGGGGTTTAACAGCCAAAACTCTGATCTATCAAATACATTTTCAAAGGGTGTTAAAAGACAAAATAAATAAACACCAAAAAAAACAAAATAATTTGTTTAAAATATCAAGAATAGGTGATCAGCCACCGCTGCCAAAAAGAGTATTTTTAAGAGCTAGTTTGAGCCTCTTACAAACCTCAATGCAGCGTGGCTTAATTTTTTGTTTGACATAATTCTTCTGGAAAGGACTTCAGCTCGACTACGAAAGTCTTCTCCCAAGGTTCTCTCTGCCTGCAGTTGCAGAAAAAGTGCTGCAAATTTTCGAGAGACCAAAGACTCCTTGAAATTGTTTTTTGTGTATATCCATTACCCATATATACTGTGCTTCTGAGTCAGTATTACATTTTTTGTCTTTGATATCTTTTTAAGTACTGTATTTATTTTGCCATTCTCAGCCACATATGTTTTTAAGATGTTGAAATATTTTGTACTTTTGTCGTCTCATCCTACCCCTGCCCCCTGGGTAATGGTTGGGAAAAAGATAAAATACAATTAAAAAAGAACGGGTGATCGGATTTCCCATTAGAATCAGTGAAGTCTTGTTGAAGATGGAATGAAAGGATTTATTTTAGACATCAAGGCACTGTTTAGGTTACCTGAATTTCTGATAGGAAATTCCTGAGGATTTCGATCACTTCGATATTTTGACTGTTTCATTTGTACTTACCGAACAGAGCACTGCTGTAGAAATCCCAGAGTAGGCTAGGATCATGTTCATCCCGTCCGTCCAGATCTGCAAAGTATTCTGAAAAAGTGTAGAAACAATCAAACAAGACTCCACATCCCAGTACAGCCGTTCTGAAAAAAAGTTAGAAACTTAAGGTGGAATTCTGACTTGAGAGCTGACTAAGTCGCAATGAGCGCAGGTCTGACTAGAGTCCTTATTCACTATTTCCGAATTTTGCGGTTTGTATAATAATAGAACATAACTACGGACCAAAGTCAACCAAGCTGCACTTGCTCATTAAACATCAGTAAGTACGGCTGTCTCGGTCACTGGATCTCCAGCCTAACAAGCCCCATCATTCACCCTTTTTCAAAATCGTTCAGGTCTCCTCCACGATTAACAGCAGCCAGGCCTGTCCAACGCTTTAATACATAACCCTATGAATGCTGGGATGTCACTCGCTACACCTCTGTGATAGCCTTTGCCTTACATACGCTCGACCCTCATTTACCCACATGTTCAAATGTTTCGTTCACTATCAGTAACAGTCGATGCAGCGCAAAAGCCAGTTACCCAAGAGGAACTTCTTCATGTTGGTACTCTGGGCCAGTTTGAGTGCCGTCTGACCGGAGTAGGTGGCCAGTGTGGGGTCAGCCCCGTGGGTCAGCAGCATCCACACCACGGTCAAATTGTCATTGACCACAGCATCATGAATCGGGCTGCAAAAAAAAATCCTGAAATTACATACTTCAAATAAAATAATAATAACAACAATAATAATAAGATGCAGAAGAAGAAGACATCTTACAGAAAAAAGTATTTTGCTATTTTGTTATTTTGAATTAAAACCATAACTGCACTGGACTGGCACCTCCCCAAACCCCCATGCCCACCGTGTGCCATCCTGAGCGCTGCAGTTGACATCCGCCCCATAATCCAGCAGCACTCGAACAATATGCGCCCAGCCCCGCGCGCAAGCTTCGTGCAGGGCCGTGTACCCTGCGTTGTCACGGCGATTGACCTCCCGCATGTCTTTCTCCAGGCAGTATAGGACGACCTCCTGTGGCCAGTGGGACGGACGGCAAGGATGAGAGAGGAACGAAGGGTCAAGCAGAGATCATAAGAGGGCTTGGAAATATCAAAAAGGCCACCACCCACTGACACTGACAATGACATTTCTTCATTCAGCGGTCTTTACACCTTGTCTTGTAGAGCTGAAAAGTATGCTGTTTTTTTCCATCAGAATTTACACAAGTTCTGACCCAAAAAAATCAGGTGCCTCATTAATTAAAAATTTTGTAGTTAGTTAAAGGCCCCCTCCAGTCAAACACTTTCCCCGTGAAAACTGATCTCTGGTCAAGAGCAATGTGTCATGCTTTATCATCAAAATTATGATTCAAACTATTAGAATATTGCATTTAAAGACGCTCCATGATGATGTTTGATGATGTTTTCATTCATAAAGATATTCCAATGACATGAATATTCAAGTAGCATTCTTACTAACTGCCTTCCTCTGCCCCTTTTTTCCATAGCACACACGCACGATCTCCCAAATACAACCTGCACCTACCTATCCACTCTCTGTTTACCGGGACTGTTTACAACTTGAAAAAAGCTCTGAGCTCGGCGAGGCTGCTATTATTACCTGTCCAGGAGCCGGTGGATTCCGCCTAGTGGCAGCGCCGCTAACTGCGCCACCCCCGTACGCTCTGAAGGCCCCCACTATGCCCCCCTCAACTCTTTCTACTGCTACTACCTGTCCAGCGGCTACAACCTGTCTACCTAGAGCTGGCGGCAGCGCTGTTGGTTGCATCACCCCTGCATGCTCCAATGGTCTCCTCTATGCCTCCCACTACCCTTTCCACTTCTAACTATTCAGGAGCCAGTGGATTGCACCTGGCAGCAGCACCGTCAGTTGCCCCACCCTTGCAAGCTCTGGGACCATCTGCTCTGTTATCTTCCTCTCTTTCTGCCATGGAAACTGCTGGTGCTGGTGGGTCCAACCTGACGGCAGTGCCGTCGGTTGCCCCACATCCACACACTCTGTGGTTCTCCGCCCCGCTCCCTGACTCTTTTTCCGCAGCTTGCGCACACGGAGCCGGCAGAATACACCTGGCAGCAGCGCTGCTGGTTGTTCTGTCTCTACATGCTTCTCAGGTCCCTGTCTTGCACTCTTTTGTTTCCCCCGCCATACACTTTCATCCTGCCAGCTTTCCCATCCCTTACTCACACATGCATTCACACGCATTAATGCAGCAGGTGCATCCAGAACCAACGAATTCCACCACACAGCCGTGCTGTCGGTTGCCCTGCCCGTGTATGCTCTGCTAATTCAGATTGATGTTCTTCCCCTCTCCCTGCTACAGGCACCCCTGTAGCTGGCCAGTTCCCACCCAATGGCCATGCCGTCCACTGTCACATCCCTGCATGCTCTGCTGGTCCCTGCTCTGCTTTCCTCCTCTCTCTTTCGCACGCACACACATCCACACAAGCAGGTACAACTGGAGCTGGCACCACCAACAGTCATGCTGTCAGCCTCCCAGCATCCCTCCACTCTCGCTCGCACACACATATTCACATGTTTCCACACAGCAGGTGCACCTGGAGCCAATGGATTCCACCCAACAGCCGTACTGTCTGCTGCCCTGCCCTTGCACGCTCTGCTAACTCCCATCTTGCTTTACCCCCTCTCTCTGCTACAGGTGCCCCTGTAAATCGTAACATAACATAACAAACCATGTCTATTCACTCTGATAATACAACTGCTGCCAACATAGAAGGTCGAATTCACACCATCACCATTGTACACCCTAGTCATTTCACATAGGTCTCACATTTGTTTCGTTGTTGAATGGGACCTGTTGTTCAATGAACATGCAGCTGCCATCAGGAGCAGTGGGGTGTTCCTTTCATCCATAGCCCCGGGGTTACACTGTGGGTAGGTGCGAGAATCCCCTTAACCTCCCTGCCAGGGTGATTTATGGAGATTGAGATTGAAAGTGATGTCTCAAAGACATCTTAGCTACAGTCACTGGGTATTGAGCAGTTACAGGTTGTTTTGGGAAGCCACTCTACTTGAAACCCGGTATGTCTACAAGGTGGATGAACAGCCCTACACATTTGTATGAAATTTAGCTCTTCTTGGCTGGTTGTTTTTGGGGGGTTCACCTCACCCAAAATTGTGAGGTATGACACTGACTCTTTGGACTCCAAGCCCAAGATCAAATTTCTGTACAACTTGCCACATCACAATAAACACCTTCTAAGCGTATTCAATGTTGTCTGAAAATTCATTCTACTAAAATGGAGTTTGTTAACACAAACGTTTGGCAGAAGTATTTTCAGACAACCCCTCACTCAAATACCTCTATCCATCCAATTTGGTTTTCGCCACAGGTATTAAATTGCCACGTAACTTATCTCCCATCATGCCTCTGTATTTCTCCTTCTCTTCTAGTGGTCCGGTGGGGGTTAACCTCACCCAAAATTGTGAGGTGCGACACTGCCCCCTTAGACTCCAAGCCCAAGATCAAATGTCTGTACCATTATACAACTTGCCACATCACAACTCCTTCTAAGTGCATTTAATGTTGTCTGCAAATTCATTCTACTAAATTTCTTATGTCTTTACGTTACCAATATTGTGGTTGATCTTTAATGGTATGGGCAGCCATCTGATGTGGGCCATTACGTCCCATGATTGGTCTGAATGGTTGCCTAATGGCCAGGGAATATGAACCCTTTCTATATTTTTACCCTCCAGATGCACCCTGGTGCAAACACTGTTCCCTCATGACTTCTCCATATTCCAATATGAAATTGCCATCATCCACACTGCTAACAAATTCTGCAGCGGTTGCATAAGCATTTGAATTATGGCACATGCCTACCATGTCCTCCATCATCAAATTTAAGCATCATTAAACATTTATGGAACTTTCTGGAGTGCCGAGTGCAAAATAGATCTCCACCCCCCTCATCCTTCAAACAACTGGAGGCTTTCCTTCTGGAAGAATGGTCAAACATCCAACTACACTTGGTTCAGAACTTGTATGATACTATTTTAAGATGGACTGAAGGTGAAGAGTGACCCTACACCTGATTGGCTGCTTGAAATTCATGTGTTATTAGATATTACTGTTAGTTTGTCCACCTCTTGCATAACGTATTTGAGGGGTGTTGCCATAAAACATTTCTGATTAAGACCTGAAACATGTATATTTATGATTTACGACTCAGGCTGGAATTCAATCAAAAGTTGTGCTAAACTTCTACTTACAATTGATTAAGGGCCCTACCACGAGGCAGCATTGAGTGTTAACGCAAGCTAGATTCCACCCCATAAAGTTGTCATTTTACTGCCAAGTGTCGACAATGTCCCCATCTGAGTGTGTTGGTCTTAAGCTGAGGTGTGGTCAGGTGAATTGGTGGCGTACTGCTATCTTGCGTGCAGCTGAAAGCAGTTGTGCTTCAACCAATAAGAGCATCTTAAGTCATGTGATGCATATACAAGTGGTAAGCAATGAGAATACACCCTGCTTGTTACACACAGAGAGGCGTGTAAAACATGAATAGAACATTTAAAAAAAAGATTGTAATGTGAAAGATTATTATTGTGTATACTAAGATATGTGAAAAATGATAATGTTGTGATGGTTAGTGATAATATTGATCCAAGTTAGTGACGAGGAATTAAACTGGCGACATATTTGACCAGTCATGGCATTATTTAACTAGACACTATTTAAATAGAGTATATTGAAATTCCATATTATGAGTTACATTTAACCCGCAACGGTGTAACAAACAGCCCAAAATACCCCAGTCTCGGTCCCAAGCGAATACCACTTAATTTCTTTGCAAGTGGGTCATTCTTTAATGAATATGCACAATGCCCAATAACACCTGCCATCCAAGAAAGGGTAGAACAGTAGTTCATGGGAAATGTTGTGTTCCCTCACTGTCTTCCCTGTAGTCTTCCAGGGTGATCCCCTGTTGGGACGGATAGCTGTAAGGGGAGAATGGCTAACTATTGAAGACACTGGTGATGACACCGTACGTCATTCTATAAAACTTTGTGAGTTATCAAAACACACATGTATGCTAACAGACAGAATGAAACAGGATGAAGAGATGCTTCAGATGTTTGGATAAAAGCTGCTGTACCTACAGCCGGGTAAACAAAAGGTTTGATTTATTTTACTGATAAAAGTTTGAGAATGTTGTCAAACGAATATTGATTTATTTGGAAATTTTACATCACAGAAAAGGAGGATACTCCAGCTTCACAGCTGTTTCCATGAGTTCTGTGATTTTTCACCATGTGCCCAAGTAGCCCCCTCTTAAAATAGCAAAATGCCTTGGCCACACCCCACAGTGCACCAATGTTCAGATGCTTCAACAAAGTGCTTTCATTGTGAAAGTAGAGCCCTAATAGTGTCGTGTAAATAATTCATTTACACTACTGAACCCCAAACTGAAGATTAAAACGAGCATGTGCATCTAATCGCAAATTAAAGTTACGGACAAATACTGCTTGAATCTGGCTGCAACTTTTTTCATCTGCGCACATACTTTATACGCCATGTGTACATACAATTTAAGAACTGGTCACCTGCCCAAATTTTGTATAAAATCTACACACGATGCTCCAAGTCAAGACAGAAAAAGGCGCAATCAGTAATTTTAATTTTTCAGTTATGTGCTGAGTAACAATAAAAACGAATATACCTTTCAGCCCTCCATGACCGAGAGCACTATCTTAGGCACCTTCAGAGCAAAAACCCAGGGATAAGCAAATCGAGGACACTAAAGGGATTCTAATTGCCACGGCTTCATTTATCAGTGCAATACAAACAGGGGGTGGTGATTTGCAGGGCTGTACCTGGTAGCCCAATCGAGCAGCCCTTTGAAGAAGCGTCTCCCCAGCGTTCTTGTTGACGATGAGCCGTCGTACCTCCGGGGGGACTGGGGGGTGCTCCGGAGTGCCCCCTCTACCAACACTCCCCTTTCTGCTGGTCAGGGGAGAGGGCAGACCCTTTGGGGAAGTAACAGGGCCAGGGGAGTGGAGTTTCTTTGCCAGGGGGCACATAGCCACTTCAGCAACAGGAGACGAGGAGCGTTTTCGAAGGTGGCCACGTTTCGTCTTGAGCTGAAACACAGATCTTATAATGTGAGAAGAAACACTGCTGAGCGCTGGAGGTGTCAGTTATTGGCAGAAATACTGGCACAACTATTACAGGAACTTATGCAAAGCATCAACCTGCATACAATTTGCAATAATCTTACAAGCCATACAATGGCAGCATAAACCATCTGTAAGCTTTCTTGTGTGACAAATGTTCTGCTAAGACCAGTTTGTAATTGTTTATTCACACAGAAAATTCTGTAAAAATTCTATAAAATACAAGGATCTAAAGATCTTCCTACCTTCCTCTGATCTTCTGTGTCAGACAAGTGCTTGCTTTTGAACTTCCTTTTTCCTGAGGGTTTGTCACCAGACTCGAGAGTGGTGAGGAACGCCGAACGGCGAGTGGACCCTGACCGTGTGAGCAGAGTCCCCCTGGGGCTGCCATCTGGACTGTGACATGCGTAAACACTGGTAGTTCTCAGGTCTACTCAGACAAAAATAGCAAATGAATGAGAAATCCTTTTTAGTCGCATGACTGACAGCTGCGTATGACCGAAAATTACATATAACAGAAATAATTGAGAGTAAATCTTTACAACATAAAATATTAACAAGAATAAATAAAAATAGTATATGCACACTGGTGCATTAATATCAGACATAGAATTTAACAGTTTCTGGTGTGGAATAAAGTAATACTGAATAAAAACCTGTGTTACATCATGATTATCGGCATGCTAAGAGATGTTGTTGGGCATGCAAAGCAGAATGGCGGCCCACCGAAGTGCAACGAATGGCTGCGCCTGTATTCATAACTTTCTAGGGTCTTTTTTACCTTATTGCTTTTATACAAAAATTGGCCCAGCCTTGCTGAAGATGATAGGGAGTTAATTCAGTTAACTTCATTGGTCTCATCACTCTTTAGCAGCCACTCCTGGTCAGGCAGGTTGCCTGTAGAATTATAAACTGAGTTTACACTGACTTTGTCATCCTCTGATGACATAGGATCACCAATCAATATCTAGCAGCAATTTTTTTAAAATAATAATAATAGTTTCATAATAAGTGGTCATAGAAAATATAAAATTCAAAATGTACAATGGGGGTAGTCAGTAGTGTAGTGGCTAAGGTACATGACTGGGACCCTTAAGGTTGGTGGCTCATGCCCCTGTCTAGCCACACCAAGAACGCCATTTCCATTGGGCCCCTGAGCAAGGCCCCCAACCCCACATTGCCCCCAGGGGGGATTGACCCCTGGTTAGCATAATCAACTGTAAGTTGCTATGGATAAAGACATCAGCTAAAATGACTCTAATGTAATGTACAATCCTTTTTCTCAACCCAATTTTCACCCCTTTTTTCTCCTCAACCTAACTAGTTGTTTTCCCACCTCCGCAGCCCCACCTGCGGACTTTAGGAGGCTGAGCATGTGACTCCTGCGATTCAAGTGATGACATCCTTCGCTTTTTTTTTTACACGCTGCTGTTCAAAACAACTACATACTGTCCATGTCGCCAAAGGATTACAAGGCAAGCTTAATCTCAGTTCATGCATTTTCATTGGCTGCAGCGACCAGAGAGCGATGGGACCAATCACATGGTTCATGCTTTACAGCATGAGCCTGTGATAGGCTAAATATCTATGGGTGGGTAATGTACTTTGTGCCTCTCAGCACCACATGTGAGGGTTAGTTCGGAAACCAACTGAGGAAGAATGCATCTCGCACTGATCCATACCTGCTCCGGCCCGAGCAGTTTGCCGTGTGGTCACACACATCTCCTGTTTTTCCTCCTTAGACCGCTCACGCTCTACAACGTACTCGCCATTCTGGTACTTCCTGTTCCTGCGACTCTGCCTTTTCTTCCCAGCTGACAAGTCTCCTTTCCTACTGTGTATGGATATCACGGTGCCTCTGTGGGCCTGGTCAGGCAGTGGGTTAGAGCGAGGTCGACCCCTGGGTCTGCTCGAAGGGAGAGGCGGCAGTGGTAGAGACACTGGAGGGGGCCTCCAGACATCCACCCCCTCTGCAGTTCGCCGGCCTCTCCTTTGTCTTGGGGTGTCACTTCCACCGCACTCCACATCCTTCTTTGCAACCCCAGGGCTGGTCTGCTGTGAATCTGAGTCTCCTGTGACCTGAGGAACTTGGTTGCAAGACAGCTGCTCTACAATAGTGACCCTGCACCTCCCCCGACGTTTCCTCTTGCCTTCCTTCACCTCTGGCGGGACCAGATCCATTCCAGGTACTGATTGATTCTGCTGCAACACACGGGAATATTTACCTCACATGAGATGATCTTTTCTATTGATACCATAAAAAAATAAAATTTTTTTACATCTATGAATGCCCTGGATAAAGCGAAAATTAATACAATCTCAAAGGAAAATACTATATCAAAACAACTTACTGTCTTTGTTTGCTTGATCACAGAGCTCTGTTTCACACATTTCTTCTTCGTACCCGCTGATGTTTTTCTCAAAGACTCAACTGATAATTCCTTCTTGTCAGGATTAATCTTTTTGCATTTGTTGGAAAGTGCTCTACCTTTGGAAGGGACATTCCTTTCATTTTTGGTTCCGCTAGTTTTCTTCTTCAGCTTATGCCCATCCACGCGTTCACCCTGGAAAGTGGATGAAGCAATGCCTTCCAAGTTCAAACATGGGGAGAGGCTTTCAGTGATTGCGCTCCTATCAGTCTTTTCCTCATCCAAATCGAGGATTGACTTGGTTCCCCTTCTATTCTTGTCAGGGGGGCTAACTTTTCCAGATGCTTCGTTTTGAATGGACAGTCTTGCAGCGTTTGAGCAGTCCTCTCGGGATGACTTCTCTTCAAGCTTGACACGTTTCTTGGAGATCTTTTCTCCGAGTTGTTCAGCACCCCTTTTCTTTTGCTTGCCCACACCTTGAGTGCGTGCGACCCCTGGAAGATCCTTCCCAAGCTTCCCTTCTCTCTTCTTGGCGGAGTTAAACGATGAGCACTCACCTGCTGCGATCTGCTGCAACGGGGTGTCTTCACATCCAGTGTGTGCGACCACTGCTTCACACCCTCTTGACTCGGAGGTTGCCAGATTGAGACATCCCTCATTTGAGAGTGTTGATGTCTCAAGAAGTTTCTGCTTCACTATGGACTCCAGGTTAGATAATGGGGACTTGGTTTTGTCCCACTTTTGTTCCGTTACTTTGGGTGGGTTTGCGGGGAGGCTCTGAAAAGGGTCACTCTCACGGCCACCGGCTGTCTGTAACTTAGAGGTGTCTTGAAAGCATTCCCGTTGCTGTCCAAAGTGGGAACATGCTGACTTGTTGCCAATAGGAGAATGCAGGAGACCTGCTTTCCCACTGTTGACCTTACTGTGTGACTTACTAGAGTCAGATAAACCTATGAGGAAGACATCTTTAGGCTGACAAGGTACCTGGATACTGCTCGAGCATTTGGAGGGGAGGCAGTCCTGTGAATTCGTAGTTGCAGGCAGTCTTTTCTTTCCCCTGGAGACCGACTGGTCTCCTTGATCAATAATGGAGATGGTCTCCTGTTTAGCTGCGCTCTGCGGGTCCTCCGCAAATGCGGCGCCCTGCCCATCTTTGCCGCACAAGGTGGAGGCCAGCACAGGTTTGGCCACGCCCACATAGGTACCTGGAAGGCTTAGGGAGCTCTGTGTGGTGCTTTTGGTCCAGGATGCAGATGGTTCAGAGGGCTGGTGATTCGAAAGACCGCCCGAGTCCTCTGGAAGAACACCATTTTTCAGAGTCTCCGTAAAGATGAGATGAGGCGCGGACAGCCCAAGGCTGGAGGCCTGTGCCTGATGGACCTTCCTTGGAGACGCTACGTCATTCTTCACAGATTGAGTACCGCAGATCTTTATTTGTGACGTTTTCAGATACGCTGCGATGGACCTATGTCGTTTAGACTTTGAAGACAAGTCCAGCGGCATGTCCCTTACTTCAGCTGGGCATGTAATAGCATACTCCTCTGCGGTAGCAGTGGACTTGAGTCTTGCGAGCATCAGTGATGTATTTTCAACATTAAGATGGGACTGATGTTTTTCCAGAAGGTTAAAAAGTCTCGTATTTGCGGTAATGCTGGCTATAGTTGGGCTGCTACCCATGTGAGAGGAAGGAGGAAGTGACAGAGGGGGCACAGGAAGAGAGTCTAATGTTGGCAGCATTAATGGGGCTGCGATGGTGGGTGAAGTACCAGACTCCGTAAGTGAATCCTGTTCTTTATTTTCTTTGGACCTCTTGATGCAGGATGCAGAGTCACACATGTGTTTGGTTGCAGTAGAAGAGGGCAGAACCCTGCCAATGCAGTGCTGGTAGGGGCATGACCGAGGCTGTGGGGTCACACTGGAGTTTGAACTTTGCAGCTGAGACACTTTGCTAAACTGGTTAGTGGTCGCTTCTCTCAAAGCTGCTATCTGGCCCAAACCAGGAGGAAGAGTGATCTTGCACACTGAGTTGCTGAGGTTAGCAGCAGGTAAAAAGGCCACCGGATGGCCTGCTTCACAGATTGTGGAGCCCTGGAAACCTGTGGACAGGTTACAAACAGACTCGATCTGCTCTGGTGCCCTCTTGACAGGGCTCCCCGTGCTGGGACTGGGATTGGCGGGTACGTCCACATCGTCTGTTCTACCACACAACCGTTGCTGTCCAGGATGAATCACAAAACCCTCTACCTTGTGTTTTGAGCTGTCTGTTTTCTCGTGCAGCGTGGTGTTCATCGACACACGTCGCAACAAGGGAGTGTTGTCATGTTGTAGTGAAGGAGGGGCTTCCAGGCAGTGTTTCAGTTGACTGCCTTTTGAGGAGATATGGGCGGTTTTAAGCTCCGTCTCTGGCGCTAGTTTGGACTGCTGGGTCAGGGGTATGTCAGTAGCCAGCTCTGGAGATGACGATTGAGACAGAGGATTCTCCACCATGGTCTCTGGCTCCTTGTTTGGAAAGCTATCCTCATTGCTCACTGTACCTCCAACCCCTATGTTCATCTGTGTGGCATCCACCTAGATAACAACAAAGGCAATGTCCATTTGCTGCTTACAAAAACTTGGCAAGGTAATTGAGGAATGAAATCACTGCAAGATTTTCCAGAATGCTGGAGGACAATGAGAAAATCTTGCCCTCATCTGAATAGTACAGCAGTTTCCTAGGCTACAGTTGGTGGAGGTCTTTCACTCCACAAATATCATTGTTCAAAAGTAGGCCAGTTTAACTGAATGAAAATATTCCTCTTCTCTAATTGCAAAATTCTGAAATAGTAAAATTAATTGCAATGTACTCAGAGGTACGACAGTTACCCGCATTTGATCGCTGTCAACACCACATTCCTTACAAGGTGCTGACTGAAGTCTTACAGAATCTTCAGTATGGGATACTCTAGAGAAAGAAAAACATAACATATATGCTAAGTACTTGTACCTGTCTGCATATCATTTAATGTAAGCCTCACACACACAACTAAGTATTTGAAGCGGTATTTTTTTCTATGCTTACCATGCAAGACTGACATCATATGCAGATGTTTGTCTCACTTTCAATTTTCTGGCCTCTGTAGGTATTTATGATAAAACTGCTCAGTACAGTCAATACAGGTTTACAAGTATTTGGTGAAGGATTTTGGACCATAAACCAAGATGTATCTCCATATTCATGCTAAACAACTTAAGGTTCTTGCTTTGGGCCATTTATGTGTTTAGGCTATTGTTTTTCGTTTGTCCATTCGTCATGTAATTCAAGACCATTAAAGTGGTGGTTTTGTCAAAATTCACAATTTCTAAAAAATTAAAGTGTAACAACATAAGCATTCAGCCCATATCTCATGTGACCTAATTTCGCAAAATTAGAATAGAGTGCAAAAATACAATACATGTATGTTTGACCCTTATCCCTGCTAAACTGGCAGGCATGGGGTTCCACCATACTGATCGGGACTGCAGTTTTCATCACCTTTCTGTGACCACACTCACCGGTCTTCATTGATGCTGCACAAGCGGATGCGATCGGCACTGACCCACCCATGCACACTGCTGCAAAGCGGGGGAGCAGAGACCATGGCAGGCAGGAAAAGGAGATGGAGACGGGTTGGGAGTAAGAATGAGGGAATGTTGCTCTCCTCTCTGCTACAGAATTCCACACACTGAAATGCAGTCCCACAACACAGCACATCACCACTGAGAACCAATTTGCCTCAGAGAGAGGCATAATGAATATTCCATTATCCCTTACCCCTTAATTGTGACATCCCTTCCGAGAAAATTAATTGTACCTTGCATTGCCACTTCAGTTTCAACAATTAGCCAGCCAGAGAAATGATACACATTAATTAAAAGCGGAGTTTAAAGCGTAGAGTTTAATTGATTATGATTTTCTTTCTGTTCCTTTTTCCTTGCATCATCTAATTCAAACGTGTTTAAAATTACAGTTATCAAGTTTCAACACGAATGTGACGGGAGCCATTCTCGGAGCTACGTAAGAACATTCGTCGTTATTTTGCAAATTACAAAGTGTTCATGTCTCCTTTAACCGGGACCAACGTTAAGGATGTCTAGAGCAACCGCAATATAACGTTAGATGTAAAGGATACCCAAAACGACAGAAAACTTATGTCAGACACATGGACTAAAAAAGTGCGGTATTTCTACAGATATGTTACAGATCTCACTCGTAATGTACTCACACAACGTTTCTGTTTAAGTGTAAGAGCCAAATAAAAATGATAACACAATTTAGCAACTTAAATATATAGCTGTTCTCAACAAACTCAAATTCGTTAAGTTGTGGCTTACTTATGTGAAGTTTCAATGTCATTGAAACAATTGCCTCAGTCCTAAAACTGTTACTGGCGCTTATGAGTACCTACATTGTCCAATTTACAGCATACAAGGTAGACTGTAATCCCGTGAATGACAACGGCAAAATCTGTTTGTATCCAGAAGCATCCGTCTCCTGGTATCACATAGCCAACTGGTTCCCCAACCAGGGTTCGGGTTCACATTTACAATATCTGTGCGCGTAACAACAAGGATTATTAAGAAGACTTCGCACACGAAACCAAGTGGACGTAGGGTTTAATTCTCCCGATCCCCTGTCGATACTCTCTTTACGATGCGACGCATCCAAATAAAAGATTCTTACTCACGAAGCGTCGAGTCTGTATTCACTCCCGGTCATTTGGCTGAACACTCTGAAGCCCATATTCACCCAAGAGACGCGTACGATTGATATCACCAATGCTTACCATAAAACTAGTTACATGTTTTCCCGTTATTTTCTTGTTAATAATAAACCTATGCCCTACAGTTTAGCAACGCTGTTTGATAGCACGCCAGGTCACTATTTTGTTCAGTGACGCTTACAATCTGATCGCTTAAAGCAAAATACGAACGGACGTTTGCTTCTTGGCTCGAGTGATCCTAAATGTTGAAGCTGTGGAGACAATGAAGAAGTACTAGAGCTAATTTTAAACTAAACTAAGGGCATTGAATATAAAATACAAATATTACAGGGAGCACAAATCCTTTTCGACTGAAGAACTGTCAAAACTGCATTTCCCTAAATCGACATAGACGAACACACGGCCACAATGTTGCCAGATTACTCTCATCTTTACATCATACATGAAGCGTCTTTTATAAAGACAGACAAATAATTGCGTGTAAGCGCCTCCGATTTATAAAGCACCAATGCTCTACGATAATCAAGTGTAAAATAAATCTGTGATCGCAAATGATACATGACTTGATACTCCCTTATTGCGAGAGGACAAATAACACTTTTTTAAACCTCTCTCTTTTAAGCTGTGATAACATCACATTGCTTTATAACAACAGACACTAAACAACAGGCACTAACTAAACTTACTGTTCAAATAGTTAGTTAGGTCGTGTACACATGAACTAAATGTTACTCTTGAATGGGTTCAAAATAACATGAGATGTAAGGTGTCTGCGCAGCAAAGTCAAACCTCGCTTGACAATATCAGTCTGCATTACTCATTGCTTGACAATGTTGAAATATGTGTGTGTCCAAGAGAATGGACCTCAGATATTCATTAGACAGTCCTTCCTCGGCCCTTACTAAACAGCGTCTGCGTTGAAAATACAACCACACCGGACCAAATCGATCAGGCTACATTCGACTCCGGTGCTGAATAATTCGTAAAAAAAATTAGCTAGCTCGCTAGCGAAGACCAATTGTTCTACTAATTACCAGTCCGTTTGTTTAGTGGACAAATGAAACACTGACATCAAATGCGATTGAATTCCATGTCTTTCGCTATGGTCCGTTGCAGTTTACTAATTTCGCCCGTTTTCGGTTCTGAAAGTCCAAGGGGGTTCCGTCAAGACAACCCGTACCGTATCTCTCAGTCTCCGATGGGAGAGAGGGGCAGATGGAGAATTGCCAGTATGGGACTTGTAGTATTTCGGCACCAACGCCCTGTCGGTGAATTAGAAACAAGGGGTTACTTGAGACTACAGAACCCAGCATACAACGCAGGTCGTAGCCGCTCGAGGGGAAAGGGGATCGCAACGGTGCGCTAAACTGAAAAAAGCTTTAGTGGCAAAGTGAAAATAGAGATATATAAAATAGGTGTACATTTCGTGTGTCACATTGTTTAGGCCGAATGAACTACATTATGTAGACGTCTTACAAAATCGTAAATGCAAGTAACCCTGAAGCATAAAAGTCAAAGTGGCCAAAAAATAAGTATCCTAGCATGTAAAAGGTCCAGAACTGGAGGGGAATTCACACGCGGAGCAGAGACCCTGGCGGATGGGGGAAAGAATTCAGAACTATTGAGAATGATTCAAAGTGCAGAGGAATGACTAACAAACAAATCGGCCGTCTTTTTATTCGTAGAAAGTAAGAACTAAAGGAATTTAAACTATATTGATTTGATTGAAAACGTGGTTACTTGAAGGACAGACACAATCTAAGGCTTTACGCGTAAGTGTGTTTTTTGAATTAACAACTCGCAATTATCTATCCCTTAGAAGCTGCAGGTGGAGATCAGACCAGACCAAAGCCGTTTCCGTGTCACATTTGCGAATGCAGTGTCAAAGCGGTACGAGTACTCTGATAACAGTCATATTAATATACAGTGCTTACATACTATTCAATTGACATTCACTGTAAATGTCTGAGCTGTGTTTCTTCCAGATCATGACATCATTGACATTGTGTTACGTTTAATTTTTTTATAGGCCGTCACATTGTTGCCAATGAGCCAAACTAAAAAAAAATCGCTTTAAATGTGTAATGTGTTATCCGAGGCCACTCCCTAAAATGTTGGTTTTCAAGCAGTCTATGGATTGAATGCATAACTCTGTTTATATTATTAGCGAGTGGGCGGGTCCACCACGAGCTGAATATGTAAATGCTGAGATAAAATATTAACTTAATTTTGGATCAGCGTGGTTCCCTTTGCACAGGTGTATTGTTGTATGGCTATACACATTTACACGGTCAGGTAATTAACTTCGGATATTCATTTATGCATTGTTGCTTTACGTGATCCATGTTTTCACAACTGTCATCAGTGTTAAATATTTTCTTAATTATGTTTAAAATGACCAGGTATAGGACTGCCGTGAGTCTTTTGCTTCCCTGGTTCATGTCCTTCACAACTTTTTCTTTGTCTCAGGTGCCTTTGATCTGTTAAATTGTTTTACCTTGAAACCATGTATTGTAGCCCGCAAACAGATGTGTTACTTTCATATAACTATTCAATTCTGGTAAATGAAAATCTGCAGTAGCCACCTAAATATCCTTTCTGCTCTTGTATTAATTGAATTGCTTATAATTACACTTTTTGTGTCTAATGTATACCATAGTATACATTGTTTGTTTTTTCCTTTTGTGAACAATTACTTCGTTAACAATTAACAGATACAACAAAGGCAGTACGATATTTCCTTTTTGTCCCTCTCTAAACTCCACCCTCCCCAAACAAACTTCACAGTGCCCCCCTTCCCTATCCCAGACCCAGTCAATTTGAGTACAGTTATACAGGCAGAACACAATTATGAAGAAAGAATAATTAAAATTGCATCACCAGTTGCAAGGACTTCATTCACATATCATCAGTTTAAGCATGTTTTATCATCTCTGTAATATCCAAAGATGTTCTCTCCCATATCCCTGATGTGGAAGCCTTGGCTTTATTCTCCTGTTGATCCTGGCAGTGGAAGGTTCCATCATAACAATATCTCGTAAGTGTTACAACCATGAACATAAAAAAACAGCTAATTTCTTCAGCAAAATGCATGTCCTCCTTACACATAATCGCATCATAACACAAGCTGTGTGAGCACTTCAGCGGAATATGGTGACAACGGACCGGTGTGAAAGACGCATGACAGCCACCCCCTCGTATCACACAAAACCAACAAAATTTAATGTAAACCGACACACCATGACAGCGCACATATAGCCAAAAAACCATTAGCGACAGACACTTAAGAACCATGGACAGTGAACAGAGAGTATGGCATTTTGGAACCCACCACCACAAACAAGCAATATTGTTAATAAATATTATTGTTAGATTGGCACAGCGGCCTATTAAATATATATGTTACGGTTTATTTGGGAAAATGGTCATTATGCAACTCCAACTTTTCATTAAAAGTTAATCTTGAAAACGACGTGGATAATAAATTCACAACGATGTCCTCCTACTACCGGTAACATTACCCGCGGCTTCCATCGTGAACCAACAGGCTAGGTAGCAAGTTCATCTACGTTTTTTTTTCCCCCGCTAGCTTGTGATTCGTGTACCCCACAGCGGGCGGAACTTGTCCTAAAGTTAGCGATAACAAAGCCCACCCATTTAGAAGGAAGATACGATTGGTCAGTTTTACTGTCACCTGAAATTAGTCTCTCATTGAATTACTATTGCTCGGCCCTCTGTAAATTTATAGCTGGACCACCAATCATAGAGCTGAAAGCACAGCATTTTCGTCCCAGCAACTGCAGAGGTGGAAAAATTCTGATAGGGAGACAAAGGGGCTTCTTTCATTTAACCCTTCACATTCTAACACAAACTGAATAGGCAGGTTTGAAGGGTTTATTTCCTCAGAAAAAAATTTGTTTCGATGTTGATTGTCAAATTATGAATTGATGAAATAAAATTAGAACTGATGACTTTTTAAATATTATTTTTTAGAATATTTTAGGCTCTCCCTGAGGGCCTAGAGGGCCCTAGCAGTTCCCCTCTGATTTGTGTTGAGGTAACCACCGATGGCAACAGATTGCTGCTACCAGTCCACCCAAACAGGTTTTGCGCTGTCTTTCATTCAAATTCTTATGCTTTGAATCGTCATTGAATAAAACAGCAATCGGTTATAGGGGTACATCTGTGCTTATTAAATCTGACGGGACGGAAGTCACCTCTCTCCAAATGCATTCACATTCTGGCAATCCCACGTCGATATTCAGATCGCTGGCAATCCCACGTCACTGTCGTTTACGCTGGGAGGAGGTAATGTAGATGTTGAAGTGAGGAACTGAAGTCTCCTAGCCTGTCGTGTCTTTAAGGTCAGCCAGGTAGCTACATCGATCCGCATAAAGATAACACAGCCAGGTAACCCGGGATGTGTCATATGTCTCAGAAGCGGACCATTGGTTAACTTAGATTGTCGCCCTTATTCATTAGGCTATATCTAACATTTCCATTTTAGATACCTACAACATTTGCCCGAATACAAATGCATTGTTAGGTTCAGCCTCCCTGTTTACATTTCAGCCTTTTTCTGTTGAATTTTTTCCGGTTTGCGTTTACACTTAATGGACCGTAATGTCCAGGAATTGGATTTGAGATGAAACAATGCACTTGAAGAGTAGGCTGTCAGCTTCAATTTAAGGGTTTTGTAAAAAATATAGTATGGACCATGTAGGAATTACAACCATTTCTGTACATAGTTCCCCAATTTTGAGGGCTCAAAAGTAATTGGAAAATTGGCTGCTCAGCCGTTCCATGGCCATGTTATTCCCTCATTAGTTCATTTACGAGTAAGCATATAAAAGGTCTAGAGTTGATTTCTATCGTGGCATTTGCATTTGGAAGCTGTTGTTGTTAACCTTCAATATGAAGCCCAAAGAGTTGTCCCCGCAATCATTCGTCTGAAAAATCAAAACAAAACCATCAGAGAGACTGCAAAAACATTAGGTGTGGCCAAATCAAGTATTTGGTACCTTCTTAAAAAGAAAGAAAGCCCTGGTGAGCACAGGAACACCAAAAGGCCCGGAAAACCATGGAAAACAACGTGGATTGTTGACTTTGATTGTGTCAAAGTCAACAATCAAGAGAAGACTTCATCAGAATAAATGCAGAGGGTTTACCGCAAGATGTAAACCATTGGTAAGTCTTAAAATTAGCAAGGAAGGCCAGATTAGAGTTTGCCAAAAAAACATATAAAAAAGCCTGTGCAGTTCTGGAACAGCATACTATGGACAGATGAGACAAAGATCAACTTGTACCAGAATGATGGGAGGAGAAGAGCATGGAGAAGGGAATGAACTGCTCATGATCCGAAGCACACCACCTCATCAGTAAAGATTGGTCTCTGGCAGGTCCCCAGAAGATGCGCCCCCTCTTGGCTCTCTCCCTCCGGCGAGTGGACAGGTGATGGTTAATGCCTGGAGACCGGGCATCCCACACCGCCATTCCCCACTCTCTGGCATGTCCAGTGAGGAGAGTGATGGTGTAGGCAATCCTCAACCGGTCTGTGGGGAAGATGGAGGGCTGAAGCCTGAACACCAGAGAGCACTGGGACAGAAAGGAGGAGCAGGTACCTAGCTCACCGGCATAGGGCTCAGGCGGTGGGAGTCATGAACAGACGACGTCTGGGAGGCGGGTGCAGGAGGGGCTGTGGGCGGCTCTCGCACAAGCTGGAACTGCTAAAGCTGATGCAGGGTCCCTAGCAAGCGGCTCTTCCAATGTGCACACGCTCACGCTGACATCATCAGTGAGCATGTGTTTTGGACAGTTTAACTACTTAAGACCGCCCATGTGCGCTATAGTTCACCAATACTGTAGAGCTGAAAACACGCAAAGGGCAATAAAAGGACAGACTATCATGCCTTTCCTGCACTTATTGCTCCCCTCCGCGCCTGGCATGCGGAACGCACACAGGAAACATCTTGCTCCAGGCCTGCGCTTCGTCAGTAAGGCAATCACTCAACCATCCTGCACAGCACAGTGCCTTGCTGGCCCACTCCACCTGACAGAACCACAGCCATCCTGCGTGGTACCCAGCATCTTACACTTCCAAACAATGGTGAACCGAATGACCAAACCAAGATGTGCAAACTCAGGGAATGTGTCATCTCGGAAGTTCCTGCAGCGGGATCCCTTTCCTTCCCAACCACAGACAAACGGACGGAAGGACAGGAAGACATACAGGAAGAAACTGTGATATTTGCTATCCCCATAAAAGCAACAATATGATAAATGGATAGATCAGGCACTCATTTTTAAAGTTCACGTTCTGTGCAATGACAATGTAATGCAATTGTAATATCTGTATTGTCCAAATAATCCGATATAATCTACCTAGTTGAACAGTATTGGCTAATTAGCTGTGGCTAATTAGCTTTATACCAGCTACCATTTGTTATATCTTCCACGAAGAGGAATTTATAATTATACTTTTCCTAATCGAGATCTATGCATGCGCTATAAATTATTTCCTTTCAAATCCACCACCCATTTATATATTCATTAAGCATTTGATAGCATTAATTCGTACAGTCAAACATTAAATGTTGATAATTATGTTTTCCTAGTAGTAATTTTATTGCTATTTTTCTGTCCGAATTTTATAATAATTGTCCATATGTCCTTTCAATATTCTGGTTTTCAATCTTTTAGTGATTATCATCACAATTCTAGTACATGCTAACATTTTGTGATTTTAGTGTTGTTACACGGAATTACTTGTACTATAGCGAGATAATACCTTGGAGAATTTTGTCCTTCATCACACTACGTGTACATTGGAGTTTGATTTATACCATTGTGTTACCTTTTTAGTTGCACTGTAAGGCGCTCAATGCCCTTCTGCTAAAGCTAACTTCTAGAGATATCCCTCTTAAGTTATGTGGAGCAGGTATGTTTCACCTTTGTAAATATGGAACCCGTTTCCACCAAGCAATATTTTTCCCTCTTGGATCCAGGTTTAGCTACCAGTTATTTAGACTATCTAAATAAGCTACGTTTTGATGATTGTTTCAGGGAAATATTTGAATTGGTTAATGAAAAGCGTGACGCCCATATATCGGGTCTTCAGACCCATTGCTGTCTTGTTTAATTTTAGCTCTCTCTAGGCAAGTCATCCTTACCCTCCTTTGCAATGAGATGCTAGGGAATGAAATTATAAACGCACACAGCCTCCGAGAGCTATAAATGGTTAACAAGAAAGCTATGCGGTATCCAGAGGAGTTGCATTCCACGGAATCAGATCTCTGCTCCAACAATTTTCCGGCTTAATAGTGAACACTCTTACAACCCTCCAGCTGCATTTTGTTCCTCGTGTACTTTCAGCAGTTAACATTTCCTCTCCCCTCACCTCAATTCCGCAAGGAGCCATGTATAATCGGGAGCACACAAACACTCTGCACCCTGATCTGGGTCCTATGTCTGGTCTAGCTGACCTCAAGTCCCGCTCTAACTCGTTCAGAAGCGCTTCAATGGAAACCCCATTACACGAGTTGTCAGCTACCTCCTCTAACCTAAACTTCTCCGTTTATTGAGGTCACAAGTTATCTGACAGGGTTAATAGAAGTTTATTGACCGTACCTCATCAACACCAGGAAGAGATGAGTTCTCTAACAGACTGCAGCCAAGGTAGGTAGAGGCCTATGGGTTGAATAGCAATTATGCCTCCCGGCACCAGACAAGAGATCGGTCCCCAGCCTGCCATTATCCAATCCACTTTACCCCTGACAGAGTAGTGGAACATTCTCATCAGAGAGTATTTTAGTTTCAGGTTCTTCCTGTCCTCAGGAATATGAAACCAGTCTCTCTGTGCACCCTTCAAGGGTTGGGGTCTAGAAACATCATTTGGTCCCTTCCCCTCTACATAGGGAACATAAACCACACTTTCATGAAGTTTTCTCTCAGCCAGAGAGAAGTCATTGATAGAGATTCTCAGTCCCTTAGGTATTCAGACAGCGAGTTTTCACCTTCTTCCCTCACCCATTGGAAGCAGGACGCCTACTTACCAGTTCTTGTCTCCTAGTCAGGCAGGGATCATGTGACTGAACGTGAACCATGTTTGTCCAATAGTAAGGTTTCAGGATCGCCCTCTCCACCACATGGGCAGACACCTGAACCCACAGCCAACTTGTGCCTGAAACAACTTGAGCGAATAGCTAAAGACGTTGACCCTTAAAGCACTGAACTCAACATTCACAGCTACTTAAGACAGGTCAATGACTGCCTCTCAGACCTTCCTAAGGCAACCTATAGAGAGAAGACTAAATTAATCTGGAAAAAACCTCCACTAAGGAGATCCATAGGTTCATTGAACAGCTGCCATCCAAGCTATAGAGATGAAACAGTCGCACAGAACGCCACAGTGATTATTACAAATGTTTAAAGAATGTTTTCTTCCAGGGTGGAGATGAACCAGGCTTAGAAGAACACCAAGCTTTTAAATCTCTTTTTGTGCATAACCTGCACCCCTGAATTCGGACCCATGTTGCCTTATTTTCAAGAGACAGTCACTCAGCTCTTGAAATTGGAAATGAGGCCCAAATGGTCTGGAACACTTTAAGAGTCATCCCAAAGACTGAGATCCATAAAGAACTAGTCATTACCAAATCTCTTACTCCTGTTCAGGTTTCAGAGTCTAAGAACTCTAAACAAAGAAATCTACCGTGTCTAGAAGCCTCCCTGGTTGCTTCTCATGCTCTAATGCCAGTCGCAATTGGAGAGAAGACAGGCCAGGTAGACCTAGAGCTGAGAGTCATAACCATCATGACTCAGAGAGGGAAGACTTACCGTCTGAGGAAAATAACTAGTGTGTGCCACAAGTGACCTCTCCAAGGAGCTATCCAAACTTGCTCCGTCTCCCTCAAGGTAGGTAGGTAGTTCATGGTCCCACTGTTAACAGGGAACCTTGGCAGTTGTACACCCTTTCCCCAATGAAGGTGGGGGGGGGGGGCAGATTTTTGGGTAGTTCACAGTAGTTCCTTAGATTTGCATGTTGCAGGAGCAAACGTAGATTGTAAGTGGACACTATAATATACAACTCCACTAGTCTTGCATCTACCGTCTTGAGATTTCTCTTCAACTGAAACAGGGTTCATTTTACTTCTAGGAACAAACTTTTATATTGATTTACAAATTAAATCATGTCTTTCCTTCCCATGACACAGTAACACAAACTTGAGCTTAGACTGTTAGTGCTTCTGGATGCTACTAAAACAAGCACAGAACATACAACTAACCTTTAGCCAAATGGCTTGTGTCATGGAAAGGATCACTTACTGGTGTCTGCTGGCCAACAAGAATTCCTAAGGATCATCTTAGAAGTACAGTTTATAGTCTTTCAAGGTTTTCCAGGTTCCAAGAGCCTCCCAGGTCTGTATTGGTTTCTCGAAGGCCGACAGCACTCAGGTTTGTGATCCTGGACAAGCCCCCAAGTTGTTGTGGCAAAGATATCCTTAAATAATGGAGAACAGTCAAAGTTCTCTTTGTCTTTTTAAATATTGCAATATGGGAGGAGTACATTCAGCGATGCATCTACTTTGTCCAAAGAATACAGAGAACAGTACCTTTTTTATACAGTTGAAGTCTGGGCAAAGCATCGTTAGTTTACCTTTCTCTAATTGGTCCAGGGAAATCATCCGAGCATAACTTCTTCCACCTGTTGCTAGGGGTTACAGCTCTTACATGGCAGATAATAACAAATGTGTATTGTGTTCACGATTTACAAAGAACAGAGAGCCAGGCTAGACCACTCAAGGTCAGCACATATGCTGAAGGTATGAGGTGCTTCTTGACCTGTATTTTCCCACCAGCTTACATTCTCACAAAGGATTACATGATTACATGATTCTCAAACAGAATACACATTATATGGAATTATGGATAACACATGTACAGAATAATAACACCAGTGTACATGTATATTAATACATGGATATTAGATAATCACTTGTAACAAGTTAATAGCACCAGCATACGCTTGTATACTCAGTCGAAGGTCAGGTGTTAATAGCAGCCTGAATAGGAATGGACACACACACGCACACACAGTTGTAGAACCACCTGGCACTTGACGTCTTTCACTCAGGGACACCATGCCTGAATTTATCTCTTAGTTACTTTCCACAAGCAAAAGCCTTTTGGTATAATTTAAACAGACATGCAGAATCTGTGTAGAGTGAACACAGAACAGTGATTTATAATATCGAATAACACATGAATGTAAGTAAAACCATTATGTGCGTGACCAGTACAAATTAATAGTTCAGTGCATGTATATCAATAATTCAGATTAATGACTAGTGATTAATAATTAATATAAATATCATATTTCATTTATGAGTAAAACAAATTTCCTTCACACTTCACATGTCTATTAGTTATGTCTACACTGTTTACGTTACGTACAATGTCATTCATCAAAGGCTTATTAGTTCGTTGACGATGAATGCCTGGTCGTTTGTCTGTCAAGTATGTAATGCCTGAACGTTCTAAACTTTTTGGACAGGACCTTGTCAGCTCTCAGCGAACTGCCTGTATGCCCTGCTGGCGAAGGCACTTTATTGGACTAACTATTTTTACAGGATATGAACCCACATGGAGTGGTTGGTACTCTTGTGCTTCCCTTGGACTTAATCAGGTAACTCCTCTTAGAAGCAGGGGGCATGTAGGGTCCCAAGCAAGTGGCTCTACCAATGTGCGCACATTCACCATGACACCATTAGTGAGCGCATTTTGAACTACACGAGACGTCCATGTGCACTACAGTAAACAAATACTGTGTAAAAGGACCGACAAACTCTCTCTCCACTTCTTCTTGCCTGCCCCCTTCTTGCCGTTCTTGTTATTCTTGGTCTTCCGCCCCTGGAGTGTGGAACCCGCGCAAGACATATCTTGCTACAGGCCAGTCTAGGTCTAGGAGGCAAGCGCTCAGCCATCCTGCACAGCGCGGTGCCTTGCTGGCCTACTCCACTACGAATGGATGGACGAAACAACAAACCTTTTTCCTCAACATACTGCGGCATTTGCTATCCCCTGATAGCAACTACAGGTAAAACGGACACACCAGATACTCACACTGAAAGTTACACGTTCTGTGTAATTACAATGTAATGCAATTGCAATGACCATATGCTGTACATTACTGGTTCCTAACGTCGGTCCTGGGGACCCACTGTGTATGCTAGTTTTTGTTCCAACCACAACTGCAACCCCAGAATCTTCACAAGCTGCTAATTGTTCATAATTTTTCAGTTGTTCATGCTTTTCATGATTAGAGAGATAAATTTCCATTATAACTATGCATGTCATGAAGAAAAAGCGTCTATATTCACATTGTGTTTATGTGATTTAGCACCAAAAAAATACACAAAAAGAGTAAGTTTTTGTACCTGATCGAATTATAGACTGGGGTGAATCAATACGCTCCTGAAGTCATTTAACGTACGATTAAGCTCCTGATTTTTTTCCTTATGCTTAATAACACAATGCAGGTTTGGCTCATTATAATTAGCTTTGTCTCTGAATCCTTCATTATCTACCACATGGTTAGTTTTAGCGGTCATGTGTCCAGAATCATCGGTCTTTAATATGAGTTAAAACATTTTCCTTGTCTTCATGCAATTGCCTGCAAGATGGCAAAATATGAATATAGGAGTTTTTATTTCATGACGTGTATATGACAGTCACCTCTATTACAGAGACCCCAACTGGAAGTTGCAGTTTGCACCCCTTACAGGACCAGAATTATTTGTCCCTTAGTCAATCAGGGGTCTTATCCTCTAGTACCACCATGATCACCCCATGGCCATGGCCATGACCTTTGCAATCCCCAGGACACCTGGGGATTTCAAAGGCTTTAGCAAAGCTACGCTTAGATTCTTCTGTCCTAAAATGAGGAGGGACGTGAAAATGTACGTGACTTCCTGTACCGTCTGTCAGTGGATGCCTGCAGGCCTGCTGGTACCAATCCATGCAAATGAACCTTGGGAGTATGCAGGATTTCATTTTTAAGGAGCTTTACCGCATACTGCATCTGGAAATGCATGCATGCTCATTTTTGTTGGTTACTTCAGTAAGTGGGAGGAGGTGGTAGCAGTCACAGGCCACAGCTCAGCTTGCCGAAAAAAAAAATTTCCAAAATGATGTGTTCGCTCGTCACGGATCCCTGAAGTATCTCATTTCCGACCAGGGAGGGCCTTTCGTGAGCTACCTCTTCGACCAGGTTGTCAAAACTTTAATGTTCGAGTACAGGCTCACAACAGCCTATCACCCTCAAACAAATACAACGGAACAAGTAAACAGAACCCTGAAAGCAGCCATACGGGCTATGTAGGTGACAAACATATCTCCTGGGACAAATACATTCCCCAGATCAGTTTTAGACTGAGGACTGCACCTCATAAGAGCAGTGGATATTTATGATAATTATGTCATCGCTTCATATTAAGCATCGTGAGCCCTTAAAATTGGGGGACTACGCGTAGAAATGGTTGTAATTCCTACACAGTTTAATTCCTACACTATATATTTTGAAAAAAAACCTTAAATTGAAGCTGACAGTCCACACTTTAAGCACACGTTCATTGTTTAATTTCAAACCCATTTTGGTGGCATACAGAACCACAACGATGACAATGGTATCACTGTCCAAATACTTATGGACCCAACTGTATTTCTTGCCTAAAAATAGCTCCCAACAGCAGAGTAGGTTGATGCAATGTAGGTGTGGTAGACACCCATATGTTGTGGTGTAAATTGGCCATGAAAGACTGGCTGACATACTGCGGGCTTGGCATCAGTCAAAAATGCAATAGGGCCACTACATTAATAATCTAGTTCAATTTAGTGCCAGAGAAATTGTTCAATTTAATGACAGAGATGCAAATTAACCATCTCAATGCTTGTTCACTTCTTATTCTCTTGTCTTTTCTGCTACCTCCCTTCCCTCCAGATACATCCAGACAGGAGATAGAGATAGTGAAGGAGAAGAAGAAAGGAAGTGAGCGCAAAGTTTTGGGTTGCACCCTTTGGAACAAATTTGATTCATTTTTGCAGGGAGTGAGGGATCTTCGACAGGCACCAGCCTTCTCCTTTTGAGTCCTGTCCAATCAGCTTCACTCAATTCTTCTGTCATTTAGCCCCGCCCCTTTTCCATTCAGTCCCGCCCCACCTGTGTTGAGCTCTCTCCCTATTCGCTATCGCTCCATCACCCTTGGAATAATGATAGCTAAGTGTCTTGCATGAGTTCATTAATGAACATGATTGATGATTATACAGTTAAGAATGTATGCCAAATGAGCACCTTCCATTATCACTGAAATATTTCATAGTGTCATGAGCCATTTATCTTGGTGCTAAGTGGCTAACAGAAAAGTAAGTCAGAGAAAAATCAATCAGACTAAAACAATCAATCTTAATACTATGATCACATAGAAGCCACATGAAAATGTGTCATTAGCCCAGTGACATAGGTGGATAGGGGTATAGGAGTTAAAGGAGGGACTTGAATGTAACAAATGTAAGAAACAGTTCACTCCAGTGTTCAAAAAATATCTCTCCTCTCCAAATGCATATCTTGTCCTAGTTCTCTGTTTATTTATCACTTTCCATCATGATATCTTTGGCAACTTAATATGAATCTACAAAGTTACTGGTACCCAGAAGGTGATTTGTTAATTATAACAGGGGGGATGGCCCAATGGGAGCACCCCCCTGCTCCTACACCACCAACCAACACACACATGTGTAAAATGAGGATGGCAGGTTAACAAGGGGGATGCATTTTGGTCATTTTGCTTACAAGGGGGATGGCATCCCCCCTCATCCCCCCCCCAAATCGCCTACTGCTGGTACCCCAATGGGGTGACCGGTGGCCAAAAACCATGAGTGAGGTCCAGAAGCAGGCCAGGCTGACAAACCAGCAGGAAAGTTGTTATTGTAGAACAGCAGCTCTTCTCCAGGTAAGACGACTAGGACTACTCTAGGTCATAGGAAAGACGTGACAGTAAAAGAAATGTTAGGGCCACAGTATAGAGGAATTCTTGGAATTTAGGGGGCCTCAGTCTGCCTGCAGCTGATGCATCTTGGGACAGGACAAGGAAAGAAACATCTCCTATGCATGAAATACATCCCGATCGACACCAGCCAGCCCTTTCACATTGCTTACATGAGTCCATAACCTCTTACCACCACTGGCTACTCATAAAAATGTAATACTGTATAGAGGTGCCTAGCCCTCCCCCTGACATAGAAGGAGCACGACCTTGGTTGTGTTGTATCTCAACTGGTTGATTTCCATGTGACAATCTGACAGCCCCAGTTCCCTCAACTAAATCCACATTCTGCTACATCCCTCATCTGCTATCTCCATAGCTAAAGAGGTCAGTCGTTGGCATGCCTTTTGCGGTTTACTATTGTTTGCTTAGCAGGTACACTTAGTGTAACAGTGAGATATTGCAGTTGTAAAAATGTTACTTTCCCAATGTGCGTGTGTGTGTGTGCACCAGTGCTAACATCTATAAGCTGCAGGAAAACAGGGAGCCAACTAAACGCATTGTCCTTGCACTGTCCAGTCTTTCTTAGCCAACTTAATCCTGCCACATCTGAGGACAATTGGGAGAGGAATTCTGTGGCGTGAGTGCAGCAGCAACATAGCTCGCTGCTGCCACCCTGAGGATGAGTGCAGCAACTTCTGTTAGACCAAGTCTTCATTTTTATTCTGTATGAACATTAGTACATGTAACCAATGTATATAGGCATTCAAAGACATTCATTAAAACCAAACACAAAACATTTTTAACCACAATATATTACTGCATATTAAAAAATATGACACGTGACAAGCATAGAAACATGTGATTTGTCTAATTTTTTCAGGTATATTATTCATTGCTCATGGGGTCGGGGGAAAGTTATGTGGTAACACACTCTGCTTGACAGCTGACTGAGGTTGCGGGACAGTGATGCAGACACACTTTTAAATATGCTTGTCTAACATACAGGGGGTCCTCGACTTACGAACGAGTTCCGTTCCTACAACTTGTCGTAAACCGATTTTCGACGTAAATCGGAATTTATACCTAAATTATACCTAAATTAACACGTTAAGTCACTCACACTGTACACACAACACATGAAGGACATATAAAATACAGTAATTAAATGAAACATTAATAAAAAAGAGAGAACAATTTCTTATCTTTATTTCTGTGGTCGTGGTTTTTAAGTAATTTATGGGAGTGCGTCGTAACCACGAAACCGTCGAAACTCGAGACCGTCGTAACCCGAGGACCTCCTGTATTTATTTTGCTCAAATTGCATAAAATAAGAACTCAGACTATCAACCTCAGATCCTCGGTATAGGGCACTTGCAACAGTAACTCTGAACACAGTACAAAGGGTGCTGTTACCATCCACGATCAGGTCAGTTCACATTAATATTTATTTAGTTAGGTGTTAGATGCCAGTCTGCATACTGACATATAACTGTTCTGTGGCATGAGCTATCTTATTGTGAAGAGAGCTATATGAAAATTTCACTTGGGCTCAACGATGGTGACACAGCAGCAGTGCAACAGGAATTTTAACCTTCAACCTTTAGTTACGAGGCTACCCAGACCACCCTGCAGCCCTGTGTACTGTGTCAAATATGTTATACCCCTTATCCTAAGCAAATTCAGTAACATGATCTGACCATAGGCATTTTCTTTCACTTACAATCAATACACTTGAATTTTGCTCTCGTTTTTTCATTTATGACCAGTTATGCACTTCACTGTACCAGTAACAATGTGTTTATGTCATTGGAAAATCCTTTCCCTTATATTTAGTTACCTCCAGTCTCTTTTGGTAAAAGCTGACTTTAAAACTTGTTTTCTTGTTGTTTTGGAAAAATATAATGAACAGTACCTTTCTCATTTCCCCTTTGTTTCTAAAAAAAATCTCAAATAAATTGAATTTCTTAACATGTCATATTAATAATATTATAACTGTAGAAATTACATAAGCACACAATAATCTCTACGGCTACACTTTCAGCACAACTGTCAGAAATGTAGTGATAATTCATAATGGTATTAAATGATAATAAAATAGTTGTTGGATGAATTCAATGGGAGTTATGTAATCAAGATATCTGGGACTTTTAAATGACAGGGATTAGGGGATTCGATTAAGATTTTTTAAAACTTTTCTCACATCCTACTTGCTAATTCCTAGTGAGCTTTTCTTTTCCGTGGCTGGGTTGTATAGTCGAACTGCATGGTAAGCACTGAACATTAGATAACTGTCCATTCTTACAGAAATTATTTTCCTTGGATATGGCAAATGAATAATACACAAGTGGGGTTATGAGTTAAGGTCTCTATTAATTCTGTATATTACATTGAACGTATGGAACAGGTTTGCAGCCAATCTCCTGCTCAGTCAAGCAACCATTAAACCATGCTGGGTTCTCCCTCAGCCAACTTTGCCCTCTGTCCTCTTGTTCATCTGTTTTTCTTTGATGCTGGGGGCAGGTGTTGGAGGTTAATAAGTTTGGCCGCAGTTGCAGGTCTGCGTTGTGTCTTTCTGTAAAACCAGAGGGCAGTAACCATCAGTTTGAGGTGCTTCTGCTGCCGTTTAACCATTTACCATTTAATCAAGTATTTAACCGGTTATCATATGGTGCTATAGTAGGGTATGTCATTCCTCACAGTCAGTCTAAGATGTCCGCCCTCAGGTGACATTTCCTACCCGACTGGTTTGAGGGCTGACCTCACCACAGGCGGTCCATCACTATGGGTTAAGATGAAGGGCAGGATGTGACTTTTGTACCACAGAGAGATATGGGTTGTCTAAATTCCCCGTTAAACTGTCTCTTTCGGGAATACCTGGGTGGGTAGATAGCAAATAAATAATATATGCTCGTCTGTCACAATGTTTCCTTTAAACACGGGTAAAAATGCAGCCAGGCTGATCTTGTATCTAAAACAATTAATGATAGGTGTAATTTATGATGAGTATTTCTTGTTTTTTTCTCTAATCATATATGTTGTCACAATGCCCAGGTGACAGCTAGTTCCAGTAATATGTTTATCGGTTAAATAAGAATCCTCTGTATTTTTTTACCCAGCAATAAGTCCCAGAGGCCTGGACTAAGGTCCTTTGGGAAATGTCCGGCGGCTCCATATCTTGTGGGACATCCAACTCTGCACTACTGCAGAGAAGGGAGTCCGAGAGCGCGGCATGGAATAGCTAAACATGGCGCGTGCAGTTGGGAAACCCCGGCTTTGCCTCCACCTGATGGCGGTATGAGGCAGTCCCTGGAAGCGATTGCGTGGGAGTTCCCCCTTCGCCATGTCGGGGTGGTGCAGCGCAGTAAGGATCTCCTGAATTGAGCATCCCCCTTTCTCGCGCGCTCTCCTCCCCCCCAACTCCCCCCCCCTCCCGACACTCTCGCTCCATCCTCCCCCACACGGCAACCTAGCACAGTACAGCAGCTCTGCATCCTTCCTCCCCGGGCAGCAGAGCAGACATCCCCAGCCTAGGTGGTGAGACACGGAGGGACGCACCGAGTGATGCTACTGCACCAACCGCTCTTCGCACCAGCGAAAACAAGCCGTTAATAAATTGCCACGTCTGCGCGAGGAATAACAACAATTTTCTCGAGACAGCTACTGCCCATGAAGATGTCTAACGTTGACATGGTCTTAAACGCCTCCGAACGGGTGGTTAAATGTAGGTGTACCCATTTTTTTTCCATTTTAAGTACAAATATAGTATACATTATTGGGTAGATATATCTATTTTAATGACCGTCGTGTTAATGATCATGACTCCGTGGGCTGGTTGTGCATTGTCAGTATTTTATAAAATCGCTTTCATTTGCTTTTTTGGGGAACATCTTATTACCATAATATTTATGTTAATTTAACTTATGGTTTCACACCCTGTTTAGGTTTTAATGGGTGAGAATCGTCGACTGTCTTTCTTAATTTTTTTTTCTGGTTTTGTTTTCGATTGAAGTCCTTTGAAATGGTGGTTACTGCTCTGTTTAAGCGGCACGTATGTTTTTGTCATCATTTGATTCAATTGGATTCGTGGAAATGCAGCAGAGTTGCTGTGGACGTCTTTGCGGCTGCTGCACGAGGATGCAGTGGCGTTTTCACGAGTACCAAGTGACAGAGTGAACGCGTTGTGAATATAGTTCGTATTCCAATACACTGTACAAGCGGGAGACAGCAAGTATTGGGTCTTGGGGGTGGGGGAATGAATTAGCATCGAGTTTTGATTACGGATTATATATTTTGGCCTCTGACGTTAACAGAACAATGTCGATTTCGACATTCTTCTTTCTTTGAAAATATATGTACAATGATGTTAAGTCTTCTCCGGTTAGCTGGGTACCACAGTGATGTTCCTGTACTGATGTCATGCAGTCAGACACGGGGTTCCTGTTTTCTTTTATCTTTAAATTGCTTTCCGTAGCCTCAAGAAGCAGTGTTTTGTATGAAGTTTAATCTGGAGTTCAGCCGACAGAATGCGACACACGACTTGCCCTTAAGAATAAAAAGTAATTTATGTGGAGTTATCCGAAATCTGACTTGTAATAATGATACTCGGGGTTTTTTTTTTTTTTTTTTTTTTTGGTGTAATTATACCCGGTGGTTATTGGTAGAAAATGTTGGGACGCCTATTAGAAAGAAATCTTGACAAGTGGTTTGACTACTTCATCGCGTTATTTATGATATTAGGCGATTTTAGTCGAATTTGTCATTGTTATGAATGGCCCACTTCCTGCACAGTGATTTCTTTTTCCGTGCTATGAATATAAACAATTTCCTCCTCAATATTCACATTTTTATTGCCGTATTTTTGTGTTTCCAGATGCTCACAGCGCAGCATTGGCTGTCAGTGTAAAAGAAAATTATATTATCCAACGTTCTTTGCCTCATTTCAACAGTGTGAGCTCGCAAAATGCTGTCGGCATATTGTGCTGTAATTCTCAATGCCTCCGTGTTTATGCGTGGGTGGTTGAGGGGCCGGGGTAGAACGTTGGTCTAGAACATTAGGCCGAGATATTCATGTCTATTATTTGTATTAACAGTACTGCTGTATGAGCAACAATCCGTACTTTTCGCACGATGGTTGATGTTGTTCAGAATGATTTGCTTAGCTTTTGATTGGAATGCTCTAATTGACAACAATTACCTTTTTGAAATCAGATTTTAAAATACACATTGAGTAAATTATTAAATTGTCGTATTTCCTTGTTGGCATGCAGGCTAGCCTCATCTGGCATAGAAACAGAAGCTAATGCTTGACACAGTATCATTTTCAGCATCAATATAGCTGTTGGTTTGTCACTTGTGAGAAGTTCATTATTCAAATAACTCCAGTAACGTTACAGAATTTGGATATGTTTTGAAATTGATACATCCACAGAAGAAAACGTTAGAATAATAACCATTCAATTATGCATATGGTTAGTCAACCAATTAATTTAATTAAAGGGAAAACATTAAACAAGTTGTTTCTGTAATATTTAATTGAGTTTCTGAATGAATACCTTGCTCAAGGCAAAACGAAGTTGTTTCATGTGAGAACTTAGTCTGCAACCTGCCACATTACCTCTGCCGGGTCTGTTGTAATGCTTAGCATTGTTAGCAATATGCTCTGTTTAATTGCACTTGAGCAGGATGAATTTGTGGTTTTTAAGATGTTTCCACAGGGATCGTTTGTGCGCTTACCTACGTGTGTGTGTGGATTTCTGTGTAAGCACGCTTGGAGATTGTATGTGAGCAAGACAGTGTCTGTAACAATAGAGTATTGAGGCTGTTTGCCCCATACACTTAAATGTGAACCCTATTTTAAGATGGGGTAAGGGATAAACGTATCACCATGACCTCAAGGCCTAGGATATGTGTGTAAGTACGAATAAAGACCATGAATATTCAGCCTGAAGAACTAGAATGCGAGGCTAGTGTGGGGTCCCCATTGAACGCATACTACTTTAGAGATGGGGTCTTCAGAAGACGGGTTGCCAGGCAGTGAGCTAATGCATGCTGAGCCGCAGAAATCATGTAACACCCGGTGATGCCGAAGTAATGTATTACACTTGACATGGAGTGGAAGCAGGGTACAAGTCCAGTGAAGAACGGTGAGAAGAAATGAGATGAACAAATGAGTGAGCGCAGAGTCATCTCGACCAGGAAGTGTTTACGGTGTCGAACTATTGATGCCCGCGAGTCGATTGTGGCGAAGAGCACTGGGATTATGGAGTGCAGTGCTCAGTTTCTCGCCGTGCTTGAGTGCATTTGAGTAGGCCCGAAAGACGTGAGTAGTGTCTGCTGCAGTAATTTTTTTAACGAAACCACTTTCTGTTAAGGTAATCTGCATCTCGGTGGTTATCTCAAAGATTTACAGTCTGGATGTATTTTTTGTAACCGTGATGTTTATATTTCCAGGAATGAATGGCCTCGAAACTGTGAGGTGCTTGTAGTATTTTCTTTTCAGCTTTTGAAGAGTTTGCTGTTGACCATGTGTAAAAGACAGCCAGCGTAAGAAAGGATTTGGCCTCACTCGTTGGTCTGAAGCTTCTTGAAAAGGATTCTGGATGCTTGCAGTAAGACCAGTTTGTAAAAATTATTTTGAATGTTGGCAACTTGTTTTATAGCGTAAGGTGAGACTAAGCCCCACGTCGTCATGGTCAGATGGTGTCCCGTAGTGTGTTTCCTGTATGGTACAGTGTGTGTTCTGTATGGTACAGTGACCATTGAAGCTACACAACAGAATGCATGATATCATGCGATGAAAGAAGTTTTTTTCTTTTTTGGTCAGTGTGCCACACCGTATGAGGTGTGTCAACACTGACTTTAATGGTGTATTTATATGATTCAGAATATTTGTTTATAGTACAGTACAGCGCATTTTTGTTTACATCCTTTTGGAAATAGAACAGCGTGGGGCATACACTGTTGTTGCGGAACACAGCGTTTTTTGTCAATTGCTTCAAGTACAGAATGTGTATTGCATGATAGTGGGTTCTATGTATAGTACAGTGCAAAGGTTGTGCTGTGTACAGTACAATAGAGACTAAAGTATAGTATATATTTTGTGGGTATGGTGCAGTGGAGTATGGGTTGTGTACAGTACAGTAGAGACCAGAGTACAGCAATTATATTATTTACAAATTGTTGTAGATTGTATTTTGTATACCACACAGTAAATACTGAAGTACAGAATTTGTGGTATGGGCATAGTGTTATGGAGTGCTTGTCATGGCTGCTGCACAGCTGAGAATGAGTACCTGGGTAATGTACACTACAAATCCCATAATTCAGTGCATTTTCTCAGCCACACAATGAGGTCAGCAACAGACAAACTCTTTACCGTTTCTCACTTTACTCTCTCTTCAATCTGCAGAGAGTATTGTCACTTCTCCCCCAAGCATGCTTGGGATATCATTCCTGTGATGATGGATGACCGTGTTTAACAAAACGGGAGTGTGGATGAGCTCGTTAAATGACTGCCGCTCGATGGGTTTGTTTTCCGCGTTTCTTTGCCTGCATCTCTCTGAGCGCCCGTGGCCCAGAGGGAAGGGGGGGGCATGGTGATTTGTCAGCCGTTGCAGAGCACAGCCCTAATTTGGGTAATGCAGCTGTTTGTGCCTGGAGCATGCTGGGGTTTTCGGTGAAGTTGTAATGAGGTTGGGATAGGAAGGAGAGCCCTTCCAACAGAGATCAGTGAAGGGGCATGAGGGAAACAGGGCCTAAGATAGCTCTGTATTCAAACGCACCTCAAGCCCCGAAAGCCTTGCTAACACAACGGAAATAAGCTATAAACTTTGAAATGGTATTGTCAGTGAAATAGTAACCAGGACGGTCCAGTTCACAGGCGAAGGCTCTGCAGTTTCAGTGTCAAATGAAGCGTCTGTAGACCCTCTTGACTCATGCTGATGTTTTTATAAATGTATTGAACCCTGTAGTTTGAAAATGGTGTCGCACAATGACCCGAGTTCAAAATTGACATCAGTGAAATTATGATTAATTGGACTGTAAAATTTGATTTTCTGACTCCCTCTGAAACTATTTCCCGTTTGTCGTGACATATGTTTTTTGCATAATTGCAGATGTGATGTAGCTATCCCATTTGTAAAATTACTGAAGAAACGAAGGGGAGCTTCTTTTACAAGTAATTAGGCAACGTCATGCACCACTACTCTCTGTGTCTGTTTAACGAGTATTTCTTTGGGTACAATCAGAAAGTAAGTTCATCTGCAGTGGGTATTTAACCTGTATAAATATCTGCACTTTTCAAAAGCCCAGTCAAGTTAAGATAATGTGAGAACTAGTGAAAGCCAACAGTCCTAAGATGATCTTAGCAGCAGAACAATTTTGGGAAGTGAGGAGCAAATGTATATGTGGATAGTCAGGAAAAGAAAGCCTGCCAATCATATACTAGAATTCATGTACAAAGTGCATGTACTGCTACTGCTGAAACAGGTAGTGTTACTTCTAGAGCTATTACTACTGCTACCACTGCTATTACTTCAGCTATCACTATGACTGCTACTGCTACCACTGCTATTACTACAGCTATCACTATGACTACTACTGCTACCACTGCTATTACTACAGCTATCACTATGACTACTACTGCTACCACTGCTATTACTTCAGCCATCACTATGACTACTACTGCTACCACTGCTATTACTTCAGCTATCACTATGACTACTACTGCTACCACTGCTATTACTTCAGCTATCACTATGACTGCTACTGCTACCACTGCTATTACTACAGCTATCACTATGACTACTACTGCTACCACTGCTATTACTACAGCTATCACTATGACTACTACTGCTACCACTGCTATTACTTCAGCTATCACTATGACTACTACTGCTACCACTGCTATTACTTCAGCTATCACTATGACTACTACTGCTACCACTGCTATTACTTCAGCTATCACTATGACTACTACTGCTACCACTGCTATTACTTCAGCTATCACTATGACTACTACTGCTACCACTGCTATTACTACAGCTATCACTATGACTACTACTGCTACCACTGATATTACTACAGCTATCACAATAATTACTACCACTATCACTACTATGACAATTGCTACCACTGCTATTACTACTGCTATTACCGTTGCTATTACTACTGCTATTACTCGTACTGCTGCTACTTCTGTTGGAGCCATTACTATTCTTGCTATGATAGTTCTGCATGCATACTGCTCATACTTCTGCCTGGAAAAAGCAGTGCAGTTCTTAGCAATAAGCCCGCCCACTTTCGGGACCCAAGGAATATTTCCTAACCGGCGACAATCCACTGGACGTAGGCAAGTTGAAGGACTCAAACCATAAATTTACTCATAAATCATGGCAAACAGCATAACATTGGGCCAAATAGCGAGAAGAGGCGTATGTTAAATATATCACGCTTGTGCAATCCGTCTTCTGAGAATCTGACCAACGTATAAGCCAGCGCTGTCCTCGGCCACTGCTACAGCGACGTCTGTCTGCAGACACAATTTACTGGCAACAGAATGAAGTTGTCTTTCTCAAGATCTGGCGAGATTGTCTTTCCCTCGAGATCCGACTCTAGTGAGACTGCTACTGCTGCCACCACTACAGCAAGACCTCTGAGATAAGAACACTTTGGGAATGGAGGCTGTTGGAACACAGAAAGTTGCATGAAATGCTTGTAACTTTGAAAATGATGTAAATACATACAATTTTCAATCCTCTATTGATCGTTAGCATCATTTACATTCATTTAGACTATTTTATGCATAGGCTGCACTCAGTTTGCAGCTACAAGTTGGATTAATCGTATCAGTAGAACACTGAAAATCTTTCTACGTCCGCTTTTTGAACTACATATCTTGTTTTCGATGACTCCCAGTTTTGGCCTTGTTTATAAACTGCTGGACTGTATTCCTGGCCTTCTTCAAGATCAAATTCTTTTAGATTTTCCTACATATTATAGCACAAAACATGCCCCTTGTTTATCGTAATATTTCAGGTATTTTTATCATCGTCTGACTCATTTTGGTGGAATGTTTTCCTTTTTGAAAGTGGTTATAAAGAGATTGATATTGATAATGCATGATTGTGAATGCTACATCCAGTTATGTTGCCTCTTGGTAACCCTGAGGTTCAGCTGGTAACCTACTGTTGATAAGTGCTGCCACTACTGCTATGACAACTGATGCTAATGACAGTGGTAGTTGTAATCATGGACAGGTATAGTTGCTTGTATAGGGGGTTGGTTTTCGGGGAGGGTGATGAGACAGTTTTAGGTCTAGCATTTGAGAAGCGGTAGACATATGGACAGACACAGAGCCGGGGCTGATGGGAGAGGAAGGGGCGTGCTGTGGGGTCAGTGACATCACAAATGCTTCAGTACTGTGTACATTTATTACAATGTAAAGTTCACCGTGCTGGAGAACAATTTAGTCACATGACACATCTACCGCCCCTTTTCAATCAGCAGTCTTAAAAAGACAGAAGACAAGCTGATATTCTTCCACAGGAAAGATGTCAAGCAGAAGGAAATCGTTAGGGATGTTTTGCTTTTTCTACGAATACATTTTGCTGTAACATCAGTGTAATTTGCATACAGGACGTGAAGTGTGGACAGCATTGCCGAAGCTCAGTCATAGTTGTCATGGACGTGGTCATGTATGTGCCTGTAGTCCCAGCAGACTGTGATGGTTTGCCAGTCATGTAAGTGGTCCTCACCCCGAGTAATTCACTCACGCACTGTAGGTCCACACCATCACAGAAATGTGCTCAACGTCGCCCTCTGGGGACAAATATGGAATTACTTTTGGGCCGAGTTCCAAAATGCAAATTCACATAACTGGCCACCATTTGGGATTACAAAATACATTAGTGGAACATTTACACTGTGCCATACCCAAAAAAACATTCATTTTGTCCAGTTTTTTTTGTATGAAAATGTATTGTTTTTGTGTTATTATGTTTTCTCATATCTACAAAACATGCTTTGCATGTCTCAGTTTAAGTTTGTAGAAGTTTATTTAGGAAAAACGTTTAGCAAATTAAACATATATAATCATTTGACAGTCATTTTAAGTCAACGTCTGGTCCACTTAGTTTCTATAATCATTGCATTAAAGATGTTTCTGGAATGAAAAAAATTGGCCGGCTATATCAAATATTTAAACTTTCCAAGTTCAAATGTTTTGTTGTGGCAATTTCTTTTTCTAAATTACTGCGGTGGAGTGTGTGTGCGCACGATAACTGCCCAAACATAGACAGCGTCTTTCGGGGCTGGCGGGACACTCACTGCAGTTCAACTCCAGGTGTTTGCTGCAATCATGTCTATCCTCAACCCAGAATGCTAATACAATATTAGCACTGTGTTTCGTTTTAAACTGTCTTAGTATGATGCTGTGTTCTCTGAAAAACAGGTATAACGTGATCAACCCACTCGGTCTAATTGATTTGTGTTAGTCCACCCTCCATGTTGCCAAACAAGCATATCTATTAATACAATAGACATCTGAATGTCATGGAAATTTGATCACAGGCCTCCGCAACTGTTGAGTTTAACCCTTTCAGCGAATGACTGATAGAGGCTTTGGACTTTGGACTGTAGTTAATCAATGACTCCAACTGGTGAACGGAATATAGAGCAGTACATATAATATAATAAAACATATAATAATGATTCATATAATATCAATACATGTTCTGTCACTGAAGGCCTATACCGAGGCACAGTTTATTCCTTGTTGGTGCTGGTCTTCTGAAACCAGTGGTAATATTGATTGGTGTTCAGTACCATGAAATTAGGTTAAACTGTCACCCCTATATAACCTGGCCTTGTTGATTGGAAATATTTTTTGGTATCCTCACCTTTAATTGTAACATCCAGCGCGATGATCTGTGGCATAGCAGTTATGGTCGATGGCCGATAAAAACAAAATTGAAGGTTCTGATGTGGTTATATCGTAGGTTATCACACATTTGAATACAGTGCTCAGCAGTCGAAATACAGACCTAAGGGTTAAAACAATATTAGGCTTGTCTTAGAAGAGAGGCCTTGAAATGCTAGTTCCAGCATAATTTGATACAGTTTGATTATTTTGTTACAATATGTTCTAGTTCAGTCAATTTACAGTTATAAGCTCTACAGGACCTGACTGAACATTCAAAGATTTATTTAAAACCCACAATGTTTTCCAGGTATAGTGTACTGGATGTGAACCGTTGGGAATTGTTTTATTAGACTTTTGCTGAACCCACTTGTAACATTTCCAGAATGGTTCTGTGACAATAAGGAGACGTCACTAAAATCATAATATGTAATACGGAACTATCTGGTATGCCATTTTTGAACGTCTTAATGGTAATATTGTGTCATAACCAAACGCTGACCTTTCTGAACGTGCACTTAGTATTGGAATGTCTAAGTCTAAGTTATGTTAGAAATGAACGGGGAATTGTATGACGTATTATCTGCTGCCTCTACTTGAATGTTTTATGATCATGTAATGGCATAACCAAACAGGGAGCAATCTATAAAGTGAATTTGCAGTCCTTTAATTTCCTGACTATATTGTTATGTAATAGTGAGGAAGCAGGGATCTTTCTGGAACATTCTACTTAAATGACATGCTAGTGTCTTTATAATATCCAGTCATCTAGTGATAGTTGAAATGAGGTTTCATGAAGCCTGTTGGGGTTCAGCAATTCTCACCTGTCACTCACGTGTTTCAACCAATCAAAAATGTTTCTTTCCACAACCAGTGTAGGTCCAAATCGAGAAGTCACTGATACTATATGATAGCTCCTCCCATTTTTGATAGAAAGTGTTCACTTCTATAGGTTACGGTCTCTGAAATTCCCAACAGTAATGTTTTGTCATAGCCAAATGGGGACTGAACACGTGTAGTTTACTGTATACGTACTGGAATTCTGCAGTATATTTTTCTGCCATTTTCTGACAACACTTTTGTTCGGTTCAGTGCCGTACAAGACTTACTGGTTTGGTGCCCAAAAGTGTCTGGTGCTGGCTCACTTGAAAAGCCCACTGGAGGGAGTGTTGCCATCACATCAGTGAATAACAAAAAGCTATAATAAAAAGCGAAACCAATCTGACAGCCATATGAAAATAATCCTTAGTTCTAAAACCATCTCTGATGAGAAATCTGATAAGGTGTTTATTTCACCTAAGGGGAGCTCTGTTTGTGAGATTGTATGCCTATAGCTAGCGTCTGAATAATTTGCCCATCCTATACATACGTACATGTATTTTGTTATCAACACAGTTGATAAAAACTTTTACATGAAATATTAATGGTGTTGTTCAATACAGCAGGAAGTGCAATAAGTACGCTCAAAATGTATATTTATATACGTAACATTTCATGAAAAGGTACTGATGCAAAAGCGTGTTCCAGTTTGGTGTGCACTCACCATGTACCAGTGTACAATAGGTCAGAATTGTTGATCTCCTCCTTCCTTCTTAATGTAGTGCCAAAAAACTGAGAGTACTTGGATTGCATAAAATTAATATAGCAACCTTGTTTATTTTTATGATTTATGCTCAAGACTTTTTAAAATTCAGTGTAACCTATTTTCTTCCTTTTTTTCTGCTTATTGTGGAGCGCAGGACTGCTGATGATGGGATACGCATGAAACCAGAGGGATTATGGGTGTTTTTAATCAGGCTGAACAGTCGTGCCTCTCGCTTACAGATGGTGTGTAGATTGGCTACATGCACGCAGACACGCCCGTGCGCCCCACCCGCCCCAATCTCATCACCCCCTCCCCTTCAATCACGCAGTCAGTCACATTTTATTTGACGTTGCAATCGAAATAATAATTGAAATAACAATTGAAATGGCACAGCCCACATTAGAATAAGTGGCCCAAGAAACGCTGCAATGCACTCTGGGGGTTTGACATGTTTGACTGGAATACTATGAAGTTGCACGCACTTAGGCACAATGTGAAATATTTGCACTTCAGAGCGGAGGAAACAAAGCCAGCAATGCGAGAAGAACGTACCTTAGCGTGGGATAACAGATGAGCCAATTTAGCAGGATTCATGAGAACGAGATGCACGCAGACTGTAGCATCACTTGTAAGGGGCAGTAAGGATGTGAGGACACAGGAAGTGTAGCTTCAGCTCTGATTAGGGGCTTGTGTTTCTGTGCTCGGATGCCAAGTATGTAAGAAGACTCATTCTTGTGACCCTGCCACCCACCCAACCGCTCTCACTCCTCTCAGTCCCTCATCGCTCTTCTGTTCTCACTGTTCATCATCCTCTCCTCTCCTCCCTCTATCATTCCACACTTTGAAAAAGTCACCCAGGAGCGCATGTGTACACGCAAACGAACAGGCAAAGGGTACCCTTCAATTTTTCATGCCCAGAGATGCCAAGCTCAAGGTTTAAAGCAGAAGCCTGCAACTTGTAGGTTTAAGGAGGTATGCAGGGAACAGGGGATAGATAGACGGACGGAGGACAGCAGGGACGTTGGTGTGGTGCGCCAGGCCGCAGAATTAGAGTCGGTCCAATCCCGCCGGATCTGGAGGTCACAGCGAGGGTCAGCGGGAGCTCGGTATCTGGAGCAGGGTCACGTTGGGTTCATTAAGGAACCCTGAGCGGCGTGGGAGCAGAGCGGCACGCTCATTATCAGAGCCACGCTGCCAGATTAATCACATGGATCCGTCTGCTGGTCACTGCGTGTGAGCTCAAAATCTCGGGGGGTGGGGGGGATCACCGTGGAGATGAGTGCTTGGAACGGCCTGGTGGATCTTCAGTCACCGGGAGTCATACTTTACACTGTGAATGTGTACAGTATGTCGACACAAGATTAGCTATTGTTTGCGGGACACAGTAGAGGAATTCATATTCTTTGTTCTTTGTAGAAATCTGAGCCCTCAGTGCTAAGTGGTCAGTATTCTGATTGGCGTAGTGAGATGGCAGGTCTAGGTACAGGAGTTTGGGGTTGAGCGTTGACGTAGTACCAAGAATTGTCGGTGGCCTAGGGGGAACAAAGTAAATGAGTATTATGTGTAAAAAATGTCGGTCTAATGTGTAAAGTAAACGAGTATAAAGTGTAAAGTATATGAGTGTAATGTGTACAGTATATGGGTATAATATGTGAAGTATATGGGTATAATGTATAAAGTATATGAGTATACTGTGTAAAGTTTATGGGTATAATGTGTAAAGTATGTGGGTATAATGTGTAAAGTAAATGGGTGTAAAATGTAAAAAGTATATGAGTATAATGTGTACAGTATATGGGTATAATATGTAAAGTGTATGGGTATAATGTATAAAGTATATGGGTATAATGTATTTATCAAACGCAAATGAGTCGGTGTATTCCTCCCTCCAAGGGTGATTCTGAGGTCATTTATGCCTCACCCAGATGAGCTACTGACCACAGCCTGCGCTGTCACAGTCCAGATCTGATAGCAGACCTTGAGGCCAGGCCTCACACTGGAGCAATGCCGTGACAGGATGTCACATACGGTAACTTCGTAATGGGACTCGCTGGGTTCTTTTGGCAGGCCGCTAGTAGGAGTAGTATCGTGCCTCCAACAAATCGAACCGAAGTCCACATTGTCTCTGAAGGTTTGTGTGGAGAATCAGAGACGGATCGCCACACTTTTCATGTCGGGACAATGAGGAAGTTTTGAAAGGGATATTATGGAACTTATTCATAGGATGAATATATTCTTAGAATGATATCGTAAAAAATACCAAAGTTTATGTTGAGTGCCTCATCCTCTCAGCTTTCTCAACTAATAAAAGCAAAGGCAGCCAGTACTAGGACGGTGGTACGTTGTGGGGTTTAGGGGTAATTGGGGGTGAAGGAGGAAGGAATTGCGACTGTGCTGAATCTCCTGTCTCGGTGACTCTGGCTGTTTTCCAGAGGAGGCGAGGCTGAGAGTGGCCTACTTTCTGCCGTGTGATTCTGGGACAGTAAGGCTCCGTCTTGGATCTCTCAGAACAAAATGTTCTCTCGCTGACGAGGCTTCTGAAGGTCGGCCCCCATGCAGGCTTTACAGTCAGGGTTAAGACCCTGTCAGGACTGGGCAATAATTTCAGACCCCCCAATGCTGCACCCCTCCACATGCACCCTGTCCGTTAAGATTTCAAACTGGATAGAATGATGCTCAAACGCATTCAGTGTTTTTATTTGCAGCAAGGTCTTACAGAGCAGTGTTCATTATACCATAAAAAAGGCCATATATATGAAATTAAAATCAGTTTCATGGCTACTCTGACTCCAGGTTAAGAGGGACCTATAGTAGACTCCGATACCTGTGCCAAACCGCTGACGTGTAAACACCTTCGTGGCTTTATTCACAGTGAATGTGAGCAAAATGACAACAGGGATTTTTCTGATTCAATAGTTGAAGCACATGCACAACACAATCCAGTTTGGTACTCATAATGGTCATGCAATACTAGCATGTGGGCAGCCTGTAGTCTAGTGGCTAAGGTACATTACTGGGACCCTTAAGGTTGGCAGTTCAAGCCCGAGTCCAGCCACAGCAAGAACACCATTGCTGTTGGGCCCTTGAGCAAGGCCCTTAACCCCACATTGCTCCCAGAGGGGATTGGCCCTTGGTAAGCCTCATCAACTGTAAGTCCCTTTGGATAAAAGCATCAGTTACAATCATCATCTTGCTTATAAGTGTTAATATATGCTATCTGGTACATGTCTGATATTGTGTGAAATCAAACATTGGACAATATACATTTGGTTCGTCTGTATCTCCTTCTGACGTGCCACACAGTACAGAAATCACATGTTCACTAGTGTGCTAATAAACTTTGCCTGACAGATCCTTAAGTTCCCTTAATTGTGTTAAACCAGTGGAACTTGGTTTCGTTCCGAGTCGGTGAGTTCCACAGGAGACTGTTTGGCTGTCTCGACTCAGGGCTCGGCCAACCCTCTTCTATTGTATATGTGGTTCATCTAATCATTTTTTTTACAGTAAATCTATTGTACATTATTTTCTGTTCAAACATATTCTCTACTATATACTGTACAAGACAATATGTTTGTTTCTCTACAGGATATGTATTATATTCTACAGAGGGGTATGAATTATTATATTAGTTTGAGGTGTGTCTTTATTGTTTAACTGCTGAATGTGTTTGCTTGGGAGATACCCATATCCCAAGTGAGCTCGTAGGATGAATGACATACTGTAGAAGTAGAAATGGGTGAAGCTATTAATGACTTGTTTCAACCAATCAAAACGTTTTGCTCAAATGAGTGAGCTGTCGGTAAAAAATAGCTCCACACATTATTGGCGTCACAATACCCCATTCTCCCAAACCTCTACAAAGGTTGTGTTTTGCACACCATTCATTCACGTAGCAGTACATCTGCTGGAATAGTTCAGGTTAAGTGCCGTACTGAAGGGTTCAGTGGAAGTGCCCCACCTGGGTAATGAACCATGGAACCTTCTGGTAAAAAGCTCAGCTCAGTAACCGCTACTGTACACCAATGCCTGTGGTGAATCCAGCTGCCGCCATCGATTTTCTGTTAGCTTTCATAACCTGTTTACATGCTGTAACCGTATCGGTGTGGGAAGGTGCTTCTACTGTGTTGGGCCGTTGGTCCTGTTATTGTCACTGCTGATTTAGTCGATGGTAATGAGATGTGTGAAGAATATGGCATGACACATTAAGTATGTATACAAACACGTATGCATTATGCCTGGATTCAAGGTAAATAAAAGACAGTTTATAAATAAAAAGAAAAATGAGGGCATTGTGTGTGGGCTTCGTCGTCATGATCGTGTGTGGGCACAAGCTTATGCATATACACGATGCGTGTGAGACCGTGCCCCGTACACGCCTGCCTGTGCGTTATCTTATGCTGTCAGCGTTGCGTTATGTGGCGTTAGCCGTCAGAGGTGAGATGGCAGGCCGGAGTGATGTGCGCGTGGCAGGTGGGTTCTTGTCATGTGACGAACCTCGGAGAACGGGAGAGGGTGAATTATGCGCGGGGTATCTGCATGTTTGATATGCACTCTCAGGCTTTATTTAGCCATGTGGCTGAATTATTAAAAGCGCTGTTTCACTGCACACAGCCTGCTTACATAATGAAGCTCCCGGAGGTCTCGCGGTGAGATGGAAAATGAGGAGAGGGGTGGGGATGGGGGGGGGGGGGGGGGGCGGTGGTGTAGGGATGGAGAGAGAATGAGAGATGAAGGGATAGACACGAGGAAGGCAGAAGGGATATTCACATGCACACATACACACAGAAACACTCCTCATAAACTCTTCCTCCACCTCAAAATCTGAATGTGCCTCTCGCTGACAAATCCGGGATAGTGGCAGCTGGTAGCGGTTGGATGGTTCTTCAGTGAGTGTGTGGTGGAGTGGGTGTTGATTTTAATGTGATCTTTAACTTGATTGGGTGAACAGGGAGTCGATGGAGATTGGGTAGGGGGGGTCACTGAGGCCTCTTGGGTTGCGGTTAGACGAGTCTGCAGAAGGGGTCACCTAGGTGACAGGTGCCGGAGGTAGGGGGAGGGCGGGGAGAGCGTAGATGGGCTGCCTCTCGTGGCTCCTCCCACATGAGAGCGCTCCACTCAAAACACCCACAGGTTCCCCAGCTCCCCCAGTTCCCGTGGTAATGCCCGCCAGCATGGGAACACTCTCCTCCCAGATCCAGCCCTCTGCCATTGGGAGCATATTGGCTTTTCATGCATGGGTTGATCCCTTTGCTGCGCTGCTCGACATGCATGGATAGTGTGCATAGGGCTGCAGGGCTTTTCACCTTCACACCAGAAACTGGGCAAAAATGGCCTCTGACACCAGTTCCTCTGAAATTGGCCGGACCAGTTCTTTGGTTTCGGTCTGGATGTGAGAGGGGTTGTGAGTGTGCTCAGTGTTGTTCATTAGCAACATGCCTGCGCTACGTTCAAGAGCGATTCTAGAGGTTGTCTTTGAAATTACATTTGCGGCTGTATTTGAAGTGATTTCAACTCAAGTGTTGTAAAAATGTGTCAGTACTTCCTGAAAACCGAGTATGCCTCTGAACCGCTTTTGAAATGTTTGAAATATACTTTTCAAATACTTTTAAAGTCCAAAGGTCTCAAATAAAGTTAGGCTCAGAATTCAACAGTAAGTCTTGATTTCATTCAGAAAGAATGGCACTGGAAGTGCAGTGACAGACAGCCTCCTCAGAACTCTAACGTCTTTGAGGTACAAAAATGAGGATATCATGACATAAATGTGACTATATCAGGAAAAGGTATGTTTTTTCCATCACTGTAGAGTTACCAATGTTCAAGTCATGTTTGATTTTACTTTATATATGTTGAGTACAAAATAATTTTATTTCAAAAATAGTCCCTGAAATTATTATCTTTCTTATTGCTTATTCTGAACGTGATGTTTTAGCCTGTATCTCCATAAACAGGAAAATTGTTTGCTTGTGTATCAGTGTCATTCATTGAATGACTCTGGCTAATAGCTCATTAATGAAGTTACGTAAATCATCGTGCGTTTTTGCTGTTGATACAATGTAGCTGGCAAGATGTAATTTTGCAGATCATTACCTGGAAAGATGATATACAGATAGACTGGATGATTGCCAGCTGACGTTAGCATGTGCAACAATGTTTGCCCGGCCATTTAAACCATACAATAACGTCACTCATTCAAATATGCAAACCCAGTCGACAAAGATCTACCTCTGTGCGTGTGTGTGTGTGTGTGTGTGCTCGTTTGAGCATCATTCAGTGACAGAGTGAGAAGTATGTGCATGTGTGTGCGTGTCGTTCACACTTTCTCACATCCTGTCCCTGCTGTGGAAATTAAGTACTGAAAGAATAAGGGAAAGAGAATCTTCCCATAGTCTGTATCTATCTCTTATTAGCTATGATCAGACCAGTGTGGCAGTATGAGCTTGGAGCTAGGTCTTCACCCCTGAGGCTGGGAGCTTACAGTATCATACAGTTGAAGGCTTCCGTCAATTTTAAATTTTATAAATCAGTCACTTCCAGGCACTTCTGGCATCAGCTACTTGCAAATACAGTTGCTCAGGCCCAAATCATATAAACAGATATCATAACATAATTTTTATGTTAAGAATGTTTACTGTGTTCCATTTCAACACTAAAAAAATACAGGCATGATAATATTTTAGTATTTTAAATATAATCAAGCATTATCTTGAAGCATCATTGTCATTGTTTTGTTTTAGTTTTATTATGGCTTTGCCCGCCTGAACCATGACCCTCCCATATAGACAAATGAGGATGCAGGTACACATCTCCTCTGATTCCCTTGGTGACTAGCATTAGTTGTTTTTCATGTTGCAGCTGCAGCATCAATCATTTATTGCCTGTACCATCAGAGGAATGCAGAGTCAACATACTGTTTTCAGTTCACAAACCTGCAGTCACCCAGCCAACCAGGGGAAGTTGCTAGAGATCAATGAGACTGATGAATTTAACCAGCTTACTCGCTATTTTTCCCAGCATGTCTGAGCCAGTTGTAGTTTCATAGGAACTCTGGACATAGTTGGTAATGGCATATAGTTCTCATATAGCTCTACTAAGAACATGCACTGCTACATCATGGCCTTTATGAGACCAATTTTAAAAATGTCAGTAATACACAAGCATTACCCAATTCTTTAGATTTGCAGATTTCCCATAAGCACCTTTGGTTCTGTGGCACGCTTCTTTTTAATGCACATCAAGGCCTCATACTGCAAAGGTATCTAGAGTTTTCATATTTTTTATGTCCCTGTATTTTCATTCTTCATAATTGAATTAATGTGCCGCTATTCTGTCATTGAGCGTTGAGTGTGTCATTCTCATAAATTTTGACTCATAAAGATTTACTTAATTTAAAAGCACATTCATAATTAGTTATTTTTCTCTCCAGCAGAGCAGTAGTGAGTCAGCCCTGTGTTAGGGTATGGCAGTATTTTAGCCTGACTAACATTGCGTAATTCACATAGTTGTGAATGGATGAGTGAGTGCGGGAACTAAATGAGGCAGGAAAAGCAGATACAATATGTTCAGAATACATTTCTTTGCCCTAGGAGTGTGTAGTTAACATGTGAGAACATGGAGTGAGTGTATTGGAGTGATGGGAGTGTGTAGTAGGAATACTAATAGTGAAAAGTTAGCATATAAAAGTAGTGGGAAGCTGAGGATAGCGATAGTGTGTAAATAGTGCACATGAGTTCTGGCAGCGAATAGTAAGTGTGCAATGTGAGTGTGCAGTTTGTGCAGAAGGGTTGTGGGAGTGAATAGTTAGTGTGCAATGTGAGTGTGCAGTTTGTGCATGAGCATTGTGGGAGTGAATAGTTAGTGTGCAATGTGAGTGTGCAGTTTCTGCATGAGCATTGTGGGAGTGAATAGTTACTGTGCAATGTGAGTGTGCAGCTTCTGCATAAGCATTGTGGAAGTGAATAGTGTGCAATATGAGCGTGCAGTTTGTGCATAAACATTGTGGGAGTTAATAGTTAATGTGCAATGTGAATTTGCAGTTTGTGTGGAAGTGTTGTGGGAGTGAATAGTTAGTGTGCAATGTGAGTGTGCAGTTTCTGCATGAGCATTGTTTGAATGAATAGTTAGCTTGCAATGTTAGCATGCAGTTTGTGCATAAACGTTGTGGGAGTGAATAGTTAATGTGCAATGTGAGTGTGCAGTTTGTGCATAAGCGTTGTGAGAGTTAATAGCTAGTGTGCAATGTGAGTGTACAGTTTGTGCATAAGTGTTATGGGAGTTAATAGTTAGTGTGCAATGTGAGTGTGCAGTTTGTGCATAAACGTTGTGGGAGTTAATCGTTAGTGTGCAGTGTGAGTGTGCAGTTTGTGCATAAACATTGTGGAAGTGAATAGTGTGCAATGTGAGTGTGCAGTTTGTGCATAAGTGTTGTGGGAGTTAATAGTTAGTGTGCAATGTGAGTGTGCAGTTTGTGCATAAGCGTTGTGAGAGTTAATAGTGTGCAATGTGAGTGTGCAGTTTGTGCATAAACGTTGTGGGAGTTAATCGTTAGTGTGCAGTGTGAGTGTGCAGTTTGTGCATAAACATTGTGGAAGTGAATAGTGTGCAATGTGAGTGTGCAGTTTGTGCATAAGTGTTGTGGGAGTTAATAGTTAGTGTGCAATGTGAGTGTACAGTTTGTGCATAAGCGTTGTGGGAGTTAATAGTTAGTGTGCAATGTGAGTGTGCAGTTTGTGCATAAACGTTGTGGGAGTTAATCGTTAGTGTGCAATGTGAGTGTGCAGTTTGTGCAGAAGGGTTGTGGGAGTGAATAGTTAGTGTGCAATGTGAGTGTGCAGTTTGTGCATGAGCATTGTGGGAGTTAATAGTTAGTGTGCAATATGAGTGTGCAGTTTGTGCATAAGTGTTGTGGGAGTTAATAGTTAGTGTGCAATGTGAATTTGCAGATTCTGCATAAGCATTGTGGGAGTGAATAGCTAGTGTGTAAGAGGAGTGGGAGTGTGTAGTTGATTTGAGAGATGTGGGAAGGTACTGCTATAAGAGTAGTGTGGTAACAGAGAGAATTCTGGTATTGCATAAAATGTCGGTGGGTGTTTTGGTACAGTAAGTATGACTGTATTGGGGTAGGTGTATTTTGGGTAAGTGTCCTCAAACTACAGAGAAGCCTGAGGGCTCAGGAGAGGAATGAGTTTCAATACACAATAGACCACTTTGGGACTGCACACAGTCAAGCCTGGAAACCAGGTTGCACTCCTGTCAGACCAGCATTGTTTGAGCTTCCTGTGTGTGTGCGTGTGTGTGCGCGCATGTGTGTGCATGCATGTGTGTGTGTATGCAGGTGAATGTGTGTAGGCGTGCATGTGCATGTGTGTGCATGTGCATTCATGCATGTGTGTATGTGTGTGTGTGCGTGCGTGTATGTGCATGTGTATGTGTGCTCATGTGTGTGCATGCACATGCAATTGTGTGTGTGTGCGCATGCGTTTGTGTGTGTGTGTGTGCGTATGTGTGTGCATGTGCTTGCATTTGTGTGTGTGTTTATGTTAGATGCATCACCACTGGCTTATTCCCACTGCTGGCTGCTGTTGCTCGGCAACATCCGCCATAACTTCACTCAGCACTGGCACACTGTCGAAGTGACAAGTGGTGTAGCTTTCTCTGTGACTTACCTTTCTCTCCTTCTCTGTTTCTCATCCCTCTCTCTTTCTCTTTCTCATCCTCATCCCCCCTCTTTGTCATCCTTCTCACATATTCTCCATCCCTCATCCCTGTTTCACTCATGTCTTTCTGTTTCTTTCTCACTCTCTCTCCACCCCCCTCTCTCCTTCCTTCCCTGTCTCTTTCTTTCCATCCCCCTCTCTCTTTCTCTCCCTCTCCATCCCCCTCTCTTTCTATCACTCTCTCTCTCTCTCTCTCTCTCTGCATCGCTCTATCTCTGCAACTGTCCCTTGTTCATTTCATCTTCTTGTTATGTTGTATTGTGTATATGAATATTTACTGATGTATGTGTTGTGGTGTTGCAATGGTCAGGTACCATGTGAATGATGTCCAATAAAGGGAGATTTTGAAATTCTAATTCTCTCTCTCTCTCCTTCTTCTCCCCTTCTGGCTTCTGGGTTCTCAAACTGTGCTGTGTAGGAGGAGTGTTGATCTTCCTTGTTACAGAGATTCAGGGCTTCTTAGGTTGGTAGCAGGAGCGGACACCATTATTGATTTACAAGATGAAAAGAGAGCATATTTCACCACCGATCCCCCCTCCCCCCCCTCAAAAAAATAACCCTGTAGAGAGATCGTGCTGTGCTGTAGAAGAACTGGTAGGCGGTGTTAGTGTGAGAAACAGGGATCCGCTAGTGGTAGCAGGGGAATGAAGAGAGGAGAAACAGCGGGTTGTGATCCTTTTCATTTTCTCTTTTTAGATGAACAATAATCCAGAAAACATTTCAGAGTATTACGTCTCCAGAAATAACACGAATAACATGAAAGACGCCAAGGTAGAATGAATTCTCTGAACTCATCAAGCTGGGGACCCTGACCTGAACCTCCAGGAAACCCGGCCCACCGGTCTCACCTGGGCGGGCTCTCATGAGTTGCTCCTGGTTACTTGCTGTGGCCGTCTGGCTAGCTGTTTAAAGAGTGAGTGTAAGGCAAGCCCGAATGGGTTATAGTGGGCAAAGTAAGCTGAAGTGATCTAATATATGGGTGCTGAACTGAAATGAGCACCTCCTGGACTGAAATGAGCGCCTCCTGGACTGAAATGAGCGCCTCCACGACTGAAATGCGCACCTCCTGGACTGAAATGCGCGCCTCCAGGTTTGCTGTGGCCATGGTGCTTCCCACTCTCTCCTGTGTGCGCAGTTAGTGCTGGATTCCTGCCCCCATGGAGCTGAGCACCCACCGGGGACACACACCACAGCGCACTCGGCAATGACGCACCGCCAGAACACACACACACACACAGACTAGGTGTACACCACTATGGATTAAGAACCACCTTGACATGGTTTTGGGACACCCTACTACAACGAGCGCCCAGGCGCACATGACGCAAACGTGTTAGCACGAGGGCACACAGGTCAGAAACACACTGAATGAGAGCACACACCTCTGAAACACACCACATTCCACACATAGCACGATGAACGACAATGTAGCATAGTCAGGTATACATTAAAGAAACGTATGACAAACTAGTGAGCACTGACTAGCAAAATGCTACATAGCATTGAGAACATGACAGGATCACGCTACATATCAGAATACCCACACCAACACACCCACCTATCGCATGTCTGTATTGAGTGGGTGCTGGTGTTGGTCAAGTTTGTCATAAATAAGGTCCTACTCAGAAAGGTTCTCTTACAAATCGCTCCATCTACTGAGTTTTTTTGAGTTGGAGTGCTCATGTGTGTTTTTGAGCTGTGCACTGAGTCACACAATATCACACTGAGGTCCCGAAATGGTGTCACTTGTATTAATTACAGGCTCCTGCTCTGACCTGTTTCTGCCATTATCGGGAACACGTTTTTTTTCTGCTTCACAGCCACACATAAGCTGCCTTCGCGTCCGCCAGTGTGACTCGCTTAACAAGCTAAAGCACAAACTCTTTGAAAGAGCACGCTTCACCGGCCCCCTCCACACACGGACACACAGACAGATCAGCATGCATGTAGAGCATGTACACACACACACACACACACACACAGAGTTACACATACCCACACAAACACCCAAACAAGCAAACATACACAAGACAGACATGCACACATACAACGTACACCCACACAGACATAAGACAGACACGGACATGAAAACATACACACACAGATGCCATGCACACACACACACAAAGAGGCTAAATATTCATATGTACACACAATCACACACACATATACGCACACAGGACAGATATGCATAACACACACACGCAGCCCTTTGATGAAGGGAGTGTGTTGTTTTTTTACGCTGTTATAATCATATGCCAGGCCATGGCTCATTATCCCAGCTAGAGCGCGAGACTTCTCTGTCTTTCTCCCTCAAGTTAAACATTTATTATTTAGAGGTTGCTGATGCTGGCTTGTTGATCACGTTGGCTCTGGGCTACGAGCCTGCCTCCCGCTCCACGGTCCCTGTACGGTAACAAGCCTCACCCTATCTGTTTCTCCCTGCTCCGACTAGCTACGTGCTACGCGCTCGCTCAGCGCTCTTGTGTCATCGCGACTGACCTTTCTGACAATTACTCCTTCGTAATATTTGCACAATTCAACAGCATATCTGCAGAGCAAGACTGTGAAAGTACCTCTATATATTTAGTGGTATATTTAGGACATGAGTGGTTGAGAGGATATATCTATAAGTAATACAATGAAACCATATTTATAATCTCTTGGAACAGTACAAAGATGGGCACCTAAATTGGTTCTGGGTATTAAAACATAAGGGTTGTGAAGAAAGACTTAATTTTGAGTTCTGTCAGCAGAACAGGGAGACATGGGTGGACATTTTCAAAAGGCGTATTCTGCATTTATATCAAATGCGACATTTTGATGTGTGGAATAGGTTGCCAGGTTGTAGCTAGCTGAGGCGAGGTGTACAGTTGTTTAAGCCTCGGCTTCACACAGCATAGGATACAACCATAGATCAGGCCAAAACAAAAACCTGCTCTCATCATTATACTGTATATTTTCTTATTACGCTTCACCATGTATCAGTTGACCATGGCTTTACTACTATTTATCCTGTCATCAGCATTGTGTAGCTGTATTCATAGTCTATGTTCCTGCCCCGCTATGGTAAACTCACCAAGGCTTCAGGAAGTGGAAGTTCACTTACTGTGCTTAATGCAATCGGCTGCTTTAGTGCATGGGTGTCGCAAAAACATGGCAGTGCTTCCGTTGGTACTATGGTGCTGAACGGTATCTGCTCACGGTGTGGCACTGTGCTTGTATCTGCTGCTCAGGGCTTCCCTGAAGCCGCCGGGGCCAATAGGGAGACGGCAGGCGCGTGGTCGGAGCTGTGAAGCCGTGTCGCAAGCGTTGCCGTCGCTGGCGTATCCCCTCACTGACACGTTTCGCCCCTTTCTGTGCCTCCTCCCCCCCCCCAGCCGTGCCCTTCCCCCTGAGTCACCGGCTGTCCATGAAGGAGGTGTTCGACTGCGAGGGGAAGCCACGCGTGGACCTGCTGAAGGCTCACCTCACCAAGGAGGGCCGTGTGGAGGAGGCCGTCGCCTTGCGCATCATCACCGAGGGAGCCGCCATCTTGCGCAAGGAGAGCACCATGCTGGACATCGAGGCCCCTGTCACAGGCAAGTTCCAGCCATTGGGTCCCATTATCACTGCATTGTGCACTCACTCATAACTAGGACCCCTGGTCTACTGGTCTAACTCAACTGCCTGGAAACTCCGTACATATACAGTGACTGATTCACTGGTTCAAAGCCAGACTCATGCTGGACTCTCACCCCCCTCTTCCTGTTCTCCTTCTCTCAATCTTCAATTCAATGTGCCTTATTGGCAAGACATGTATACTCACACATTTTGCCAAAGCATGCAGACAGTTAACATAACATTAACATAACAATTATACTAATTACAAAATAAATTAATTGCTAAAAAATAAAATTGCAAAAAATATTTTGCGGGTTGTCACTGTTGTCTGTCTCTCTCTCGCCTCGGTTTACTACAATATAAAAACAAAACCAAACTCATCAACACACTGTGTCCCTATCCTGGAAAAATATGTGTTTGCATTTGTGTATATGTATATGTGTATGTGTGAGTGTGTGTATGTTCATGTGTGTGTGGATGATTTGTGGATCTGTGTGGCCTGTGTTTTAATACGTGTTTATGTTTATGTGTGATTATGCATCCATAAGAGTGACTGTGTCCGTGTGTGAGTGATTGTGCGTGTGTCCTAAGCGATGACGTTCTCCTTGTTCACATTCACAGATTGTCATAACTAGGGCAGCTGAAGTTTGCATTGGGCTACAGTCCATTATTAATTAATTTACCCACTTGATAAAAAGCCAGTCCAGCATGCCAAACTGTCAGCTTGCTGTTCTTTATTAATGTCTTCAAAAAGATCCATTCTCTTCTTAACACATCTTCAAAATGTGTTGACATCTCAGATTTAAATTGATATAAAACAGGCACAGGGGACAAATGCAAAACAAATAAGAAATAAACACTCTGTTGAAGAAACGCACCCATGTTCACGCACTAACA